>JAUEPR010000027.1:0-684606 GCA_030435655.1 Armillaria novae-zelandiae
TTTTTTTTTTTTTTCGTTGTTTAGCTGCTTTGCAGTGAGCTTGTTGAGCGTTGCAGTATGGAAGCAGGTCAAAAGACAGGTGTACACTTTGAGTCAAGGAAGTTTCTGGGAAGTGAAAGAGGAGAAGAAATGATTATCACCTGATGCTTAAAATATTCTACGATATTCTGTCTACAAACAGTGTTCAGCAAGCTTGAACGAAAAAGCTTTCCAATTTGTTCGGGTTCAGGCATCCTCGGTCCCGCCCGTTTCCTCTGGTACAAATCTGCTCTTGTCCCTCTTGGCTTTGTATCGGAAGATGAACTGACAGCAACTAGTGACCACCTACCAGAACATTTTAAGACTCAACCAAGGAGAATGACCATCCCCTCAAAGACGGTCAAAGTGGAAGCACAATATTGCTGATGTTTCTGAAGTGCCTTTCTTGTTCATCGAGCTCAATGACTCCAACAATATTGCCAGTGTTTGTGGTAGTACATTCTTCGTCATCGAGCTCGATGACTCTCACCATATTTACCGATGTTTCTGAAGTGCATTCCTTGTTCATCGAGCTCGATGGCTTACCTAAGTATTTCCAAAATAGGTATATGAAAGTACATCTAATTGGCCGACACTGTCCGATGAATCAGGGCGAATTTATCCGTGATAAGCTAAGTATGCGTCGAAGAAACACGTGGCATTGCACCTCTCTGCTCTATGCTGCCACATCGTTTCTCGCGCCCACTCAAATCCTCCCGTTTTCTCATTCTGAAGTGCATTCCTTGTTCATCGAGCTCGATGGCTTACCTAAGTATTTCCAAAATAGGTATATGAAAGTACATCTAATTGGCCGACACTGTCTGACGAATCAGGGTGAATTTACCAGAAAAAATGCCTCTAAGGCATTTGCAATTCATTGATCCCCAGGCACCAGGTGTATGAGGAGCGGGAGGGATACATTACTGTTATATCAAGTAATAAACCAGAAATATTCGAAATTCTGTGCGAATAAGTATGGTCGAAACAGATAACACCGCCCATATAGAAAGTCATCTCCATAATGTAAGGGTGGGCGAACAAATAAGTAGCTCTGGAGTAAGGAATAAGCCGAAAGACATTTGAGTTTTACAAGGTGAACTTACCTGGAGGTTCAGCGAGAGGGTTCAGCGAGAGTTACGAGAGCTCTGGCCGACACCGCCAGGTAGATATAGTCTGTTAGAACTGAAGACACGGGGAGGAACTTGAAATGCCAGTTAGTTCCAGTGACTCAGTAGAAGGCGGCATGTAGTCATGGATGACATGGCTCAGACTCCCTGGGGAGGCCTCCCAATGGGAGGCTGAGACCGCATATCATGGATATATAGCAACACCTGCAGGAGGTGTGAGGAGCGAGGATGTGACCCCATGTTGGAGACTTACGAATTAGACTGTAATTAATACTAGTCTTTAAACACCATTTACTGACTATTCCTATTCATTTGACATGATCTTTGCTCTCAGTTAAACTGCCTGACATTGATGGTACAAATCAAGTCAAATTCTTCAGAAAAAATGTACTATACATGGTTACATTTTTATATTTAAAGCTCGCGACGCTTGGCAAGAAATAAAGTTTTGGCGTCCGCCTCGAATGCGTTCACCTTTCGCTTTTTACCTCCCTTTCTGCGCGACTCGGTCTTCCACACATTGAGCCCATGTTGGAGACCATGGCACGTTTTCAAATCTTGCCACATCTTAGCACCAGAGAGAACAATATCATCTTCCTCGTCATCGACGAACAGGGATCTTCCTGGAATGACAATGTCACCTTGTTCTTTATCTGACATCTGGGGGTATTATTAGTCAGTTGGTTGTTCATATTAGAGAAGATTTGAATACATGTACCTTCCACGTTCCGACAAGTCTGCAGTCGACATAAGTGTGGTCGTTTTCGTCATCAGAAGTCAACATCCGGAGACACTCATATTCTGGTGGTCCCGATTCTGGAACCACCTTCCAAGGACGGTCACCATTACGCCCGTAAACCTTGCCATGTTGGAATTGCTTTATCTCTGCACCATGTAAAGTCCCCATGCCACTGGACGCGAAGGCGATAAACTCCACGTATTGGAGTGACTTGCGAGAGTGAAGATTCAAGCCGTACACCAGCCGTAAGAGGCCTTGCAGGCCAAGGACTAGGCGTACCAAATCCCAGAGCAGCTTCGTCCAGCTCTCAGAGTACGCTACCTCAAACGAGACACGAGGCACACTATAGCCGTCTTCGTTTGGGTCTGACACGTCAAAAATGTTCAGATCCGGAATTTTGACTCCATTGTAGACTGGAAGGTCGCTGCCCCCAACCTGAAGGTTGTGAGCCCGTTTGTACGTATGGACATGGCGGTTGAGTTCTTGTAATACGCTCTCATGAATTATGGTAGGAATAGTGACAATGACTTTGCTGTCGATAACGTCCCATCTAACGGATCTTGTCAAAGACTTTTCTCAGATCAGGAAATATTACTCACTTTCCCCCATACATCTCGGTCACCTCAACGAAGTGGGTCCTGAACCAGGACAATGAATCCGGGTCGAGCTGTGTTTCTAAGCTATCTCCAGCTTCGGCATTTTGGATTCGGCCTAGGAAATCCTGCAGTGCTTGGGGGGCGATGTCTTTCTTCTCGACGGTCTTGGGTGACCCAAGAATGCTGGGGCTGGCCTTGACTGCAGGCCTTGTGGATGGTTGTGAGGGGTAAACGGCATGGTAGGATGATGAGCGACCACTGGAACCCATAACTACTGCCATGTCTGCATGATGATGAACGTGGAACGGTAAGGCGATGCCACCCCGCCCTGGAAATGAGGGTTTATATTCACATGACAAGGTTCCACTTTGGTACAAAAATAAAATCATACTCATTGGTGCTTTTGTTAGTTCTAGAAACGTTCCCAGAAGGAACTCGGGAAGGACCCCCAAAAGAAAAGAAAAGAAGGTTATCATGCTGATTCATGATCATCACTTTATTACCACTGGTCAGCCATCCCAGCATTTGTTGCAGTAAGTTTAAAATAAAATCATATTCATTGGTGCTTTTGTTAGTTCTAGAAACGTTCCCAGAAGGAACTCGGGAAGGACCCCCAAAAGAAAAGAAAAAAAGGTTATCATGCTGATTCATGATCATCATTTTATACCACTGGTCAGCCATCCCGGCATTTGTTGCAGCAAGTTTTATAGCAGAAAAAGTTCAATAAATGGAAGATGTAAGTGATTGGCAGGGTCAGAGGTGGTAAATGATCGACCTCGATCGATTTTGATCTGCAACACTAAAATTAAGTAACATGTTCATGGGGAACGTATCAATTCATTCTATGCTTGACGTCCAAAATTTCTTCATGAAATCTCAGTCCACTATATTTACATTTCCCCCCAAACTCCCTTTTCCCACATCGCACCCTTCCCCATCTTGATCGCCTTAATATACATACTATAAACACTTTTTGTATAACACACTTCCACACGATGACAACTTTTTCATCATTGCTCCTGCTCTTGCATAACAGGGCTTCCCCCGGGATGATGATATCATGTTGGTCCCGCTCGGTGATCTGGAGGTAGTATTAGTCGGTGTTTCATGTCATAAATAATTCCAAGGGAATTCAAACCTTCCACGATTGCACTAGTTCATATAATCCATGACCTCTAAATAGCTCCTTTGGGGAGTATAGATTTACCCCATACAAAAGTTGTAGGTAGCCTTGCAGGCCCAAAGAGTAGTCGACATCATTCGACTAATCTTGGCCTGAAAGGCCAACTACAACTGGCACATGAGATATTGAATTTACACTCCCTTAAATTGATATATATGGACATCATTGCCATTCATCAAAGATGTTGATGTCAAGACCAGGATGATTCATTGAGGAAACTCTTGTGTCTGATGGTAGGAATTAGTAAGTATGACCTTGCTGTTAATGACCTCCCACCTAACAGATGTTAGCGGGAATGCTCTCAGATTGGGAATCGGAAAGTGTCACACTGGCCTTGACTGCTGGTTGATTCTTTGGGGAGGGCTACAAGCTGTAAAAGCAGTAGAGGATGACAAGTGAGCAGCAGAACCCACAGCCACTGCCATGTCTGCACGATGATGAGTGTTGAATGATAAGGGTTGCTACTCACCCGTTCATCAGCAAATATGGCTAATTAAGTCTTTAATATATATATTTTGCAATGCCTAAGTTTATGAATATGTGTTTTAAAGTGTTTGATAAATTTATTTCAAAAGAGAAAATATTAATATATAACCATGTTAATCAAATGAAAATATTAGCTAATCAGACACTGACATATAAAGTCATAGAAGGGTACCAGGGGTTCTAAGGCACCGATCACAAAAAATTGAGCAGGTCAGTCTTGTATTTGGTAGTTTGGCACGCTCAGACTTGTGACATTGCCGATGGGCTGGACAAACTCAGTACCTATATCTCATGACGATGTGACTTATATCCTGCAAGATGAGGTACCACATGTTACCATACCCTATGTAGATGATGTTCCTGTTCGAGGACCGAAGACGCGCTATGAGCTAGAGGGGGGAGGATATGAAATGATACCTGAGAACGCAGGAATACAACAATTCGTATGGGAGCACTTCCAAAATGTAAACTGCATCGTACAGCAAATGAAATATGCAGGAGGAACATTCTCTGGCCATAAAGCCGTACTTTGCGCATCAGAAATAATGGTTGTGGAGCACCGCTGCACTTATGAAGGAAGGAAACCAGAAACTGATAGAGTGGGAGTTATATTGAGATGGGGCCCTTGTGAGGATCTTGGAGATGTACGCTCGTTCTTGGGAACGGTAGGCGTACATTGAATGTTCATCAAGGACTATGCAGAAAAGGCAGATGCCTTAACTAAGCTTACACACTTGAAGGTACCCTTTGAATTCAGTGAAGAACAAGAAGAGGTGATGCGGATGCTGAAAGAGGCACTGCGTGACTGTCCTTTGCTGATGCCCATCAACTATGAACTCCTGGTAGATGTAATACTTGGTGTGGATACTTCGTACTGCACTATAGGATTCTACATCTGTCAAGTGGATCCAGACAATCCGAAGAGAAGAAGATATGCGTGCTTTGGTTCTATTGTGTTAAATGAGCATGAAGCTCGTTTCTTGCAACCCAAACATGAACTGTATGGCCTGTTTAGAGCACTACACGTGTGTCGACACTGGTTGTTTGGAGTTTGAAAACTCATGGTTGAGACAGATGCAAAGTACATTACTGGTATGCTTAGGAACCCAGATGAAGTTCCTAACACGGCAATCAATAGATGGATCGAGTCTATCCTAATGTTCCATTTTACATTGGTACATGTACCTGGAGAGAGACATGCTCCTGATGGGTTGTCAAGATGAAGCTTCCAACCTGGAGATGAGGAGTATAGCAATCCAGAAGATGAATATAGTCCAAAAGATGAGGACCCTTGGGAGTTTGTGAATGAAACAGAGGATCAAGTCGAGGACATTGCAGACTTTAAGGAGCGCATAGATACGAGACATGGATTCGTGACTATTGATAGAGCAATCCATGACTTTAAAGAGGATAAAATAATGCAAGAGGCTATGGAGCGCGGTGAAACACACTCAGTATTTTATAATGCGGGACCCCTTTTACCAGAAGCAGCAGAATATAGTGATGTTGAACACTATGATGAGGAGTGCAGGAGTGGATACACAAAAATGCTGGATCGCCAGCTGCCGCTTGTCATTAAATGGCACCAAAATCCTACCACGTGTCTCCCAGGTTTCAAGGACGATCAATATAAGAACTTTATTGTTGAAAAGAGTAAATTGTACAGATGAGATATCAAATCCGAATACAAGCTCGTCATCTACCCAGAGAAGCATATGTATATTATGAGAGCTGCACACAATCAACTTGGACACCACGGGATGTACATGACAAAGATGTTGATTAAAGAGAGATTTTGGTGGCCTGAGATGGAGCGCAACATTTCCTGGTTTGTGAGCACCTGTGAAATATGTCAACAGCACCAGAAAACCATCATTAAAGCCCCACCTATGGTTATGTTCACGCCTTCGATCTTCCAGGTGTTACATGCAGATACTATGCATATGCCTGAAGCGATGAATCACCACAAGTACATTGTACATGGGCGTTGCATGCTAACGAGTTGGATGGAAGGATGAACATTAGCGAGTGAAACTGGCCAAGCAATAGCAGAATGGTTATTTGAAGATATCATCTGCTGCTGGGGTTGCATCTCGTTGATTGTAACAGATAATGGGAAGCCATTCAAAGCCACGGTAGCTTACTTAGAGAGGAAGTATGGAATTAAGGGGATTAGGATCTCCCCTTATAACTTGCAAGCAAATGGGAGAATAGAACAACCACATTGGGATGTGCGGCAGAGCCTATTCAAAGCTTGTGGAGGAAATGAGAAGAAATGGCACTACTACTTCTTGCTGGTAATGTGGGCTGACAGAATTATGGTTAGAAAGAGGATGGGATGCTCTCCCTTCTTTGCAGTGACTGGCATGCATCCGATTTTACCGCTCAATGTGCTTGAAGCAACCTGGCTGGTTGAGTATCCTGGTAGAATGTTGGAAGATTGGGAACTTAGAGGCTTGCATGTGATAGCACTAGAGAAGCATGCAGATAAAGTAGCCGAAATGAGGAATAAAATGGACGAGAAGAAGAGACAAGACACTTTGACGTACGCGACTATGAATGTGAACAAGATCAAGTTGTATAACTTCAAGAGAGAAAATCTAGTATTGATGCGCAACACTCAGATCGAGAGCACGCTAAATACAAAGATGAAGCCTCGCTATCTAGGACCTTTGGTAGTAGTAGACCATTCAAGCATGGGTAACTACATCCTTGCAGAGCTGGATGGCGTGCTTATAGGCTCGAAGATAGCAGCCTTTAGAGTGATTCCATACCTTGCACGTTGCTCCATTGACATCAATGATAGAGTGTTACATTGGATGAGAAAAGATTCAAAGGAATTGAGAAGAATTATTGATTCACCAGAACTGAAAGACAAATGGCCATCGAACTTCACTGAAGAATTTGAAGAGGTTGCTAATCCAAAGATGTCTGAAGCAGTGAACTTAGATGAGGACTAGCGCGCTATGCAGAAACGCCTTCTGTGAGCATGGAATTGCAAGTAGCGGCAGGATGTACAGCCCTAGATACTGTACTTGCAATATAAAGAGAGACTGACTACGGATATGTGCTTTTAAAACCTTGTACTACTTGGTTACTCAGATCTGCAAAGAGCGGTAGAGTAAACTCAGTTATAGGTATGATAAGTTCGACATCAGAGTCAGGGAAAGAAAAGGAGAAACAAAGTTCGTTATATACAGCTAAGAGTTGACTAGGAAACAGATGAATACCATAGATGACCAGAACTACAGGCCTCAGATTAGGCAGAGGGAGGATCCAAGTCAGCAGAGGTGGAAGGCACTGGAGCAGCCTCGGCCTCCACAGGAGCGGGATCTCCAGCGTCGGGTACCTCAGCCACTCCAGGATGAAGCGTGAGCTGGATTTGTTCGATCTCATCGAGAAGGAATGTGTGCTGTCTCTCTGCAACAACAAAAGTGTGCTGTAGCACAAGGACATTGCCCATGAGGGTGCTCTCGAGTTTGGCCAGATGCTCTGGTCTCTCCACTGTGAAAGAACCCAAGGTCGGTCCTGTATAAGACTCGCGCAGAACATCGACTGGGAAGAGCTCTGCCATCTCCAAGGGCTAGAAGAGGAAGAAATAAATGAGAAATTGAGATGCATGCAAGAGAAAAGGGATATGCACCGGTACTAACAAGTCCAAGAGCTGAGGCCGGTCGCCTATCTCCACTTCCGCAAGAACGACGAGGGTAGTATTCCCATGCAGACAGGAGTGGGAATGACGACTTAGCACATTTGCTATTGCAAGGACCATCCCTGCTGCCATGTCCTCGGGAAGATGACTAAGCCACTTAAATGGTTAGAATAGAATAGCACGCAATGAAAGAGATACATACATGAGCCCGCTCAGGACACTCAGAGGGTGGGTGAGTATTCCCGCTGAAGAGGCATCTGAGTGCACAGAGCTAGAAATGCAACAGTGTTGAAGACACTGATCACACCCACACCCAACACTACACACACAAACACACTCAAGTTCGTGGGGGGATTCTAATGCGATGAAAGTAGCGAACCAAAACAACTGAATTCTCAATATCTCTAAGACACGTGGAGCAAGAGCTCTCGAATAATATCTAGACTTCTCTAAGTCCAAAGGCTTTTCTCAGAACAAGAGGTGCGACTTCGGTCGCCAGGCCTCAAGGCAAGGGTGTATAACACAACACAACTTCATCAAACGTCTCCACAACTTTCTAGCAGTCGCTCAGGACTCTAATAACCACTGCACACAATCAATAACACCCTAAACACCACTTAAACAACTGCGCTCGAAGCAGAAACCAATTCCTATTAAACTCGACACACTAATAAACCTCACACTTCACACACTAACCCAAAACCTTCACAAACATGTGGAGAAGTGTCTACACTGACACAAAACTCCGAAACTTCCACAAGAGCCACAGGGTTTGAACCTATGTGCTCGAGCTTCCAACCGATTGCAGATTCACAGGGTTTGAACCTATGCAATCCAGAGAAACCCCGTCCGACAAGCCAAAGGGTTTGAACCTTTGCCAACCTGCGGAAATAACACAGAAGAGCGAGCACTAATCAAGCCAAAGGGTTTGAACCTCTGCCACCTGTAATGCCTCGCGTCACACAAATGCCCTCAAGAACTCGAAAGGGTGACCTTCAAGACACCGTACTCTTATTCTCTCACAGAGCGCAAGTCAAACCGAAACCAGACTCTCTGCACAGAGTGCCATGCTATTTTCTTCTCTAAGCGCGTGACTTAATTCACACAATAGATATCTGATATGGGTTGTATTCTCTCTCGAAGTTCCAAACTACTCTAAGTGCTAGAGCACGTGGCTGAAAAGCTTTGCACTATTACACTGGGGGCTCGAAACTTCTATTCTACATCTACACTGCAGTACTCATACATTTCTACATCTGACTCATTGATACAATCCGATACAGTACTGTTAGAACCTCGGAACATTATCCCTCGCAATGCACGCGCATTGTTATAGCATGCCCGGGGCTGGACACTCGGTTGGAGGTCTATCTCAAGACCAGACTCTGTTTCCTCATGGTTGATACTCCACTCGCACTGCACTCTATACGTTGGCATGTCACTTGTCATTTCCTCGGAGGATACTTGGAGTGACAACCAATCATATAGACTGTATCCTATTCTAAAGTTGAGTTTCTAGGTTTCTCTGGTTGGTGGGGGATACCCGTGGTAAGCCTAGGCACTGCGCTCTTTGGCTAAACTGTGTTCTCTCGGAGTTATCTATGCTGAGGCATTTATTTGGGACACGCGCGCACGTGCCGCGCGATTGGGGCCCTGTGCATCATCGATCACTGTGTCACGTAGTTCTCTGGAGATCAGGCATGTCTTTTATTATGGCTGCAGAGCATGTATGCAATCTGTTGGTAGTGCATTCAGTATCGAGTGCTGAGCTCTTGTACTTAGTGTGACCTCAATGAAGTATCATACTAAGTTAGAGCATGCACTCTACCAATAGTCACTTCAGACTTGTGCGTTGTTGATATCACTGCGCTCTATGTCTACTTTCATACACATGCGCAGCACACGTCTTTTCATGCGCTCTACTTCTATGTTCCTATACATGCATGCGTGCGTCTTAGCTCAATGTAGTTCTCCTAGTATCCTGCCTGTCTCTCATCAATTCCTTAGAGCACATGGCTGATCTGCCTCTTAGTGCATTCTGTATCAAGTGCTGAGCTCTCATACTTAGTGTGACCTCGACTAGTATCATTCTAAGTTAGAGCATGCACTCTACCAATTGTCACTCAAGGCCGCACTGCACGTGACTCTATATTGTGCTCCATACATGTATCATTGCACTCTGTGTGTTTGACACTGCGCTCTATGCATATAGCACTGCACTCTATCTGTATCTTTCATTATCTCAGTACCTAGCCATTATGCAATGCATGTATTGATACATTTCACAAAATTACACATGTAGACACATTGCGAGCATGTCACCGCTGCAGAAGACGCAGCAAGAAGGATCGTCCTAGAGATAAGAGCAATTAGTGCGGGGGATATTAACGGAGAACAGTGAATATCTCACCTTAGAAGACTCCTTGTGCTTGTCCCTGACAGAGGCATCATGAGACCTAGCCTTGGAAGACCTGGAAGACCTGGAAGTCTCCCCACTGCGCTCATCGACAGCCATCTTTAGAAACTTGGTGGTTAGAACATCAAGCATGAGGCGCATAGACTGTGCATACTTTAATAGACTCAACATCGGAATCAGAATGAGGAGCTACCTGGTCAAGGCCGTCATCATCCTCATCAGAATCGCTGTTGATGGTAGCATGTGATCGCCGAGTAGCATGACCTTTGCCTTTGCTACGAGTAGTAGGGCCAGCCTAGAGATGCACGCATGAAAATATGATAACAGAAGAAGAATAAGAAGAAGACTGACCGACTTGGGGTCACGACGAGGACCAGTGGGAGCACCAGCAGGAGGACTGTCAGTCGCCTGACTGTGCTCACTCTGAATCCAACCTGTGATCGCCTTGAGCACCCTGTGAATAGGTTGCTTCGATGCATTGGTATGGTGTTCCTTCTCGACGGCAGTACGAGCACGAAAGACAGAGTCTTTGAGCTCCTTGTCTTGGATAAGCTCCCACTTGTAACGTTCGAGATAACCCTATAATGTGCGCAGTCAGTACCGAATGGAAAGAATAATGCGCAGGACTCACAGCATACTCTTGGAACTGGTCAAGGTTATCATTTGCAGTAGTAGCTGGGTCCTTGCACAAAGAGATGATGACAGCTTTTACTACTAAGAAAGAGGGAGTCATGTTTAGAGATTGAAGAATAGAATGAGCTGTTAAGCAAGAGAATAGTTGTTTAGGTGAATGAGGTTTGGGATAATGTCTCCCTCGCATCTTCAACAGCTTTTATACATGATCACATGAAGTGCGTGGTTGAATACTTAACAGTAAAAGAGAAACTTTCTGAAAGTCAAAATAGGGACTTAGCGATATCCCGTGGGAATAGCTAGTATTCCACGTGACATATCCAAATTAGAAAAATTATATTTGTCTTTCGGGAAATGAAGAGATATTTGATTTTAGGACTGAGGACAGTCAGAATCTTTTAGTGAGGGGGAAATAGTGGTATACCGGAAGGATCAGACTATGACCTGCAAAGATACAACAAAATTTGCGATTTCTGTGTACAGAATATACAGAATGCAGGACTTAGTATCTAGGGCCGCAAAGAGAATAAATCAAATTGCAATAATGGAAGAAAAAACCAGTAGCGAGTGCCACAGTGGCGGTAGCAACAGGGAAAAGACGATGCTTCTAGAGCTTGCAAGATATATATAGTGAAAGGCCGTGGAAATAGGGCCACTTGGATATGAGAGCGCTATGAAACAATCATACAGGAGATATATTGAGAAGAAAGTCCGGATCAATAACGAGCGAGGTCCTACAATGCCAATCAGGGCTATCAAGGGCTACCTTGATGAACCACTTAAATGTGTAAAAAGACTTAGAGAGATCATGCGCGTTCACATGCGAAAAGAACACAGCAAGAAATGTAAATTATATACATTTTAAGGAGCCCTACAGGCAGTATAAGCAGTAACAGGGCCCTATAGGCAGAAAAACAAGAAACATGATTATAAACGAGATAAAGACGAGTCCAAGATGGATCAAAAGAATCTAGGAAGTCTAGACGGTGTCACCAACAGACTCGACCACGTTCTCCCCATCGCCTGACTCACCCACGCCATTAGAACCTACACCAGAGGTACCAACCCATACAATAAACGACTTTAGAAAGCCGGAGACACTGGCATACACATCGATAATGTCGGTGCCATGCTCGTGAGAAGCAATAGCATCAAGGCCATCTGCGAGCTCACTAATGACCACCTCCCGGTCAGCACGCAGCTTGTTGACAACTTGTCCAAGGAGTTCGAGTTGAGTGTTGATACCCTCAACCTGCGCGAGGCCCCGAGCAATAGCTAAAAAGAGCACGGTAAGAAGGAAGACAAAGAAAGAGAAGAAAAGAATGACGCACCACCATCCCCACACAACATGAGCGGATCGAGAAGGGTGGCCACGTTGCGCAGCTGGTTGGCATCCCAATGAGCGGAGCAAGGACCATGACGGTTGGCCTTACATTTAGTACACCATTCCTCCCCAATGTTGCCCTCAAAGACGCACTTGTCAGGGAAACCAGCGAGTGTACAATTAAAACAGGGCCAGTTGAGCTAGATAATGGAACAAAGATAAGAATAGAGGAAAAAGAGGAAATTAAGAGATACAGACAGTGGGAGAACGGATGAAATATGGATTCGCATCCGAATGGCACCAATAAATATGCTTGCGGCCACCCCTGAGCTGGCTAACCGGTCTAAAAGTCAAGTACATTTAGCGCGCAAGGTTTAGCAAGAAAATAAAATATGGACTTAGTAAGAGAAGTAGGGGCCATAGGGAGAGCAGACATCTTAAGGCACACGAGAGCGTCCCAGGAAGGAGGCTCGTGGAAACGGACGTCAACATCGGGGTGGAAGGCCTGCACATAGATAGTTTGGTCAACACGATGACCTCGGACATTAGAGGGGCCGGCGACAGTAGCAGCGACAGCAGAAGCCACAAGTGGAGTCAATGGTACTGGAACAGGCTTTTTCTTAACTACCTTGGCAGCAGAAACAGGAGCGGGCAAAGTACGAGGTGAAACAAGAGACGCGGCCCTTTGCTTACCCTTGGCTTTCGTAGAGAGACCCTCCACAGGGAGAGGAGGGGCGGGTACCGAAGGAGCTGAAAGAGGAGTGAACCTCAGAGAGGGAAGAAGCTCCCCAGTTAATGGATGGTATGCACGAGGAGGAGAAAAGGTGGGTTCCTCAGGAGCCGGAGACTCAACACGAGTGTGCTTGGAAATAGGAGGGATAAACGCATCACTAATCACGTCGCTGTCACTAGGGAAGAACAGAGTTTCTTTCTGGGTAGCGAGAGCATCGCCATCATCCGACAAAGGGGGGACATCACTTTCCGAGGAGGAAGCTGAGAGGAAAAAGGTCAGGGGGAAACCATGAGGAGAAATAGCGTAGGAAAGGTGTACAAAACTGAGGCTTTTTAGCTGTGCGAAGGAGATTAAAAGCATTAGGCACTGGAGACTTTCTAAAAGCTTTACGAGGCTTGGGCCTCGAAACAGTGCTAGGTCCACCTAGCTTCTTGGGGTCTGTCTTGCGAGACACACGCTCCGCCACGGGCTCAGCACTAGTAAAATAGTTGTAAAGGAAGAAAGTAATACTTCAAGAGAGAGAACTTACCGAATGTGGGAGATGGGTACGGGAGTATCGGTGACTGCCTTTTGATCGTGCAGGCGCTTGTGTGTGGTAGGCCCACTCTGTAAAAAGAATACATTGAGAAAGGAGGAGGAAATAAAAGAAGATGGACTCACTAGACCAGAACCGGCAGGAGGTAGAAGGACACCAAGGAGCTTCCTTCCAGGAGCTGAGAAAGCTGTGAGAAGTGATTAGCAACCGATACGCAACAGATGGAGCATGAGAGTGACATACTGAGTTCCTTAGGAGGCTCAGGGGTATGAATCATCCAGGGTCTAGGCTGTTTTGGACTAAGAAAGAGGACAAAAGTCAATAGAGATAATAGGGAATGAATGAAAGCCACTTACGTGGGAGGTGTTGGTTTGCGGGGGACCACCACAGCCTTCTTGGGCGATGGGGTTGCAGTTGGACAATGGGGAGGGGGCAAATCCAGGGTGCGAAAAGGCCACAAATCTGTCTCGGGGATGCAGCCAGGGCCATTAGCCTTGTACCCTTCCTCACTAGGCAGAAGGAGCTCGTCATCAAGTGCATACTGAGAACGGAGTTAAATAAAGAAGCAAGAGAAAGAAAAAGGGAGTGCACCTCATGACAGAGCGCCTCAGCATTGGTCAAGTACCACTTTTTCCATATTGGACGACGAAGGTCCATAGGGATGCAGGAAGCAATGACATAGACCTGCGAGCGCAAAGCCAGTCCGTACACCGAATCGGAAAACTTAAAATCCTGCAGGATGTCGATATGTGCATCCTGGAGAGAGGTCAGGAAAACGTAGACCAGAACAGGAGTACCATACGAGATAAGCATGAGCCTGGGTAACCACCCTGATCAGTTCACCAGTGGGGGTGGTGTTCCGAGCGGTAACCTCGAGATACTGTGCAGTAACGGTGCACACCTGGGCTAAGTTATAACAGATATCATCCAACGGAGCATCGAGTGCGGGGATGAGTTGTGTAGTAGACATAGTAGCAAGTTGAACAAAGAGGGTGCAAGTCAAGCGGAGGTGACAGAGAGAAAGAAAGAATGGGAATGAACTTTGACAAGTCCAAATATTCCAACATGACATAAAACGACGGGCTTTTATTAATAAAAGTTCACACGCGCATGAGAGAAGAAGCTGTCGACAATGACTCGACAGCTTCTCATTGAAAATAAGAACTTCAGAATGATGGGGACCCATGTGTGTACACCGAAGCCCACTGGTTGGACCGTGGAAGGTCCATAGCTTAGTGAGGGGGATATGACACGCCCGCTAGGCGTTTACGTGTGTAATTTCGCATGTTATAACATTAGACACCAGTTGAGAAGTCCCATGACGGAAATAAGAGAGATTAGAGAAGAGCGCAATGAAATAAGCATAATGCCATGAATATTTGAAGTGACTATTGGTAGAGCACATGCTCTAGCTTAGGGGGATACAAGACACGGTCATCCTAAATATGAGAGCCCAGTGTTCGATACTAGCTGCACTAAGATGAAGTGGCGCGCATACTCTAAAAAGATAATTGAATACACATGCAATGTAAATGAACTACGAGAGACATTGATCTATGACGCGCAAGGCACGGATCAACCGGCAACTAGTGCACATCATATAATAAAAGCCCCAGGACAGATAAAACTGAGATACTACACTTCGGCCAAAGCATGTGAGGTCTAGGCATCACGCAAGTCATGTTGCCAACTGGAAGACAATGGAGGAATATGAGCAGAGCCAATCCTGATAGGTGGGAGCTCCGAGGAGATAACATGTGGCGGGTTATGTGCTGTGCACACTGCTAACCGACGTCGCAACCATGTGCACGAGATAAGTCTGGGTCTTAATTGACCTTCTGACCAACATGCAACAAGATGGCATGCTCAACGGGACGCAGACGATTGAGATCCGAGCAGGAAATAGTACTAAAACTGGTTGTATTAATTTGTAGAGCGCATGATGTATAAATACAGTAGTATAGAAGTAGGGTACAAGTTTTGGACCCCCGGTGTAACGGTGCAAAGCAGATTAGCAATGCACTCGAGCACTTGGAGCAGTTTGTAGCTTCTAGAGAGAGAATACAACCCATATCAGATACATATTGTGTGAATTAAGTTGCGCACTTGGATAAGACAGTGGCATGGAACTTTGTGCAATAGTTTTGGTTTTGGTTTGACTTGCACTCTGTGAAAGAATGAGAGTATGGTGTCTTGAAGGTCACCCTTTTGAGTTCTTGAGGGCATTCATGTGATGTGGGGCATTACAGACGGCAGAGGTTTGAACCCTTTGGTCTGATTAGTGTTCACTCTTCTGTGTTATTTCTGCAGGTTGGCAAAGGTTCAAACACTTTGGCTTGTCGGACGGTGAAGAGGCGTCTGAGTGCACAGAGCTAGAAATGCAACAGTGTCGAAGACACTGATCACAACTACACCCAACACTACACACACAAACACACTCAAGTTCATGGGGGGATTCTAATGTGATGAAAGTAGCGAACCAACACAACTGAGTTCTCAATATCTCTAAGATACACACGGAGCAATAGCGCTCATATAATATCTAGACTTCTCTAAGTCTGAAGGCTTTTCTCAAGAACAAGAGGGTGCGACTTCCGTCACCGGGCCTCAAGGCATGGGTGTATAACACAACACAACTTCGTTAAACGTCTCTACAACTTTCTAGGAATCGCTCGGGACTCTAATAACCACTGCACACAATCAATAACACCCTACACACCACTTAAACAACTGCGCTCGAAGCAGAAACCTATCCCTATTAAAATCAACACACTAATAAACCTCGCGCATCGCATGCTAAACCAGAACCTTCACAAACACATGGAGAAGTGTCTACACTGACACAAAACTCCGAAACTTCCACAAGAGCCACAGGGTTTGAACCTACGCGCTCGAGCTTCCAACCGATTGTAGATTCACAGGGTTTGAACCTATGCAATCCAGAGAAACCCCATCCGACAAGCCAAAGGGTTTGAACCTCTGCCGCCTGTAATGCCTCATGTCACACAAATGCCCTCAAGAACTCGAAAGGGGTACCTTCAAGACACCGTACTCTTATTCTCTCACAGAGCACAAGTCAAACCGAAACCAGACTCTCTGCACAGAGTGCCGCGCTATTTTCTTCTCTAAGCACGCGACTTAATTCACACAATAGATATCTGATATGGGTTGTATTCTCCCTCGAAGTTCCTAGCTACTCTAAGTGCTAGAGCGCGTGGCTGAAAAGCTTTGCACTATTACACCGGTGGCTCGAAACTTGTACTCTACATTTACACTACAGTATTTATAGAATTCTACATCCTACACGTCGATACAACTTAATACAGTACTGTTAGAACCTCGGAACATTATCCCTCGCAACACGCACGCGTTGTTATAGCCTGCCTGGGGCTGGACACTTGGTTGGAGGTCTATCTCAAGACCAGACTCTGTTTCCTCATGGTTGATACTCCACTCGCACTGCACTCTATACGTTGGCATGTCACTTGTCATTTCCTCGGAGGATACTTGGAGTGACAACCAATCATATAGACTGTATCCTATTCTAAAGTTGAGTTTCTAGGTTTCTCTGGTTGGTGGGGGATACCCGTGGTAAGCCTAGGCACTGCGCTCTTTGGCTAAACTGTGTTCTCTCGGAGTTATCTATGCTGAGGCATTTATTTGGGACACGCGCGCACGTGCCGCGCGATTGGGGCCCTGTGCATCATCGATCACTGTGTCACGTAGTTCTCTGGAGATCAGGCATGTCTTTTATTATGGCTGCAGAGCATGTATGCAATCTGTTGGTAGTGCATTCAGTATCGAGTGCTGAGCTCTTGTACTTAGTGTGACCTCAATGAAGTATCATACTAAGTTAGAGCATGCACTCTACCAATAGTCACTTCAGACTTGCGCGTGCATGCACACGTTGTTATACTGCGTGCTGTGTTGATATCACTGCGCTCTATGGCTATTTTTATATATGCACACAATGGGCATGGCAGATCAATCCTTCTCGTATCATGTCTGTCTCTCATCAATTCATGGGAGTGCATATCTGATCTTCCTCTAGTGTATTCAATATCAAGTACTGAGCTCTCAGACTTAGTGTGACCTCAACCAGTATCATGCTAAGTTAGAGCATGCACTCTACTAATTGTCACTCGAGGCCATACTGCGCGTGACTCGGTATTGTGCTTCATACATATATTACTTCACTCTGTGTGTTTGACACTGCGCTCCATGTCTACATTCATACACGTGTGCAGCGCACGTCTTTTCATGCACTCTACTTCTATGTTCCTATATGCACGCGCACGTGCATCTTAGCTCAATGTAGTTCTCCTAGTATCCTGCCTGTCTCTCATCAATTCCTTAGAGCACATGGCTGATCTGCCTCTTAGTGCATTCTGTATCAAGTGCTGAGCTCTCATACTTAGTGTGACCTCGACTAGTATCATTCTAAGTTAGAGCATGCACTCTACCAATTGTCACTCAAGGCCGCACTGCACGTGACTCTATATTGTGCTCCATACATGTATCATTGCACTCTGTGTGTTTGACACTGCGCTCTATCTGTATCTTTCATTATCTCAGTACCTAGCCATTATGCACTGCATGTATTGATACATTTCACAAAATTACACGCGTAGACACATTGTGAGCGTGTCAACGGGGTTTCTCTGGAGCGCATAGGTTCAAACCCTGTGGCCCTTGTGGAAGTTCTGGGAGTTGGTGTCAGTGTAGATGCTTCTCCAAGTATTTGTGAAAGATATGGTTTAGCACGCGAGGTTTTAAAGTGTTGGGTTGACGATTAGTGGTTTCGTTTGGTGGCTATTTGAGTTGCACGCAATTACTAGAGAGTTGTGGTTATGTCTATCGGTGTTTAGAGTGTTTGGAAAGCCCTTTGCCTTGAGGCCACGTGACGAACGTCGCGCCTCTTGTTTAGAGATAACCTTTGGACTTAGTAAAGTCTAGATACGAGACGAGTGCTATCGCTTTACATGTATCTTAGAGATATCGAGAATATAGTTGTCTTAGTTCGCTACTTTCATCGCATTAGAATCCCCCCATGAACTAAAGAGTGTGTTTGTGTGTGTAGTGTTAGGTGTGGGTGTGATCAGTGTCTTCGACGCTGTTGCATTTCTAGCTTTGTGCATGCAGACGGCACTTCAATGCGCCAACCAAACCCTTGAACAATACATCTGTATCTATTGTTCTTATCAACAAGACAATTGGGATACCTTACTACCCATTGCAGAGTTCACATATAATAATGCTCTGAACACTTCCACCGGAATCTCTCCATTCTTCGCTAATAAGGGTTACCATCCTAACATCATGGTGTACCCTGAACGCAACATTGCCTCCACCTGGGCCCACGGCTTCATTGTCAACCTTGACAATCTTCACCAATTCCTTAGAGATGAAATCACTCACACTCAGTCTCGTTACAAATTCCAAGCAGACAAATGATGGTCCCCAGCTCCAGATTTCAAAGTAAGTGACAAGGTTTTCCTTAACACCAAACACATCAGGACTACTCGCCCTACTGCAAAATTCTCTGAGAAATTCCTCGGACCATTCGACATCATTGCTCAGCCTGGATCCCATTCCTTCACACTCAAACTTCCCACAGACCTCCATTCCATTCACCCTGTATTCCATGTCTCACAGATGGAACCCATGGAAATCAATACCATTCCTAATCGCACCCAACCACCTCCACCTCCCATGGAAGTCGACGGAGAAGAGCAATTCGAGATTGCACAGATTCTTGATTCCAAGCTCAACCATCGGTTCCACTGTCCACTCCTCTATCATGTCCAATGGTTGGGCTATGAAGGTACTGATGAAGAATTTGCTTGGATCCCCGCTACAGAGTTCTCTGTGGAAGACTACATTGAAGACTTCCATCGTTGTTACCCAGACAAACCAGGACCATTATCCAAGGTCACCATTTGCAAGGTCTCAGTCAAGACCTCACCCATTTCTTCTTGATCATTCATCCCATCGGTTCCCACCAGAATCCGACTCCCCAATTTCAAATTCTATTCTGGAAAACTATTGCAAATTCATTTCCTAATTGAGAACAGACTCCATCAGACGTATTTCTTGACTTCTTCCTTTCTTCACACAATGTTCAAGCATCAAAAAATTTCTACAATTTATGCCCCTCTGGGTGCGCTCTACAATCCATCTATCTACAAAATCCATAAAAAATTATATACGAGGCTAGGTGCTAAGCGTCCACAGAACAGCCGGCTTCTCCACTCTCTACCTCCTTGTCCTTCCCTTTCCTTTTTTATCTGTTGCACCAAGTCCACTATACCAGGTGCTCCATCAGCCCCGGACTCTGGCAACATCTCCGCTCTAATCTCCTCATCCTCCTCCAATTCTCCTTCAGAAATCCTCCACTAAAAACTCCTCACTACCCCTCAGGTACTCCTTCCACAGCACCCATTCCTTCTGGTGGCCTCCAATTTGGTAGAACTGAGCACGAGTATCCCTAAACCTCATACTAGCCTCGATTGCCCAGTCCAAGTCCCCATTCTTGTGGTTTCTGCACCATAACTCCAGGTTTGCCAGTTCGAATGGATCTTGACCATTAAAATCCACAGATGTCATGTGGGCATACCACACTTAGGTGACATCCTGATCCAGGTGCAATCACATCACCTGCTGGAGGGCCTCAGGGTTGACACCTTTCAACTCTCCCAGCTCTTCCCTCGACACCTTCCATTCCTCTGTGGATGCTGCTGGAATGAAATCCCTCGGATACTCCAACGTGTCCCCCTCCTCAAAATCATTGACCAAGTCATCGACATGGGACCTGACAGACTCCAACTCCTTCTCCATTCTACTCATCCTCTCCTCCATCTCGTCAAACCAGGCATGCAGATTCTGCAGCAAGTCCACCACTTGCTCCAGTGCTGACGGCTCCGCATCCTCCATCCAGAGGCACTTAGCCTTATGAATCCTGCATTGCTCACAGGATCGCATGGTCGACAACATTATACAGCGGGCTCCATCGGCCCAGCACCACCCACATTTATCTAACAAAATAATCAGCAAACAGAAAATCAATCTGTAGTCCACTTACCTGATCCGTGGAATTCTCCACATTCAGCAGACTTGACCTTCATCTTCTTAGTGGGCCTCTCTGATGGCCCCGCAGTCTGCTCATCCTCCTCGCTCTCTATCACTGACCTCGTCAACCACTTCCTCTTGTTGGAAGGTCCCATGGCTCCGACGGACTTCGCCTTTCCCTTATCTTTCCTTTTCCGCTTCAGCTCCTCCATTGCCTTCTCTTTTTCAGCCCCCACATTTTCCGCAGCTTCCTCATCATCCCCCTCGGCTGCCTTTGCAGCTGCCTCTGCCACTTCCATGGCCTGCCTCGTGGCCAACTCCATCTGCTCCTTCAATAGGTGCCTCATTCGCACCACCTCCTCCTTGACCTCCACCAGCCTTGTCCATTTGGCCTCTGCAGCCGCTGCTTCCTCCCTCTTCTTCTCCTCAGCCACTCTCTGCTCCTCAGCCTCTCTTGCTATCCTCGCCTCCTCCGCTCGCTTCTCCGCAGCCTCCACCTCTTTTTTCAACTTCAGTTCCTGAAGTTTCTTAGCCCTTTCCTGGACCTTCTTCTTGGCAGCCTCCATGGCTGCCGCAGCCTTTTTGGCCTTCATCTTCTCCACGACCCACAGCTCATGGGACTCCATGGGACTCCAATATTCCTCCTCCTGGACATCCCTATCAGCGTAGAACACTGGTAGTTCATCGATGTCCATATCCTCTGGAGTGTTCAGTGCCTTGTACGGCTTTGGCATTGTCGACCATCAGTACAAGTCGGTCATTGTTGAGGTTTGCAAAGAAAGACTTTTAGAAGGAAGCAAGTATACCCTACCACTGAGATGGTGGTGGTAACAAGGCAGGAGGTGAAAATCACACTCACAAATTCCACGTGGCACTCCTGGCCATCGGGATCTGCGCTCTTGAGGGCAAGAACGCTAAAGGGGGGATACTGTAATGATCATGCCGCAGACTCCACAGACCTTGTCCATCATCCACTCCACCAGCTCCAAGTCAATCATCAGAATCCGTCGGATTCCAAATTCCAGTTTCTATCTCATATTTCATATCCCTATTTCATTTACTTATTTCACATATTTCATTTATCACACCTAGATCCCATCACAGTAGCGAGTAGGTGTATATTGGAGTCCATGGAATACTCGACTCCTCTAGATACAGAACATTCCAGATCATGTCACTCTAGCCATACCTACACTATTCCAGACCCCGACCCGTTGGACTCCGTCTTAGTATATAAGCCGTACATTTAGTAGTACATACCTCAGTTCGAATATCAACTTGGTTTAGCCCAATACTCTCGTCCTCACTCTCTTTGGCCTTCAAGCCATAATCCATCTCTCCCTATGTCCGCAGACTCCGATAGCCGTTGGACTTAACCTTTGATCCTAGAGATCATAATCCTGTGGACTCTGTCCATAATCCTTCTTTGGGCTTCGACCCAAGGGTGACATTGCTAATAGCTTCACCAAGTACATGCACCCTGCAGGTTCCATGGCATGCATTCCATTCACTTCATCCTATTGGCACAATCCTAACAGCAACACCGAGTCGGACGCCAAGCAGGACTGCGGCAGTGGTGGGCTGTACACATAGGAGTCTAGTTACCTGGGGACTGCAGTGATATTTGTAATTAATAGTTGTTTTAGTATAAGTAGCTAGAAGTCCGGTGTAGTATACAAGTTTTGAACCCCCGAGTTGCGGTGCGTGAGTAGAAAGTGAGTACTGTAATAAAGGAATAAGTTTGTAGCTTCGAGTGTCGTATGTACAGAACGAGCTCACCTTGAGGAATAGAGATAACTTCAGGATCTGACAAGTGTGCTTAAGTTCCGAGTGAATAAGAATCAGTGTCGCTGTTCTGTTCTATCTGAGTACTGCCGAGGTCTGTTTAAAAAGAGTATGAATTGAAGTAGAAGTTCTGAAACCTGTTCTGTCAGTCTGTTCTGTTCTGTCAGTCTGTTTCTGAATCTGCTTCTGTTCTGTTTTTGAGTTGTTTCTGTTCTGAATCTGAGAACTGTTGAAGAGTCAGAGTCTGTCTTCATCATCGTAGTTAGTCTTGACAACCCTACCCCTTGGGGAGAAGCAAGCTCACTAAGTCAGTACTTAGTTGAGTGGTTTAAAAGAGCGAGCTCAGTGTCGTAGTGAGGAGTTTTGTGTTCTGTTGTGTTGTAGGACATGTGTCCTGTTACAATTTATTCACATTTTCTCTGATTTTCCTTAAATAAGCGCCCAAGCGCTTATCTTCGCTATCTAATCACCACTATCTAATCCATATCCAATATCTCGCCGCACCAACTCCATGACTATAATCGATGACTATCATTCTCTCGCTATGGCTCGCTTCCACCATGATGTTACCACTCGACTTACTGTCACACCCTCAATGTTTACTCGTTGTCGCTTACTGATGGACTTATTATTAGCATGCAGACTTTAGTATATAAGAAGCACGACTCTCGCTGTAATACCCCAGCTTCGAGCTATAGTTTATCAATACCAATCTTACTCTCTCAACGACTAGCACCTAGTGCCGCATCTTAACGAGTCCATCGCTACAGCTTTACTTTGGTCGTCGGTGTCTACCGGTACATGACTCTGAGTTTATGCTTGTTTGGATCACATGAGATTCGGGTCTAACAGTGAGCTCGAAGCTTCCCTATGGTTCCTCAGTGCTAGCCACGATGAACCAAATCCATGACTCCAGACCTAAACAAAAAACAAACCATCGAGCTAGGAGTAGCCATCCTGGCTGCGTTCCTTCTTTGTCTCTTCACCGCCCTCACGGTCCACACACATCGAGACCAGATCAACGACTTCTTCCATGACCATGGAATCCTCGTTGGCCGCGAACCAAGGCCCACCAGGAGGGTTCCCTTCCACTATCAGACAACAGCAGACCCCACCCCCGCTGCCACAAGGGCCCTGCCGGGGGCCTACCCCAAAGCCGAGCCCCATCACTCGGAGACCCAGCATGCCAGGAGGCACAGCACCCCCCATGGTGACGCTTCCTCGGATGAATTCCCCCTTCGTGAGGGGACAGTACGCACCCCCATCCAAGGGCCCTCAGATGCCCCCATGGGCGAGCCAGACCCAAGAAGGTCCTCCATGGCAGAAGAGTATGGGAGGGAGCTTCAGACTCGGTTCTGTAGCCCGACCCCACCCCAGCCTACACTCCAGCCTGCCCAGCAAGGGTGGAACGACCTGCCCCTAGTAGAGGGGTACGAATGGCCCCAAGGCCAAGGCAGATTGAAGGACCAGGAAACTGGCCCGCCGAGGACTCCGACTCCGATTCCTCGGAGCCCAACGTCTTCTCCTCAAGACCAAGATACCCCGAGGCAATCAGAATCCGAATGCCTGAGCCCACTCGACTGGTCCCCATCCAGGACTGGAGTGAGCCCGAGTGGCTCCAACAAATCAACAACGAGCTCTTCAACCAGTGGAGCACAGACTGCTTATGGCCCGAGCTCGCCCCAGTGGACCGAGACCTACTTGGCCCCATCAGAGTTGAGGCCTGGACCCTCCGAAGAGAGGATGTGGAGTCCCGAGCGCACGTACACCTTGACCATGGGCCAATGGCCTTCTCCATTGCCCATGCCCATCTATGCCCAGGAACGAGCGGCAAAGAGCTCAGCCTATTCCTTCGAAGCAACGCCACCCGAATCCTTCACCCACCAGAACTGGGCCCGATCATCGCAAGGAGGAGCGTCAGAGAGAGGAGTGAGAGGCAGGATGACGAACTCACCCGTAGACTTCAGGAGTTGGAGCACTGCCCCGGGAGGCAGGATGATGAGTACATTCAAAGGGTTTGGGAGCAGGAGCAACGCCGCCGCGAGAGCAGGGGCCCCGCCTAATTTTGAACACTTTAGCATGTATATACCTGAGCCGCAATACGACCCCTTCACCGCCTACCACGCCCCCGAGCCACGATGGCCGACCCAAATGCCGGACTCGCCACTGGCCCAAACTGGAAATCAAGGGTATTACCCTTACCCCACCACGAGCCGACTATTCGGCGCAGCAGGAGATGATGCAATGGACGAACCCACCCCACAGAACCCCCCGACAGGCCCAGGCCAGCCCATCAACAAAGAAGCCCGAGACGCCCGGCTACGCGAGAGCCACGCTGAAATGAGAAGGCGACGAGAAGGAATCCAACAAGCCAAACAGGCTCTCGCAACCGCGGTCCGCCAAGCCAACAACTATGCTGAAATCCACAGATTCCTGAAGGAACCCAAAGAAAGAGGAAGACCGGGAGTTCCCCCTGATGCACCGGCACCACCAGCCGCACCCCCTGTAGCTCCACCAGTACCCAACCCACAACGGCACCCCCATGACCGGGACGACCGATACTCAATCCCAAGACACCCAGACTGGCCGTATGCACCCCACGACCCACCTGTAGGACTCAGACTACCTACGGCCCCCTATTTCAGGGTAAAACCAACCCTAATCGCAACGCCAAAGCCCTTCTATGGGCATCATCATGACATCCTCTGCTTCATCGGCGATAATATCGCCTACTTCGAGACCTTTGGACCCTTCTTCCAAGAAGAATCCCAAAGGGTAACCTTCACAGCATCTTACTTCGAGGGAACCGCCAAGGACTGGTGGACCCACAAAAGACCCGAGCTCTGGGATGGGGTGAGCCTCCACTTTCGGTACCCCTCCTGGACGGAGTTCATGGAAATGATCACCACCCGATTCAAGGACCATGCCATTGAGCAGGTCCACGAGAAAAAGATGTTTGAATTACAAATGGCAGGCAGAACGGCCGAAGACTACTTCCAGAAGCTGGAACAGGAGGCGAAACTCGCAGGGCGACTCGTGGATGAAAGCGACCGAGGGCTCTTCTGCAAAGCAGTCCAAATCGGAATCCCCGAATCTTACTCCCACACCATCGCCGATGGAGAAAATATGCCCAATGGCTATCAACAATGGAAGGCCAGGGTAGTCAAGATGTACGAAAACCGCACCAGGAAACGAATCTTTGACCAGACAATCAGACTCCAATACGGAGGCAGCAACCAGCAACGAGACAATTGACCGAACCACCCCGCTGGTGGACAGAACAAATCCACCAGCGCAACAAGTTCGTCGACACCCCCGCAGGCCGCCCCCAGTGGAGACAAGAAGACTAGCATGGGAATGGTGTACGGAGGTTGGGGACAGCCGATGGAGATTGACCGCCTCAAAAAGGAGGGTTGATGCTTCAATTGCGGGGAGAAGGGGCACCTATCCAGGGAATACCCGAAACCGAAGAAGCCACGGAGACAGGACGCTCGGGGCAGATTCACTAAAGCTGAGCTACACACAATGTTGCAGGAGTTGGAGAAGGAACCCAAGGAGAAGACGACCTCGGGCATTGAGGAGGTAAAAGACGAGGCCAGCGAGTGATCAATTCCACTCGACTGGCCCAAGGACTTCATACTGGTATGCACTCACCCCCTGGCAGTCAGACTTATAATACTTCTGTAGACACACATATATACGCGCATTCGAATATACCACATTTAGCACCTTCCACCATGACCGCACCAGTAAGAAAAGAATCGAATCAATATGCACTCCTCTCCGACGACGAGGAGATGCCCTCTCAATCACCCACAAGGATCAAGAGGGCCGAACAGGGTGAGAGATGCCCCGACCGCTGCGCACCACCATCGTCGAGGTACCCGATGAGGAGGATGACACATCCTACCACCGATGGATAGCCAAGGAGGCCCAGAAACACGTAGCCCCGTCTGTCTTAACGGAACAGGGTTCGAAGCCTCAAGCACCACCACCTCCCGACAACACATGGTACCAACCTTTCTCTGCCGCCTGGACACTTAGGGTGATTCAGGAGGCCCATACACCTAATCAGGCAAACACCATCATCACCCTATGGATCCAGAAGGGGAGGGAGGCCGAACACACTGCCGAACTGCTTGAAGAACTCAGAAAGGGGGGCAAAAGGGCAAGGGAACACCTGTACGAGCTCCAGAAACCCATCCGCTACATTCGGGCCACCACCACCAAACACAGCAAAGACCTGTCAGTCTCCGCCAAACTGGAACCCTGCTCAGGAGCCCCTGCCCTGTCCGTCAAAGCCTTCATAGACAGCGGGTGCACTGGCAGTTCCATTGATCGAAAGCTGGTCCAGCAACACGGCCTAGACACTAGAAAGGCCGCCGTCCTGATCCCTGTCTACAATGCAGATGGAACCCGAAACAAAGCAGGGGACATCACCGAGTTTGTAGAACTTCGCATGAGCATCGGAGGACACATGGAGCATATTGACCTCGCTGTCACCGATCTCGGAGCCAAAGAGGTCTACTTGGGACACGACTGGCTAAAGCGACACAACCCAGTAGTCAACTGGAAGACCAGGACCCTCATCTTCAGTCGGTGCCAATGCCAATGCCAAAAGAATCGCCTACCATTGCCCGACTCTGACCCCAATGACGCTTGGGACGAAGAGCTAGAAGAGGGGGAAAGCATCCTCGCGGTCAACATGCAGGAGGAAATCCTCATCCGCACCGTTCATCACGCCAACGACCTGCCAGCCAAAGCAAATGAAGGGAAGCCCAAGAAAACCTTTGAAGAAATGGTACCCAAGCACTACCGCTCCTTCTGTGACCTGTTCGCCAAGGAGAACTTTGACGAACTACCCGAGCAAAAAACCTGGGACCACGCAATCAAACTCATCCCCAACGCAGCCTCGACGCTCAACTGCAAGGTATACCCCTTGAACCGCAATGAACAGGAACAACTCGACAAGTTCCTCGATGAAAACCTCGATTCCAGGCATATCTGCCCCTCTAAATCCCCTTTTGCATCCCCGTTCTTCTTCGTCAAAAGGAAGGACGGAACCCTCCGTCCCATCCAAGACTACCGAAAGCTCAATGAGATGACAATCAAGAACAGATACCCTCTCCCTCTCATCACAGAACTCATCGACTGCCTTCAAGGCGCCAAATACTTCACCAAGTTAGATGTCAGATGGGGCTACAACAACGTCCAAATCAAAGAAGGAGATGAGGAGAAAGCCACATTCCGTACCAACCGAGGACTCTTCGAACCCACAGTGATGTTCTTCGGACTCACCAATTCACCCGCAATGTTCCAATGGATGATGAACGACATCTTCAAGGACCTCATAGAGACCGGGAAGGTAACCATCTACCTCAACGACATCCTCATCTTCACCAAGGACCTAGCAGAACACCGATGCATTGTAAGGATGGTCCTTCAATGCCTCCGAGAACACAAACTGTATCTCAAGGCAGAAAAGTGCAAGTTCAAGGTACTAGAAACCGAGTACCTCGGCATAATCATCAGCGAAGGGACAGTCCATATGGACCCGGTCAAGGTCAAAGGAATCACCAAATGGCCAACCCCGACCAAGAAGAAGGCACTACAGTCGTTCTTAGGGTTCACCAACTTCTATCGCAAATTCATAGAAGGATACTCCAAGATAGTTCGCCCATTGACCCAGCTTTGTGGAAACGCACCCTGGACATGGGGGGCCGCTCAAAATCAAGCCTTCCAGCAAATCAAGAAACAGATGGCAGAGGACGTTCTCCTCACCATCCTGACCCAGGAAGGAAGGTTCAGAGTAGAAGCAGACGCAAGCGAGGGAGCAGTCAGCACCGTACTCAGCCAAGAACAGAATGGGAAGTGGAGACCAGTAGCGTTCATGTCAAAAGTGCTCACGGAGACTGAGCAAAATTACGAAATCTATGACAAGGAACTCCTCGCAATAATGCTCGCTCTCGCTGAGTGGAGACACTACCTCATGGGAGCCAGGGACGACATAGAGATCTGGACGGATCATCAAAACCTCCAGTATTTCCGCAAACCCCAAAAGCTCAACCGTCGGCAAGCCCGATGGGTCACCGAACTGGCCAAATACCACTTCACCCTCCACCACAAGCCCGGTACCCTCAACAAAAAGGCAGACCTCCTTTCGAGGTGAGAAGACCACGACCAGGGACAAAACGACAATGACGAAATCATAGTCCTCAATCCCAAACACTTCCGGGCGATGATAATGCCCACACATGGAGAACTTTGTCCTCAGATCATTGAACTACTCAAGGAAAACGAAAATGTAGACGTCAACGTCTATGACTCCTTCATCCATGGGCGAGGGGTCCATGAAGACAGCCCAGAAGGGAAAGACACCAATATCCTGATGTATGACGGGCACATCTATATCCCAAAAGACGCCGAGCTCAGGGGCACCGTCATAGCAATGAGCCATGATCATATCATGGCTGGACACCCTGGGGTAGCAAAAACCCTAGAGCTCATCCAGAGAACCTACTGGTGGCCAAGAATGAGAAAGGACATCGACGCATATGTCAAAGGGTGCGAGACCTGCCAACGAACGAAGACAGACACACAGCCAAAGGCCGCCCCGCTTAACCCGAACGCAATCCCCACAGAGCCATGGTCCCACATTTCGGTGGACATGGTTACAGGCCTCCCGGAATCCAATGGGCATGACACCCTCCTCGTAGTCGTCGACCGCTTCTCAAAAGAAATTGTACCAATCACCTGCAATGTCGAACTTTCCTCGGAAGGATGGGCAAGAATACTGAGGGACCAGGTATATGCCAAACATGGCATGCCCACTCATGTAATCTCAGACAGAGGCCCCAACTTCGTCTCGAAGTTCATGAAAGACCTATATAAAATGCTGGACATCACCCCGAACGCCTCCACAGCATTCCACCCACAAACTGACGGTCAAATGGAACGGGCAAACCAAGAAATAATCAAATACCTTCAAATCTTCGTAGACTATCGACAGGAAGACTGGGCAAAATGGCTAGCGCTCGCTGCCTTCTCCCACAATAACCGAGTCCACTCGGCGACTGGAAAGTCACCATTCTTCGTCAACCACAGAATGCACCCACGAATCCTACCCGAATCCATCCGAGAAACCCCCTTCGACAACCCCAGCACACAAGACTTCTCAGCCACGATGATAAAGATCCATCAAGACACACAGAAGGCTCTGATGGAAGCCGCTGCCGCAATGAAGAAACAATATGACAAAAAGACCAAACCCGTGCACGGATACCAAGTAGGAGAACGAGTATGGCTAGACACGCGAAACCTCAACCTACCATGACCCAAGAAAAAGTTGGACGACAAAAGAGTCGGACCATTCCTGATCCTTGGCAAAGTTGGAATGGCAGCATACAAGCTGAAACTTCTGCCCCACTGGAAGATTCACCCCACCTTCAACGAGAAGTTACTCTCTCCATTCATACCACCTGCATTCCCAAACCAAGAAATACTGCCGCCACCTCCTCCGGACCTGATCGAAGACAAAGAGGAGTACGAGATCAAGGAAGTACTAGACTCGCAAACATGCAGGGTGCGAGGGAAGAAAGGACAAAGGTCAAAAACAACCACAGACTACCTAGTCAAATGGAAGGGATGGACACGAGAACACAACTCATGGGTATGAGAAACCGAAATGGAGCATGCACAAGAAGCAATCGAAGACTATGAACAGCGAATCCAGCATGCCGGATGCCTAGACATAGCCAAAATCATAACCCTCGACAACAAGTATGCGGAATATTGGGAAATTCTACACAAACCCAATAAAACCGGAGAAGCGCCCTAATGGCAGTCAGGACAACTGCCTTAACGAGGGGGCAATGTTACAATTTATTCACATTTTCTCTGATTTTCCTCAAATAAGTGCCCAAGCGCTTATCTTCGCTATCTAATCGCCACTATCTAATCCATATCCAATATCTCGCCGCACCAACTCCACGACTATAACCGACGACTATCGTTCTCTCGCTACGGCTCGCTTCCACCATGACGTTACCACTTGACTTACTGTCACACCCTCATTGTTTACTCATTGTCGCTTACCGATGGACTTATTATTAGCACACAGACTTTAGTATATAAGAAGCACGACTCTCGCTGTAATACCCCAGCTTCGAGCTATAGTTTATCAATACCAATCTTACTCTCTCAACGACTAGCACCTAGTGCTGCGTCTTAACGAGTCCATTGCTACAGCTTTACTTTGGTTGTCGGTGTCTACCGGTACACGACTCTGAGTTTACACTTGTTTGGATCATGTGAGATTCGGGTCTAACATGTCCTAGTGTAATCTGGATATTATCATTCGCCTAGAAGGTTGCGCCTCGAAGTATACCTTCTTGTAAAAAGATTCTAGCCTTAGGATCAATCAAAATGAGTAAACGCTGTACCGCGCCAAGATAAAAAGGAGTTTTACAAGTTCTAAAGTGCTAATAGCCGCAGAGTAGATATAATCTCATCCCCCCACACACTTACAAGGGTGATTGTATTATTGAGTAGTTGTGTGAGTGTGTGTGTGGTTTGGTGTGTGTATCATGCCATTCTGCACGCTGTTCCACAAGTGCCCACAGCCAGCCTCTTCAGCGGAATTCAGATGTGCATTAGAGGTCGAGAATGGGATTGAGGGTTGTATTAGTGCGGACCCCATAGCATGACAATGGGTATGTCTAGCTTGTTTTAATGTCTTTGCTGCTACTAAGCTGCTATGCATAGAGGTCAAGGTTGCAGGGGATGTTGAAGGGAGCATCAGCATGCGATTGAAGGTGTGTAATCTAGCCTTGTTTATGTTCTTGCTGGCTGATCATTCTCTCAGATGACTGGTCATCAATGAGCTTCAATCTCCTCACAGGCATCCAAGCATGAGGCTCTGCTGGCATCGATTTGCTCACATTCAGTGGGGAGGATGTTGACAATCATGCAGGGAATGAGGAGGCTGTCATTCTGTGGTGCAGAGACTTGAGAGCAGGACATTGGTATGCATGTTTCTCCATGTCTTTATCCGCTGACTGAAGTAAATGTTAGTGTTGTTGAAAAGGAAGCAACAGTTGGTGCAGGCAACATGGTGGAGGTACTGGCAGAAGGATATGCTCCAGGTATGTTAGCATGCTTGGGCTTGAGAGTAAACTGACAGTGTCTATACAGCCATTGATTCATGTCATGGTTATGACAAGGTATGTCTTAGTTACAAGCTCAAGCTACTCTGCTAACATCCCATACAGATGGGCATATAATGGTGTCCATGCATATGTGTATTCTGGTAATGATACATGGAAGTGTGTTCTAAGCACCAGCCATTGCTGCCCTTGCTAACGAGTGTGCAGATAGGACTGGCCCAATGATGAGCATGTGATTGTAAGAAGAAGTAGATAGACATACCATGAGCAACACAGGTGTATGCACCTTGGGGAGAGTGCTCTGTGTGGGGACAGGGTGACCAAAGCTTTGAGGTCTGGCATGTGCAGAGGGAAGGAGAGAATAGGGTGACTGCGTGCAGATGGGACCATATGCAGAGGGACACGTGTGTGCAGGGAGAGACATCAATGTGGGCAGTCTTTGGGCATCTGCAAAAGGATGCATGATGTCGACAGGGGCAGTCTATCAGAAGCATAGACACATGGACAGGAGGATGAGCAGTGGACAGAGCATAGTGGACTCGGAACAAAGGTACATTCTGTCGTGAGGACACTTGCCAGATTCAGGGCACCATTGGAAAGTCCAGTCACAGTGACTAGCTCATCTCCAAAGTTCAGGCCAATTTCCAGGCATAGAGACTCCACTATGGCCAGGAAGAGAGGTGCAGTGGCAGACAGAGATGAGCCTTTATCAACTCAAAGGAGGTGGCCATCTTAGAGCCATACTGGACTCGCTTGTTCTGTTGTGTCATCTTTCTCCAGCGACATCTTGATGCGAAGGTGAAGCCTTTGCATTGTGCATCTCCTTGCATGGCTCCCTCCACATCCATCCATGCCCATATATTCCACTGTTTTCACTCTCCCTTTCTATGGTGTCCTCTGCCTTTCAAAGTGCATTCGCCTCTGCTGTGTGAGAAGGTTGTACTTTTTTAACAGCGAGGGGAATGCACTCCAATTTGCCACAATCATCACCAACTGGCACATCATCCATGAGGCAATATTAATGGATCAGAAGGATAAGGTGAGGAGGCCGATATCACCTTCATAACACTTTGAAGAAATATTGAGGTCACAGAGCATCTCCTGCTGGCTGGTTGTAAATGCAGGCATTTTCATCTTACTTCTTCTACACTTGTGCTTACCACCATTGCTTGAAGGTTCAATTCTATGCTCATGAGCATAAGTTCCAGCAGAAGATACTTTTTGAAGAAACACTCTTGGAATCAATGTCACCTGAGCTTTCATGAAAATTCAACAGAAGCAACAGCTGGTGGCGAAGCACAAAGACCAGCAGATTCCAGCCTTGTAAGCTAAAATTCTGTATGAATGTATCAGCTAACAGATTGAATTCATGCATCAGGAGTGTCAGTGGACTGACCAACCTATATATGGTATTTTCACAGTACTGCATGGTATATTAGTCAGCACAGGAATCTGGTGAAGAGGCGTTTGAGTGCACAGAGCTAGAAATGCAACAGCGTCGAAGACACTGATCACACCCACACCCAACACTACACACACAAACACACTCAAGTTCGTGGGGGGATTCTAATGCGGTGAAAGTAGTGAACCAAAACAACTGGATTCTGAATATTTCTAAGACATGCGGAGCAATAGCTCTCATATAATATCCAGACTTCTCTCAGTCCAAAGGCTTTTCTCAGAACAAGAGGTGCAACTTCCATCACTGGGCCTCAAGGCAAGGGTGTATAACGAAACACAACTTCATTAAACGTCTCCACAACTTTCTAGGAATTGCATGCAACTCTAATAACCACTGCACACCATCAATAACACCCTAAACACCACTTAAACAACTGCGCTTGAAGCAGAAACCAATTCCTATTAAACAATCCACAAGAACCACAGGATTCTAACCTACGTGCTCTAGTTTCCTAACCGATCGTAGACCCACAGGATTTGAACCTATGCGATCCAGAGAATACTAATAAACACAAAGAACCCCGTCTGACAAGCCAAAGGGTTTGAACCTTTGCCAACTTGTGGAAATAACACAGAGTGAGCACTAACCAAGCCAAAGGGTTTGTACCTCTGCTGCCTGTAATACCTCACGTCACACAAAACCCTCAAACAAATAGAGAAGTGTCTACACTGACACAAAGCTCTCAATCTCAACACAGAGCGCAAGTCAAACAATCAATGCAACTTAAGTGTGGAGTGCCCTGCTAGCCTTCTTGGCCATGCTCACGACTCAAATCACTCGAATTGATATCAAAGATGGTCTATATTCTCTCACTCAAAGTTCCAAACAGCTCCCAGTGCTAGAGCGCATAGCTATTATCTCTCACACCATCACAATTGGGGTTCAACACCACTGACTCGTCACTAATGGACCAAGTGCAAGGTTCAAACAGCTCCAACGGATCATGCGTGTATCAAAATAAGCTTGTCACTATTACATGGGGTCCGAAAACCTATTGTACTCTATCTACACTACCGTATTTATACATTTCTGTGTCCTACAACTTGGTACAACTTAATACACTACTGTTACAACCTCGGAACATTATCCCTTGCAACACGCATGTGTTGTTATAGCATGCCCAGGGCTGGACACTTGGTCAGAGGCCTATCTCGAGACCAGACTCTGTTTCCTCATGGTTGAGACTCCACTCGCACTGCACTCTTTGCATTGGCATGTCACTCGTCATTTCCTTGGAGTATACCTGGACTGACAACCAATCATATAGGCTGTATCCTATTCTAAAGTTGAGTTTCTAGGTTTCTCTGGTTGGTGGGGGATACCTGTGGTAAGCCTAGGCACTGTGCTCTTTGGCCAAACTGGGTTCTCTCGGAGTTATCTATACTCAGGCATTATTTGGGACACGTGTGCAGCGTGCCGCATGATCTGGGCCCTGTGCATCATAGATCATTGTGTCACATAGTTCTCAGGCATGTCTTTCAGTAATGCATTAGGGTGTGTATGCAGTCTGCTTCTAGTGCATTCAGTATCAAGTGCTGAGCTCTTGTACTTAGTGTGACCTCAATGAAGTACCATACTAAGTTAGAGCATGCACTCTACCAATCGTCACTCAAGACTTGCACACGTGCGTGTTGTTATATTGCACACTCTCTTGGTTTGATCACTGCACTCTATTGGTTTGACACTGCGCTCAATTCATATATCACTGTGCTCCATGTCTACTTTCATACACATGCGCAGCATGTGTCTTTTCATGCGCTCTACTTCTATGTTCCTATATGTGCGCATGCACATCTTAGCTCAATGTAGTTCTCCTAGTATCATGCCTGTCTCTCATCAATTCCTTAGAGGGCATGGCTGATCTGTCTCTTAGTGAATTCAGTATCAAGTGCTGAGCTCTCATACTTAGTGTGACCTCGACTAGTATCATTCTAAGTTAGAGCATGCACTCTACCAATTGTCACTCAAGGCCATACTGCGCATGACTCTATATTGTGCTCCATACATATATCATTGCACTCTGTGTGTTTGACACTGCACTCTATGCATATAGCACTGTGCTCTATCTGTATCTTTTGTTATCTCAGTACCCAGCCATTATGCAATGCATGTATTGATACATATTGCAAAATTACATGCTTAGACACTTTGCGAGTGTGTCACTGGACCAGATGATGTCATCACCAGAAAATCTGGTTGGTCCGGGACTTGAACCCAAGACCTTAAAAAGACTTTCAATGATGTCACATGACTTAGCCAAAGTGCCCGTATTAGCCACTATACCTGGGTACTGGCAACTGCCGGTTCCAAAATGTGAGCTGACTAAGCCTATTTCAGCCATTTTGATGGCAAATTGATGTTAATTGCTTCAAATCTCACTGATGGATGCTCCTTTCTTTTCATAATGCTACATACAAGTTAAAGTATATAGTAGCACTATTCTTCCTAGAATAATACTAATTATCATTCTCATCCTGTCCCTTAATATCAACATCTATGATCTCTTCTTGGCACCTTTCAGCCCCTGTCTCTGCTTCTTCATGGTCAGCCTCAACTGCCAGATTCCCTGCAGCTCCAGTAACTTGGCTACAGCTGTCTGGAGATGTTTGTATCTATACTTTAGGTCACTTCTGTCTTTTGCACAGATTTAGCCTTTGCAATATCCAATCCTGAGCCATTTTTACAATTCTTTATATGCTAGTCTAACTGAAAATCCAATTTTACTACTGTGAGGTATCTTTTTGCACCATGCTGTACTTGGTATACTTCCTCAAGTATTTTGGAAGTACAATAAGGACCACATCCATCAACAGCAGATGAGATGGTGTAAAAGTGGGAGGACACCTTTGTTTGGTTGTATTTGTAAAGCCTTTGGACTACTGATCCAAATGCACCTGGTACAGGCTTCCACAACCCTCATATTGCTTTGGAAAAATTATAGGATATCTTTTTAAAATAAAATACATGTATTCTTCAGAACACATTTTTAAAAGAGGCATTTTTAATGCCATAAATACAATGAAACTATAGTAAAACAGGGTCTTAAAAATATTCTGCTTTGAAGAATATATGTATAATTATGTCCTGAGCAAAAGTATTCATGAATCTTCCTTGTTCAAGCTGCAGTAGGTGCATCCATCAAAGTGCCATATGTCCAGCTGAGATCAAGATCACTCGGAGCCTGAAATTTGGCGGGGGTTCCTGGTACCCACCATACCATACTGGCATTATATATTCAGGTAATCATCCCCCTATATAGCCTTCCTTTCTCAATAGTTATAATATATTTATAATATCCCTCCCTTTGGTGCACATTTTCTTTCCTCATTGGGATGCTCAAATCAGCCCATCAATTACACCCAGAACTGGCTGTGCCATGGCATTGATGGCATCAATATCAGACCATTTTCGGAAAGTTTTGGCATTTTGGCTCATTTGGGGCTTCCTCAGGCTACTGGGTGGGCCAGGGGATGGTACTATCATATGAATAAACATAAATATAATAAAATCCAACTCTCTGGGAAGGTATGGGGGCCGTGGGGAGGGGATAAAAGGGGAAAAATAGCAAAAAATAGCAGAAAATTCGATATTTTGGGGTGCTACATGTATTGAATCTCTTTGAAAACTTCACCAGTGTGTTCCACAGCCTCAAAAACCTTTAAACAAAGCTTGGCTTTATTTGTAGGGCTCTAGGATAGACACAAAATAGTGAAAAATAGTGAAAATAGGGAGAAAATTGTGTTTGGGGGATGCTACATGCATCGGATCGCTTTGAAACGTGGGCCAATAGATTCACACAGCCTGAAAACCCCCAAATGGCCCCTTGTTATATTTTTGGACACTCAGGAGGGGTAAAACAGGGAAAATAATGAAAATTTGCGAAAAAATGTGAAAAGATTTCATTTGGGGGATGCTGCATGCATTGAATTGCTTTGAAACCTTCACTAATGGGTTCTTAAGGATAATAAATCTCTAAACAATGCTTGGTTTTATTTGTGGGGCTCTAGGTTTCATATAAAATAGCAAAAAATAGCAAAAATTTGAGAAAATCACGTTTTTCGGATGCTGTGTACATCCAATTGCTCTGAAATATTGACCAATGGATTTCACGACCTTGAAAACCCCTATGCGGCCCCTGGTTATATTTGTGGGCACTCAGTATTGATCATCAAATTGATATTACAGTTTAGGGGGAGCACATATCAAAGTTTGTGTTTCCAAGCATCGGAAAACTTCGGAGTTAATTCCAGTAGATTTCCAGAGCTTGAAAGCACCCAGAACAGCCCAGGATTGCAATACAGAGCTGCAAAATACATGAAGAAAAGAGTAAAAGTGAAACTTTGTGAGAATTCATATAGCTCGCATTTCTGAGTGTTGGGGAAGGTGATACCAGTACTAGATATACGATTTATACTGTATAATTGTGTGTACAAGAACCCAGGCTATTGTAAGATATACTGACAGAGATATAAGCAGATCATTCCAAACATGAGGAGAAGCACACTCTAGATCTCGATGTTCCAGTCATCCTATGGGCTGGGGACTATCAAATTCGGATTCCTTGACCAAAAACACAGTTGGGCCACCAATCATCCATGGGGTTCATGTGTCTAAACTCCAAGGTACAGAGTGCACTTTACTTATGTACCAATGTGGATTGCCCACCAGTAAAAACAGGCTCCAGGGATGATAGGTCCATCTTATATTTTTTGGGTCAACTGATACCATTTCATGCATTAAAGTAGCAGCCACTGGTGCAGATTTGGGCAGTTGGGACATGTATTGGATATTGATGTGGCAGTGGTACAAGCACCTCAAATTATCATAAACATGTTGCTGGTCCCCAAGACTGAATGTATGCTGACACGATGAGGAAATTGTTGGCAACAGTAATGTGGGATCCGGTATGTCTGCATTGTTCTAACACTTTTCCTGCTGCTAAGATGCTGTTCCCAGGGGACTGGATAGGACTACTGCTTTGTTCTAGTACTAATACTCCTTCCACTACTAAGCTGCCAGTCTTAGGGGACTTGAAGGGAGCAACAATGGTGCATGATCTAGCCCCCATTTTTGTTCCTGCTGGCTTATCTTTTTTTTTTTTTTTTGGTGGAGTGTGTTTCACGCTGCCTTATCTTTCATTCCCTCAGACAACAGATTTTTAGGCCTGTTTAAACACTTGTGTGTACTGGTCTAAGCACACAGCAGCACTATCATCAACTCGCTCGGTACGTCTCATTCTCATTATGTGTATGCGCTGGCTGGACTTCTGCTTCAGAGTCTTTTTGAAAGGGAAGAAGGCACACTGGTGGAAGAATGCACAGAGTAAAATGCAGATGCCTCGGGGAAGGAAGTCCGGACTTGGTTAGGTACAGGATCCTCTATCTGATTCCACTCAAATCTGATAGATTGCTGATGCAGTTTATTGAATGATACTGTAGAGCGCACACTGAGCCTTCATGGGACAGGTATGTAGACTGTTTGTCATTATGTTCCTAGCTTACAAATTCCTTTCTTTATGCAGGGTTCCAATCTCAAGACGATGGCACAGGGAATGACAGGGTCAGACAGTATGGCAAAGGTACATACCAGATGTGTAGAGGCCTATTCTTTTAGCACTGACCAGCTCACAGACAGTAGGCAGTGCATTGGCGGACATTGTATTATTGGAGCAAGGGCAGACGTGAGGGAAGTAGATGGCAGAGGGAGGTGGTGGTCTAAGGCATAGCACAGATGGATCTGTGGATCCATCTGTAGCTGTACTGCAGATAATGATGGATCTCAACCTCGAGATCTGCATCTGCAGACATGGCTGTGCAAAGGCAACTGGATCCGTGGCATCCGAGCTGCAGACATCTGTGCCATATGGATACCTGTCTCACCATGGATTGCACTCACCTGTGGATGCCTATGCACGCAGGTATCTGCAGGGTCTGCCCTTCATTGGGCTTTTCTGAATATAATTTGACTTAATGGCCACTGTATCATGTCATCTATTGAGGTTATCATTTCAAGGAACCTCTGTCAAATGTCAAGACAGTGATATTATGTCAATTAGAGTGTGGACTAGGTGCATGTAACATATTTCATCACTAGCTGCTAAACTAATCGAGAGGATATCCAGGCTTCAAAGTATGCTCTCATCACTTGTGCTGACCAATTCATGTCCCTTTCATTAGCGGCAGAACCTCATCGGAAAGGCTTGTTTGAGCCTCATTTTTGATCATGACCTCCTTCAAATTATCCTTGAAATATGTCGTTATTACCCCTGGTTTTCCCTGAACCCCTTCCCACAGTATGTCTTGTTGACCAGAGCCTTGCTTTATGTGGATGACTAGATAGTGATGCGGCAACAGATATCCACACTGTCCATGCTGTTGATGGGTGTATATGGCAGGAGGGTTGGATGACACCATTTGATCCCACAGCCAGCATGCTTGCTTCGTTGAGCCTTAGAGGTACAATAATCCCAGTGCACAATGGGGATCTCCTTCTTGTTGGTCAATTCCTTACTGAGCTCTCGTCACCCTTCTCATGCACCTTCACATCTGCTGAGTTCTAGTATCACAGATCTTTCTGAGAAGCTCCTAGGACATACACCATCAATACGAGTGATGCGTCCTTCTTCACAAACTTCCTCATCATTGGCCATCATCCTTGCCTGGCAACCACATTTTTCTGGGAGATGATGTATCGTGTTCCAGCGAGCAGGACTGTAGCATGTGTGGATGATGTCACAGGTAATTACTCTATTAGCTTTTCATTTCTGCTGTCTAATGCATTTCAGATGCACCTCTTGTGACATCTGCCATACATCTTCAAAAAGTCCTCTCATGAACAGCCTTCTCCTTGCAAGGTATGCGAAGCTGGCAACAGACTTTGCACTGAGAAGACATATGGTTGGGAGAAGGGCAGGTTGGGCATTGACTCAAAGGGAAGGGGGTGGCTGCAAAGTCCTTGTTTGTGAGTGCTCGATTGTCATTTGATGTTTGCTGTCTAATGCCAGTGTATGAACTGGGATATGCATGCCATGTTCAGGAGAGGACAACAATCTGCAGATGGACTCTTGATAGTGATGAAGACCTCAACATGGGCACCAGTGATTTCAGAGGAAGAGGAGGAAGATCCAGAGATCAAGCAGTGGTCCGTTCCATGAGCACAGTGTTAGAAGTATGGCCTTAGGTGACTGGGCATGTATCTGGATATTCGATGGATGCTGGGTAACCCCATGCAACTAGCGGATATCTGGTACTATGGTGGAGGTGTCCCATGCCAAACATCCCTGTCCATGGCTAGGGAACCCTACAAGCTCAACAAGCTCGGATGGAGCTCTTACTCCAGACCATTGAAATCAGCCAACACACCGGCACTTCATTCTTCCTTGCAGCGATACATGGTCCCGAATTGAAATGAATGGTCTCTGAACTTGACTTCTTCACTCCTGCTGGGAAGCCGGTCTTGGTGCTCAGCTTGATCGACACACGTGTGGTCGAGTTCATCAACAATGAGCGCTCCTATATGTTCAAGGTCGACACTGAAGATGGAGGCCATTATCTGCTGCAGGCGATGAACCAGTGGGATATGAGCAAGTGGTTGGAGACTATCAACTGGGTGTCGAAAATAGCAGCTAAACGTCGACTGACATACATCGGCAGTTTGCCCAAGCCCTAATTATCCGATCTCAGGGCAGGATCTTCAGCACCGTCAAGAGACCCTAATGCTGGTAAGTTGGTATTATCCTAATGTACTACCCTCTCTTACACCTTTCGACAGTCTTTGGCATTGACCCACAAATCCTGCTAGACTGGATTTTTACTAACAGTATTCTCAAGATCACTAGTCTCCGTGATGCTTTGCTTACAGGACCTCACTGTGCCCTCACTGGAAATGCAATTATCCGAGTCACAATTTCTATTAGTGCCCAAGTCTTGCTGTAGCAGTGTGTAACGATCATGCTGTGGACTCCACAGACCTTGTCCATCAATCCACTCCACCGGCTCCAAGTCAATCATCGGAATCCATCGGATTCCAAATCCCGGTTTCTATCTCATATTTCATATCCCTATTTCATTTACTTATTTCACATATTTCATTTATCACACCTAGATCCTGTCACGGTAGCGAGTAGGTGTTATATTGGAGTCCACAGAATACTCGACTCCTCTAGATACAGAACATTCCAGATCATGTCACTCTAGCCATACCTACACTATTCCAGACCCCGACCCGTCGGACTCCGTCTTAGTATATAAGCTGTACATTTAGTAGTACATACCTCAGTTTGAATATCAACTTGGTTTAGCCCAATACTCTCGTCCTCACTCTCTTTGGCCTTCAAGCCATAATCTATCTCTCTATGTCCGTGGACTCCAATAGCTGTTGGACTTAACCTTTGATCCTAGAGATTATAATCCTGCAGACTCTATCCGTAATCCTTCTTTGGGCTTCGACCCAAGGGTGACGTTGCTAATAGCTTCGCCAAGCCCCATGCACTCCGCGGAATCCACGGCGTGCATTCCTTTTACTTCATCCTATTGGCACGATCCTAACACAGTGCTACCTATCTTTAGTATTCCATCCAGTACTTGAACAGGTGCATCTGCAGTTGGGTATGAGGCATCATTGTGTTCTGATATGCCGGGTCAGAATATCTTGGAAGGAGTCTACCACCTTAGAACCAGCATCAGGTACCTTTGTGTGCCAACATACACATAGAGGCGAGTAGACATTCATGAGGTAGCAATGCTCTTCCATCCAGTGAAGCATGCAAGGAGGGGCAGGGCTTCCTCATGAAGATTACGGCTAAAGTTCATATTCATTCACTTCAAAGTGTGACTTTCAGGTCTCTGTGACACTTATAATTGAGGTAGGAAGAACTGTTCCTGCAATACAATGTCATTTTAAGTTGTTTTTTTAGGGCTAAGTCTGATTAAAGGTTTGACAGATATCCAAGCTGTGTGTGATCTCATGAAGTCTCGGTTTTGGTTGCTACCAGAGCCTGTCTTTCCTGCTGCATCTCATGCAAAATATGTGCTTATGCAGATGGGCTTGAATATAATCTAGTCTATTAACAAGCATGGCTAATATATGTTGCAGTTTGATGCTGAGGAAGCGAGTATACCTCCCAAGTCAAGATCTATTAATATTTTGTTTGTCTGTCTTTCTCACAGCTACTCCGATACACTCAGAGTCCAGTTTTGGCTGGGAATGTTGCAATGTGCAGGATGTGTATGTAATCTTCTTCTTCTTGCTTTTGTACCACTTCTATGCCAGAATGTGAGGATCAAGGCCATGGCAACTAAGCTTCGGATTGTAGAGAATGTTGGGAGGAGATGAGGAAGGGTTGTGATGACGATGACATTTCTTGCGGAGAAACCACACACTGGTATATATGTATTATTCATTGTGCTCTGCTGTTCGCTCATTGAGCACAAAGTCATTTATTTCATTTAGACTTGTCCTGAGTGTCTTCTTTGTCATGAGTGGCATTATCTTATGTATATTATAAGAAGAACTGGAATACACGATCCTGATTTTGCACACTTGAGCTACACTGCCATGGCTTCCACTTCTAAGTCCCACAAAATCCAGCAATCCACTGGCCAATTGAAATCAAAGAGTCAGTCTATCACATCAAGGAAGAAGGCCAAACACATTACCACTGGAGAAAATGCAACCACCGTGCCCAAATGAGCTTTGACCACAGCTGCTGCTTGCAAGCTTGCAAAGGAGGCAAAGTACAAGGGGAAAATGGATGAGGAAATTCTAGGTACTGCTATTCCATCCTGACCCCCCCCAGGATTTTGCTGACTATTCTGTTTAGCCCTTCAGATGAACACCTGGTGCTCTCCAGTCTACCATCATTTCGAAGCTCCCATCATTATCGAAGAAGATGGCAAAAAACTGTACAAGTTTATATGCAAAATGTTAGGAACATCACCCTCACATATCGTCAATCACTCATGTTGTCAACAGGCACCCCAATATTTCATGTAGCCAAGATCGATTTGAGGACTCAACTGGCAATCTCAACGACCATGTTAAGGTGTGCTGCCCTCAGGCACCTCTTGGACAAGGGACCATCACCAATTTTGCCAGCAGGCACCATTATAGTGCCGCATGATTCTGCTATCTCTTGGCTATGTGGTATGCATGGCAACACTGGCCACAGAAGATCATTTGCGACCCAGAGTTTATTGATATACTCAAGATGCTTTATGCAAAGGTTGACATTGTAACGATCATGCTGCGGCCTCCATGGAGTTCATCCCTCATCCACTCCACTGGCTCCAAGTCAATCATCGGAATCCGTCAGATTCCAAATCCCGGTTTCTATCTCATATTTCATATCCCTATTTCATTTACTTATTTCACATATTTCATTTATCACACCTAGATCCTGTCACGGTAGCGAGTAGGTGTTATATTGGAGTCCACAGAATACTCGACTCCTCTAGATACAGAACATTCCAGATCATGTCACTCTAGCCATACCTACACTATTCCAGACCCCGACCTGTCGGACTCCGTCTTAGTATATAAGCTGTACATTTAGTAGTACATACCTCAGTTTGAATATCAACTTGGTTTAGCCCAATACTCTCGTCCTCACTCTCTTTGGCCTTCAAGCCATAATCTATCTCTCTACATCCATGGACTCCGATAGCTGTTGGACTTAACCTTTGATCCTAGAGATCATAATCCTGCAGACTCTGTCCATAATCCTTCTTTGGGCTTCGACCCAAGGGTGACATTGCTAATAGCTTCGCCAAGCCCCATGCACTCCGTGGATTCCACAGCGTGCATTCCTTTCACTTCATCCTATTGGCACAATCCTAACAGTATATTCGAACTCAAACCCTTGAGTCAAAATTTTTAGGAATGTCTAACACAACCCTCAAACCCTCACAAACTCAATCCTCCTCCACAGCTCCACCCATAAACCGTCTCTCCATGCGCGACATTCCTGCCTCTGCATCGAAAGAGGATCATACCCTCTTAGGCGAGGACTCAGCCTCCACACAACGTTCACGTAGAGAAACCTACACTCACAGTGGCTTCACCGCCTGCCAATCCGATGTCAACACCACTCCCAATCTGTTCTCCATGGACTCTGCTAGTACAAACGGATGGGGTGGTTATCAAAGCATTATCCCAGAAACCCCGCACAATCAACCCACACAGCCACTCTTCCCAGTCAAGGAAGAGGGTGACGATGCATATCCCAGTGACAGCGAGGGTGAACCTAACTCCCCTAGCAATCGCAATCGCAACCCATGCAATCCGTAGCACCCCGGTCCACCAGCTGGCTCACCAAATCCAGGTGGCCCTGGGGGTCCCGGCAGACCAGGCGGTAACCCTCCTAATCTTCCCAATCCTGATCCTAATGATGAGAACTGCCTCATGATGGAATTCATGAACCTCCTCCGCGGCCTTACCTGCCAAGTCAACAACCCGCCTCAGCAGACCGTCCATACCAAAGTCAAGGTACCAGACACCTTCGATGGAGCAGACCTGCAGAAACTCAAGGCGTTCATTGTCTCCCTGCAGTTGAACTTTAATGACAGGCCCAATGCATTCGCCATGGACACCGCCAAAGTCAACTATGCTATTTCCTTCCTCTCCGGTGTCACCCTTGACTGGTTCAAACCAGATATCCTCCATCCCAATCAAGCCAATCCTCCCGCTTGGGCATACTCCTACGCTGCCTTCCTTTTGGAGCTCCATACCAATTTTGGTCCGTTCAACGCTGTCGGAGACACTGAAGATGAACTCGAAAATCTGCAGATGCACAATGGAGACAGGATCATGAAGTACATAGTGAGCTTCAATCAACACGCTGCCATTATCGGTTATGGTGACAACGCCCTCTGTAATGCCTTTGACTGTGGGCTTTGCTCACGGATCAAGGATGACATGGCTCACCATGGAAAACCCAACAACCTCCATGACATGCGTACCCTTGCCCAGGAGCTTGACACTCGCTACTGGACTAGGAAAGCTGAGGTCTCCAGGGAAAACCATGACCGGCCCTCCACCTCCTCCAATTCCAAACCTAAGGGTTCGGGTTCTAACTCGAGCTCTTCTTACAACTCTGCGGCCCTGAAATCCTATGGTTCCACCACGGGTTCTTCATCCACCTCTTCTCCCTCCAGCTCCACAGGTGCCTCCAAGAAGCCCTACACTGACAAGCTAGGCAAGGATGGTAAGCTCACACCCAAGGAAAAGGAACGTCGCCGCAAGAATGACCTCTGTATGTTCTGTGGTAACAAACACAAGACCAAGGACTGCAACAAGCAAAAATCCGCGGCTTCTGCGCATGGACGTGCAGCTGAGGTCTCTGACCCTACTCCTGCCTCTTTTCATTTGGCTCCTTTGGAGTCGGAAAAATAGAGAGCAACCCTGATTCCTCCATGCAAGGACAGGGTTGCATTGACTGTCATTGCATTTTGGAGATCGTAACCCTCAACGCTGCTGCTCTTTCCAACCATTCCCTTACCATATCCCTATCCAGTGAAGTCGGCTCCGGATCGGAGCCCAATGGATCTCCTATATCCACCATCCTATGTTTTCTTGCTCTAGTCAACTCTGGTTCCAGCCATTGCTTCGTTGACTCAAAGTATGTTAACGATCACAATATTCCTACCAACTCCATTCTCCCTGTACAACTTCAGCTTCTCAACGGCTCTGCCGGATCTCACATCTCACAATCTGTTACTCTCTCTGTACAATTTCCATCAGGAGATATCATTCCTATTGACTTCTATGTCACATGTCTTGATTCATCTTGTAACCTTGTTCTGGGATACAACTGGCTCTCCCACTACAATCCGTTGATTGACTGGACAAAGCACAGTATCACTTTCCGTTCAAAGCTATTTGGTGCATCTATTCCAGACATTTCCGTGGCCTCCAACACAACAGCGCAGGCTTGCAAGGACCCTTCAGGTCCTATCCCATCCAAACCACCTCCAAGATCCTGATGGACTCCACCAGCGTATGAGCCTATCTACTCATACCCATCCATCCCATCATTTTCCACTTTGGTTGCCCCCAAAAAATCTATCATTTCCGTGGCTGCTTTGGTTCAAGCTTGCACAGAGGAGGGTGCACAACAGTTCACACTCCAACCTTCTATGCCAAGTGTCAGTGGCCAGGCTGCTTCCGCGGCTCCGCTGGATTTATCTGATGTTCCACCAGAGTATCATGACTTTGCCGATGTGTTCAGTGACTCCCTCTCACAGAAACTCCCCAAGCATCATCCTTACGATCTCAAGATCTCAAGATCAACCTTGAGGAAGGCACCTCACCTCTGCTCGGACCCATCTATTCCCTCTCTGAATCCAAACTCAAAGCCTTATGAGAGTTTATCGATGATAACATCTGTAACAGTTTCATCTCTCCCACAGGCTCTCCCCACGGAGTGCCAGTACTCTTCATCAAGAAGAAAACTGGTGAACTCAGACTCTGTGTCAACTTCCATGGCCTTAACAAAATGATGAAAAAGGACCACTATCCACTTCCTCTCATATCCGATCTTCTTGATTCTGCACGCTCCATGTGCATATATACCAAACTCGACCTCCACCACGCCTACCATCTAGTCCATATTGCCGATGGAGATGAATGGAAAACTGCATTCCATACCTGCTATGGGTCTTTCAAATGGCACATCATGCCATTTGGTCTTACCAATGCTCCTGCGGCTTTCCAATGTTTTGTCAATGACATTTTCGCAGACATGCTCAATGTCTCTGTTGTTGTGTACCTCGACAATATCCTCATCTACTCCAATGATCCCATGGAACACTGAAAGAATGTACGTGAAGTCCTACACAGACTTTGAGCCAACAGGCTCTACTGCAAAGGTTCTAAATGTGGGTTCAATCGGGACTCCATGGAATATCTAGGCTACATCCTCTCTCCTGAAGGCTTACAAATGGCTGAAGACAAAATCAAAGCTATTGTTGACTGGCCAATCCCGCGGATGGTCAAAGATATCCAATCATTTCTTGGTTTCGCCAACTTCTACTGCTGTTTCATCTAAGAATACAGTGAGATCATTCTCCCTCTAACACGTCTTACATGCAAAAGTATTCCATGGAAATTCAATGACAAATGCTTAGCTGCATTCAACAAGTTGAAACAGGCTTTCACTCATGCCCCTATCCTTACCCATTGGATTCCTGACCATCAACTGGTCATGGAAACTGACACCTCCAACTACGCTATTGCCACTATCCTCTCCATCTATCTTGATGATGGGGAAATTCACCCTATATCCTTCCTGTCCTGCAGTCTCCACGGAGCCGAACTCAACTATGACACCCATGATAAAGAGCTTCTCACCATCTGTGAAGCCTTTAAATACTGGCATCATTACCTCGAATGCTCCACAGAATCCATCAACATCATTACTGATCACAAGAACCTTGAGTACTTCTCTACTACCAAGGTCCTGACATGCCGACAAGTCTGCTGGTCCAAATTCCTTTCCCAGTTCAACCTAGTTATCTGATTCCATCCAGGAAAATTAGGTGGGAAACCAGACGCACTCACTAGACGATGGGATGTCTACCCTAAAGAGGGGGATAGTCAATATGCTCAAGTCAACCCTCACAATTTCCATCCTGTATTTACTCAAGAACAACTTTCCGCTTCTCTCTGCGCTACTTTTCTTGAAGGTCCCATACTCTGCGCTAGTGCAATCATGGATGTAGACCAATTACATTCTGATATCAAGCTTGCACAACCCGCAGATTCCACAGCAACTGAAGGCTTCTGCCTTGCTTCTTCCCCTTCCAATCCTTCCTGGTGGGCTGTAGATGAGTCAGGAATACTCCGCCTTGACAATCGCATCTACATCCCAGACTCCGCGGACCTCCATCTTTGTATCCTTCAAAACAATCACAACCATATCTTGGCAGGTCATTTCGGTCAAAACAGGACTCTTGAATTAGTCCGATGGAGTTACACCTGGCCACAGATGCATGAATTTGTTCGCCACTATGTCAAATCCTGTACTACCTGTGGTCATAACAAAACACCTAGACACTGTCCATTCGGCTTACTCAAACCCTTGCCTGTCCCAGAATGGCCGTGGGATTCCATCTCCATGGACTTCATTGAACAGCTCCCGGAATCCAACGGATTCACCACCATCCTTGTTGTTATTGACCGAGCAAGTAAACAAGCCATTTTCATTCCCACTCACAACACCATCAATTCCTCAGAGCTAGCTCAGCTCTTCATCACCCATGTCTTCTCCAAGCATGGCATTCCCAACCACATCACCTCCGACCGTGGCTCTGAATTTGTCTCCCAATTCACTCGTGCCCTAGCCAAATCCCTTGATATGGAGCTTCACTTCACTTCTGGTTATCACCCAGAAGCCGACGGACAAACTGAACACGCTAACCAAACCCTTGAACAATACATCCATATCTATTGTTCTTACCAACAAGACAATTGGGATACCTTACTACCCATTGCCGAATTTGTGTACAACAATGCTCTGAATGCTTCCACTAGAATCTCTCCATTCTTTGCTAATAAGGGTTACCATCCTAACATCACGGTGTACCCTGAACACAACATCACCTCCGCCTGGGCCCGCGACTTCATAGTCAACCTCGATGATCTTCACCAATTCCTTAGAGATGAAATCACTCATGCCCAGTCTCGTTACAAATTCCAAGCGGACCAATGATGGTCCCCAGCTCCAGATTTCAAAGTAGGTGACAAGGTTTTCCTTAACTCCAAACACATCAGGACTACTTGTCCTACTGCAAAATTCTCCGAGAAATTCCTCGGACCATTTGACATCATTGCTCAGCCTGGATCCCATTCCTTCATGCTCAAACTTCCCGTGGACCTCCGTTCCATTCACCCTGTATTTCACATCTCACAGATGGAACCCATGGAAATCAATACAATTCCTAATCGCACTCAACCACCTCCACCTCCCGTGGAAGTTGATGGAGAAGAGCAATTCGAGATCGCACAAATTCCTGATTCCAAGCTTGACCGTCGATTCCACTGTCCACTCCTCTACCATGTCCAATGGTTGGGCTACAAAGGTACTGATGAAGAATTTGCATGGATCCCTGCTACAGAGTTCTCCGCGGAAGACTACATTGAAGATTTCCATCGTTGTTACCCTGACAAACCAGGACCATCATCCAAGGTCACCATCCGCAAGGTCTCAGTCAAGACCTCACCTATTTCTTCTTGATCATTCATCCTGTCAGTTCCCACTGGAATCCGACTCCCCAATTTCAAATTCAATTCTGGAAAATTATTGCAAATTCACTTCCTAATTGGGAACAGACTCCGTCGGATGCATTTCTTGACTTCATCCTTTCTTCACACAATGTTCAAGCATCAAGAAAACCATATACATTTTATGCCCCTCTGGGCGCAATCTACAAGCTATATCTATATCTACAAATAAATCATATTCAAGCAGGCTAAGGTGTTAGGCATCTGTGGAACCGCCGGCCTCTCCACTTTCCACTACCTTCCCCTTTCCTTTCCCTTTCACCCTTTTTATCCACTCTGCCATTCCAGGTACACCTGCAGCCAAGGACTCCGGTAGCATTTCTGGCCTAACCTCCTCACCATCCTCCAGCTCCCCTTCAGAATCCTCCACTAAGAAGTCCTCTCCTCCCTTCAAATACTCCTTCCACAACCTCCACTCGCTCCGACGGCCTCCAAGGTGGTAGAACTCTGCCTGCATCTCCCTGAACCACTTACTCGCTGAAATCAAACACTCCAGTGCCCCTTCCCTGTGGCTTCCATGCCAAAACTCAATGTTCATCAGTTCAAATGGATCCTGGCCATTGAACTCCATGGATGCGATGTGGGCGTGGAACACTTGAGCCACGTCTTGATCCAGTCGTAGTCGCATAACCTGTCAGAGCGCCTTGGGAGTAGCACCCTTCAATTCTCACAACTCCTCCAATGAAACCTCCCAGTCCTCTGCGGATGCCGTCAGAACAAAATCTTGCAGATACTCCAAGGCACTTCCCTCCTCAAAATTGTCCACCAAGTCATCTACACGGCCTCCAACGGCCTCCAACTCCCTCTCGATGTTCTCCATCCTATCCTCCATTTCATCAAACTTTGCATGCAAATCCTGCAGCAAGTCCAGCACCTGTTCCATCGCCGTCGGCGCTGTCTCATCCATCCACATGCATTTTGCCTTGCGGATCTGACAATGTTCGCAAGACTGCATGGTCGACGACATCACACATCAGGCTCCGTCGGCCTGACACCATCCACACTTGTCTAACAACAAAAAATCAGCCAAACCAACAAAATCAAACTGTCCATGCACCTTTACCATGGAACTCTCCATGTTCCTCCACAGACTTATGTTTCCACTTCTTTGAAGGCCCCTCAGATGGCCCCACAGTTCCTCCATCCTCACTGTCTTCTATCATGGCCTTCGACAGCCGCTTTCTCTTCTTGGACGGACCCATGGCCCCAGTCACCTTCGATGTTCCCTTCTCCTTTTGTTTTTTGCGCAGCTCTTTGCGCGCCAGCTCTTTTTCATCTGCATCCTCTGCGGACTCCTCCCCATCGCCATCCTCAGCCTGTAAGGCTGCTGCTGCGGCCTTCCTTGCTAGTTCTGTCTGCTCTCGCAGCAGGCGCCTTGTTTGTGTGGCCTTCGTCTCCGCCGCTGCCAACCTCTTTTTCTCAGCCTCTGCTGCTGCTGCCTCTTCCTTCCTCTTCTTCTCTGCTGTCCTCCTCTCTGCAGCAGCCTTCCTCTCCTCCACTACTCTCCGTTCCTCTTCCTCCCTCGCCAACCTCTCTGCTTCTGCCTGCTTTCCTGTGGCCTCTGCCTCCTTTTTGGACTTCAGCTCTTGAAGCTTCTTCGCCCTTTCATGGGCTCTCTTTTGCGTGGCCTCCACAGCCTCCTCCACCTTCATCTTCTCTGCTACCCACAGTTCGTGGGCTTCCATAGCACTCCAATAGGCTTCCTCTTCATCATCCCTGCCAGCATAGAACACCAACAGTTCCTCAACCTCCAAGTCCTCCAGGGTGGCAGGTGCAGTGTATGCCTCTGGCATCCATGACCATCAGTATTCGCTAGTCATCGTCAGGAGCAACGGAGAACAAGATTTAAAAAGAAGCCCAGAGTTGTCCTACCACCAAGATGATGGTGTTTACAAGTTAAGAGGTGAAAATCACGTGATATCACACTCACAAATTCCACGTGGCACCCCCGGCCATCAGGATCTGCGCTCTTGAGGGCAAGAACGCTAAAGGGGGGATACTGTTACGATCATGCCATGGCCTCCACAGAGTTCATCCCTCATCCACTCCACCGGCTCCAAGTCAATCATCGGAATCCGTCAGATTCCAAATCCCGGTTTCTATCTCATATTTCATATCTCTATTTCATTTACTTATTTCACATATTTCATTTATCACACCTAGAACCTGTCATGGTAGCGAGTAGGTGTTATATCAGAGTCCACAGAATACTCGACTCCTCTAGATACAGAACATTCCAGATCATGCCACTCTAGCCATACCTACACTATTCCAGACCCCGACCCATCAGACTCCGTCTTAGTATATAAGCTGTACATTTAGTAGTACATACCTCAGTTTGAATATCAGCTTGGTTTAGCCCAATACTCTCGTCCTCACTCTCTTTGGCCTTCAAGCCATAATCTATCTCTCTACGTCCGTGGACTCCAATAGCTGTTGGACTTAACCTTTGATCCTAGAGATCATAATCCTGCGGACTCCATCCGTAATCCTTCTTTGGGCTTCGACCCAAGGGTGACATTGCTAATAGCTTCACCAAGCCCCATGCACTCCGTGGATTCCATGGTGTGCATTCCTTTCACTTCATCCTATTGGCATGATCCTAACAGACATACCCTCACCGTCAACCCTCTCTCATGGTATTTACAAAATGTACACTATAACAAAAGCATGGGTTGTGGAGTCATTACAGGTATGTACAGTTTTGTCCCAAAATCGGTCTTCTAATCATGTTGTAGAAAGCTCCTGGCCATCTACACTTTGGTATCGATGGCTGGACATCTCCCAATGTTATTTCATACCTTGGGATCACTGTTGCAAGAGTTGTGGATGGTTGAATCGAAGAATTTGTTCTAGATTACATCTGGTTTGCAGGGTTCATTCATGGCAGATTGAAGGAAGCTGAGACATTGATTATAGATACGCCGAGTCACGTACTGGTGAGTACATGGCTGAAAAAATGCTCATGGTGCTCAACGAGTATGGCATCAGGAACAAGGTACATATTTGTCTTGTTTTCAGGTGTAGAATGGACTGACTGTGTCTTTCAGGGTCTTGGCTTGGTTGTGGATGGTGCCACACCAAATGGTGTGCTCACTAACAAGCTCTCACTTCGTGTCCTAACATTCTGTGGTCGGAAATACTGTGTGTGGTGTCTGGACCATATTTGGGCACTTGTTACCAAAGTTTGTATTTCCTATATCTATTAAATTAGGCATTGGACTGACTGTAGCACAACTTCTAGGGCTTTTTGAAGCAGTTCAACTATGAGCCTAAGAAGACAAGAGATACAGACTTTGATGATCTCATAGAGGATGATGAGCCAACTGATGACAACACTGATGAGGATGATGATGCTGATCCAGATGAAAGGGCTTATCTCAATAGAATTCTCAATGAGATAGAACTCGATCATGAGGTAGACATGGATGAGTCAAAGCCAGAAGTAATTGCTGCAGAGGCTAAAGTGGGGTGTTTTGCTATCTTCAAGGTGCGTAATATGTATTGCAACATTGTGTACTGTTGACTAAGCCAATGTACAGCTCACTCAGCTCAGGAAAAATGCTTTCAACAATGGTATTCTATGCCAGGCTATTGCTACTGCTAGCAAAGACCATGGCATTAAAGAGGCTGTGCTTCTTCATGCTGTTGTTACTCGCTGGAATACTGTTTCTGAGATGCTACAGTGGGGAATCGACTTGAGGGATATCCTCAATGATATCTGTGACATGATGAAGTTCAATGACAGCCCCAAAGGCTTGCATTTGCACCAATTCATCCCCTCTGATACTGAGTGGCTTGTTTTAGAGCAGTGCTCTAAATACCTTGAGGTGTGTGGTAATTTTGTGTCCATTTTTCTGACATCTAATCAGTTCTATTGCAGGAATCTAAGAGTAACACTCTGAAGTTCTCGTATAGCAACAAGCCCATGATATATGAGGTTTTTCCAGCAATTGACAAGCTCACCCACAAACTGGAACGTGGCTGTGATAATCAGTGTTTGCACCCAGCCATATGACTGGCTTGCTGGAATGTGCTCAATGTATTGAATAGCTACTACTCTAAAACAGATGAGTCACACATTTATCACACTGCAATAGGTACATTGTCATCTTTGCTTTCATGGATACCTATATTAACATTGATTCAGTTCTGCACCCAAGCTATAAAAAGCAATATTTCGTCCAGCAGAAGTGGGAGTCCGACTGGATTGATGAGGCCTTGAATATTGTCTGGGACGAAGGGCGATTCTTCAAAACACATTTTTGGCATACTCCTGATGAACTAGTCGCTAAGAAGGATAAGATGTCAGATAAGAAAGTAAGCTAAACCTTTCGAACCTTACTCATGATTATTCTATTGTACCTTAGCATCGGAAATTCTGATGGGACACAGACTCAGACTCCAAAGATGATGTGACTTCACCAGACATGACTACAACATCTGATCCACTTGAACTATATCTGCACAGCCCTGTCCTAAATAATATCAATGATCCTTTGATATATCGGTCGTCTCAGGATCCCACAACTAATCCACTAGCCCATTTTGCTCTCGACTTTCTATTGGTGCCTGGTAAGTTTTTTATGAATGGTTCCTGGAATCTTTCTAACAGTATACATTGATCTAGCTATATCTGTTCACTGTGAATGCTCTTTTTCTGCTGGAAGTCAAAATGTTTCCTGCTTTTGTCACTCATTGTCTGACAAATCTGTTCGGGCATCCATGGTTCTGGGATCATGGGCATCAGTTGGCCTTGTTCCTAGTGATGAGATAATTGAAGGGATTTGGATGAAGGGACCATGTTGGCGGGTGGAAGAGGTTGATGAGGAGGAAGAAGATGGGGATAACAATAGCGATAATGTTGACGAATTGGATGTCGATAGCACCAGTACTTAAATTATATATCATTCTTCCTATTTTTGAATGTGCAGATGCAGATATCTGCAAATATATGTCAGTTTAAGATCTTAGATCTGCATCCAGCAGATGCAGATGCTGGTGAGCAGATGCCAAAAATAGATCTGACCTGTGGATATTAGAATGGATATCCATTCAGATATCTGTGGTCCATCTGGATCCGTGCTATGTCTTATTGTGGTCCATTATTTGATGCGTGCTAGAAGGGACAGCCATTTCCTGATGTTTTGCCATGTATTGTACATTATTTATTCCCAATACACCAGTGACCAAATCATGCAACATACAGTGAAGATGGAAAAGATCAGATACATGAAAGTAAATGTGAACAAAGAGAAGAATACAAATGACACATGTGACAAGAATAGATTGCAGAATCAACAAACAGTTTCTGTACAGTTTTGTTGACAATGGGATGCCTTGAGGTCCAGAGGAACCATGGGTCTTTCTAGTTGGATCGACCCTGCCACATTCAATCATAACAAGGTGGACAACAAAAAGGCTGATTTCTTGATGGCAGTGAAGAGGCTGGCTGTGGGCACTTGTGGAACAGTGCGCAGAACAGCATGATACACACACCAAACCACACACACACTCACACAACTACTCAATAATACAATCACCCTCATAAGTGTGTGGGGGGATGAGATTATATCTACTCTGCGACTATTAGCACTTTAGAACTCATAAAGCTCCTTTTTATCTTGACATGGTACATTGTTTACTCATTTTTGATTGATCCTAGGGCTAGAATCTTTTTACAAGAAGGTATTCTTCAAGGTGCAACCTTCTAGGCAAATGATAATATTCAGTTTACACTAGGACACATGTCCTACAACCCAACAGAACAAAAAACTCCTCACTATGACACCAAGCTTGCTCTTTAAACCACTCAACTAAGTACTGACTTAGTGAGCTTGCTACTCCCAGAGGGGTAGGGTTGTCAAGACTAACTACAATGACAATAACAGACTCTGACTCTTCAACAGTTCTCAGATTCAGAACAGAAACAACTCAGAAAACAGAACAGAAGCAGATTCAGAAACAGACTGACAGAACAGAACAGACAGACAGAACAGATTTCAGAGCTTCTACTTCAATTCATATTCTTTTTAACAGACCTCAGCAGTACTCAGATGGAACAGAACAGCGACACTGATTCTTATTCACTCGGAACTTAAGCACACCGGTCAGATCCTGAAGTTATCTCTATTCCTTGAGGTGAGCATGTTCTTTATACACAATGCTCAAAGCTACAAACTTATTCCTTTATTAAAGCACTTGCTTTCTACATGCACACCAGAACTTGGGGGTTCAAAACTTGTATACTACACCGGACTTCTAGCTACTTATACTAAGACAACTATTAATTACAAATATCACCACAGTCCCCAGATAACTAGACTCCTATGCGCTGTTGAATCTAAAGACTCCTGTGGGCAGAAAACACAACCTGAATGGAAATGTAATTCTCCAACAGAATCTGAAGGCAGGTTCTTAGTGAGTCTAGTCAGGCACCTCCATGCAGTTACTGTATTATCCTAAGAATGTAGCTTATTCAAGGCTACAAGGTGTTATGCTTTTGAATAACTGGTTCGAGAAGCAAGACTGGTGCATGAAGCTGGTCCAGAAGTGAAGGAATGCCCAATGATGAGTGTTATGCAACTCAGGAATAACTGGTTTGAGAAGCAAGGTAAGTGCGCGAAGCTGTCCTGAAGTTACAGGGTGTTATGCCTTTGAATTACTAGGTCAAGAAGCAATATGTGTGTGCGAAGCTGTTATTAAAATAAGGGGGTGCTGCATGAAGCCGTTCTGGAAAGAAGGTAGGTGCAACTGTGAGTGTTATGTAACTTGGGAGTGACCGGTTCAAGAAGCAAGGTAGGTGCGCAAAGCTGTCCTAGGCAACAGGATGTTGTGCTTTTGAATAACTGGTTCATGAAGGAATATTAGTCCGCGAAGTTGTTATTAAAAATGAAGGAAGTGCACAAGTGTGGGTGCTATGCAACTCGGTAGCAGCTAGATTGAGAAGCAAAGTATGTGTGCGAAGCTTTTCTGGAAGGGAAGTGATGCACGAATTTGAATGTATACTGAGTGGGGCAACCTATATGCGGTGCCGATTGGTGTCTAACTCACTACAAGTTAAGTGGTGTTGTTTCCTAACTTCGGAAACAGTAGTACTAGGGTGTTAGTGGCTAAAGGGAGTCAATCCTAGCTGCGGTGACATGCTCGCATCGTGTCTAGCCATGTAATTTTGCGATATGTATGAATACATACATGGTATAAGGGCTAGTTACTGAGGTAACACAAAATACAGAAAGAGTGCAATACTCTATGCATAGAGCGCAGTGTCAAACACACAGAGTGCAGTAATATATGTATGGAGCATGATACCGAGTCACGTGCAGTACGACCTCGAGTGACAATTAGTAGAGTGCATACTCTAACTTAGAATGATACTGGTTGAGGTCACACTAAGTATGAGAGCTCAGCACTTGATATTGAATACACTAGAGGCAGATCAGAGACGCGCTCCAATGAATTGATGAGAGACAGACATGATATGAGAAGGATTGATCTGCCACGCGCGCTGCACGCATGTATGAAAGTAGACATAGAGTGCAGTGATATCAACACCGTGCGCGGTAGAACAACGCGCGGATGCGCACGCAAGTCTGAAGTGACTATTGGTAGAGTGCATGCTCTAACTTAGTATGATACTTCATTGAGGTCACACTAAGTACAAGAGCTCAGCACTCGATACTGAATGCACTATCAACAGATTGCATACATGATCTGCAGACGTAATAAAAGACATGCCTGATCCCAAGAGAACTACGTGACACATTGATTGATGACGCACAGGGTCCTGATCGCGTGGCACACGCGCGCGTGTCCCAAATAATGCCTGAGTATTGATAACTCCGAGAGAACCCGGTTTGGCCAAAGAGCGCAGTACCTAGGCTTACCACGGGTATCCCCCACCAACCAGAGAAACCTAGAAACTCAACTTTAGAATAGGATACAGCCTATATGATTGGTTGTCAGTCCAGGTATACTCCGAGGAAATGATGAGTGACATGCCAACGCAAAGAGCGCAGTGCGAGTGGAGTCTCAACCATGAGGAAACAGAGTCTGGTCTCGAGATAGACCTCCAACCAAGTGTCCAGCCCCGGGCATGCTATAACAACACGCACGTGTTGCGAGGAATAATGTTCCAAGGTTCTAACAGTACTGTATTAAGTTGTATCAATGTGTATGATGTAGAATTGTATAAATACTGTAGTGTAGATGTAGAGTACAGGTTTCGAGCCCCCGGTGTAATAGTGCAAAGCTTTTCAGCCACGCGCTCTAGCACTTAGAGTAGTTTGGAACTTCGAGAGAGAATACAACCCATATCAGATATCTATTGTGTGAATTGAGTCGTGTGCTTAGATAAGAAAATAGCCCGGCACTCCATGCAGAGGATCTCGTTTCGGTTTGACTTGCACTCTGTGAGAGAATAAGAGTACAGTGTCTTGAAGGTCACCCTTTCAAGTTCTTGAGGGCATTTGTGTGATGCGAGGCATTACAGGCGCAGAGGTTCAAACCCTTTGGCTTGATTAGTGTTCGCTTTTCTGTGTTATTTCCGCAGGTTGGCAAAGGTTCAAACCCTTTGGCTTGTTGGACGGGGTTTCTCTGGATTGCATAGGTTCGAATCCTGTGAATCTACGATCGGTTGGAAGCTCGAGTGCGTAGGTTCAAACCCTGTGGCTCTTGTGGAAGTTTCGGAGTTTTGTGTCAGTGTAGACACTTCTCCACGTGTTTGTGAAGGTTTTGGTTTAGCGCGCGATGCACGAGGTTTATTAGTGTGTTGAATTTAATAAGAATTGGTTTCTGCTTCGAGCGCAGTTGTTTAAGTGGTGTCTAGGGTGTTATTGATTGTGTGCAGTGGTTATTAGAGTCCCGAGCGACTGCTAGAAACTTGTGGAGACATTTGACGAAGTTGTATTGCGTTATACACCCTTGCCTTGAGGCCCAGCGACGGAAGTCGCACCCTCTTGTTCTTGAGAAAAGCCTTTGGACTTAGAGAAGTCTAGATATTATATGAGCACTATTGCTGCGCGTGTATCTTAGAGATATTGAGAATTGAATTGTACTGGTTCACTACTTTCATCGCATTAGAATCCCCCCACAAACTTGAGCGTGTTTGTGTGTGTAGTGTTGGGTGTGGGTGTGATCAGTGTCATCAACACTGTTGCATTTCTAGCTCTGTGCACTGAGACAGCTCTTCAGCGGATTGCTTGGCGAAGCGCACAGGTATGCAGTCGATCTTAATTCGATGAGAATGCCTTGCAAGGGTAACCAGTAAAGGTTTCCTGGTGAGGTTTATGAAGCTGAAGCAAGCACACAAAGTTATTGTTAACTTTTAGTGAGGGGAAGTTCACTAATTGTTATTCTCCAATGGAAAGCAGAGAACTCGGACTCAGTGTGTGTATGTGGTATGTGTGAGCTTCTAACTGTGCATTGCTGTGCAAAGCTGATGCTGCGTGAACTTTGTGAGTAATTCTGGGTGTTTTAAGCCTCCTTGCTTCGTGAAGCAAACCGCCTTGGTAATATCTCGATGGCTGCTGACTGTAGCAATGAATAAGTTGGCTAACTTTGTCATTTAACTTGTGCAATAGTTGCACAGCCATTCCAATTGATCCAGCATAGCCATAGGCTATTTCTGAGGTGTGTTTTAAATAGGATTGATGATCAAGGTGCCTACAGATCATGGTGCCTGCGGATCAAGGCTGTGCCTTGATATTAAATTTGAGGGGATGGAGTATCACTAGATCTTTGTAGATCCACGAATTTATGAGCACACAGAGCCACAAGGCTCATCAGCGCACAGCCCACTGCTGCTGCAGTCCTGCTTGGCATCCAACTCGGTGTTGCTGTATGTGGTGTAGTTCCCATGGTGAGCTCGCTAATGTTTTACAAGTGCTTGCTAATCCCAAGTCCAAGGACATATCTCCTGACGGGTGGCAGCCATGCTGCATCTAGCCCCAGCTCCTATTCAATCTTTCTTCCAGAAGTAATTCTCACTGGCAACAGTTCCTCGAAAGTGTGACAACCATGAAAGCACTCATCATCCAATGGCTTTCACATTGTATTATCATTATATGTTATCTCTCACATGGTTTCTGGACCGGTCTCCTCAGGTACAGTGCATCACTTTAATTTAGTATGCACCAATCATTTAAATTGCAATCTGTTTTGTCTTTGGTTACAGGAGCGAGCTCTCTTGGTATGCACAACTACCAACATCTGAACAGGGTTTATGAACTTCCTGTCAAGCTAGCCTGTCAAGTACAAGCTGTAACTAAGTTCCGGTTTGGGTCTGTCGCATCATGTCATGTAAACAGGTAGTATTATTGTTCAGAGGTACTTATTATGTACACTCACTTAGTCCTCAGGCCTGTTTCTCTCCTTGTACTGTAGTACCATATATATTCACTAGATCACAAAATTACACATATGAAATGTCTGCAGTCGCAACAGCAGTGAAGAGGCATCTGAGTTCACAGAGCTAGAAATGCAACAGCATCAAAGACACTGATCACACCCACACCCAACACTACACACAAAAACACGCTCAAGTTTGTGGGGGGATTCTAATGCAATGCAAGTAGTGAACCAATACAATTGAATTCTCAATGTCTCTAAGACACGTGTGAAGCAATAGCACTTGTATAATATCTAGACTTCTCTAGGTCCAAAGGCTTTTCTCAAGAACAAGAAGGTGTGACTTCTGTCACCGGGCCTCAAGGCAAGGGTGTATAACAAGACACAGCTTCGTTAAATGTATCCACAGCTCTCTACATGTCGTGTGCAACTCTAATAAACACAGCACACAACAAATAAAACACAAAACACGACTTAAAGCACTGTGCTCTAAGCAGAAACCAATTCCTACTAACTCAACACACTAATAAAACCTCGTGTGTCACACTCTAAACCAAAACCTTCACAAACACATGGAGAAGTGTCTACACTGACACAAAACTCTGAAACTTCCACAAGAGCCACAGGGTTTGAACCTACGCACTCAAGCTTCTAACCGATCATAGATTCACAGGGTTTGAACCTATGCAATCCAGAGAAACCCTGTCCGACAAGTCAAAGGGTTTGAACCTTTGCCAACCTGTGGAAATAAACACAGAAGAGCGAGCACTAATCAAGCCAAAGGGTTTGAACCTCTGCCACCTGTAATGCCTCATGTCACACAAATGCCCTCAAGAACTCAAAAGGGTGACCTTCAAGACACTGTACTCTTATTCTCTCACAGAGTGCAAGTCAAACCGAAACGAGATCCTCTGCACGGAGTGCCGGGCTATTTTCTTATCTAAGCACACGACTCAATTCACACAATAGATATCTGATATGGGTTGTATTCTCTCTCGAAGTTCCAAACTACTCTAAGTGCTAGAGCACATGGCTGAAAAGCTTTGCACTATTACACTGTGGGCTCAAAACTTGTATTCTACATCTACACTACAGTATTTATACATTGCTACATCCTACACATTGATACAATCTGATACAGTACTGTTAGAACTTCAGAACATTATCCCTTGCAACGTGCATGCGTTGTTATAGCATGCCCAGGGCTGGACACTTAGTTGGAGGCCTATCTCGAGACCAGACTCTGTTTCCTCATGGTTGATACTCCACTCGCACTGCGCTCTATACATTGGCATGTCACTCGTCATTTCCTTGGAGGATACTTGGATTGACAACCAATCCTATAGGCTGTATCCTATTCTAAAGTTGAGTTTCTAGGTTTCTCTGGTTGGTGGGGGATACCTGCGGTAAGCCTAGGCACTGCTCTCTCTGGCTTAACTGGGTTCTCTCAGAGTTATCTATACTGAGGCATTATTTGGGACACGTGCACAGTGTGCCGCACGATCAGGGCCAAATGCCTCATCGATCACTGTGTCACGTAGTTCTCTTGATATCAGGCATGTCTTTTATGAATGCTGCGGAGCATGTATGCAATCTGTTTCTAGTGCATTCAGTATCAAGTGCTGAGCTCTTGTACTTAGTGTGACCTCACTGAAGTATCATACTAAGTTAGAGCATGCACTCTACCAATTGTCACTTCAGACTTGTGTGCGCATGCATGCATTGTTATACCGTGTGCTATGTTGTTATCACTGCGCTCTATGGCTATTTTTATATATGCGCATAGCATGCATCTCAGATCAATCCTCCTCATATCATGTCTGTCTCTCATCAATTCATTAGAGCACATATCTGATCTGCCTCTAGTGTATTCAACATCAAGTACTGAGCTCTCATACTTAGTGTGACCTCAACCAGCATCATTCTAAGTTAGAGCATGCACTCTACTAATTGTCACTCGAGGCCGTACTGCGCGAGACTCTGTATCATGCTCCATGCATATGTTACTGCACTCTATGTGTTTGACACTGTGCTCTTTCTGTATTTTGGGTTACCTCAGTAACTAGCCCTTATACAATGTATGTATTCATACATATCGCAAAATTACATGGGTAGACACGTTGCGAGCATGTCAGCAGTGGACATGATAAGCCAAGAAAAAAGCATGAATGAAAGAGAACACAGAGGATTGACTGTGTTTGAGGGAGTGAGATGGAGGACAACCTAAGCTCAAGAATATTAGCCACATCCATGGACATACATGCCTTTACACACATGCAGAAAGAGGTGGGTCTGGAGTGACCAGCAGATTGTCATCCTACCCTATCAGGCAGAAATCGATACATCATCTTACAGGGACACTTGACTGGTCACAGCACTGCAGAAATGTCGTTATTAGAGGGTAGGAAGGGTTGGGACTCTTCATAACACAGATCAGCCATTGACAAAGGAAGGAAAATATAAGACTCACCTTCAAGCATGTGGGACCACAAGTGCCCAACCCTTTGCTCTAGCTCGCTCATTGGCAGTGGATATGTTGTCTCACAGTAAAACTGATGTCTGGATGTGATAGTCACCGCTTCTGGCAAAGGGAGCATTGTAGAACTCGGAGAACAGCCAAGGGCAGGGCCTGTCACAAGGAGTTTAGCTAGGAAGACAGGCAAAGAAAATATGTAATGCATGTTTAACAAGGCAGAAACACTCTAAGCTGCTCGAACACTCTGCTTTCCAGATCCCTGTGTCTTTTTTCTAATTGAATAAGGTCATTGTGGATTCTTGGCGACAAAAAATGAATAGTGCACACCTACTCAGGCTGGGAATGAAAGCTGCAACAATATGTATTCAGTATGCATGTCAAATGGTGCGGCCAACCAGGGTAATTAGTCGACGTTGGCTGGGTTGAAAGATGGCCAGAAGCTTGGGTGGTGTGCGCTAGGAAAGGGGGGAATCATCTGGTGGAAGAAAGTGGTCAAAGCTCACATACAGAGAAACTGCATATGGTGTGCTGCCAGGGAGAAGTTCATATCATTGTAGCCACTCGGTGCTGTTTGTCAAGCTCCATCTGATATTTGGTAGAATTATACTGGTCCAAAGTGGCATAGTGGGGAGAACAGTGAAAGCAGTAGTGTTTGATGGTGAGAATCACAGACGAAGCAGCTGTTGGCATAAAGCTAATGGTGAGCAGGGGGGTGGAAAGTCTGATCTGAAACTCTGGTCACAGTTTCCCTTCTGTCTCCCACTCAACTAGTTCATCTTCAAAGTTCAGGCCGATTTCTGGGCACAGAGACTCTGCGATGGGTAGGAAGAGAGGTGCAATAGAGGATGGAGGTGAGCCTCCATCTCTACTCCAAGTCTAACATCCTTATTCTTGATGCTCTTGGAATCAGTTTCAACTGAGCTTTCATGATATCAAACTACAAAAGGAGTGACAGCTGGTGGCAAGCATGAAGCCTTGGATATTTGGGTAGTTGGTCCATGTATTGGATATTGATGTCGCAGCAGCACAAGGAGCTCAGATTCTACATCATTGGTCTCCAAGAGTGGGAATGTATGCTGACATGATCAGGAAATAGCTGGTGGCAGCATGGGATCCTGTAACGATCATGCCGCAGACCCCATGGACCTTGTCCATCATCCATTCCACCAGCTCCAAGTCAATCATTGGAATCCGTCAGATTCCAAATCCCAGTTTCTATCTCATATTTCATATTCATATTTCATTTACTTATTTCACATATTTCATTTATCACACCTAGAACCTGTCACGGTAGCGAGTAGGTGTTATATTGGAGTCCACGGAATACTTGAGTCCTCTAGATACAGAACATTCCAGATCATGTTACTCTAGCCATACCTACACTATTCCAGACCCTGACCCGTTGGACTCCGTTGAAGAGGCATCTGAGTGCACAGAGCTAGAAATGCAACAGCGTCGAAGACACTGATCACACCCACACCCAACACTACACACACAAACACGCTCAAGTTTGTGGGGGGATTCTAATGCGATGAAAGTAGTGAACCAATACAATTGAATTCTCAATATCTCTAAGATACATGTGCAGCAATAGTGCTTGTATAATATCTAGACTTCTCTAAGTCCAAAGGCTTTTCTCAAGAACCAGAGGGTGTGACTTCTGTCACTGGGCCTCAAGGCAAGGGTGTATAACAAAACACAACTTCGGTAAACGTCTCCACAACTTTCTAGGAATCGCACGTGACTCTAATAACCACTGCACACTATCAATAACACCCTAAACACCACTTAAACAACTGCGCTCGAAGCAGAAACCAATTCCTATTAAACTCAACACACTAATAAAACCTCATGCATTGCGCACTAAACCAAAACCTTCATAAACATGTGGAGAAGTGTCTACACTGACACAAAACTCCGAAACTTCCACAAGAGCCACAGGGTTTGAACCTATGTGCTTGAGCTTCTAACCGATTGTAGATTCACAGGGTTCAAACCTATGCAATCCAGAGAAACCCTGTCCAACAAGTCAAAGGGTTTGAACCTTTGCCAACCTGCAGAAATAACACAGAAGAGCGAGCACTAATCAAGCCAAAGGGTTTGAACCTCTGCTGCCTGTAATGCCTCGCATCACACCAATGCCCTCAAGAACTCAAAAGGGTGACCTTCAAGACACTGTACTCTTATTCTCTCACAGAGCGCAAGTCAAACCAAAACCAGACCCTCTGCATGGAGTGCCACGCTATTTTCTTATCTAAGCACATGACTCAATTCACACAATAGATATCTGATATGGGTTGTATTCTCTCTCGAAGTTCCAAACTACTCTAAGTGCTAGAGCATGTGGCTGAAAAGCTTTGTGTAACGATCATGCCGCGGAGTCCACAGACCTCACCCATCATCCACTCCACCAGCTCCAAGTCAATCATCAGAATCCGTTGGATTCCAAATCCCGGTTTCTATCTCATATTTCATATCTCTATTTCATTTACTTATTTCACATATTTCATTTATCACACCTAGAACCTGTCACGGTAGCGAGTAGGTGTTATATTGGAGTCCACGGAATACTCGACTCCTCTAGATACAGAACATTCCAGCTCACGTCACTCTAGCCATACCTACACTATTCCAGACCCCGACCCATTGGACTCCGTCCTAGTATATAAGCTGTACATTTAGTAGTACATACCTCAGTTCGAATATCAACTTGGTTTAGCCCAATAACTCTTGTCCTCACTCTCTTTGGCCTTCAAGCCATAATCCATCTCTCTATGTCCGCAGACTCCGATAGCCGTTGGACTTAACCTTTGATCCTAGAGATCATAATCCTGTGGACTCCATCCGTAATCCTTCTTTGGGCTTTGACCCAAGGGTGATGTTGCTAATAGCTTCACCAAGCCCATGCACTCCACGGAATCCATGGCATGCATTCCTTTCACTTCTTCCTATTGGCACGATCCTAACAGTATATTCGAACTCAAACCTTTGAGTCAAAATTTTTAGGAATGTCTAATACTACCCTCGATCCCTCACAAACTCAATCCTCCTCCACGGCTCTGCCCGTAACCCATCTCTCCATGCGCGACATTCCTGCCTCTGCATCGAAAGAGGATCACACCCTCTTCGGTGAGGATTCAGCCTCCGCACAATGTTCATGTAGGGAAACATACACTCACAGTGGCTTCACCACCCGCCAATCTGATGTCAACACCACTCCCAATCTGTTCTCTGCGGATTCCACTAGTACGAATGGATGGGGTGGTTATCGAAGCATCGTCCCGGAAACCCTGCACACTCAGCCTCTCTTCCCAGTTGAGGAAGAGGGTGACAATGGGGATCCCAGCGACAGCGATGGTGAACCAGAGTCCCCCAGCAATCACCATCGCAACCCGCGAAATCTGCGGCGCCCCGGTCCGCCAGCTGGTCCACCAAATCCCGGCGGTAACCCTCCTAATCCTCCCAATCCTGATCCTAACGACGAGAACCACCTCATGATGGAATTCATGAACCTCCTCTGCAGCCTTACCTGCCAAGCCAACAACCCGCCTCAGCAGATAGTCCGTACCAAAGTCAAGGCACTGGACACCTTCAACGGAGCGGATCCGCAGAAACTGAAGGCGTTCATCGTCTCCCTGCAGTTAAACTTTAATGACAGGCCCAGTGCATTTGCCACGGACACCGCCAAAGTCAACTACGCCATCTCCTTCCTCTCCGGTGTCGCCCTTGACTGGTTCAAACCGGATATCCTCCATCCCAATCATGCCAATCCTCCTGCTTGGGCGTACTCCTATGCCGCCTTCCTCTCGGAGCTCTGTACCAATTTTGGTCCATTCGATGCCGTCGGAGACGCTGAAGATGAACTCGAAAATCTTCGGATGCACGACGGAGGCAGGATCATGAAGTACATAGTGAGCTTCAATCAACACGCCGCCATTATTGGGTACGGCGACAACTCCCTCCATCATGCCTTTTACCGCGGGCTTTGCTCACGGATCAAGGATGACATGGCTCACCATGGGAAACCCAACAACCTCCATGATATGCGGACCCTTGCACAAGAGCTTGACACTTGTTACTGGACTAGGAAAGCTGAGGTCTCCAGGGAAAACCGTGACTGGCCCTCCACCTCCTCCACCTTCAAACCCAAGGGTTCGGGTTCTAACTCGAGCTCTTCCAACAACTCCATGGCCCTGAAATCCTACGGTTCCACCGTGGGTTCATCATCCACCTCTTCTGCCTCTGGCTCCATGGGTGCCTCCAAGAAGCCCTACGCTGACAAGCTAGGCAAGGACGGTAAGCTCACACCCGAGGAAAAGGAACACCGCTGCAAGAACAACCTCTGCATGTTCTGTGGTAACAAACACAAGACCGAGGACTGCAACAAGCAAAAATCCGTGGCTTCTGTGTGTGGACGTGCAGCTGAGGTCTCTGATCCTACTCCCGCCTCTGTCGATTCAGCTCCATCGGAGTCTGAAAAATAGAGAGCAACCCTGCTTCATCCGTGCAAGGACAGGGTTGCATTGACTGTCATTGCATTGTGGAGATCGTAACCCTCAACGCCACCGCTCTTTCCAACCATTCCCTTACCATATCCCTATCCAGTGAAGTCGGGTCCGGATCTCCTATATCCACAATCCTACATTTTCTTGCTCTAGTCGATTCTGGTTCCAGCCATTGGTTCATTGACTCAAAGTACGTTAACGATCACAACATCCCTACCAACTCCATTCCTCCTGTTCAACTTCAGCTTCTCGACGGCTCTGCCGGATCTCACATCTCACAATCTGTTACTCTCTCCATATGATTCCCATCGGGAGATATCATTCCTATTGACTTCTACATCACACGTCTTGATTCATCTTGTAACCTCGTTCTGGGATACAACTGGCTCTCCTGCTACAATCCATTGATTGACTGGGCAAAGCACAGTATCACTTTCTGTTCAAAGCTATTTGGTGCATCTGTTCCAGATGTTTCCGCAGCCTCCAATGCAACAGTGCAAGCTCGCAAGGACCCTTCAGGTCCTATCCCATCCAAACCACCTCCAAGATCCCGATGGACTCCACCAGTGTATGAGCCTATCTACTCATACCCATCCATCCCATCATTTTCCGCTTCGGTTGCACCCACAATATCTATCATTTCTGTGGCTGCTTTTGTACGAGCTTGTGCTGAGGAGGGTGCACAACAGTTCACACTCCAACCTTCTATGCCAAGTGTCAGTGGCCAGGCTGCTTCCGCGGCTCGGCTGGATTTATCTGATGTTCCACCAGAGTATCATGACTTTGCCGATGTGTTCAGTGACTCTCTCTCAGAGAAACTCCTCGAGCATCGTCCTTATGATCTCAAGATCAACCTTGAGGAAGGCACCTCACCTCCGCTCAGACCCATCTATTCTCTCTCCGAATCCGAACTCAAAGCCTTAGGCGAGTTTATCGACGATAACATCCGTAATGGTTTCATCTCTCCCACACGTTCTCCCCACGGAGCTCCGGTACTCTTTGTCAAGAAGAAAACTGGTGAACTCAGACTCTGTGTCGACTTCCGTGGCCTTAATAAAATCACTAAAAAGGACCGCTATCCACTTCCCCTCATATCCGATCTTCTTGACTCCGTGCATTCCGCGCGCATATATACCAAACTCGACCTCCGCCATGCCTACCATCTAGTCCATATTGCCGATGGAGATGAATGGAAAACCACATTCCGTACCCGCTATGGGTCTTTCGAATGGCACGTCATGCCATTTGGTCTCACCAATGCTCCCGCAGCTTTCCAACATTTCGTCAACGACATTTTCGCAGACATGCTCGATGTCTCTGTTGTCGTGTACCTCGACAATATCCTCATCTACTCCGATGATCCCATGGAACACCGAATGAATGTACGTGAAGTCCTACGCAGACTTCGAGCCAATGGGCTCTACTGCAAGGGTTCTAAATGCGAGTTCAATCGGGACTCCGTGGAATATCTAGGCTACATCCTCTCTCCTGAAGGCTTATGAATGGCTGAAGACAAAGTCAAAGCTATTGTTGACTGGCCGATCCCACAGAAGGTCAAAGATATCCAATCATTTCTTGGTTTTGCTAATTTCTGCCGCTGTTTCATCTACGAATACAGTGAGATCGTGCTTCCTCTAACACGTCTTACATGCAAGGGTATTCCATGCAAATTCGACGACAAATGCTTAGCAGCATTTAACGAGTTGAAACAGGCATTCACTCATGCTCCTATCCTTACCCACCGGATTCCTGACCGTCAACTTGTCGTGGAAACCGATGCATCCGACTACGCTATTGCCGCTATCCTCTCAATCTACCTGGATGATGGGGAAATTCACCCTATATCCTTCCTGTCCTGCAGCCTCCACGGAGCTGAACTCAACTATGATACCCATGATAAAGAGCTTCTCGCCATCTTTGAAGCCTTTAAATACTGGCGTCATTACCTTGAAGGCTCTGCAGAATCCATCGACGTCATTACTGATCACAAAAACCTTGAGTACTTCTCTACTACCAAGGTCCTTACATGCCGACAAGTTGGCTGGTCCGAATTCCTTTCCCAATTCAACCTTGTTATCCGATTCCATCCAGGAAAACTAGGTGGGAAACCGGATGCACTCACTAGACGATGGGACATCTACCCTAAAGAGGGGGATAGTCAATACGCTCAAGTCAACCCTCACAATTTCCGCCCTGTATTTACTCAAGAGCAACTCTCCGCTTCTCTCCGCACTACTTTTCTTGAAGGTCCCATACTCCGCGCTAGTGCAATGATGGATGTAGACCAATTACATTCCGATATCAAGCTTGCACAACCCGCAGATTCCATGGCAACTGAAGGCTTCCGCCTTGCTTCTTCCCTTCCAATCCTTCCCGGTGGTCTGTAGACGAGTCAGGAATACTCCGCCTTGACAATCGCATCTACATCCCAGACTCTGTGGACCTCCATCTTTGCGTCCTCCAAAACAATCACAACCACATCTTGGCAGGTCATTTCGGTCAAAACAGGACTCTCGAATTAGTCCGACGGAATTATACCTGGCCACAGATGCTTGAATTTGTTCGCCACTACGTCAAATCCTGCACTACCTGTGGTCGTAACAAAACACCTAGACACCGTCCAGTTGGCTTACTCAAACCCTTGCCTGTACCAGAATGACCGTGGGATTCCATCTCCATAGACTTCATTGAACAGCTCCTGGAATCCAACGGATTCACTGCCATTGTTGTCATTATCGACCACGCAAGTAAACAAGCCATCTTCATTCCCACTCATGACACCGTCAATTCCTCGGAGCTAGCTCAGCTCTTCATCACCCATGTCTTCTCCAAGCATGGCATTCCCAACCACATCACCTCCGACCGTGGCTCCAAATTTGTCTCCCAATTCACTCGTGCCCTAGCCAAATCTCTCGATATGGAGCTTCACTTCACCTCTGGTTATCACCCGGAAGCCGATGGACAAACTGAACGCGCTAACCAAACCCTTGAACAATACATCCATATCTATTGTTCTTACCAACAAGACAATTGGGATACCTTACTACCCATTGCCGAATTCGCGTACAACAATGCTCCGAATGCTTCCACTGGAATCTCTCCATTCTTTGCTAATAAGGGTTACCATCCTAACATCACGGTGTACCCTGAACGCGACATTGCCTCCGCCCGGGCCCACGATTTCATAGTCAACCTCGACAATCTTCACCAATTCCTTAGAGACGAAATCACTCACACTCAGTCTCGTTACAAATTCCAAGCGGACCAATGTCGGTCCCCAGCTCCAGATTTCAAAGTAGGTGACAAGGTTTTCCTCAACTCCAAACACATCAGGACTACTCGCCCTACTGCAAAATTCTCCGAGAAATTCCTTGGACCATTCGATATCATTGCTCAGCCTGGATCCCACTCCTTCACGCTCAAACTTCCCGCAGACCTCCATTCCATTCATCCTGTATTTCATGTCTCACAGTTGGAACCGGTGGAAATCAATACCATTCCTAATCACACCCAACCACCTCCACCTCCTGTGGAAGTCGATGGAGAAGAGCAATTTGAGATCGCACAGATTCTTGATTCCAAGCTCGACCGTCGGTTCTGCTGTCCACTCCTCTACCGTGTCCAATGGTTGGGCTACAAAGGTACTGATGAAGAATTTGCCTGGATCCCTGCTCCAGAATTCTCCGCGGAAGACTACATTGAAGACTTCCATCGTCGTTACCCAGACAAACCAGGACCATTATCCAAGGTCACCATTTGCAAGGTCTCAGTCAAGACCTCACCCAATTCTTCTTGATCACCCATTCCATCGGTTCCCGTCAGAATCTGTCTCCCCAATTTCAAATTCGATTCTGGAAAACTATTGCAAATTCATTGCCTAATCGGGAATGGACTCCATGGGACACATTTCTTGACTTCACACTTATTCACACAATTTTTTTAGCACATCAAGAAAAAAATCTACAATTCTTGCCCCTCCGGGTGCACTCTGCTATCTATCTACTATCTACAAAAAGTCTTTAACAATATCTACAAGGCTAGGATTAGGCATCTGTGGACCCACCGGCCTCTCCACCTTCTACCTCTCTTTCCTTTCCTTTGATCATCCTCAATAAGTCCGCTATTCTGGGCACTCCATTGGCCCCGGCCCCTGGCAGCATTTCTGCCCTCACTTCCTCCTCCAGTTCTCCTTCAGAATCCTCTACCAAAAATTCCTCAGTATCCCTCAGATACTCCTTCCACAACAACCACTCCCTCTGATGACCTCCGATATGGTAAAATTTCACCCGAGTGTCTCTAAATCTCATGCTTGCCACGATTGCCCGGTCCAAGTCGCCATTGCCGCGGTTTCTGCGCCACAATTCCATGTTGACGAGTTCAAACAGATCTTGACCGTTGAACTCCGCGGATGTCATGTGGGCATACCACACTTGGGTGACATCCTGATCGAGGCGCAAGCGCATCGCCCACCGGAGGGCCTCGGAGTTGGCACCTTTCAGTTCACCCAACTCTTCCCTCGACACCTTCCACTCCTCCTCGGACACCGATGGCATGAAATCCTGCGGATACTCAATAGCATCCCCTTCCTCAAAGTCATCCACTAAATCATCAACACGTCCTCCGACGGACGCCAACTCCTTCTCCACCTTTTCCAACTGTTCTTCCACATCATCAAACTATGCAGCAAGGCCACGACCTCCTCCATCGCCATCGGTTCCGTCTCCTCGGTCCACAGGCACTTGGTCTTACGAATCCTGCACCGTTCGCAGGACCTCATCGTGGACGACATCATACAACAGGCTCTGTCGGCCCAACACCGCCCACATTTATCTAACCAAACAGTCAGCAAACCAAAAAGAAATATCCAAAGTCCACTCACCAGAACTGTGGAACTCCTCCCGTTCCAAAGCCTTTCCCTTCATCTTCTTAGCAGGCCTCTCCTCCGACGGCCCCGCAGTCCTCTCATCTTCACTCTCCTCTACCACCGACCTCGTTAACCGTTTCCTTTTGTTCAAAGGACCCGCGGCCCCGGTCGCCTTCGCCTTGCCTTTTTCCTTCCTCCTCCGGCGCAATTCCTCATGCGCCTTCTCCTTTTCATTATCTGCAGTCTCTGCGTCCCCCTCATCGTCCCCCTCGGCAGCCTTCACAGCAGCAGCTGCGGCCTCCGCGGCCTTCTTTGCCAACTCGGTTTGTTCCCGCAGCAGACGTCATGTCCGCGTGGCCTCGGACTCTACCGCAGCCAGTCTCTTCTTCTCGGCCTCTGCAGCCGCCGCCTCTTCCTTCCTCTTCTGTTCCACTGCCTTCTTCTCTGCAGTAACCCTCCACTCCTCCACCTCTCTTGCCAGCCTCTCCTCCTCTGCCCGCTTCGCTGCAGCCTCTGCCTCCTTTCTCGACTTCAGCTCTTGAAGCTTTTTTGCCCTTTCACGGGCCTTCTTTTCCACGGCCTCCGTGGCCGCTGTGGCCTTCTCCGCCTTCAACTTCTCTGCCACCCACAATTCATGGGCCTCCACGGCGCTCCGATACGCCTCCTCCTCATCATCCCTGCCAGTGTAGAACACCGACAGTTCGTCAACCTCTAAATCTTCAGGAGTGGCGGGCACCTCGTACGCCTCGGGAGTCTTCGACTGGCGGTAAGCGTTGGTCATCGTAATAAGCGACGGAAAAAGAAGTAAGCAAGTTTTCCTACCACCGAGATGGTGGTGGTTACAAGTCAAGAGGTGAAAATCACGTGATACCTCACTCACAAATTCCACGGGGCACCCCCAGCCATTGGGATCTGCGCTCTTGAGGGCAAGAACGCTAAAGGGGGGATACTGTAACGATCATGCCGTGGACTCCACAGACCTCACCCATCATCCACTCCACCGGCTCCAAGTCAATCATTGGAATCCGTCGGATTCCAAATCTCGGTTTCTATCTCATATTTCATTTATCACACCTAGAACCTGTCACGGTAGCGAGTAGGTGTTATATTGGAGTCCATGGAATACTCAACTCCTCTAGATACAGAACATTCCAGCTCACGTCACTCTAGCCATACATACACTATTCCAGACCCTGACCCGTCGGACTCTGTCCTAGTATATAAGCTGTACATTTAGTAGTACATACCTCAGTTCAAATATCAACTTGGTTTAGCCCAATAACTCTCATCCTCACTCTCTTTGGCCTTCAAGCCATAATCCATCTCTCTATGTCCGCAGACTCTGATAGCCGTTGGACTTAACCTTTGATCCTAGAGATCATAATCCTGTGGACTCCGTCTGTAATCCTTCTTTGGGCTTCGACCCAAGGGTGATGTTGCTAATAGCTTCGCCAAGCCCACGCACTCCGCGGATTCCACGGCGTGCATTCCTTTCACTTCTTCCTATTGGCATGATCCTAACACTTTGCACTATTACACTGTGGGCTCAAAACTTGTATTCTACATCTACACTACAGTATTTATACATTGCTACATCCTACACATTGATACAATCTGATACAGTACTGTTAGAACCTCGGAACATTATCCCTTGCAACATGCATGCATTGTTATAGCATGCCCAGGGCTGGACACTTAGTTGGAGGCCTATCTTGAGACCAGACTCTGTTTCCTCATGGTTGATACTCCACTCGCACTGCGCTCTATACATTGGCATGTCACTCGTCATTTCCTTGGAGGATACTTGGATTGACAACAATCCTATAGGCTGTATCCCATTCTAATGTTGAGTTTCTAGGTTTCTCTGGTTGGTAGTGGATATCCACAGTAAGCCTAGGCACTGCTCTCTTCAGCTAAACTGGGTTCTCTCGGAGTTATCTATACTGAGGCATTATTTGGGACATGTGCATGCATGCTGCACGATTGGGGCCCTGTGCATCATTGATCACTGTGTCATGTAGTTCTCTTGAGATCGGACATGTCTTTTATTAATGCTGCGGAGCGTGTATGCAATCTGTTTCTAGTGCATTCAGTATCGAGTGCTGAGCTCTTGTATTTAGTGTGACCTCAATGAAGTATCATACTAAGTTAGAGCTTGCACTCTACCAATAGTCACTTCAGACTTGCACATGCATGTGCACATTGTTATACTGTGTGCTATGCTGATATCACTGCACTCTATGGCTATTTTTATATATGCATGCAGCGCGCGTCTCAGATTGATCCTCCTCGTATCATGTCTGTCTCTCAGCAATTCATTAGAGTGTGTATGCAATCTGTTTCTAGTGCATTCAATATTGAGTGCTGAGCTCTCATACTTAGTGTGACCTCAATCAGTATCATTCTAAGTTAGAGCATGCACTCTACTCATTGCCACTCGAAGCCGTACTGCACACAACTCTGTACCATGCTCCATACATATATTACTGCACTTGGTGTGTTTGACACTGTGCTCTATGCATATAGTACTGCGCTCTTTCTGTATTTTGGGTTACCTGAGTAACTAGCCCTTACACAATGTATGTATTCATACATATCACAAAATTTCATGGGTAGACATGTTGCGAGCATGTCACTGTCTTAGTATATCAGCTGTACATTTAGTAGTACATACCTCAGTCCGAATATCAACTTGGTTTAGCCCAATAACTATCGTCCTCACTCTCTTTGGCCTTCAAGCCATAATCCATCTCTCTATGCCCATGGACTCCGATAGCTGCTGGACTTAACCTTTGATCCTAGAGATCATAATCCTGCGGACTCCATCCATAATCCTTCTTTGGGCTTCGACCCCAGGGTGACATTGCTAATAGCTTTGCCAAGCCCCACGCACTCCACGGATTCCACGGTGTGCATTCCTTTCACTTCATCCTATTGGTACAATCCTAACAGTATATTTGAACTCAAACCCTTGAGTCGAAATTTTTAGGAATGTCTAACACAACCCTTGAACCTTCCCAAACTCAATCATCCTCCATGGCTCTGCCTGTACCCTGTCTCTCCATGCACAACATTCCTGCCTCTGCATCGAAAGAGAATCACAACCTCTTCAGCGAGGACTCAGCCTCCACACAATGTCCACATAGGGAAACCTACACTCACAGTGGCTTCACTGTCTGCCAATCTGATGTCAACACCACTCCCAATCTGTTCTCCATGGACTCCACTAGTACAAATGGATGGGGTGGTTATCGAAGCATCTTCCCAGAAATCCCATGCAATCAACCCGCATAGCCAACCTTCCCAGCTGAGGAAGATGGTGAGAATGGGGACCCCAGTGATGGTGACAGTGACCCTGACTCCCCTAGCAATCGCAATCTGTGGCGCCCCAGTCCACCAGCTGGTCCACCAAATCCAGGTGGCCCTGGGGGTCCCAGCAGTCCTGGCGGACCAGGTGGTAATCCTCCCAATCCTGATCCCAACGACGAGAACCGCCTCATGATGGAATTCATGAACCTCCTTGGTGGCCTTACCCGCCAAGTCAACAACCCGCCTCAGCAGCCATCTGTACCAAAGTCAAGGAACCAGACACCTTTGATGGAGCAGACCCACGGAAGCTCAAGGTGTTCATTGTCTCTCTGCAGTTGAACTTCAATGACAGGCCCAATGCATTTGCTGTGGACACCGCCAAAGTCAACTACACCATCTCCTTCCTCTCCGGTGTCGCCCTTGACTGGTTTGAACTGGATATCCTCCATCTCAATCAAGCCAATCCTTCCACTTGGGCATACTCCTACACCGCCTTCCTTTTGGAGCTCTGTACCAATTTTTGTCCATTTGATGCCATCAAAGATGCTGAAGATGAACTTGAAAATCTTTGGATGTGTGACAGAGACAGGATCATGAAGTACATAGTAAGCTTCAATCAGCACGCTGCCATTATCAGTTACAGCGACAACTCACTCCATCATGCCTTTTACCGCGGGCTTTGCTCATGGATCAAGGATGACATGGCTCACCATGGAAAACCCAACAACCTCCACGATATGCGGACCCTTGCCCAGGAGCTTGACGCTTGCTACTGGACTAGGAAAGCTGAGGTCTCTAGGGAAAACCGTGACTGGCCCTCCACCTCCTCCACTTCCAAACCTAAGGGTTCGGGTTCTAACTCGAACTCTTCCTACAACTCTGTGGCCCTGAAATCCTACGGTTCCACCGTGGGTTCTTCACCCAACTATTCCTCCCCCGGCTCCACAGGTGCCTCCAAGAAGCCCTATGCTGACAAGCTAGGCAAGGATGGTAAGCTCACACCCAAGGAGAAGGAACACCATCGCAAGAATGACCTCTGCATGTTCTGTGGCAACAAACACAAGACTGAGGACTGCAACAGGCAAAAATCCGTGGCTTCCGCACTTGGACATGCAGCTGAGGTCTCTGACCCTACTCCCACCTCTGTTGATTCAGCTCCTTCGGAGTCGGAAAAATAGAGAGCAACCCTGCTTCCTCCGTGCAAGGACAGGGTTGCGTGGACTGTCATTGCACCTCAGAGATTGTAACCCTCAATGCTGCTGCTCTTTCCAACCATTCCCCTACCATATCCCTATCCAGTGAAGTTGGCTCTGGATCGGAGCCTGACAGATCTCCTATCTCCACAATCCTACCTTTTCTTGCTCTAGTCAACTCTGGTTCCAGCCATTGCTTCATTGACTCAAAGTACATTAACGATCACAACATCCCTACCAACTCCATTCCTCCTGTTCAACTTTGGCTTGTCGATGGCTCTGCCGGATCTCACATATCACTATCTGTTACTCTCTCCATACGATTCCTGTCGAGAGATATCATTTCTATTGACTTCTACATCACATGTCTTGATTCATCTTGTAACCTCGTCCCGGGATACAACTGGCTCTCCTGGTACAATCCGTTGATTGACTGGGCAAAGCACAATATCACTTTCCATTCAAAGCTATTTGGTGCATCTATTCCAGATGTTTCCGTGGCCTCCAATGCAACAGTGCAAGCTCGCAAGGACCCTTCAGGTCCTATCCCATCCAAACCACCTCCAAGATCCCGATGGACTCCACCAGCATATGAGCCTATCTACTCATACCCATCCATCCCATCATTTTCCACTTCGGTTGCCCCCAAAATATCTATCATTTCCACAGCCACTTTCGTTCAAGCTTGGGTGGAGGAGGGTGCACAACAGTTCACACTCCAACCTTCAATGCCAAGTGTTAGTGGCCAGGCTGCCTCCACAGCTCTGCCAGATTTATCTGATGTTCCACCGGAGTATCATGACTTCACCAATGTGTTCAGTGACTCTCTCTCAGAGAAACTCCTCGAGCATCATCCTTACGATCTCAAGATCAACCTTGAGGAAGGCACCTCACCTCCACTTGGACCCATCTACTCCCTCTCCAAATCCAAACTCAAAGCCTTATGCAAGTTTATCGACGATAACATCCATAATGGTTTCATCTCTCCTACATGCTCCCCCCATGGAGCTCTGGTACTCTTCATCAAGAAGAAAACTGGTGAACTCAGACTCTGTGTTGACTTCTGCAGCCTTAACAAAATCACAAAAAAGGACTGCTATCCACTTCCTCTCATATCCAACCTTCTTGATTCTGCGCACATATATACCAAACTTGACCTCCACCACACCTGCCATCTAGTCTGTATTGCCGATGGAGATGAATGGAAAACCGCATTCTGTACCCACTATGGGTCCTTCAAATGGCACGTCATGCCATTTGGTCTCACCAATGCTCCCGCAGCTTTCCAACATTTCGTCAATGACATTTTTGCAGACATGCTCAATGTCTCTGTTGTCATGTACCTCAACAATATCCTCATCTATTCCAATGATCCCACGGAACACCGAAAGAACGTATGTGAAGTCCTACACAGACTTCAAGCCAACAGGCTCTACTGCAAAGGTTCTAAATGTGAATTCAATTGGGATTCCATGGAATATCTAGGCTACATCCTCTCTCCCGAAGGCTTACAAATGGCTGAAGACAAAGTCAAAGCTATTGTTGACTGGCCGATCCCATGGAAGGTCAAAGATATCCAATCATTCCTTGGCTTCACCAATTTCTACCGCCGTTTCATCTACGAATACAGTGAGATCATTCTCCCTCTAACACATCTTACATGCAAGGGTATTCCGTGGAAATTTGATGACAAATGCTTAGCTGCATTCAACAAGTTGAAACAGGCTTTCACTCATGCTCCTATCCTTACCCATTGGATTCCCGACTGTCAACTTGTCATGGAAACTGATGCATCCAACTATGCTATTGCTGCTATCTTCTCCATCTACCTTGATGATGGGGAAATTCACCCTATATCCTTCCTGTCCCGCAGTCTCCATGGAGCCGAACTCAACTACAACACCCATGATAAAGAGCTTCTCACCATCTTTGAAGCCTTTAAATACTGGCGTCATTACCTTGAAGGCTCCATGGAATCCATCAATGTCATTACTGACCACAAGAACCTTGAGTACTTCTCTACTACCAAGGTCCTTACACACCAATAAGTCCGCTGGTCCGATGATGAGCCTTATGGCTCTGTGTGCTCAGAAATTGTGGTCACACCAAATAATTTAGCAAAATTCTCACTTGCAAGGATGTTCAATTAACCAATCCTTGCAAGTCCATTACAAGTCAAATCCCCACCAATTAGTCATTTAGGTCGCGAAGCACATATTCAATAATGGTTCACAAACCATAAGGGCCTGTTCGGTAACATTAATGTCTGATTTAATGTGCAATTTAAATATTATGTGATCTTTACAGCATGATTCTGGCATTTTCCATGTGACATCCAAAATGGGTATTCACCTCTATGTGATGTGAGTGGATGTAGGGCATCCCTGGGCCCCGGGCCTCCTGGTGCTAGTACTGATCACTGCATTTTTTTTTGGTGCTGCTGCTATCCTTGCCAATAGTATCAGACCAATCATTGTGGTTTGAATGCAATGCACTGTAAGGTTATTAGCTACCAGGCAGACAAGCTCATGAGGAGCTTTCTCTGCACTGTTGAGAGCCAGGAGTGCCAGCATTATTCAGCACACTTATGGTACAAAAGTGGGTGACAATACTAGATTATGTAATAAATAGTATATATATGGGTGAATAACAGGCAGACTCCTGATAGATTTGGAACCCAGTAGCCACTATACTCCAACATTGCACTGTATTTATACTATTTACTTTCTAATATACTCTCTTTCTACTGATTTGCTCTGGATTCTGCCTTTATTAAGCATGCCGCAAGACATGCTGTATTGCCAGAGTATCATAACACCGGACGATCATAAGAGTCACAGACAGGTCACATAAAGGTCACAGATGCATCACATTGGATCATTTACATTCCAGCATTTAAATTGCACATTAAATCAGACATTAATGTTACCGAACAGGCCCTAAATCATTAATATGGCACAAAGGATGTGGAAATACCGGTTACCACAGGACCAACACCAAACTAGTCATCCAATTCATGTCATCACCTAAACAAAGGCAGCATGATGCAATAATAGTCATGTGATGCTGCCCATACGATCACCAACTGCGCATAAGCGCACATGCTGTGTCTGGCTACAGGACTCATAACACAGACATATGGTTGCGAAGCTAAATAAGAAATGAAGTTCACAAATCACCAAGGCTAGCACTGCGCAACTAGTATCTGTCAGTCAGCTAAGGATGCTGCAGTGCATTGTAAACTGGCATACCCAATTATATGTTATAAGCTCAGTAAGAGGTGTTATAGCCATGATAATAGTGTTACAAACCCTTCACGAAGCTCACTAATCTATTACTGCAGTTACAAAGAATGACACCTTTAGCTTACATGAACCATTAGAGAAAATTTGTATAAAAACTCAAGTGTATTAGCCAGAACAATAGAATAGGCTCAGGATACTACTCCCCCATACCAAAGACTTCAGAACTCTTAGTATTTACACTAAGGACACACACACCAACAAATCAGTGACTATGAGCGTACTTAACTAAGTCGCAACCCCGCCGTCCCTAGCTTTACTCTATAAACCAAGAAGGTGGTTGTCCACCTTTGTTGGCATCCTCACACCTCTAGACATCGCACTCAAAGATGTGCACTTCAGTAGACCGCACCGCATACTAGGCTGCAATAACACCTTCACGAACCAAATAGTTTTTAATAACCGCTTCACGAACTGACCTTGTCTCACACAGAGCCAGTAGTTTGAGACATAACACCAAGTAGCCCTGAATAAGCTACAAACTTAGGACCTATAGTCACTGCACGGAGGTGCCCGACTAGACTTGCTAAGAACCTGCCTTCAGATTCTGTGATTGATTATACTTGCCGTTTAGGTGTTGTGTTTTCTGCCTGCAGGAGTCTCTAGGTTCATCACCAAATTCCTTTCCCAGTTCAACCTAGTTATCTAGTTCCATCCAGGAAAATTAGGTGGGAAACTGGACGCACTACTAGACGATGGGACGTCTACCCTAAAGAGGGGGATAGTCAATACGCTCAAGTCAATCCTCACAATTTCTGCCCTGTATTTACTCAAGAGCAACTCTCCGCTTCTCTCCACACTACTTTTCTTGAAGGTCCTGTACTCTGCGCTAGTGCAATCATGGATGTAGACCAATTGCATTCTGATATCAAGCTCGCACAACCCATGGATGCCATGGCGACCAAAGGCTTCTGCCTTGCTTCTTCTCCTTCCAATCCTTCCCAGTGGTCTGTAGATGAGTCAGGAATACTTTGCCACTACGTCAAATCCTGTACTACCTGTGGCCATAACAAATCACCTAGACACCGTCCATTCAGCTTACTCAAACCCTTGTCTGTCCCAGAACGGCCATGGGATTTCATCTCCATGGACTTCATTGAACAACTCCCAGAATCCAATGGATTCACTGCTATCCTCGTCATTATCAACCGTGCAAGCAAGCAAGCCATCTTCATTCCCACTCATGACACTGTCAATTCCTTGGAGCTAGCTCAGCTCTTCATCACCCATGTCTTCTCTGGGCATGGTGTCCCTAACCACATCACTTCCGACCGTGGCTCCGAATTTGTCTCCCAATTCACTTGCGCCCTAGCCAAATCCCTTGATATGGAGCTTCACTTCACTTCTGGTTATCATCCAGAAGCCGATGGACAAACTGAACATGCTAACCAAACCCTTGAACAATACATCTGTATCTATTGTTCTTACCAACAAGACAATTGGGATACCTTACTACCCATTGCCAAATTCGCATACAACAATGCTCCGAATGCTTCCACCGGTATCTCTCCATTCTTTGCTAATAAGGGTTACCATCCTAACATCATGGTGTACCCTGAACACGACATTGCCTCCACCCGGGCCCATGGCTTCATTGTCAACCTCGACAATCTTCACCAATTCCTTAGAGATGAAATCACTCATGCTCAGTCTCATTACAAATTCCAAGCAGACAAATGACGGTCCCCAGCTCCAGATTTCAAAGTAGGTGACAAGGTTTTCCTTAACTCCAAACACATCAGGACTACTTGCCCTACTGCAAAATTCTCCGAGAAATTCCTCAGACCATTTGACATCATTGCTCAGCCTGGATCCCATTCCTTCACACTCAAACTTCCCATGGACCTCCGTTCCATTCACCCTGTATTTCATGTCTCACAGTTAGAACCTGTGGAAATCAATACCATTCCTAATCACACCCAACCACCTCCACCTCCTGTGGAAGTCGACAGAGAAGAGCAATTTGAGATTGCACAGATTCTTGATTCCAAGCTCAACCATCGGTTCCACTGTCCACTCCTCTATCGTGTCCAATGGTTGGGTTATGAAGGTACTGACGAAGAATTTGCATGGATCCCTGCTACCGAGTTTTCCATGGAAGACTACATTGAAGACTTCCATCGTTGTTACCCAGACAAACCAGGACTGTTATCCAAGGTCACCATCCACAAAGTCTCAGTCAAGACCTCACCTGTTTCTTCTTGATCATCCATTCCATTGATTTCCATTGGAATCCATCTCCCCCATTTCAAATTTGATTCTGGAAAACTATTGCAAATTCATTCCCTAATCGGGAACAGACTCTGTTGGACACATTTCTTGACTTCACATTGTATTCACACCATTTTCAGATCATCAACAGAAAACGTACATTTTATGCCCCTCTGGGCACACTCTACTGTCTATCTCTATCTACAAAATCCAAAAAGATATATCTAAGGAGCTATGCACTAAGCATTTGCAGACCTGCCAGCTTCTCCACCCTCTACCTCCTTGTCCTTTCCTTTCCCTTTTATCTGTTGCACCAACTCCGCTATACCAGGTGCTCCATCAGCCCTGGACTCTAGCAACATCTCCACTCTGATCTCCTCATCCTCCTCCAACTCTCCTTTGGAATCCTCCACTAAAAACTCCTCAGTACTCCTCAGGTACTCCTTCCACAGCACCCATTCCTTCCGGTGGCCTCTGATGCGGTAAAACTGAGCACAAGTATCCCTAAATCTCGTGCTGGACACGATCACCTGGTCCAAGTCTCCATTCCTGTGGTTTCTGCACCACAACTCAATGTTGGCAAGTTGAAACAGATCTTGACCATTGAACTGCACAGATGTCATGTGGGCATACCACACTTGGGTGACATCCTGATCAAGGCAAAAATGCATGGCCTGCCAGAGGGCCTCGGGGTTGGCACCTTTGAGTTCACCCAACTCTTCCCTCAATACCTTCCATTCCTCCTTGGATGCCGCTGGCACAAAATCTCATGGATATTTGATTGTGTCCCCTTCCTCAAAATCATCCACTAAGTCCTCCACTCGGCCTCCGATGGCCCCCAACTCCCTCTCTATCTGCTCCATCCTTCCCTCCAGCTCATCAAACCTTGCATGTAGACTTTGCAATAAGTCTACCACTTCTTCCAGTGCTGACAGCTCCGCCTCCTCTGTCCACAAGCACTTTGCCTTTCAAATCCTGCACCATTTGCAGGAGCACATCATAGCAGACATTACACATCGGGCTCTGTTGGCCCAACACCGCCCACATTTATCTAGCAAAACAATCAGCAAAACAAAAAAAAATCAACTCCAAGTCCACTTACCGGACCCATGGAGTTCTCCACACCTTGCAGACTTCCCCTTTTGCCTTTTAGCAGGCCTGTCCAATGGCTCCGCGGTCTGCTCGTCCTCCTCACTCTCAACCACTGACCTTGTCAACCTCTTCCTCTTTTTAGAAGGGCTCGCAGCCCCGACTACCTTTCCCTTTCCTTTGTCTTTTCGCTTCCTCTTCAGCTCCTCCCACGCTGTCTCCTTGTCGACCTCCACATTCTCCATGGACTCTGCACCCTCATCCATCTTTGCTGCTGCCTCCGCAGCCTCTGCAGCCTGCTTTGCTGCCAACTCAGTCTGCTCTCACAGCAGACACCTGGTTTGCATGGCCTCAGACTCCACTGCAGCCAATCATTTCTTCTCAGCCTCCACAGCCACTGCCTCTTCCTTCCTCTTCTGTTCTGCTGCCCTCTTCTCTGCAGCAATCCTCCACTCCTCAGCCTCTCTTGCTATCCTCGCTTCCTTTGCTCACTTCTCCATGGCCTCCGCCTCTTTTTTCAACTTCAGTTCCTGAAGTTTCTTAGCCCTTTCCTGGGCCTTCTTTTTGGCTGCCTCCATGGCTGCTGCAGCCTTTTTGGCCTTCACCTTCTCTGCGACCCACATCTCATGGGACTCCATGGCGCTCCGATACTCTTCCTCCTTGACATCCCTATCAGCATAGAACACTGATAGTTCATCAACATCCATATCCTCCAGGGTATTGGGCACCTCGTACGGCTCTGGCATGGTTGACTGTTGGTACACATCAGTCATTGTAGTGGTTTGCAAAGGAAGAGTTTTGAGAAAAAAGCAAGTAAAACCTACCACCAAGATGGTGGTGGTAACAAGTCAAGAGGTGAAAATCATGTGATATCACACTCACAAATTCCACGTGGCACCCCCAGCCATCAGGATCTGCACTCTTGAGGGCAAGAATGCTAAAGGGGGGATACTGTAACGATCATGCCATGGACCCCACAGACCTCATCCATCATCCATTCCACCAGCTCCAAGTCAATCATTGGAATCCGTCAGAATCCAAATCCTGGTTTCTATCTCATATTTCATATTCATATTTCATTTACTAATTTCACATATTTCATTTATCACACCTAGAACCTGTCATGGTAGCAAGTAGGTGTTATATCAGAGTCCACAGAATACTCGACTCCTCTAGATACAGAACATTCCAGATCACATCACTCTAGCTATACCTACACTACTCCAGACCCTGACCCGTCGGACTCTGTCTTAGTATATAAGCTGTACATTTAGTAGTACCTACCTCAGTTTGAATATCAACTTGGTTTAGCCCAATAACTATCGTCCTCACTCTCTTCGGCCTTCAAGCCATAATCCATCTCTCTACGCCCATGGACTCTGATAGCTGCTGGACTTAACCTTTGATCCTAGAGATCATAATCCTGCGGACTCTGTCTGTAATCCTTCTTTGGGCTTTGACCCAAGGGTGATGTTGCTAATAGCTTCGCCAAGCCCCACACACTCCACAGATTCCATGGCATGCATTCCTTTCACTTCATCCTATTGGCACAATCCTAACAGATCCGATACATCTGCATTGTTCTAACACATTTTCTTCTGCTAAGATGCCTTTCCCAGGGGACAGGATAGAATGACTACCTTGTTCTCCTACTAAGACTCCTTCTGCTACTAAGCTGCTGGTCTTAGTGGATGAGGCTGTTGAAAGGAGCATTGATGTTGGGTAGAAGGTGTGTGATCTAGCCCCCTTTGTTTTTCTTCCTCTTGGCTTATCACTCATTCCCTCAGACAACAGATTTTTAACCACATTTGCATGTACTGGTCTAAGCACATGGCAGCACTATTGTCAACTCGCTCAGTACATCTCATTCTGATTGTATTTATGTGCTGGCTGGACTTGTGCTTCAGAGTCTTTTTGAAAGGGAAGAAGGCATGCTGGAAGAATGCACAGAGTAAATACAAATGAGCCACACATCAGGTATGTATTCAACTTTCTATAACACTTGCAAGCTAACTAACTTGACAGCAAATAGATTTTTTCTTCAACAACAAGCGCATTCATATTCACAATGCCTATCCTCCAATGTATGCACTGGGACAGGGCACGGTAAGTGCTCCTTGTATCTCTCAAGATTGAGCTAATGTCATTTAACATAGCTGGAACAGTGGTTAGGCATCAATGTGGCATTGTTGCAGTGCAGGGTGGTAGGAAAGTTGGAATCGCTTGCTGAGTGGACCCGCTGTCTGGTAAGCTATTGTTCTTCTTTTGTATCTATTCCTAATGACATATTTTTTCCCAGTCAATTGGTATGTACTCTGGCTTGATGCAGACTGGCTGCAAACAGTTCGGGGGATTTTGTGACTGTACGATTGACATTGAGCTTCCTTGGAGGCTCTGACCTTTGAGCAAAGGCTCTAGAGTATTGTCTGCACCAATGACCAGGTATGCAGACCTTTTCCCTTTGGGTTGGCACCAGCTCATGCACCATTGGTGGTTACAGATCCTGTCGTGAATGTCAGCATGACAAAAACAGGATGGGTACTCGATGCTACATGACTTTCAGCCTTCAAGCATGGGAGGATGTGCTGTTAGGGAAAAAGGGGAGATCCTACTGAGAGGACTGTAAGCGGAGCTCATTTTACTGCTCCAGACATGACATACTAAGAGGCGCCCAGATGATATATATCACGGAATTCAGATGTGCCTCAGGTCTTGAGAATGGGATCAAGGGTCATATTAGTGTGGACCTCATTGGATGAGAAAGGGTATGTCTAGCTTGTTTTAACACCTTTGCTGCTACTAAGCTGCTATTCTTAGAGGCCGAGGTTGCAAGGGATGTTGAATGGAGCATAGGCATGAGATTGAAGGTGTGTAATCTAGCCTTGTTTGTGTTCTAGCTGGCTGATTGTTCCCTCAGACGACTGGTTGTTAACGAGGTTCAATATGCTTGCAGGCATCCAAGCATGAGGCTCTGCCATCATCAAATTGCTTGCATTTGGCAGGGAGTCTTGCAGGGAATGAGGAGGCTGTCATTCTGTGGTGCAGAGACTTGACAGCAGGACATCAGTATGCTCATTTCTCCACATTGTTATCCGCTGACTGAAATGAACATTGGTTTTGCTAAAAAGGTGGCAATGGTCAGCACAGGCAACATGGTGGGTGTACCAGCAGAAGGATAGGCTCCAAGTATGTTAGCATGCTTGGGCTTGAGAGTAAACTGATGGTGTCAATGCAGCCATTGATTCATGTCATGGTTATGACAAGGTATGTTTGGTTACCAGCTTGAGCTACTTTGCTAATGACCCATACAGATGGATATATAACAGTGTCTGAGCATATGTGCATAGGTGTGTGATATGCACTGGCTATTGCTGCTCTTGTGGCATGCATGGAGGGAAGGAGAGAATAGGGGCACTGCACATGGATGGGACTATGTGCAGAGGGACGTGTGCATGGCAGGGAGTGACAATGATGTGGGCAGTCTTAGGGCATCTGCAAAAGGATGCGTGACATCGACAGGGGTGGTCTATCGGAAGCATAGATGCATGTGTACCAGATGTCCAGGGCATTGACAGATGTTGTGTCGACGGAGCACCAGCGGCAGCAGTGTCAAAGAGTGGAGCATGCAGAAGGAATGGGAGAGTGCATGTGGAGGTGATGGAGGGATGTTGGTGAGAGTGTGTTATTATTAGTGTGGATGGACAGATGGGAGGGCATGGAGAGCCATTTGACCAGCATTTCCTGCATGGAAGAGGGTCGAGATGGCAAGAAAGTGTTTTCAACAATGGAAAATGAGAAAAAAGCACAGAGCCATCAAATGAAACCAGTGATCACACTGTACTGGGCTTCTAATTCCAGCCTCCCTTCCCTTTGTCTCCCATCCCATCATTGAGGACAACATCAACAACACCATGTGTCTGTTCACCAGTGTCACCTAGCAAACACCTCTCTCTCATCAATATTCTGGCCAATTTCTAGGCATGGAGAGTCAGTGAAGGAAGCGAGCGATGTTTGATGGGCTGTGAGGGTGGCAGGCAAAGTAGTGCATCACCACCATCCAGTCTGGTATGGATGGCTCTAGGGTATGTCTGTCATCATCTTGAACACTGAATTCATGTTGACGTGACTCTCATCCACAGTCCATTCATTGATTTGATTCACTCACATTTGGCAGGGAGGAGGGTGACAAGCTTGGAGCACACAGAAGGAAGGGCGACTGCATGCAGGCAAATGGGGGCAAAGGACAGAGTGCAAATGAGACTCAGGGAAGGAGATGGTTGGCTGAGAGCACGGATGCAGTGAGTGAAGGGAGGACTAGGATTGTGCACAAGATGCATGTGTGGAAGGGGGCAGTCTATTATTAGCCTAGGTGGACAGATGGAGGTTGAGGGGTCATGTGGCTGACAACATTGTGCATGAACGGTGGAACAGCTGGGATGTCAGCAGGTACTTGGAGGGATGAGACGTGGATGGATGTCAAATGCTGGTGGGGAGTTTGTGTGCAGACAATAGTGCATGCAATGTCAGGGCATCCACATGGACAGGTGCATTCTATTCACTGGCTGTTGCTACTCTTAATAACAAAGTGTATAGACACACTTGAGGTCAAAGGATAGAGCAAAGTGCCCATGTATGAGACAGGTGACTGTAGCTATGCAGTGTGGTGTGCACAGAGGGAAGACTGCATGCAGACAGGACGTCAATGGGGGTGGTAGTCATATGGGAGGTGGATGATGGGACAGGTCATTTCTTGTAAGAAGATGAAAAGGACAAGGGAAGACAACTATATGGAAAAGTGCCAGGAGGCAAAAAAAAAAAAACAAATATGGGGTGGTGAGCATTGGAGATGCAAAGTTGAGGAATTGCCATGCCAAAAAATGAAATGAGGTGTGGAAGAAAAGCCGTTGTTTGCACTTCAAGGCCAGTTGGATAAAGAGCACAATTGAACCTTCTCTTCTGTCAGCCACTGCCATCAAGCACAACAACACTCAGTGGGCCAAGAGTCCTGTTTCACCTGTAACCTGAATGTTGCTTACACTTGGATGATGCATGGAACAAGCCATAGAGCTTTGCATTTTTCATGTGGAGAGAGGTGTGAGATTGGCCATGGAGCCAGGGTAGGTACATTCACTATTCTCATCTTGCTAAAGTCTTATTCACATCTAGTCACATAGTCCATAGTGGCCATCTGGTGCCTTCCCATGCTGACAACTCCAAGGAGCTAGTGATTGCACCATCTTTGTTGGCACCATCCTTTGTTGGGTTGGTCAATACAGCACTCACAAACATGCACATTTTTTCTTCCCCTCATCCAAGGCTGAGACGATTAGGAGCAGGGGATGACTTGCCACATGAAGGATGGGACAGCCATCGATGAGTGCAAGCAGGGAGGTGGATGGATTTTGAACATGAGCTGAGCAACTGAAAGGCTGCAGGTCATTCATGCAAAATGTGTAACAAACACCAATGACATCACCAGGCTGCTATCAAGCTGAGCTACATCAGATTATCATTCCCATCACATACTTCAGTGCCACCTTCATTCTTTACCGTGTTGTCTTTGTTTGGGCCCTCAGAGTATCTGCAAACAATACCCAAAAAATAACAGGCCAAATTTGCAGCAGCTAGCACCAGAGCCTCCTACAGGATTGGGTATGAGGCTCCTGTATGGGACTGTGTCTTCAGTGACACTCCTTGCATTGCTGTTGCCATTGTCAACAAAATCATACAGAAATTGCTTGTTGTTCTAATTAGGTATTTATTATGCAATATATCCTTGTCGCCTGTGTCATTTGTATCATTTTCTTCACTCACATTTATTTCACGTATCTTGTCATTTGATTTATGTACTGTAGACTATGTATGTTGCATGTTTTCGATTACTGGTGTATTCAGAACACATAATTTACAATGGTTGATCTGAGTGTATGAGGCCATATCTTATATATATAAGACAGTTCACAAGCTTCCAATCATATTTGATTATGTAAAATTAGCAGACTTTGAAATATCCACTCCTCTTCTGCCACAACCGGCTATTACAGGACCGGTCCTACAGCACTGCCATGAGCCCGGCTTAACCCGGCTGCACTGCCACCTGCTGTTTTGTGGTCACTCCTATGTGAGACTGCCACACCCAGATAAGCATTAGTTCCATTTCATGATATTGGTGACAAGCCTACCTTCTGTACTAAAGGATAACAACATCTCAGTTAGCACACTGTACCTGATAATGAGAGGATAAGGATAAGATCTTTAAAGACTATGTATGTACATGACAGGATTTAGGATATAAAAAATAGGTAGTAGGAACAAAAGGCGATCAAAAAAAAGATAGGGTGTGCATATGGCAGGATGGATATTCTTCAATATCAGCAGGTTCTGAACAAGTTTCCAGGGACAGGTGATGGTATAGTGGAGTATGAATAAGATGATCATGGATGAGATGACAGTGATGCTGCTGCCTTCAATCAAATTGAATTTCTTCAGAACTTTAATCCCTCTGGATTACCATGTACAAAGCTGGATACCCACTTATGCTCCTATGCAATCTGGATCAAGCTAATAGCCTATGCAATAGGACATGGATTAGGGCTTTGCACTGTCACTGTATGGTATGGTTGTATGGGTACCATTCCTGTGCTGTCAGAGAGTTTTGCCTATTTTGTATTGTACGGATCCTATATGGGTATCTGAAAATGGACTAATTAGTGAGTTTTTTTTGACCGGTATAGATAAAACAATGAAAACTGACTGTTTCTGCAATATTTGATGCTAATGTCTGCCCTTAAAGATAACCATTGGTGCATATATGGTAATGACAGCTGTTACCATCACCATACCATCAAGGCCAAGTTTCTGATGGTCGACAGCTGTCCTCTATATGGCACATGGCAAGGTGCAAAGCCCTAACATGGATGATTCTCACTGGCTTCCATCCTCATGTTTTAGAATGTTGTCTTCTTAGTGGCATCCATAAGAGCAAGACTGTCTTCATTCCCCATATTACACTGTGTGCAGAATTCAATATTCTTGACTGAAATATTGAATTCTATAACTGTATATTTTTTCAAGAATCTTGGCCAAAATATCAAAACATTATTCTTAATAATATTTCAATCATCCTGTATATTGAAGAAATATTGAAAAATTCCCAAATATTGAAAGAATATTAAAAATATTATTTCAAGATTTTTGTGTAATATATGAAATTAATATACAGTTATAAATTTTAATATTTCAGCCAAGAATATTAAATTCTCCATGCAGTGTTACTGTCAATGAAGATACAGCCAAACTACCTATTGCATTTTCATGTTGTTAATTTCCAGTCAGGCTGGCATTTGCAATGACAATCAACAAGTCTCAAGGCCAGTCAGTCACCTATATGGGATTGGATCTACATACTCCTGTTCTTTCACATGGACAACTGTATGCGGCACTTAGCTGCTGCACTTCTGGACAATGGATTTGAGTTTGCTTTTCACCAACAGAAAAAAATACTGATACATTGAATATTGCATATTCTGAAGCTCAATTACAATCATAATGTTAGTATGAGAACAGCTCAGTCAGTCACATAGTCGATGTGAATGGCTTTATTGTATGAATGTAGCGTAAGAAATATATATGATAGAATGAACATAAGATACACACCTCAGTCAGTCCTGTAGTCAATGTGAATGGCTGAGGTGTGATAAAGGGGATATGGCAGATATAAGTAGGAATGGATAGGAGATGTAATCTAAATATAGTAAGTATGTTCAATCAAATAAGGTAAAATGTCGGTACGTCAAATAGGTGGGACACTCAGGATAGGCTGAATCTCCAACACATAATACATATTTTCTCTCAAACTAACATGTTAGTAATAAGCCAGGTTTGGGGTGGGCCCCAACAAGCTGAAGTTCCGTGTCGTAGTCAGGTTGCCAAGACCCGAGGTATGAGGGTCTGGCAATCATGACGAAGACACGGGACGGAAGCTTGTCTATATAATAATAGGATGAGCACAGCCACAGACTTGCTTATGTAAAATTAGCAGACTTTGAATTCTCTACTCCTCTTATGCACTGCCACAAGCCCAGCTTTCCCCAGCTGAGTTTGAATTGGGCTGCACTGCCACTTCCATTTTTGTGTTCCTGGCTTTCCTGCACTACATTGGGTGCCCCATTGACACTTCCTGTGCCATGCTCATCTCAGGTGAGCATTAGATCCATTTTATGATATTGGTGACAAGCCTACTCCTCTGTACTAATGATGAAAGGATAAGGAGTAATATCTCAGCAGAGCAAAAGCAGAAGTGGCTGCATTGAGTTGTAATGAGAGGATAAGAGTAAGATCTGTAAAGACTGCACATGTATGAGGGTAGAAAGGTAACATAAAATATTCAATCCTCAGTTAGCACAGCAAAAGCAGAAGAGATGGAGGTGTGGAAAACTAAAGTACACTTTATATATATAACCAGAGGTTGAGTGAGGTAGTATCATGAAGAACTAAGATAATGTAAGTAAAATAGGTACAGATTTGCTTTCATGTGTATGCATGTGAATAGGTCCTCATTTAGGTATAAGGCATAGCATGGACAGCATCTGTGATTCTGCATCTATCCATGTATTTTTGTTATATAAAGTTCTCAGGAGATTTATGCACTATTTTTTTAATCATTTTTGGGTATCTTGCTCCTTCTATCTTTAAATAGCTAAGATATGGGGATGAATGTGGATGTGATCTGCACTATGCCTTAGTTAAATGCCACAAGCCAGGGAGATTGGTGTGGCAGGACCAATTGGGCATTCAATGTGTTCATACCAATTCTCTCTGATGCCAATCAGCTATTGGTAGAAGTATATTCATTAGATCTCAGTAAGCACAGTGTTGGCAAAATGGCTGTATATTAACAGTGTACCATACCTATTGGTAGAAGAATGTATGTTAGATCTAAGAACAAGTGTGAGTAAGTAAGTAGTAAATGTTGTATAGGTATATATACCTCAAGCAGCACAGCATAGATGAAATCAATGAGGTATAAGGTGACTATGGTGAGGGTTTATATGTAAGCTCAAGTAATGACAGGATGTAGGATATAAAGGGTAAGTAGTAGGAACAAAAAGTGATAAAAAATAAAATAGGGTATACACACAGCAGGATGGATATCCTTCAACATCAGCGGGTTCTGGAGAGGTTCCCAGGAACAGGGGATGGTATAGTGGAGTATGGATAAGATGATCATGGATGAGATAACAATGATGCTGCTACCTTCCATCCAGTTGAATTCCTTCAGAATTTTAATCCCTCTGGATTACCCTGTGCAAAGCTGGATGCCCACTTATGCTCCTATGCAATCTGGATCCAGCTAATGGTCTATGCAATGGGACATGGATGATTCTCATCCACTTTCATCCTCATGTTTTGGAAAATTGTCTTCTTAGTAGCAACTATATGGGCAAGACTGTCTTCATTCCCTGTATCACTGTTAATACAGATACAGCCAAACCTCCCATTGCATTTTCACATCATCAATATCCAGTCAGGCTGGCATTTGAAATGACAATCAACAAGCCTCAAGGCCAGTCAGTCACATATGTGGGATTGGATTTACCTACTCCTGTTTTTTCACATGGTCGACTGTATGTGGCACTTAGCAACTGCACTTCTGATGGTAGTGTCATCAGTCTTATCTGCCAGAAACTCCCCTGCCTTAAACAAGGTTCCACTGTTGATGACAGTGCCAGCTGAGCCAACTCCCACTGCACCTAATGCCATGGAACCAATGATTTGCCAATCAATGTGTGTGACACACCCCAGTACTGATGCTGCTGAATCTCTGCTGTCAGAGCAATGTGAATCTGAGGCCCATGCAAGCAGAAACAACTGGGTGACCAATAGCAAACAGCCATGTGCTTCAATAGCCACTGGGAACTCACCAGACCCTTACATTCCATGCACCAACAGAAAAAAATACAGATGCATTGAATATTGTATTCTGAAGCACTATTACAATCATAATATATATTTTTTCTCTGAAACTAACATCTCAAAATTTAAGTAATAAGCCAGGTTTGGGGCAGGCCCCAACAAGCTGAAGTTCCATGTCATAGTCAGGTTGCCAAGACCCGAGGTACAAGGGTCTGGCAATCATGATGAAGACACAGGACGGAAGCTTGTCTATATAATAATACAGGATGAGCACAGCCACAGATTTGCTTATGTAAAATTAGCAGACTTTAAATTTTCGGTCTTTCCCAGTGAGCACTGCCACAACCAGCTATTGAATGACCGATCTGCAGTGCCACAACCCAGACCATGCTGCACCCATGCCTTTCCAGCACTTTCCTCCCTCCCCTCATCTTCCCCATTGACTGCCGGTCTCCCCTGTCACAGGTAAGTATTATTTTATTTTCCTGTTATATACATCCTTCTCATAGCTTCCTAATAGCCCTGTTTGGTGGAGTTTTCACAGTACTGCTCCCTTATCTTTACTGAATCTGTGATTTTTGCTGATGTCTTTTCTTCAAGCAGATCTGTGTATTCTTTGTGTTTCCTGTTACAGTGGTCACTTTCTAAAGCTCACTGTGGGATCCTGTTCTTGATCTATCTCTGTTTAAATTGTCCTGCTGCAATTAAGTGATTTCTTTCTGCACCACTATGTATGTAAATCTTTTGAGTAGTGTCTACTATTACTGTATGTTAATAATCTCTTTTCTTTGTTAGGGAACCATCAACTCCCACCCATGAGAATAATGCCTTCCAATTTCCTCCTCCTGTTACACCAGAGCATGATCGCCAGTCAGAGAGAGAGCATGATCGTCTTCAGCACCTACAGATGACTTCACCCTCTCATCGTTGGGGTCAATCACAACATCCAGGTCCTGATCCTGATGTTCCACTTCCACAGCTTTATATACCACCTGAGACACAAATTCCATCTCAGTTAGATCATCCAGTAGAGCATCCAATGCCTACTATTCCATCTCTACCTGTATTTCTTACAAGACGTGGACAATGTGGAAGGCCACATGGTAGTGCCTGAGGTGGTGCTCCTATTCAGCTAAATAGTCATCATTCTGTTTCTGTTTCATCAGATGATCATAGTCACAGAGAACAGAGACAGAGCACAAATGTAGATAGTGATCCTCATGTACCATCACCACCATGATCACCATCACCACCATGATCACCATCACCACCATTATCACCACAGTTACCACCTCTTTTTGTCTCTCTTCCTCAGGCCAGATGCCCATATGTTGAACCATGCTCTCAGCATAATCTTGGAGACATGAAATGGGTTTGTGAGTATTGTAAAGCACCACATTGGTTTGATGAACGTATAAAAAGTTCTCCCAAGGCTCATCCCTGTTTTGGCATGTGCTGCCTTCAAGGACAAATTAATTTGCCTCCTCTTTGGCCAGCTCCTACCATTCTCCGAAATCTTCTCTTTGGCAATGATTTAATGTCAAAGGCCTTTCTTTATGATATCAGACAATACAATGCAGCATTGTCATTTACATCTGTAGCTGTAAATATTGATGAGACAATCACCAATTCTTCTGGACCATACTGCTTTTGTATATCTGGCGAGCTTCATCATTGGATGGGATCTTTGTTGCCACAAGAAGGAGAAAAGTTGTCTTATGCACAGCTGTATATACATGATCCAGCAGAAGCCTTATGTATGCACAATCATCGCAATCCTAATCTACACCCTGGGATTATGTCTCAATTACAGGATTTACTGCAAGATGTAAATCCATATGTTGATATTTATCGCCATGCATATCTCATTATGAAAGACAAGCCCTATGATGAGTATCCAAATATTGAAGTACGATTGCATGTAGGTGATGGTACCGATGGGCGACGATACAATCTTCCAACAGTTGATGAGTTGGCTGCTATTATTCCTGGAGATGGAACTGAAATTGTTAAACTGTATCGGGATATTGTTTTATGTATGCATGATCATTCTCTTCAACGCCTTAGCCAACTTCATCCAACTTATCAACCTCTTCATTATGTTCTTCTTTTTCCCTATGGAGAATTAGGTTGGAATCCAGATATGCTCCTGGAAGAGACTGCAAGAAGCACCCGAAAACAGACAAGACTTACTCAGCATATGTATTATGCTTATTGTCTACATCATCATCCAGCAACTGAACCAAATGTACCACTATTTAGGGGAGGAAAACTGACACAACAGTATTTTGTGGATGCATGGGCATCAATTGAACAAAATAATCTCAGCTGGATTCGCAAGAACCAGACAACTATTTGTGCAGATCTCTATAAAGGGGTAGTTGATGCAGCTACTAATGAAGATGGGTTTGAAAATACTAGCAAACGATTGGTCTTACCATCATCACATACTGGAAGCCCCCGTGCAATGTATCAGCTGTATCAAGACTCTATGGCCATTTGTAGAGCCTTGCAAAAGCCAGATATCTTTCTTACAATGACAGCTAATCCAAAGTGGCCAGAAATTGTAGAGGCTTTAAAGTGTACAGATGGACCAAATCAAAAGGCAGAGGACCGACCAGATGTTGTAGCAAGAGTTTTTGAGCTGAAAAAGGAGGCCTTACTGAAGGAAATCAAGAAGGGTGGAATATTTGGCAAAGTTAAAGCTATGGTGCATACTATTGAATTTCAGAAGTGTGGACTCCCTCATATGCATCTTCTGATATTTTTGGATTCTGAATATAAAATCTGTACACCTGCTGATGCTGATTCTGTCTCATGTGCTCAAATTCCAGATCCTGAAAAATATCCAATTCTTTATGAGATTATCACAAGATGTATGGTGCATGGTCCCTGTGACCATCGCTGTATGAAAGATGGTCATTGCACAAAGAACTATCCAAAAGAATTCAATGAACATACTGAATTCACCACTGATGGATATCCCAATCTGGCACGTCCTAACAATGGTCGACAGTATGTTAAAATAGATGGTGACAAACATACTGTCTATGACAATCATAATGTTGTTCCATACAATCCTTATCTCAGTGCATGTTATGACTGCCACATCAATGTGGAGGTTTGTGTTACTATCAAGGCCATTAAATATATTCACAAATACATATACAAGGGCCATGATAGGACTACATTAGAGGTTCGGGATCATGATGAGATCAAAGAGTTTTTGGATGCACACTATATTTCTGCTATTGAATCATGTTGGAGGATCTTTGCATTTTGACTACATCAAGAGGAACCAAATGTTGTTTGTCTTCAGGTTCATCTTCCTGATGAACAGCTCATTACATATGATGAGAATGCCAGCCCAGAACAAATATTAGCAGCTGCAGAGGAAAAGACAACCACTCTATTGCAATGGTTTGAGCTCAATAAAAAGGATCCAAATGCACACCAATATTTATATCAGGACACTCCTGCTCATTATACCTGGAATAAAAAAGCATGGAAGTTATGCCAAAGATACACTACTATTGGTATTACTATTGGTTGAATGTATCAAGCTGCACCCTCATCAGGTGAACGATTTTATCTACGGCTTCTTTTGACTGCTGTTGCCGGTGCTCAATCCTTCCAACATCTACGCACTATAAACAATGTGGAGTATGCTACTTTCAAAGAGGCATGCATTGCTATGGGTTTGCTGGAAAATGATAATGAATGAAAGTAATGCTTAGAGGAGGCAGCTATCATGAAGTCAGGAGCACAGTTGCGATCACTGTTTGCAACTCTTCTTCTCTTTTGTCATCCAGCAAAGCCAGATGAGCTATGGGAGCAGTTCAAGAATAATATTTGTGATGATTTGGCATATAAACTCCACCAATGTGATGTTCCAAATCCAACAGATGCCCAGCTCTATGATTTTGGTCTCCACCTTATTGATAGGCTTCTTCAATCTCATGGTCGACATCTTTCTGAGTGGACTCAGATGCCAGCCTCTACTATGGACTGGGCTGCATATGAGGATAACCCTCTCCTGGCTGCACAGCTGACCTATGATATTCCATCTCTTCAGCAATTAGTTGCTAAGAATCTTCAAACATTCAATGCTGAGCAAAAGACTGCTTTTGACATAATTATTGATTCTGTTACTCATAAGCAAGGAAAATTAGTATTTCTTCATAGTGCTGGAGGTGGTGGAAAAACTTTTGTGTGTAATACCATTGCTGCAGCTGTTCGTGCCCAAGGGTTAATTGTATTAGCCTGTGCTTCATCCGGTATATCAGCAATTCTCTTAGTAGGAGGACACACAAGCCACACCACTTTTAAAATTTCAATTCCTTCACATGATGACACAACATGCAATATATGCAAAGGAACTCATCTGGCTGAACTTCTTTGTCGAACTTCTCTTATCATCTGGGATGAGGTTCCTATGCAAAATAGACATGATATTGAAACCGTTGACCGCACTCTTTGTGATATCCGCAATAATGATGCTCCTTTTGGTGGACTAACAGTTCTTTTTGGTGGTATGTGTATTAATTATGTGACTCTATAGATTGACCTTTCTGATTATTGACTTTAGGAGACTTTCGTCAGACATTGCCTATTGTTTCACAGGGATCACGAGAGCAAATTGTTGCAGCTTCATTTCACCGTTCACCATTATGGCCTCAGATCCAGGTCATTCATTTGAAGAAAAACATGTGTCTGGATCAGACTCCTGAGAATGTAGAGTTTGCTCAATGGCTGCTTACTGTTGGTGCAGGAGAAGGACTCAATGAGGATAGAGCCATCTCTCTTCCAGATTCTATGCACCTTACCAACCCATCACTTTCTGGACTTATCAGTTACATTTATCCAAACATTCAAGCTGGCCATTTTGAAGATCGCTTTTTTTTAGAATGAACAATTCTCTCTGGACACAATGATGATGTTGATGAAATCAATCAACAGGTTCTGGATATGTTTCCAGGACAAGAGACAGCCTATTGGAGTACAGACAAGATAATAGAAGAAGAGTTGGATGATCCCACTATGCTTTATCCAGTAGAATTTCTTCAAAATTTCAATGCTTCTGGGTTGCCACGTGCAAGGCTGGCTCTCAAAATTGGATGCCCTCTCATGCTTCTCCGCAATTTGGATCCAGCAAATGGCCTATGCAATGAGACATGAATGATTCTCACACGTTGTCGCCTCCATGTATTAGAGTGTCGTCTTCTTAGTGGGAACAATGCTGGCAAGGTTGTCTTTATTCCATGCATCTCAATCAATGCAGATACATCTGAACTTCCCATTGCATTTTCACATCGCCAGTTTCCAGTCAGGCTGGCATTTGCAATGACAATCAACAAGTCTCAAGGACAGTCAGTTACTTATATTGGATTAGATTTACGTACTCCTGTTTTTTCACATGGACAACTCTATGTAGCACTTAGCTGTTGCACTTCAGGACAGCGCATTCGAGTTCTCTTTCCAGATACAGAAAAGGGTACAAATACTTTGAATATTGTATATCCTGAAGCTCTATTACGATCATAATATATATTTTCTCTAAAACTAACATCTCAGAATTTAAGTAATAAGCCAGGTTTGGGGCGGGCCCCAACAAGCTGAAGTTCTGTGTCGTAGTCAGGTTGCCAAGACCCAAGGTACGAGGGTCTGGCAATCGTGATGAAGACATGGGATGGAAGCTTGTACCTAAGAACAGAGCTAAATGTACAAGTGTATCATCATTTGGTTTCTAGGCCCTTTGCTGCATATTCTGCAAGAAGTGTCACTACCTTGTGCTGGCCCCCTTCAACTGCTATGTCATACACACTCTTGCCATTGTTATCCTTCACCAATATATCAATACCAATATGATCTACTAACATCTTGACAGACTGTACACTGCCCAAATTGGCAGCAATGGAAAGAGCTGTCCTTCCCTCACTATCTTTCCTATTCACATCCACCCGGCCTGACTTCAAGAGCAAATTGAGACTACCATGCTGACTCTCCTCAACAGCAGCATGCAATGCTGTCCTCCCATTCTCTCCTGGTATATTAAGATCATCATCCTGTCGCTCCAAGAATAACACCATGATTTTGGTAAAGCCATATCTTGCAGCAAGCATAAAGGGAGTCTGGCCTTTGAACTGGATGGATGTATCAATATCACATCGCTTGAGCAAGAGCGTAACCACTGGGATGGAGTTACAAATTATGGCTGAGGATAGCGCTGCGAGTTCAGAGGAAGATGTGGCATTCAATGACTTGAGGTCATAGTCCAGCAGTTCATGGACTATTTTTTTATGTCCATTTGATGCTGCAGCAATGAGAGGCGTGCACAAAGGAGCATGAGACACCCTACACCCAGAGCTATCTTTCTGAGCCAGTGACAGACTGGTGTCGGGAACTTCACACAAAAACGGGACCTGCCCTTTGCAATCTATGTCCGATGCATTGGACAGGAGCACATCCAACAGTATATAATTCCCCACATATGCAGCCAGACATAACCCATGTAGATGCTGAAATTTGACCTCTGGAGCTGCCAGCAGCAGCTTCACAGCACGGATCATGTCAGCAAAAAATGTGGGATCACTGTAGTTAAACTCTTGCTCTCGAAAGGGTTGAGCAATGTCTTCCATTTGGGTTGGCTTGTCATCAAGGAAGGCAAGAATCTCCTTGGCCATAGAGATCTCAGGGCATTTACGGGCATGAAAGTCCCAGTAAAGGGATGAGTACAAGGAAAATGGAATGTATTGTCCATTGGAATCACAGACAGCATTAAATGACATGTGTGCCAGGCAGATGCATGTGAAATCCACATGGATGTGGGGGAAAAGCTTGTCTTCCTGTGCAACAAAGTATTCCTGGGTACTATAGTCTAACAAATTATTTAGCCAATGAAGAGAGAGGAGTTCAGACCAAAGTAGTACTCACGCACAAACTTGAAACATCTATCAAACCCAATGTCAACAATGACAACAAGTCCTGCACAAATACTTAGGAGAATGCCCTCATCGGTAATATTGGCAGGATCTGCCTTTTTGGTTCCTGATTCAATGGCTAAAGCCTGCTGCAAGGCTTTCACTGCCAAAGGATGTGCAGCAAAGGCTACCCAACCAAATACACGATAGGCGAGATCCTTGCTAGGTAGACTGTCTATCCTAGCCAGTAGATACTCATATGCATTTTGAAGTGTGCCTGGCAGTTTATCTAGCTCGGTATTGAGTTGCCATTGATTGGTGCACTGAGCCAACAAGTTCATGTGTATGTTTGCTAGCAGGAACCTGTATAAACACTGTCAATTAACAGGAACACAGCCATGTCATTGGAAACGTACATGCCATCTGCCTTCTTCACGACTGTCTTATGTATCCTTTCACCCAGACTTCCATCTTTGGAGAGAAGGGCAGGGAGATGGCCGACTGCGAGCCCGGCAATGACACATTTCTTGAGATCAGCATTGTTCGCTCGTATCTCAATTTTATGTGCCTCAGTGAATGATTGCATGGTATCCAGAGGTCTCAAAGTCACAAGAACACGAATCTGGTTGCCTAATGCCTTCAGGGCATGTAGGACCCCTTCACGACATCCATCGTCATCGAGTTCATCCAAACCATCCAAGATTATGTATATGCAGTCATATGATTTCAGCTCAGCAGAAAACAGGCTTGTGATCTCTGCAAGTGAAGGTGATGGCATTGCATCACCAGACCATTTGTCATAGAAGGCTTCGATTGGAGCAGTCAGGTGATGGCGGGCTTGAATGAGCTGCTTCAAGAGACTGCGGATGATGGTGATTGTTCTCTGGTCCGTGGCATGATAATCACAAAAGATACAGAAGATAAGTGCTTTGTCTGTTTTGTTGTCATCGAACTTCACGCGTAGATGATTGACAGTGGTCGAGGCGAGCATTGTTTTTCCAACACCAGCTGTAGAATATATAAATGTCAATGGGAAAGTCCAAGATCCTAAAGTACTCACGACCGCCAGCACACCACAAAAGAGGGCGTGCTACAGAACTGTCTACCCAATCCAGAAACTCTGGAGATCGAAGGAACCACTGTCCCGTTTCATCGACACGTTGTTGCAGCTTGTCACGTTGAACAGCGTTATAATCCACGGGAGTTAGCCATGCGGCGACTTCTTTAGCTTTTGCATCTGCAAGGACCATGAATATCGTCGTTCAATACGGCGATAAACCTTGACTATATACGCACCCATCTGGAGCTGCCTAGTTACATCGGAATGCTGCCTGGTTGCATCGGCATTCTCTGCGATCGCGTCGACTTTGACCTCGATGTCGCCCAGCGACTTCTTAATCTCATGAGTCAATGCGCTGGATACCAAAGGTCAGACTACGAATAGTTGACGACACGTATGACTTACACATTGTCATGCTGCCCGGCGATCAATATCAAGCTCTTGAAACGTTCGATTCTGCCCAAATCCTCCATGACGCTCTCTTTAGTCATCGTCCAGTCCATCCCCCGCAACATCCTTTTGAACCGAGTCGATCCAGCCTTCAGCCTTGTCCTCAGTCCATTGAGTAACTTCAGAAGCTCCTGGAATGCGCCATTGCGTAACTGCTCTAGTGTCTGCAGCCATGGGTCGTCTTTCGTTGACAGCTGTGTGGTCCTTTCCAAGGCGGTTAAACAAATCTCCAGATACTGTAGTTCCCGCAGGAGCTCGTCGCGTTCTTTGGGCGCATTTTTTACGTCCTTTAGGTATTTGATGACAGTAACGGTGTTTTCGATGAGGGCGGTAATGGACGAAGCAATTCCTATGACCTCTGCCATGGTTGGTGGGAAGAAGGCAAGGTCGAATAGGCATGCAAGTCACAAAGGTCAATGCCGGGGGCCGGCCGAGGTCAAAGGTCGAAGTCACAAGGATGTGATACCGTGTCGGAATCTCCGGTGATGATGTGAAGTCGGCCGTTCGCGTTGCGTTCGTCAAAATTGTCGAAGGTCATATGTGTTCAAAGCAAGAGGGGAAGGAAGCAGTACAATGATTATATCCGGTCTACAAACTGATAGCACGGCCCCTACTGTGATAGGATTTCTGTCGCGACCACGGACCGACTGTCCTTTGGAGATCACTTTGCTACAAACCTGGTCCAACCCCGACCGGTGGCATCAACCACATGATGCAGCGTCACTGTTATCGATGTATAAGTCTCCCACGATGGGTTCTTATTCTTCACCTGCAGGATGGGCGGTAATATCATCAGAAGTGATGTGAATACGTCTATGAGAAGCTGGATATACCTATTAAGCAACAGATTCAGTGAGGAGATTGGCACATAGAACGTTACATTCACAAGGAAGCAACCTATCACCGTGATTTTGAGCGGAGGTAATCCCGAATGAGCGCCAGGAAAGCTGACCGGAACAATGAGCTTTGATTCTGGGCCATCAGCGGCGCCCCACGTACCTGCCCAAGGTACCTAGCCAAAACGAACTCTTATCCGGTTTGCCGGCAGAGTTCCTTCCAATGTTCATCTTACGGACGCATTTTAATTGCCGCATCCACGCCGCTGCGAAGCCGTCAGTCTCTGGTGATGTATGTAAGAAGGGAGATTCTTACTTTCCTCCCATTAGTCCATCCATGTCACATTGATGGAAAAGTTCTGGTGAGGAAGTTAGGTCATAATGATAGATTCGTGGCAGCCAGCGTCAAACGTTTGAACTTACAACCCCACAGTTCAGGATGTTTACCGGAAAAGCATCAGTTGTTACCGTATTCGCGTCCACGATATACAGCGTTATGAGGAACGGATGATCTAGACATCTATATACATGAAAGATTACTTCCAGAGCACGTTGATCACTTACCATCACATTCCTTGCCCACGCCGAGGAGGTCAACAACCTGCTTGATACCGAACTTTCCCCAAGATGGAAGCCTGACCGATAAGCCTAAATAGTTCTTGCGATTGGTCTACAAAGTTCAAAAAGGACGGGCCGAAATATGCGGAGTGAACTGTGCACACAGTTCGAGCGAGTCGGTTTGTGGTCGTCTCTGCTGGTGGTATGGGGAGCTCGTTGATACTCAAGCGATCGGTATCCATCATTTCAGTATTTCTCTAGAACGACGCCTTGAGGTCCGGAGGAACCGTCTTTATAGTTGGATCGACCTCGTACGTGTCGGCCTGCCCATTAAATCATAACAAGGTTGACAACAAAAGGGCCGATTCCTCGAAAGAGGAAGTAGGGGATTGACTGTGTTTGAGCGAGTGAGATGGCGGACAACCTACCCTCGAGAATATTAGCCAAAGAAGAATGAAGCACAAGGTGAACACTCACATCTGTCGAGGATCCGTCCACGGACAGACGTGTCTTTACACGCGCGCGGAAAGAGGTGGTTCTTCAGTGATCAACGGATTGACGTCCTACCCTGTCACGCGTAATTCGATGGATCGTCTTGCAGCGACACTAGATGAGCCGTAGAAATGTTGTCATCAGGGCGTGAGGACTCTTCGTAACAAGGATCAGCAATTGACAAAAGAAGGGATATATAAAACTTACCTTCAAGAATCTGGGACCACAAGTGCCCAACCCTCTGCTATAGTCGCTCATCGGAAGCGGATACATCGTCTCACAGTAAAACTGATGTCTAGATGTGATAGTCGCCGCTTCTGGCAAAGAGAACAGCCAAGGGCAGGGCCTGTCGCGAGGAGATTAGCGAAGACAGGCAGAGAAAATATGTAGCGCACGTTCAACAAAACAGAAGCACTCTAAGCCCTTCGAACGCTCTGGCTTCCAGCTCCTCGTGTCTTTTTTGCAGTGAATGCTAAACGAATAGGGTCATGGTGGATTCTTGGTGACCAAAAACGAACACTGCCCACTTACTCGAGCTGGGAACGAAAGCCGCGCCAATACATATTCAGTGCACATGTCGAATGGTGCGGCCCACCAAGCCCTTGATTAGTCGACGTTGGCCGGGTTGAAAGATGGCCACAAGCTTGGGTGGTTTGCGCTAGGAAAGGTGGGAATCGTCTGCTGGAAAAAAGCAAAGGTGATATAGGGATGGTCGAAGCTCGTATAGAGAGAAGACGGGTGATATGGCACGGGTAAATGAGATTGCTCTGTTCTCCCCGTTCATATTGTTGTAGCCACTTGGTGCTGTTCGTTAAGCTCCGTCTGATATTTGGTAGGATTGTACCGGTCCAAGGTACACGGCGGCGTAGCGGGGAGAATGGCAAATGCAGTAGTGTTTGATGGTGAGAATGAAAGACAAAGCAGCTGTCGGCATAAAGCCATCTCCCACCGGCTTCTCGTTGAATGTGACGAGGACATCCGTGTGATGATAAAGATGAGCAGGGCACCAGATGACCCATCGGAAAGTCCGATCCGAAACTCCGGTCACAGTTGCCCTTCCATCTCCCACCGTCATCGTTGAGGACTTGCTCATCTTCAAAGTTGAGGCCGATTTCTGAGCACGGAGACTCCGCTATGGGTAGGAAGAGAGGCGCAGTGGAGGACGGACGTGAGCCTATATCTCGACTCTAAGTCTACCATCCTTACCCTGCTGAACATGCTAGAGACGACCGTCTTAGCGCCATACTAGACTAGCCCATTTTAGATCTATGGCCATTTTCGACTCTTTGGTGTGTCTAATATTTCCATCCTACGCAACTCGTATCGAGCTCACTTCAATCTACAGCATGAATTGGCATCCAGCACCAGCCATCCATCCTCGTCGAGCAGGTCGCCGAGTTTCTTAAATTTCTCAGCATCGCGGTCGAATGGCTCCGAGGCAATGTTGGCGCGGCCTCATTTGATTTGTTGGGAGGCTGGTACCCTCGCCAGCACGACCAATTCTGCCTCTTCCATTCTCCAGCCAGCAGTCCTTATATCGATACGGGGACGCTCCTGACAATGAGTGCCTACGTGTTCTCGTTCGACACCTGTCTCAGGAATGGCGTTCCCTCTTTGTACCGCGAGACCAAGTAACCTCGCAGACCAGTGCGCTATCATGGTCACGGGTCCTTTCCTACGGGAGCTTCCACCAGGACGATACCCTCTGCCAACACGTCAACTCATCCGGCCAGAAAAACACAATTCACCCCGTCTTAGCAACATTCTCACCCAATCCGACACACCAGATTAGCACCTCGAGGGCTGCTTCTTTGTTAAACGCTTAGCTGGTAAATTACATCATGCTCACACTGTGAATTTTCTCACAGGAAAACGTCCAGATATATGGGAGATAGGGCGTACTAAGGAACTGCGACGTTGGGTATGTACAGAGTGGACGCGATAACCTGACACTTCTTCGACCAAATAGACCTGGCTCTCTTTGGTTCGCACAAGGCTGCAAGTCATCCAATGGAGGATAAGGGGAGACGACTATATGGAAACGCGTCAGTAAGTGATCGGGAGGTAAAAGATCGAACGAACATGGGGATGAATCCCAGGAGACGCTTTCTGTCACTTCCGCTTTGTTTGGGATGATGCTCTTGATATGGTATCCGGTGTATCACGACATTGTGCACTTGGGAAAGTCACGGTAGACGTGCATGGAGACCGACCAGCGCGACCCGATCACATACAGAGTTCTAGCAGTAGTCAGAGGGATGGCTCATGGCAGCCTGTGCTCGAAATCCGATAACTCTTATGAGGATGACACTGTTTAAGAGGAAGTTTTGGCGGTGAGACGGTCATTGAACTAGAAGGGGAGTGGGTGGGATACAAATTTTCACTACGCGTACGCCTGTCAGCGGTGAGTGAGAGTACCGGTGTCGTTTGCGTAGCTGTGGATGTCAGGATGGTGGTAACACTCGCCGTAAGGGTGACATCCTCTCGGCACCTGTGCTCTCGTCAAGTATCTGCGCAAAAAAGGCAGCTGGTATTTCGGTACGTACCGTTATGAGTTGATGTACACTTTGGTGCTGATGGGGACACGCTTTGAGAAGATCTATATGTAATCCATGAGGACTGCGGAAGGTTTTCCTCGGATACGAGCCGTGGCGGGATTAGAAGTCGTAAGGTTTTCTGAGGCATTGTTTAAGAATGGGAAGCATTCAATTTCGAGCATGTGAACCCCGTCAATAAACGGGACCTGAATAGTTCTCTAGTTACTGCGCAATATTTTGATCCAAGAAGTACTCGTACTGATGATTTTGGCTTTCCCGTTCTCTTGTCATTCCGCGACCTTGGTATTAATGTGGTTCCGTAGTTCTGGCTTGTTTTCACCCGTATCGCCTGAAAACAAGGCTAGCAAACCTCATCTCATATTGATCACAGAATCTATCTCGTGCAAAGATACCCCACCTCCGTTTTGCATTTAACCTCCTGCGCATGGAACGACTTTAGTCTACAAATTGTGGGTCAGTTCAACAACATTTCAATATATATATATGTATACCTCGAACGGCCGGTATTAGTGATTCTACCAGATGCCCTATCGGTGGTGATGACGTCTCCTGTCAGATCTTTCTCTCTTCAACAGAGCATCAATCATTGTTCAATAGGCCTCGATGCCGGTAGTTTGATATCCAGTGTTCTGCTCTTTGTAGCCTAGAAAGCCATATCTGTCAGCGCCGAATATTCGTTAGCAAAACGTTGCCTGTTCCGCCACTGTAGCGTCGATCCGATTCCAGGGCTCTGCCTTGACTTCACCCCAGTCGTCCACAAACAAAGTTATAAAATCCTGCACCTTACGATTGATGACGTCTTATCTCACGCAAAAATGCTGTACGCTCCATTTATATATTCATCTTTCGGGCATTGAACAAATTTAATCTTTGAACAGTTAGTCAGTCCGACGATCATGGTGTAGAAAAGGAAAACATACAGTAGAGCCTATCGCATCCTAGTCTCTCAACCGGGCGGAATGATGGACCGAGTTTAGTGATTTTGGCAGACGGGAATGACGTCTCCTACTAAGGTTTTCTCCTTCGAGAGCGTAAATCACTTTGCCATACATAATCTCGATGCCATTAGTCAAATTTTCCTGGAAAGAAGGAGCAGTCAGCGGCAAGAGTTTACTGACAGAACGTTCGTGTGTACTCCAGCTAAATTTCAGTAAATGTGAACCCGGACGATGTCGCCTTTGGCAAGTTCTGTCTCTTTCTTGATGGCTATTGCAATCCTCCATCACAAAGCGTCCGTCTTTGAGATTGATAGCGAAGATTACCTCCCTGGCGGCAACCATGTTGGAGAGAAAGTCCAGACCGGACGTCTACCTATGTCGCGTATCCAAAGCAAAGCAAGTATCGGAGAAGCATCGACAGTTACGCTCGCTATTTGAGATTTATGATGTGACACAGCGAAGTTTGTCTGCACCCCACTTCAAGTTCTTGGCCATTCGAGAAAATATTTAATTTAATTTTTTGCGCACTGGAGGTAAACAAAAATATATTCGGCATTTTCCTCCGTAGACATTCTTGATAAGACCAAGAGGACAACAGGCGGAGAAGAGGAGTTCAGAGTAGACGAGAAGGACAGACGTAAAGGAACGCGAGGTGTCACGGATGTAATATGTCACGTTCTTGGACGACCCTCACTGTCTTTGCATGACGTCTTCGCAATCGCCTCTTTTGCAGGCCGGAATCCGCTGGACCACAAGCGTAGAGGACCGTCTAAAATTTCCTGCTTCGGGAAGTAACGGATATCGACATGGAAAGTGCAAATAGTCAGAACAAGGATGGATGAAAACAGAAATCTTGGCGAAGACCGTTGAGTATTGTTTTTGATGCTGGTCCACATCTATCCTCAGTGCATTCGATATCGTTCAGGAATGATACCTTCACTGGCGGATGCAGTACAATGTGTCGTGAACGATCTATGGGAACCAGTGCTCCTCAGCATCTTCAAACCCGCAGGCGACTCTTTACCACAACTACACCTCCACAATGAGGAGGATAGTCTGGTACGCTGTTGTTCTCGTTGTGTATCTATTCGTACCAACACGTCTCTTCCCAGCCGATTGATATGTACTCTGACTCGATGCGGATCGGCTGGGAACGGTTCGGGGGATTCTGTGACTGTAGGATCGACGTCGAGCATCCTTGGAGGCTTCGACTTTTGAGCAGAGGCTCTAGAGTATCGTCTGCACCGATGACCAGGTATGCAGACCTTTTCCCTTTGCGTTTGCACCAGCTCACGCGCCGTTCGTGGTTGCAGATTCAATAGTGAATGTCGGCATGACAAAAACAGGACAGGTGCGCGACGCTACACGAGTTTCGGCCTTCAAGCGTGGGAGGATGTACTGTTATGGATGAAAACGGGGGGATCCCACCGAGACAACTGTAAGCGGAGTTCGTTTTCCTGCTCCAGACATGAAATACTAAGAGGCACCCAGAAGATATATACCGCGGAATTCGGATGTGCGTTAGAGGTCGAGAATGGGATCGAGGGTCGTATTAGTGCTGACTCCGTAATGCAAAAGAGGGTACGTCTACCTTGTTCTTGTGTCTTTTCTGCGGCTAAGCTTGTGTTATTGGGGTACAAGGTTAAGGGGGATGTTGAAGGGGACGTCGATGTTGGACTGAAGGTGCGCAATCTGGCTCCCTTTGTTTTTGTTCTCGCCGGCTGATCATTCGCTCAGACGACCGGTCTTTAACGCGTTTAAATGACCTTGCAGGCGTCCAAGCTCGCGGCTCTGCCGTCATCGATTCGTTCACATTCGGCGGGGCGGACGTCGACAATCTTGCAGGGAATGAGGAGGCCGTCATTCTGTGGTGCGGAGACTTGAGAGCGGGACATCGGTATGCGCGTTTCTCCACGTCTTTATCTGCTGACTGAAGTAAACGTTAGTGTTGTTCAACAGGAGGCAATGGTCGGCGCAGGCATCAGGGTAGGGGTACTGGCAGAGGGATAGGCCCCAGGTATGTTAGCGCGGTTAAGCTTGAGAGTAAACTGATGGCGTCCATACAGCCGCTGACTCATGACATGGTTACGACAAGGTGTGTCTTAGTTACGAGCTCGAGCTACTCTGCTAACAGCGCATACAGTGGGCATATAACGGTGTCCGCGCATATGTTCGTTCTGGTAATGATAGCAGGAGGTGTGTTATGTGCACCGGCTATTGCTGCCCTTGCTAATGAGCGTGCAGATAGGACCGGCGCAATGATGAGTGTGAGATTGTAAGAGAATGTAGACAGGAGTAACACGGGTGTATGCACCTCGGGGAGAGTAGTCTGTGCGGGGACGGGGTGACCGAAGCTTTGAGGCGTGGCGCGCGTGGAGGGAAGGAGAGAATAGGAGCACTGCGCGCGGATAGGTCCATATGCGGCGGGACGCATGCGTGACAGGGAGAGACGTCGGTGCAGGCTGTCTATTGTTAGTGTAGAAGGACGGACGGAGGGTCGTGTGGCTGTGAGGGAGAAAGGATGCACGTGACGTCGACGGGGCGGTCTATCAGTAGCATAGACACGTGGATGGGCGGTCATGGCTGGCGACGTCCTGCACGAGCGGTGGGACAGCTGGGACGACGGCGGGTGCTTGGAGTGCTGGGACGTGGATGGCTGTCGAGTGCTGGCGGAAGGTCCGGCTGCAGGAAGTTTGTGCGTGGAGGGAAATGATCACTATCATCTTTCCTTTTTGGTTTCGTTCGTTGATTTTGCGTCTTTGCTTTGACCATGACCACGCCGTCAAGTCCGACGTTAACAACGGTGAGCCCGATGGTGTTCCTTTGTGTTCGAATCCACTCTGACATTGTGTAGGCCCGACACTAATGCGTTTGACGAAGGGTTTGACTACAGAGGACACGTGAAATGCACGACAGGTAGCCAATATTTTACTTGACGCAGGTAAGTCTCTTCTGTTAAGCTAGCAGATTCTGATATCCTTACTTGTCTTCATTGTTAGTCTCTATTGGACATTTTCTCTTCAATGCGGCGGGGTAAATCTCCTCGTATGTCTTCATATTATCAGCTAATGTCGTCCAAGGTAGCTTGGCACGGTGGTTGGACATAGTTGCGGCATCGTTGCAGTGCTCGGCAGATACGCGGTTTGCTCACATTCGGTGGGGCGGAGGTTGACGACGTTGTTGAAAGGGAGACAGTAGTCGTGCGCACGAGGATCGATGAGAGGTGCGCGATCTAGGCCTCCTTGTTTTGTTCGTGCAAGCTGATCCTTCCCTCTGACTACAGATGTGCCCGTTTGCGTGTACTAGTCTAGGTACAACGCGGCGCTACAGGGAGGCTGTCATTTTGTCCCACTAGTGATACGTCGATAGGTATGTTGAGGTGCTTTGGCGTTGGGTCTGGACTCATGCTGTCGACGTCCACAGATTTGAATCCATGCAACGGTTACGGAAAGGTATGTTCAATTTGGTGACCAGCTGCTCTTGCTCACGAGCTGGACAGTGAATCTAAGAAACGAGCACGACGCACGAGGAAAGGGACGTCTGCGCACGGACAGGGGGGTCTCTTATTATCCTGGAAGGAGGGGTTGCTGCGAGATGACGCGAACATTCGGTAGTGCTAAGAGGGAGACGACAACTTAGTTAGTGGGAATGAGCACACATGTTCGGCAACGGATCGCTGGTTTCTCGGCTTCCTACCTATGGCCACCGCTTCAAGGAACGCGCCTGGCTGTGCCTTCTAGCATGCGTCGAATGGCCGACCATGACCTCCCTCCGCCGTCTACCTCCCGCACAGCCACACGACCTCCCGTCCGTCCATGGAGGTTAATAATAGACTGTCGCTGTCGAGCTTTCGTTGTCGTTGTTTCTCTATTCCAAACGATGTGTTTTTTCCCAGCCAATTGAAATGTACTCTAGCTCGATGGGGCTCGGCTGCGAACGGTTCGGGGGATCGACGTCAAGCTTCTGTGGCGACTTTGTTGCAGTGCAAGGGGGTAGGGAAGTTGGACTCGCTCGCTGAGTGGACCCGCTGTCTGGTAAGCCATTGTTCTCGTTGTTTATTTGTTCCTAACGACGTGCTTTTTCCCAGCTGATTGATATGTACTCTGACTCGACGGGCCTCGGCTGCAAACAGTTCGGAGGATCGACACCAAGCTTCCTTGAAGGCTCCAACCTTTGAGCAGAGGCTCTAGAGTACCGTCTGCACCGAAGGATTGATACCGATGTTGAGCATGGGATCGAAGGTTGTATCAGTGCAGATTTGAAGTGCGGAATGAGGTGCGTCTAGCTTGTTTTAATGGCTTTTCTGCTACTAAGCCACCATTCTTAGAGGGCGAGGTTGCGAGGGATGTTGAAGGGAGCATCGGCATAGGATTGAGGGTGTGTGATCTGGCGTCGTTTGTGTTCTCGCCGGCTGATCATTCCCTCAGACGACCGGCTGTTGACGAGTTTACATGCCCTTACAGGTGTCCAAGCATGAGGCCCCGCCGTCATTGATTCACCCACATTCGGCGTGAAGGACGTCACAGGGGATGACGAGGCCATCATTCTGTTGTGCGGAGACTTGAGAACGGGACGTCGGTAAGCACGGTTCTCCACATCTTTATCCGCTGACTGAAATGAACGTTGGTTTTGCTGAAAAGATGGCAATGGTCAACGCAGGCAACACAGTGGGGGTACCAGCAGAAGGATAGACTCCAGGTATGTTAGCACACTTGGGCTTGAAAGTAAACTGATGGCGTCGATGCAACCATTGATTCATGTCACGGTTATGACCAGGTATGTCTTGGTTACAAGCTCGAGCTACTCTGCTAACGGCCCATACAGTGGGCATATAACGGTGTCCGCGTTCTGATAAAGATAGCAGAAGGTTTGTTCTATGCACTGGCCGTTGCTGCCGTTGCTAACGAGCGTGCAGATAGGACCGGCCCAATGATGAGTGAGATTGTAAGAGAACGTAGACAGGAGTAACATGGGTGTATGCACCTCGGGGAGAATGCTCTGTGCGGGGACGGGGTGACCAAGGCTTTGAGGTGTGGCGCGCGCGGAGGGAAGGAGAGAGTAGGGGCACTGCGCGCGGATGGGACCATGTGCAGAGGGACGCGTGTGTGCAGGGAGAGACGTCGATGCGGGCAGTCTTTGGGCATCTGCAACAGGACGTGTGACATTGACAGGGGTGGTCTATTGGAGTGTAGACGCATGGACGGGAGGTGGTATGTACCGGATGTCCAGGGCATTGGCAGACATCGTGTCATCAGAGCGCGGGCAGCAGCGGTGTCAAAGAGTGGAGCGTGCGGAGGGAATGGGAGAGTGCATGTGGAGGTGATGGAGGGATGTCGGCGAGAGGGAGTTATTATCAGTGTGGATGGACGGACGGGAGGGCGTGGACAGCCATTCGACCAACATTTCCTGCATGGAAGAGGGTCGAGATGGTGAGAAAGTGTTTTCAACAACAGAAAATGAGGGAAAAGCACGGAGCCATTGAACGAAACCGGTCATCACACTGTACCGGGCTTCTAATTTCAGCCTCGCTTCCCTTTGTCTCCCATCCCATCGTCGAGGACTACATCAACAATACCATGTGTCTGTTCACCGGTATCACCTAGCAAAAGCCTCTCCCTCGTCAATATTCTGGCCAATTTCTGGGCAGTCAGTGAAGGAAGTGAGCGATGTTCGATGGGCTGCGAGGGTGGCAGGCAAAGTAGCATGTCGCTGCCATCCAGGCTGGTATGGACGACTCTAGGGTATGTCTGTCATCATCTTGAATGCTGAATTCACATTGACGGGACTTTCATCCACAGTCCGTGTTAGATTCTGTACACAAGATAATACTCAGTCAGGTTGATGGAATGACTATATTGAATGCAATGTACCTGTACACAAGATAATACTATGCAATGTGTCAGATAATATAGAAAAATACGTAGTAAAAGAGATCTTACCTCAGTCAGGTTGATGGAATGACTGAGGTATAAAGAAAAAGGGAGTGGAGCTATATGTGACACATATGTGCACGTGACCTAGAGCACTTTGCTCCTCAATACTCCTCCTCAATGTGCGAATAGGTAAGGAAATGAGAAATAAGAAATGAAAAAATAAAAAAAGAGGTTTCCAAAAAAAACAAAACATCTCCTCCTCGCATGCATCACACCAGGCCCAAATCAGCACAGCAACGCAAGAAATCGACATGAGGCAATGGCTTCGTGAAGACATCGGCGACATTTTCTTTTGATGAGACACGATGGATTGACACAGATCCCTTGGCTATATGCTCCCGAATATAGTGGTAGTGAACATCCAAGTGTTTGACCCTGGCATGGAAAGCAGGGTCGAAAGCCAGACATATTGCACTGTTATTGTCACATAGCAAAGGAGTCGGATCAGGCTCATCAAATTTGATCTCTCAGAAGACCTGATGGAGCCACATCGCTTCTTTGACAGATTCTGATGCAGCAATATATTCAGCTTCAGTGGTGGATGTGACAACAGTCTTTTGTTTTCGAGAGCTCCAAGTGATGACTCCGAGGCTGAGGGAAAAACAATAGCCCATTGTTGAACGACGATCGTCCATGCAGTCGGCATAAGATGAATCAGAGAAGCCAACGAGGGAGCATCTGTCGCCACCAAGGGTCAGCTGAAGAGAGCGAGTGCCTTTCAAGTAGCAGAGGACAGTTATTGCAGCGTTCCAATGATGTGCATGGTAGCAGTTGAGGAATTGGGTGAGTCTCAAGACGGCAAAAGCAATGTCGGGGCATGTACCAATAGCGACATACATTAGAGATCCAACAAGGGAGTGATATGGCAATCGAGCCAGAGAAGCAGTCTCCTCCTGAGTGAGCACAATGGAAGGGTCGGGATGGGACAGTTTGATATCTGGATCCATAGGAATCAGTTTCAGATCAGCATTAGATTGACCAAATTGAGAGATAATCTTGTCAATGAGAGCAGTCTGAGAAAGCATGATTTGATGGTTGTTCCGATCCTGTTCGATAGTGATGCCGACAACGAATTGAGCATCCTCAATGGAAATCTCCCATTTAGAAAGGAGCTGGGCTAGAAAGAGGTCATTCTCTTCATGACTGCTGCCCACAGAGAGGAAATCATCGACATGTATGGCACATAGGATGATACCTGATGCCGTCTTCCTGTAATAGGCACACCATTCGCATTGCAAATGTTTGAAGCCCCAAGAAATCATGGCCTGGTTGAGCGTGCGGTTCCAAATCCGACCACTCTGCTTCATGCCATACAAGCCACGCTGGAGCTGCCACACCCAGTCTTCATGTCCAGGTTCTGCAAAGCCCTCAGGCTGTTCCATCCACTGGGTTTCATCATCACCTAGTAGGCCATATAAGAACACAGTTCAGACGTCAAATTGTTGAATATCCCAGTCTTTCATAGTGGCAATGTGCAGGAGGAGATGGAAGGATTCCATTCATGCACTGGGGGAAGTCGTTCTCTCATAGTCACGGCCATAGATTTGTTTAAAGCCTCGAACGACAAGTCGAGCCTTGTGATGGATGGGAACATTCACACTGTCTTGTTTCAGCTTGAACACCCATTTCGCACATAGAATTTTGTGGCCAGAAGGAACAGCAGAACGAGGGACAAGTTTGTATACTCCCATGTTCTTGAGACTGGTGAGCTTCTCCTTGATACCTTTTACCCAACAGTCACAATCAGGGGAGGCAAGGGCATCATGTAGGGAAATGGGATCATCATCCTGGAGGTCATCAGAGGCATATATCTCAGCCGCAGCAAGCAATTGAGCAAGCAAAGTATCGTCGTTGTCATCATCAGTAGGCAGAGAGGGCCCCACCAGGCTGGAGTCGTCAAGGAGAGCGGCGTGGACCTCCAAACATGCATGATGTCTGAGGTCCTTTGCTTCAGCACACTCAGCCTTGAGTCGTGCCCCAGCTTTGGCGGAGGCCAGAGTCACCGCACGAACAGCAGGGATACGGTGGAGTCCAAGAGAATCGGTGAGGTGTTCAGAGGGAATGATAGTGCGAGACGGTTGTGGAGAGGGTGGTGGGTCGGCAACAGTTGGTGGAGAGACAGATGGAGTGGGAAGAGAGGGAAGGGGGGTTTCAGACTGAGCCAGGGAAGGAGTAGTCGAAGCAAGCAGCTGATGATCATTATCGAGAGGATTTACAATCACTCGAGGCTGAAGGTTACGATTAATAGAGTCTTTCCTTTCAATGAAACATACGTGGAAAGACTCGACAACTTTATTCATGGCCCTATGAAAACAGCGATAAGCTTTAGAGTTGCGAGCATAGCCAATGAGAATGCATTTGATCGACCTAGGGTAAATTTTGGGGTTCTTGTCGATGGGCTGAACCAGTACAAACACTTTACATCCAATCTCGCAAAGGTGGGTCAGGTTTGGAAGATGACAATACCACAGTTGGAACGGCATAACAAACTTTGCACCAGTGGCGGGTGTACAGGCAGTCAGATAAGCAGCTGTCAAACAAAATTTGTCCCAATGATTTGGCAGCAGTCCAGTGTGTATCCGCATTGTGCAAGCCTTACTCATGATAGTACGGTGAGTCCTCTCAACTTGGCCATTGTGTGTGCTCATGTATGGGGCAGTAAACTCGAGAGCAATACCCCATGAGCAACACCAAGACTCAAAGTGGGCGGACTTGAGCTCACCATTATCAACCCTGTATTTGCTCGGCCGGTGGCCTATCTCGCATTCAACAAGCAATTCCCAAGCCATAATCTTCTCAAATGCGGTGTCCTTCGATTTCAACGGTTCAATGAAAGGCATGCACATAAATTTGTCAACGATGGACATCAAGTACTTGTTCCCAGATGCCAACACAACATCTTCTAGCCCAGTGAGATCCACTGAAACTACATCCAACCTGTTCGCTGCTCTAGTCCCTTCACGAATCTTGGGGACAGAAGATCTGGTCTGTTTTCCAAGGATACAAGATTTGCATGAGGGAGGAATAGAGGATAGGTCGATGGGCATACCTTCAGCAAGCTGTTTGGTAGCCATGAGGTGGATGGAGTGATTATTTGGGTGGCCAAGTCTGTGGTGCCAGGTATCGATGGTGGGAACGGCGAGAGAAGAGAACAGGGTGTGTTGGACACGGAAATGGGAACAGTTGAGTTTGTACAAGTTGCAGTTCGGGAGACGGGAGCCAGTAGCAATGATACGGTTGTTACGAAGAATATGAGAGGATGTTGAATCAAAAGTTATTTCACAGTTTAACTTTTGAGTGAGGACGGCAACAGAGAGAAGCCAGACAGAGGAAGTGGGGATATAGAGAACATTCTCCAAGATGAGGGTCGCTCCATGCATCAGACCCAATTTGACTGTTCCCATGCCCACAGCAGTTATGGTACTGCCACCGACACCCTTGACAGTGCGGGGAGCGGTGAGTTGCTGTAGTGAAGAGAAATCACTTTCATCGTGGGTAATGTGGACAGTCGCACCAGTGTCTTGCAACCAAGGCAAAACCTCAAATGAAGTGTGAGATCCACGAGCAAAATCTGAGAATGCCATGAAGTCGCCAGGGAGCGTCTGAGAATCGGAAGACTGGTCTACTGAGGCTTTGAGGTCATGGACGTCGAAGAAAGCAATGAGTTCTTCATAGTCAGCAGCACACATACTGGCAGCGACATCTGGAGATATCAGTGTATGAACATCATCGGTTGCCAAACCAATGAATGGAGCCTCAGCAGCAATGTCGCCGGCAAGAAAAAATGCCTGACTGGAGACGGCGTCTATGACAAATGCTCGGCCGGATTTGTCCTTCATGTGAGCAATGGTGGTGGTAGTAGGAGCAGTCACCAGCAGAGTAGGTGCAGAATTAGAGGGCGACAGTTTGGATGAGGGGGGGGTCTTGCCTTGGTCAGTTAGACGCTTGGCACGGGCAGCTTGGATGGTCTGTCCCACCATACCACCTCCAGGACGAATGCAGTACACCGCTGAGTGAGTCAAGGGGTTACACACCGTGCAAACCTCCTTCACAGAGGCACGAGAATGTTGGGTAGTCAGCGCAAAAGGTGTAGGAGTATTGGCTGTGAATTTCGTATCCAGCTCGAGAATCTTCACCAATTGGGTGGACATGCAAGGTTTCCGAGCAGTACCAGCAGCGAGCTCATGAACGACAGCCAAATGGTGATCCAGAAAAGTTGGTGTCAACGTGCGGACGATCGCAATGCAAAGAAAATTGTCATGAATTGGTGTACCCATATCCCAAATACGGTTGTTCATCTCACAAAGCTGTTCAGTAGTGCTGGCGAAAGAAGAGTCTTTGGAGTATACAATTTGAAGGAGTTCTTCAATCAGCGCAGCCTGAGATGCCACTCCCTGAGATTCATGCCGTGCATGCAAAATAGACCACAAGATAAGTGCATTCGTCGCTGGTACGGTATACATCCATTCGGTCTTCGATAGATGCAGATCAAGGAAGGCCATGACAGCCTGGTCATTTTGCATATAGTTGTTGAATGCCGTGGGCTCCAAACGTGCATCTGGGACAGAGAAGGAAGCGTCCCATATGACATGTGGACATAAGCCAGTGAGATTCAGTATGTTTACCACCGCTCAGGACCAGTCTTTCCAATTTTGGGAGGTCAAGTCAAGGGTGGCGACGGACGAGGGCCATGCAGTGTCATGAAGTTGAGCGATACAGATACGAGGGTGTGTATGATCATAGTGAACAATCTCAGCATGAGAAAGTTTGACAGATCACACAGCAGGGTGAGGGACGATGGGAGGGGGTGCAAACGAGATATAACGAACAGGAGCAGGTGGGAGAGGTGCAGCAGGAATGGAATTGTCGAACAAGTTGTCGTCAGGTTCAGGGTCCTCCTCGAAGTCCTCTTGTTTGACATTGTCATGATCATCATCATGTTCGACATTGGCGTCATAGTCGAGTTCAGCATCGAAATTGTCCAAGGTGGATTTGTTGACGTTCTCAACGTCTTCAACAATGGTATTAGACCGAGTACCAGGGTGATGAGTGGGTGGTTTGCGACGGGAGGAGGAAGCGGAGGGCGACCTAAGTACCGACATGTTGCAAAAACCCGGATGTATGCGCCCAAAAGGGACTGAAACTAGAAACACCTAGCGGCGAAAGCAGTAAAAACAAAGTGTACAGAACATTGAAGGTTCAAATGCCCATAACCTGTTAGATTCTGTACACAAGATAATACTCAGTCAGGTTGATGGAATGACTATATTGAATGCAATGTACCTGTACACAAGATAATACTATGCAATGTGTCAGATAATATTCCTGCTACCTTGGTAGTAGGTTTATAGTGCACTATTGACAGCAACTTTGGCGGTAGATTCGCTTTCATCTAATTCAATCACGTCCCTCCTATTTTTGATATTGTGAGGTGTGGGATTAAGTCTTTATCCATTCAAAAGGTGATACATTTCCCCGCCTAGTTTGGTTTTCCGTGACTCCGCTCCATCACATTCTCCATTTGCTGCTTTCTTCTGTGACATCTCATATTTCTGCCTAGTCATGCGGATTATCTGCCTCGTCCATATTTGTGTATGTTACAGTTTTAGTTCAACATTTCATCATCGTATGTCACATCATTGTCACTGATTTTGAGGATTTCCGTGCCATCATATTTGACGTCTTCGGTTTTATGTCTTAGTGGGTTGTGTATGGTCGTACAGGATTTTTTTTTTGCAGAAGCGGTCATTTCTTACGTAGGGCATTGTCATAAATTACCTTGTACTCCAATGAGTTACTTTTCCGTGTCATTTCTGATGTGTTCCTACTTGATATATTGTCTCTACATTGCGCTGTTCACTCAGTCAGCATGCTTCCTTCCACCTGTACTGTTGATGGCCAGTCATTTGCTGTGTCCTTTGATTTTTCGCGGAACATTAGTTCCTGCCCGTCCACGTGTGTTTCTGGAGTTCATTCTGTCGGTATCGTATCTCGTGATGGCCATTGTGAATTTCCCATCAAACTATCTTCATCTTCTGAAGCGCAGTCAGCTGTGCAGTTGGGAATGGACTGGTTTTTGTGCTGGGCGCGGTCTGACAATCATAACGGTCAGTGCATAATGTCTGTATGAAATCATCTGCCATATCTCATGATGATAGGTTTTGCACCCTTACAGGTGTTGCAGCAATTTTATGATTTAATGTGTGATGCCAGATCTACTTCTTTTCTATTCGTTGTAGATTTCGCACCTCTGTTGGGAGTGCTTGCAGGACACAGTATCTTACAACGAACACATTGTGGTGACCATCACATTTACCTCGAGTTGGTGATTGAGCACTTTTTGACTGGCATGTGCACTTCTGCCAAAGGACCCATGTGCAAAGCCACCATACAGGGATGTCATCGTGTACATGTTCGACTGCTTGCATTTCTCGTGACATGTCTTTCCAAATCTGGCATATTGCATCATATTACCGCTGATCAGTTACTTCCGTTTTGGCATTTTCTTGCTTGGGAGGTTTCTGAACACAAACACCGAGGCTGCATTGACACGTTGAAACAATGTATTGTCGATACTAAGTACTTGTGTTATAAAGGCGACGTGAGCTACGTCAATATGGTGTTTGATGAACAGTTTGATAAGTTGACACGATGGGAATTGGCGACTCTAGCACGGGCCCATGGACTTTTGACCTGCATAACTTCAGAGGAAATTCGGAATGTATTATGCGAGCATTTGTTTGGAGGCTTGTGTGCGAGAGCTTTGGCTATTCCTCTTTGTCAAATACCGCTAGGATGTTTGGAGCATCTAAACGAACATGCATTCAATGACCATGCTATATGTAAAATATTTGTTCCTTAGTTCATGTGAACAGTTTCTACCCCGGCAGACCTGGCTGCTTCAGATATTTCTCTTCATAGAACACTGCTCAGATTTTTGAAGAATCTAATGAAACATGTGTTGCCGAAAGTGGGTGACCGGCAATCAATGGTACCTTACTGTGATGATATATGAGAATTAACATGCATCCTCGAAAGAGAGGGATATCGGGGTTCATATGGTATCGTTGAAGCTATATAAATGTAGTATGCATTGGCAGAGCATTTTGGTCTTTATGAAAGACCGCTTCGTAGATGGGTGTACAGAGCATGGATGCTCATCATCCCCCTGAAACTTTTATTATGTTACTCTAGAAACATTTCCAGAGGCTGTATGTTTGAATTCTCATATAAAGTCAGGGTTCTTGGGCATGGTTGCCATGGAGTGACTTATGTGGCAGTGCCCATGGCTAAATCGGGTGCTGATATTGCTGAAGGCACGTCGGTGGCTTATTTTTAGTCACCGTTAAGTACTCTGTGGAATGGTTGGTGTGTCCTTTTCCTATATCAGAGCTTCTTGCACCATTTTCAAGGCACTTTGATGCTTCTGGATGTGTGACCCATTGAACTTATTCAATTTTTACTAAGTTTTTTTCTTCGTCTACTGTTGTCATCTGCAGAAGGCGGCCTCTAAGCTGGTGACGCTCTTTTTGCTTTATTGGTGTAACCTAGCTCTTTCTTACACTTGTCGGTGTTCCAATGCTGGCCAAGTTATCACATACAGTTCTGTCTCGACGCTTACAAAATATGGGCGAGCCCATCATTCAACAAGATCCTGCAGTTCTTCGAGTGGAATGTGAATTGCGCTATCGAGATGCAGCGCTGGAGTTGGACAACTTGATACAATCTCCACCTCCCTGTCGTCATTCAGAAAAAATTTATACCTGGCTTCATGATAGTTTACGCCAATGGGAAATCTGTCGGGACAATTGCAAGTCAGCTGGCATAGCGAAAGTGGTATTCCATAAACTGGAATACTCTATCATTGAGGTCGTGTCAACCATCAATTCCGAGTGGATTAAAAAGTCAAAGTCTGCTTATAACGAGTTCAGACGACGTGGGGTTCGTATATTCTTCTATTCGTTGATTTGCCTTCTGATTTTTCATTTTAGCATGCGTACGAGGTGAAGATTACTCCCATTCCTAACGATCCAGATTCGTCGTCTGAGGAGTATTCTGAGATAGAGGATGAGGATGAATCTAGTGAGAAAGCCAAAGAACAAGCGAAAGAAGATGAGGATCATACTGAAGGTGGGGATGCCGAGGTTGTCAGGTCTTCTTTCTTGTTATCTGCTGTTCCTACGGTGGAAACAAGTCAACCTTGTTCTGTTACTAGTTTTGAGCGTACCAAAGTGGTGCCCTTTGTGGATTTGAGAAGCAAGGGTTCTTCTCTTCCAAAGCCAACAATGGAGGTTCCTCGACCTCGACCCCAAATGATCACTTGGCATCATTCAGTTCCTCCTCTTGCACCATCAGATACTTCATCAGAGGTTGAAGGGTAAGGTGCATTTTTTTCCATTGGATTACTTATGTATTTTTCTGACTATCGTGTCCAGCTCTAGAGTTGATCACTGTTTCATTTTTGATCCCAATTTTCCTTTGCATGGCAGGCTCACAACTATCTTCAAGACCGGGCCTCCAGTTTTGGCAAAACGGTCACCAGATAAGCTGAAAAAAGTAGTCCCCCTTCACACTGACAATGGTACATATATGGTCATGTTAAATTTTGTTTAAGTTTTCCGATCCGCTGGTAGCTGCTCTGCCTGCAGAAGTTCTCAAAGAGTCGAATCCTCCTCAACTGGAAGAACAGGAAACTACTTCCCCTGTGGTGGTCGAACACTCTGTAGTTACGCTTCCTTCGGTTACTCCTGCTGTTGGTTTCGTTTGGCCCGATGTATCCGACCTGATAGACTTTCAGGAGGAAGTATTGCCTGTGTTTCCTGTTGCCAAACCAATGAATGTTGATGATGATGATCGGCCTCTGTCCCCGCCTGAAGATGAGGCATTTATGAGTCTGGAACCAACATTTAATCCACCAGTGCACATAGAGGTGCCAAGTCCTCCTCCTCACAAATATAAACCTGCTTGCCGACAAAAGTTTGCAGATTCTTTGGATGAAATTGATTATTTGACCCTGCTAGCAATCGTTGCAAGACCTTCGTGTCTGGAGAAGTCACTTGAAGATGTCCGTCGTTCCCATTGAGCTTGCCAGTCTCCTCCTGCAAAGAATGCTCCTGTTAATCCAAAGCCTGCATCCCAAAATCCTCTTAAGAGGCGGTTGCAGAAATTGGCTCAGAGTAGCGCGCAGCAACAACTTCAAGAAGGTTCCCTGGATGAGGCTGATACTTCAAGGCCTCGAAAGCGATGTTCTGCTCCGGCTGTGGGAGATATTGACGAGGAACCTGCTGCTAAGAGAGCTAAAACTGTTTCTTCTACCGCTGACAACAGTAATTGTCCAACTTAACCTTGCTGATTATTTCTAACTCTTTTGTACAGTTCTTCCTACTCCAGCCATTCGTAAACGTGGGCCAAGTCCCACCAAGCCCCCCCTGGTCACTCTTGGCATGGGTGGTGGTGGTTTTGGTGAAATGCCCAATGAGTCCTTTAAAGCGCTCGCTAATGGTATTGCCCCATTGGGGTCCTGGAAGTGGAAGAAGACTACGGCCGTTTTGTCAAGGTTGACAGTCGTTTGTGGAACAAGGAAGTTGCGGCGTTTGTTGGTGAATGGGTATGTCTTTTAATTTTTTTTCAATTTGCTTCCCTGAACTTTTTGCAACAGTACTCGAAGCCATGTGATCAGTGCAAAAGTCATGGAACACATTGTCGTAAATTTCTCACACACACATCCATTTGTGTGTGTTGTCATTATTCGAAGGCACCCTGCACCATAAATGGCGACAATGTGTTGAATCCCATCGATCATTTACCGTCGAAGTCTCGTTATCTTCGTATGTTGTTCGTTTTTTTATTAATTGCTTGACCCATCCTTGCTTATTATAGAAGAGGTTTCTTTGTTTGGTCCCACTCTTGAAGTCATTGCTCAAAAGGCCGAGAGCATGATCTCGAAAATTCGGCAATTCCTTGCTGGGCTTGATATCCTTGAAGACGCTCAAGTTGTTCAAGATCAAGTTGCTTCCCTTTGCCAGTCTGTTCAAGGTTCTAGCGCTCCCAAAAAAAATATTGAGGTCAATGGTGCAATTGCTGCGGGGTCTTTTGAGGAAGAGGCAGAATCTTTGAAGGATTGATTGTGGGTTTCATACATCATAATTTGAGGCGATCGGATTTCTTTGTGGAAGTTTTATTTCAGAAATTTCTAGGACCTTGTTTACATATATCTGTCGCATTTATCCCTTATGAGGGTTTACATATATATTTGTTGCTTTTTCAAGAGTGAGTGTGTGATTTTATGAACAGTCTGAATGAATTCTTGCCTTGTTTGAACTTGGCGAAATTTTCGGGGGGGATAATTGAATCGGTTGGTAATTCCTGAGGTTAAGTCTTGAAATATTTTCCTGAGATAAGTTGAAATTTCTAAAGAATGTAGCTCAACCATTGTTATCGTGCCGTTGGTGGTGGTTTCGTTAATTGCTGTGTTTCCAGTCATAAAGTGTTCTTAATGGAATGGGATTTTGATGGTAAGTCTTGTCGGAGCATTTCTTTTGAGGATGCTGTGCGCAAGCCTTTGCTATTCCCCTACCTCATCCACTGCTTGGATGTTTAGAAAATCTGAACCAGCATGCATTCAATCACCCTGGTTTACGAAAACATTTGTTCGTTAGTAGAAATTATTTTATTGCAAACAGTTTATATTACCCCATGATGGCGGCTTTGGCGGATTCGGATATTCCTCTTTGGAGAACACCGCTCAGATGTTTGAATAATCATATGAGACACATATTTAATTATTGTATGATATGTATATGACTCCATTTTAATAATGACTTCATTTCTGACAGTTTTTGTTACTGTGCTCCTTTGGCTATGATGATTTAGGTTTCCTTAACCTGATGTCATTTTTACATCATGCTTCAAATCCATATAAAAGCCTTTAACGTTGCAGATGCAATCTTCCTTTTTTATTTTCTCAATTGGTCTTTTAGCTTGTTCACATAATGGCTTTGCTCAATGTCTCTGACTTCGATAACCTTGGAAGGCAGTGCTGCTCGTTATACTTGCATTGACTCTGACAGTTCCTTTGTGGCTCAATCTTGGTTGAATGCTCGAGATCAATGTCCTCGAAGGCACAGGCCTTTGCTACTTCAATTTTTGTGCCATGGAAAATCTCTTGTGGTATCACTGCACTTTCATTCTTGTGATCAGGATGATTTCGATGTATTTCTTGGTCGAGATGCAGTGACTATGTTTCGAGAAATTGCTGGACATAGTGGTCTGCTCACAACTGGTAATGACTTACAGGCATTGTTGCCTGCTGCTTTCTCTAAATATGGCAGTGCTGTTACACAGATGTCTACTGTAATATCTGGTGTGTTTAATTCTTGAATTTTTTGAACAATATTTAATGCAAACATTTATGATAGAACCACGGGAGAACTGTGGTCATTGTTCTTGTTCACTTTGTCTAAGTGAAGAGGCACTGAATTCCATCTCAGATGGTATTCGGAATGAAAGACCTGTGATCGCGGACATGGGCAATTATGGCGATGACCTAGCGATGACATCTGGAAATAAAAACTTTGCTCTTTCTGTGATTCAAGGCATGCTATTTGGAAGAGCCACAACAGGGTCAAGATGTTTAGTGTTTACAGATGACAAAAGTTGTTTATCATACCTTGCTTCGTTACACGGAATTACGCTAACATCATCCGCAACTGTTATAGAATATCAAACAGTTATCTTGAGTCATGTTTTGCTTGGCCATTGTTTCGATAAGCATTCTCTTGAACATTCACATCATGTTCAACCTCCACATGATGTTTCAACATGTTTAAACATTGTGAGTAGTTTTGACTCTGTTATTGGACTTTCTAAGACGATTTTGAATTATGCGCTCTCATATTCCGAACGTGGTGTGCATTTAACAGTACCCAAACTTAAAATTATATTGTTGGCGCTCAGTGCCAATAAAAACATGACAGCACACCCTCAATGCTCACAGCTTCTAAATGCCTTACAAGAATTTTATGATGAATACTGTCATATACATATTGAACGTAAATGTTTGCCTCATGTTCCTTGTGAGGTATTAGTTCAGATCGCTCATTCACATCATTTAAATTTTAACAATACAATCACTATTGATAGTTTGCATCTTATAATTGAAGATCATTTACATTCTGAACAGTGTAAAGAACACAGTTCTAATTGTACTGCACAACAACACTTCCAACAGACATCCGGCAACTCTGTCCGGGGCCATAATGAAATGGATGACAATGAGCGATTGATGCCTGAAGGTGACGATGAGGCCCAGCGTACCCAAGATTTTCTCATTTTGAGTCTGAAAGCAGGAGTTTCTAGGCTACCAAAGAAGATGTGCTTATGTGTCATACAACAACACAATTTCCGTGCAAATGGAGATGCAACTAAACCACCTGGCATCAAATCATTAAGGAAAATGATTGCACAAGGGCTTGATCGTCTTCGTCGAGCAAAAGAATTTCAGCGATTTATGGCTGATCAAAATGTGTGTCATGCTGAAAGTAATGTGCAACAATTGAGTCATTTTGAAGACAGACTTCAGTACATTCATAATATGTGGCCCACTATTGTACCACAGACACTAAAAGACAAACTATTGTCTGATTTTGTTGAGGATACTGGAAATACTGCTCTATTATTGTTTACCTGCACCTTTTGTTCCACGAGGACATGGGCCAAAAATTGCCAGAAAATGCCCATGTCTGATTATGATTGGACACCCGTTCAGTTATCGCCAGAAGAGGATGACGATGTCATGCTTTGGCCTAATGCCAATGTGCCATTGCCCTTTCAATCAGGTCCCCTAGCTGGTTTAATGATAGACCCATGTGGAGTCGAAAGCTTGCCATCAGATAATCTGACACTTCTATGTTGTAAAGCTTGTGCCAAAAATATAAAAAAGACAAGAGTTCCATGGCTATCATTGGCGAATAATACATTTTTGGGACCTGTTCCAGATGAACTGAAGGATTTAACCATTGTTGAGGAAAGTATGATATCGCTGTGTCATGCAAAATGCATGATCCTACAATTAAAAGAAGAAAACCGGTCTATTACTTTACCGACTACAAAACGAGGAATTAAAGGAAACATAATAATCTATCCTCAGCAGCCTTCCAAAATTGCATCAATGCTTCCTCCTTCTGTAGAAGAAATTACATCTCCATTGTGTGTATTATTTATTGGAGCACAAATTCCTACAATGGAATGGCTCAGAACAAAGGCAAAGCCTTTAGCAGTCAATGGTCGCCATGTCAGATTGGCGTTACAATGGTTGAAAGCACATAACCCTTTATACAAAGATGTGGTCCTTAATGAGGATGTATTATCTTACCTTGATGCCAATCCTATGTTACCCTTCTCTGTTCAACACATACCTGTATCTGAGGAATCAGAGAAATTGACGTCGAGATACAATGCTCCACTGGACACCACACGTCGCGACATTCCCAAAGTTGATGCACCTCCTGACAATGGCAATGTTCCATTTGAGCACGTAGTGATCAGTAACATGGACGTTAGTGCGTCTTCGAATAAACTACATGCAGCTGCGCTGAGTCATGTCAAGTCACGAGGAGGCGGATATGTTGAAATCACACATGATCCAACACCTGTCAATGAGTTCAATAATCCAGAATTGTTTCCCCTCATGTATCCCACCTGTAACGATCATGCCGTGGACTCCACGGACCACGTCCATCATCCTCTCCACCGGCTCCAAGTCAATCATCGGAATCTGTCGGATTCCGAATCCCGGTTTCTATCTCATATTTCATATCTCTATTTCATTTACTTATTTCACATATTCATTTATCACACCTAGAACCCATCATGGTAGCGAGTAGGTGTTATATCGGAGTCCACGGAATACTCGACTCCTCTAGATACAGAACATTCCAGATCACCTCACTCTAGCCATACCTACACTATTCCAGACCCTGACCCATCGGACTCTGTCTTAGTATATAAGCTGTACATTTAGTAGTACATACCTCAGTTCAAATATCAACTTGGTTTAGCCCAATAACTCTCGTCCTCACTCTTCGGCCTTCAAGCCATAATCCACCTCTCTATGTCTGCGGACTCCGATAGCCGTTGGACTTAACCTTTGATCCTAGAGATCATAATCCCGCGGACTTCGTCCGTAATCCTTCTTTGGGCTTCGACCCAAGGGTGACGTTGCTAATAGCTTCGCCAAGCCCCATGCACTCCGCGGAATCCACGGCGTGCCTTTCTCTCTCTTCATCCTATTGGCACGATCCTAACAGTATATTCGAACTCAAACCCTTGAGTCGAAATTTTAGAAATGTCTAACACTACCCTCGATCCATCACAAACCCAATCCTCCTCCATGGCTCCATGGCTCCACCCGTAACCCGCCTCTCCATGCGCGACATTCCTGCCTCTGCATCGAAAGAGGATCACACCCTCTTCGGCAAGGATTCAGCCTCCGCACAACGCTCATGTAGGGAAACCTACACTCACAGTGGCTTCACTGCCTGCCAATCCGATGTCAACACCACTCCAAACCTGTTCTCTGCAGATTCCGCTAGTAGGAACGGATGGGGTGGTTATCGAAGCATCATCCCGGAAACCCCGCACACACAGCCTCTCTTCCCAGTCGAGGAAGAAGGTGACAATGGGGATCCCAGTAGCAGCGACAGTGAAGCAGAGTCCCCTAGCAATCGCAATCGCAATCCACACAATCCGCGGTGCCCCGGTCCACCAGCTGGCGCACCAAATCCAGGTGGCCCTGGAGGTCCTGGCGGTCCCGGTGGACCAGGCGGTAACCCTCCCAATCCTCCCAATCCTGATCCTAACGACGAGAACCACCTCATGATGGAATTCATGAACCTCCTCCGCGGCCTTACCCGCCAAGCCAACAACCCGCCTCAGCAGATAGTCCGTACCAAAGTCAAGGCACCGGACACCTTTGATGGAGCGGATCCGTGGAAACTCAAAGCGTTCATCGTCTCCCTGCAGTTGAACTTCAATGACAGGCCCAACACATTCGCTGTGGACACCGCCAAAGTCAACTACGCCATCTCCTTCCTCTCCGGTGTCACCCTCAACTGGTTCGAACCAGATATCCTCCACCCCAATCAAGCCAATCCTCCCGCTTGGGCATATTCCTATGCCGCCTTCCTTTCGGAGCTCCGTACCAATTTTGGTCCGTTCAATGCCATCGGAGATGCTGAAGATGAACTCGAAAATCTTCGGATGCGCGACGGAGACAGGATCATGAAGTACATAGTGAGCTTCAATCAACACGCTGCCATCATCGGTTATGGTGACAACTCCCTCCGTCATGCCTTTTACCGCGGGCTTTGCTCACGAATCAAGGATGACATGGCTCACCACGGAAAACCCAACAACCTCCACGATATGCGTACACTTGCCCAGGAGCTTGACGCTCGATACTGGACTAGGAAAGCTGAGATCTCCCGGGAAAACCGTGACCCGGCCCTCCACCTCCTCCACCTTCAAACCTAAGGGTTCGGGTTCTAACTCGAGCTCTTCCAACAACTCCGCGGCCCCGAAATCCTAGGGTTCCACCACGGGTTCATCATCCACCTCTTCCACCTCTGGCTCCATGAATGCCTCCAAGAAGCCCTACGCTGACAAGCTAGGCAAAGACGGTAAGCTCATGCCCGAGGAAAAGGAATGCCGCCGCAAGAACGACCTTTGCATGTTCTGTGGTAACAAACACAAGACCGAGGACTGCAACAAGCGAAAATCCACGGCTTCCGCGCGTGGATGTGCAGCTGAGGTCTCCGACCCTACTCCCGCCTCTGTCCATTCGGCTCCTTCAGAGTCGGAAAAATAGAGAGCAACCCTGCTTCCTCCGTGCAAGGACAGGGTTGCATTGACTGTCATTGCATTTCGGAGATCGTAACCCTCAACGCCGCCGCTCTTTCCAACCATTCACTTACCATATCCTTTATCCAGTGAAATCGGCTCCGGATCGGAGTCCGATGGATCTCCTATATCCACAATCCTACATTTTCTTGCTCTAGTCGATTCTGGTTCCAGCCGCTGCTTCATCGACTCGAAGTACGTTAACGATCACAATATTCCTACCAACTCCATTCCCCCTGTTCAACTTCGGCTTCTCAACGGCTCCGCCGGATCTCACATCTCTCAATCTGTTACTCTCTCCATACGATTCCCATCGGGAGATATCATTCCCATCGACTTCTACGTCACACGTCTTGATTCATCTTGTAACCTCGTTCTGGGATACAACTGGCTCTCCCGCTACAATCCGTTGATTGACTGGGCAAAGCACAGTATCACTTTCCGTTCAAAGCTATTTGGTGCGTCTGTTACAGACATTTCCGTGGCCTCTGATGCAACAGCGCAAGCTCGCAAGGACCCTTCAGGTCCTATCCCATCCAAACCACCTCCGAGATCCCGACGGACTCCGCCAGCATATGAGCCTATCTACTCATACCCGTCCATCCCATCATTTTCCGCTTCGGTTGCCTGTAAAATATCTATCATTTCCGCGGCTGCTTTCATACGAGCTTGCACAGAGGAGGGTGCACAACAGTTCACACTCCAACCTTCTATGCCAAGTGTTAGTGGCCAGGCTGCTTCCGCGGCTCCGCCGGATTTATCTGATGTTCCACCGGAGTATCATGACTTTGCCAATGTGTTCAGTGACTCTCTCTCAGAGAAACTCCCCAAGCACCGTCCTTACAATCTCAAGATCAACCTTGAGGAAGGCTCTTCACCTCCACTCGGACCCATCTATTCCCTCTCCAAATCCGAACTCAAAGCCTTACGCAAGTTTATCGACGATAACGTCCGTAATGGTTTCATCTCTCCCACACGTTCTCCCCACGGAGCTCCAGTACTCTTCGTCAAGAAGAAAACTGGTGAACTCAGGCTCTGTGTTGACTTCTGCGGCCTTAACAAAATCACTAAAAAGGACCGCTATCCACTCCCTCTCATATCCGATCTTCTTGATTCCGTGCGCTCCGCGCGCATATATACCAAACTCGACCTCTGCCATGCCTATCATCTAGTCCATATTGCTGATGGAGATGAGTGGAAAACCGCATTCCGAACCCGCTATGGGTCTTTCGAATGGCACGTCATGCCATTTGGTCTTACCAATGCTCAAGCGGCTTTCCAATGCTTCGTCAACGACATTTTCGCAGACATGCTCGATGTCTCTGTTGTCATGTACCTCGATGATATCCTCATCTACTCCGACGATCCCACGGAACACCGAAAGAACGTACGTGAAGTCCTACGCAGACTGCGAGCCAATGGGCTCTACTGCAAAGGATCTAAATGCGAGTTCAATCGGGATTCCATAGAATATCTAGGCTACATCCTCTCTCCTGAAGGCTTACGAATGGCTGAAGACAAAGTCAAAGCTATTGTTGACTGGCCGATCCTGCGGAAGGTCAAAGATATCCAATCATTTCTTGGTTTCGCTAACTTCTACTGCCGTTTCATCTACAAATACAGTGAGATTGTTCTACCTCTAACATGTCTTACATGCAAAGGTATTCCGTGGAAATTCGACGACAAATGCTTAGCTGCATTCAACGAGTTGAAACAGGCTTTCACTCATGCTCCTATCCTTACCCATTGGATTCCTGACCGTCAACTTGTCATGGAAACCGATGCCTCTGACTACACTATTGCCGCTATCCTCTCAATCTACCTTGATGATGGGGAAATTCACCCTATATCCTTCTTGTCCCGCAGTCTCCACTGGAGCCGAACTCAACTATGATACCCATGATAAAGAGCTTCTCGCCATCTTTGAAGCCTTTAAATACTGGTGTCATTACCTCGAAGGCTCCGCGGAATCTATCAACGTCGTTACTGATCACAAAAACCTTGAGTACTTCTCTACTACCAAGGTCCTGACACGCTGACAAGTCCGCTGGTCCGAATTCCTTTCCCAATTCAACCTAGTTATCCGATTCCGTCCAGGAAAATTAGGTGGGAAACCGGACGCACTCACTAGACGATGGGACGTCTACCCTAAAGAGGGGGATAGTCAATACGCTCAAGTCAATCCTCACAATTTCCGCCCTGTATTTACTCAAGAGCAACTCTCCGCTTCTCTCCGCGCTACTTTTCTTGAAGGTCCCATACTCCGCGCTAGTGCAATCATGGATGTAGACCGATTGCATTCTGATATCAAGCTCGCACAACCCGCGGATTCCACAGCGACTGAAGGCTTCCGCCTTGCTTCTTCCCCTTCCAATCCTTCCCGGTGGTCTGTAGACGAGTCAGGAATACTCCGCCTTGACAATCGCATCTACGTCCCAGACTCCATGGACCTCCGTCTTCGTGTGCTCCAAAACAATCACGACCACATCTTGGCAGGTCATTTCGGTCAAAACAGGACTCTCAAATTAGTCCGACGGAACTACACCTGGCCACAGATGCATGAATTCGTTCGCCACTACGTCAAATCCTGTACTACCTGTGGTCGCAACAAAACACCTAGACACCGTCCATTCGGCTTACTCAAACCCTTGCCTGTACCAGAATGACCGTGGGATTCCATCTCCATGGACTTCATTGAACAGCTCCCGGAATCCAACGGATTCACCGCCATTCCTTGTCGTTATCGACCGTGCAAGTAAACAAGCCATTTTCATTCCCACTCATGACACCGTCAATTCCTCGGAACTAGCTCAGCTCTTCATCACCCATGTCTTCTCCAAGCATGGTGTCCCTAATCACATCACTTCCGACCGCGGCTCCGAATTTGTCTCCCAATTCACTCGCGCCCTAGCCAAATCCCTTGATATGGAGCTTCACTTCACTTCTGGTTACCATCCGGAAGCCGACGGACAAACTGAATGCGCTAACCAAACCCTTGAACAATACATCTGTATCTATTGTTCATACCAACAAGACAATTGGGATACCTTACTACCCATTGCCGAATTCGCGTACAACAATGCTCCAAACGCTTCCACCGGAATCTCTCCATTCTTCGCTAATAAGGGTTACCATCCTAACATCACGGTGTACCCTGAACGCGACATTGCCTCCGCCCGGGCCCGCGATTTCATAGTCAACCTTGACGATCTTCACCAATTCCTTAGAGATGAAATCACTCACGCTCAGTCTCGTTACAAATTCCAAGCGGACAAACGACGGTCCCCAGCTCCAGATTTCAAAGTAGGTGACAAGGTTTTCCTTAACTCCAAAAACATCAGGACTACTCGCCCTACTGCGAAATTCTCCGAGAAATTCCTTGGACCGTTCGATATCATCGCTCAGCCTGGATCCCATTCCTTCACGCTCAAACTTCCTGCGGATCTCCGTTCCATTCACCCTGTATTTCATGTCTCACAGTTGGAACCCATGGAAATGAATACCATTCCTAATCCCACCCAACCACCTCCACCTCCCGTGGAAGTCGATGGAGAAGAGCAATTCGAGATCGCACAGATTCTTGATTCCAAGCTCGACCGCTGGTTCCGCTGTCCACTCCTCTACCATGTCCAATGGTTGGGCTATGAAGGTACTGATGAAGAATTTGCCTGGATCCCTGCTACAGAATTCTCCGCGGAAGACTACATTGAAGACTTCCATCGTCGTTACCCAGACAAACCAGGACCATTATCCAAGGTCACCATCCACAAGGTCTCAGTCAAGACCTCACCTATTTCTTCTTGATCATCCATTCCATCGGTTCCCGTCGGAATCCATCTCCCAAATTTCAAATTCGATTCTGGAAAACTATTGCAAATTCATTTCCTAATCAGGAACGGACTCCGTCGGATGCACTTCTTGACTTCACATTTATTCACACCAATTTCAAACAAACATCAACAAAATTCATCTACATTTTATGCCCCTCTGGGCGCGATCTACTATCCATCTACTATCTACACATATCCATATAAAATATATACAAAGAGCTAGGTGCTAAGCGTCCACGGAACCGCTGGCTTCTCTACTCTCTACCTCCTTGTCCTTTCCCTTCCCTTTGACCTGTCGCACTAAGTCCACGATACCCGGCGCTCCATCAGCCCCGGACTCTGGCAACATCTCTGCCCTGACCTCCTCATCCTCTTCCAATTCTCCTTCAGAATCCTCCACCAAGAACTCCTCACTACCCTTCAGGTACTCCTTCCACAGCACCCACTCCTTCCGGTGGCCTCCAATGTTGTAGAACTTTGTATGAGCGTCCCTAAACCTCATACTGGCTGCGATCGCCCGTTCCAAGTCGCCATTGCCGCGGGTTCCGTGCCACAACTCCATGTTGGCGAGTTCAAACGGATCTTGACCGTTGAACTCCGCGGATGTCATGTGTGCATACCACACTTGCGCAACATCCTGATCAAGGCGCAGTCGCATTGCCTGCCAGAGGGCCTCGGGGTTGACACCTTTCAACTCTCCCAGTTCTTCCCTCGACACCTTCCATTCTTCTGTGGACGCCGCTGGAACGAAATCCCTCGGGTACTCCAACGCGTCCCCTTCCTCAAAGTCGTCCACTAAATCATCAACACGTCCTCCGACAGACGCCAACTCCTTCTCCACCTTTTCCAACCGTTCTTCCACATCATCAAACCTTGCATGCAAACTATGCAGCAAGGCCACAACCTCCTCCATCACCGTCGGTTCCGTCTCCTCGGTCCACAGGCACTTGGCCTTACAAATCCTGCACCGTTTGCAGGACCTCATCGTGGACGACATAATACAACAGGCTCTGTCGGCCCGACACCACCCGCATTTATCTAACCAAACAGTCAGCAAACCAAAAAAGACATATCCAAAGTCCACTCACCGGAACCGTGGAATTCCTCCTGTTCCAAAGCCTTCATCTTCTTAGCGGGCCTCTCCTCCGATGGCCCCGCGGTCCTCTCATCTTCACTCTCCTCCACCACCGACCTCGTTAAGTGTTTCCTTTTGTTCAAAGGCCCCGCGGCCCCGGTCGCTTTCGCCTTGCCTTTTTCCTTCCTCCTCCGGCGCAATTCCTCACATGCCTTCTCCTTTTCATTATCCGCAGTCTCCGCGGCCTCCTCATCGTTCCCCTCGGCAGCTTGCGCAGCAGCAGCGGCGGCCTCCGCGGCCCTCTTCGCCAACTTGGTTTGTTCCTGCAGCAGACGTCTCGTCTGTGCAGCCTCAGACTCCACCGCAGCCAGCCTCTTCCTCTCGGCCTCTGTGGCCACCGCCTCTGCCTTCCTCTTTTCCGCTGCCTTCTTCTCTGCAGCAATCTTCCGCTCCCCTGCCTCTCTTGCTACCCTTGCTTCTTCCGCCCTTTTCTCCACGGCCTCCTTCTCCTTCCTCAACTTCAATTCCTGAAGTTTTTTTGCCCCCTCATGGGCCTTCTTTTGCGCGGCCTCTGCGGCTGCCGCAGTCTTGTCAGCCTTCACCTTGTCGGCCAACCAGAGCTCATGTGCCTCCATGGCACTCCGATAAGCCTCTTCCTTCTCATCCCTACCAGCATAGAACACCAATAGTTCATCAACCTCCAGGTCGTCGGGGGTAGCGGGCGCCTCATACGGCTCTGGCGTCTTCGACAATCGGGTTGCGTCAGCCATTAATTTCCATGGCGAGGAAGAAGAAAGCAAGTTTTTTCCTACCACCGAGATGGTGGTGGTAACAAGTCAAGAGGTGAAAATCACGTGATACCTCACTCACAAATTCCACACGGTACCCCAGCCATCGGGATCTGTGCTCTTGAGGGCAAGAACGCTAAAGGGGGGATACTGTAACGATCATGCCGTGGACTCCACGGACCATGTCCATCATCCTCTCCACCGGCTCCAAGTCAATCATCGGAATCCGTCGGATTCTGAATCCCAGTTTCTATCTCATATTTCATATCTCTATTTCATTTACTTATTTCACATATTCATTTATCACACCTAGAACCCGTCACGGTAGCGAGTAGGTGTTATATTGGAGCCCATGGAATACTCGACTCCTCTAGATACAGAACATTCCAGATCACCTCACTCTAGCCATACCTACACTATTCCAGACCCCGACCCGTCGGACTCTGTCTTAGTATATAAGCTGTACATTTAGTAGTACATACCTCAGTTCAAATATCAACTTGGTTTAGCCCAATAACTCTCGTCCTCACTCTTCGGCCTTCAAGCCATAATCCACCTCTCTATGTCTGCGGACTCCGATAGCCATTGGACTTAACCTTTGATCCTAGAGATCATAATCCCGCAGACTTCGTCCGTAATCCTTCTTTGGGCTTCGACCCAAGGGTGACGTTGCTAATAGCTTCGCCAAGCCCCACACACTCCGTGGAATCCACGGCGTGCCTTTCTCTCTCTTCATCCTATTGGCACGATCCTAACACCACCTTGTTTCCTTACAGCATTGGAGGTATGGAAGACCGTGGTAGAACAACATCTATATCATTTCAAGCCCATGTCAAACATCTGCTTAGCCTTAATGATACGCGATTTCAGAGACATTATACTTTTATGTTTACAGCGTTTAATATGATTCAGTGGCGGAAATTGTTACTACACACCAGTTTAAAAGTCAAAAGGAGAAATTTTCCTGAAGTCATGGATCAGTTTGGATCAGTTTCAGCAGAAGCAGTCGCCACAGTTGCCCAGCGAGTTGCTGATGGCGATGTCATGACCACGAATAATCCTGAGGAAAAATGTGTTCTCACATTGATGAAAGAAGTAAATGCTGTCTCGTCAGCCATACCAGGGTCTTCCATGGCTCGTGTAGGAAAAAGAAATGAGGTGAAAGCTTTATGTGTTGATCAAGGATTGGCCAGTTTCTTCATTACTATCAATCCAGCAGACATATATAATCCAATTGTAAAGTTTCTAGGTGGTTCAGAAATTAATGTTGATAACATGCTACCTGAACAGATTCCTCGTTATTGGGACCAAAGCATTTTGGTCGCTCAGAATCCCACTATGGTGGCAACATTCTTTAACCAGTATATGAAAGCTTTCATCAAAACTATTTTAGCCTACGATCCTAAACACGAGAATTTAGAAGGTGGAGCCTTAGGTATTGTTAAGGCATATTACAGCTGTGTAGAAGCTCAAGGTCGAGGAACATTACATTGTCATATGATGGTATGGCTGGAGGGGTCCCTTAATCCTGATGAAATTAAAAGGAGAATTATGTCTGGCAATGATGTGGAATTTTGAGATAGGTTACTTGCTTTCCTCGATGATTCCATTACCAATCAAATTCCTCCGGAACCCAATGTAAATTGTTCCATTCCTTCTGACGGTGTACATTCGTGTACTTTGTGAGGAATACCACCTGATTTACCTGACGCGGTTAGGCTATCAGCAATTCAAAAAGATTTGCACAATCTTGTAGAAGACTGTCAGAAACATTCTCATTCAAAAACATGTTTTAAATATTGCAAAAAGTATGAATGTGTTTGCCAGTTTGACTTAGATGAATCAAACTACCGTCAATATTCATCCTTTGACTATGAAAAAGGAGAGTTATGTCTACGATGTTTGAATGGACTCGTTAATAACTTCAATGAAACTATGATTTGAGCCGTGCGGTGTAATATGGACATCAAATTTATTGGATCTGGAGCTTCAGCAAAGGCAATAATGTACTACATAACAGATTACATTACTAAGTCACAATTAAAAGTACATGTCGCTTACGTGGCGTTGGAATTATCCATACGAAAATTGAGTGAATTCAATCCTGATGAAGATGAAATTACTGTCCATGCCAAATGTCTTCTTCAAAGATGTGCATATGCTATGATTTCCCACCAAGAATTATCTTCCCAACAAGTGGCTTCATACCTCATGGATTATGAAGATCATTTTACCAGCCATGAATTTCATTCATTGTATTGGACCAGTTATGAATCATTTCTGAATGACGAACAACCTTCTCCAGAATGTCAAAGTTGTCCTGTGCACAATAACGATAATGAACTGGAGGAAATTGATGACATCTACGCTAATCCACACCCTCCCGAACAGATCAACAATGATTCGCACTCTGACAGCCAGACTGTTATGTCTGACAATACATTTGTTACCATTGATGTTGATGTGGATGAACAGCCAGAACACAAAGATGTCAGTGATACTGAGGAAGATCCACTGGAACAAGAGAAGGGCAATGCTGATGTCATCATAACCATGGACGACAAAGGTAAACTCTTAGCCCGATCATCAGGTGTTCTTGATTATCAATTACGCAGAGAATTTCTTCGTGGACTAAATTTGTGGGAATATACAGCACGAGTTGTTAAAGTTCACGGTGCTCCACGTAAAAGAAAAGGGACACAGAAGCCAGTTAAACAGGCAGAGAACATTAGTGATATTTCCGACAAGGAGTCCGATGAGGACAATACTGAAGAGCGGGCTCCAGAGATTGCCAGTGCTGATCACGTATTCTCATCGCTTGAGGGTAGTAAGTGGCCTACTTTAGAAGCGGCTTTAGCCGATTGTCATCGCATCAGACCAAAAATGAGTCTCGATGACACACACCCTGATGCCGGAAATTATTATCAAGTTATCAATGCACCTTTGGCTTGCAAAGTTCCTGTGCCCTCTGGGCCAACTATTCCCCACTGGGATCGGCCCGAAATTTACCCACGTTATTGCTGTTTGATGTTATTATTGTTTAAGCCATGGTGTCATGCTGATGACTTAAGAGCGAATGGACAATCATGGGTAGACACTTTTGACGTCTTTCAAAAATCATGTTCCTTGGAGATTACACAGTTAATGAATAATATGCAGATTTTACATGAATGTCATGATAGTAGAGATGATCATTTTGCGGAATGAAGAGCGCGCCGGAATGAAAGACCTGGAGGACAATATAGAAATCAGCACAATTCGGATGACTTCAATGATGAGGAGAATACTGAAGATGCAATTCTGGCACACATGCCTTCGTTAGAATATGTTGCATCTGAAAAGCTGCTATATGCTCGGATGAATGTAGAGGCTTGTTTGCGCGCTGCAGAACATTGTCATATGTTTTCCGTTCGTAAAGATCACATGCGTTCTATGTATGATCGGGAAATTGTAGCCTGCACAGAGTTAGTCAAATCAAATGATGCGGGGAAGGATTTGGAAGCTATTTGGTATGAAGAGTACAAAAAATGAAAGGAGGATCACAAAAATTGTGCCAAAGACACACACACCTCAGCAGTAACTGATTCTGTTCCCTCCAGTCTACAAAACGAGCATGCTACAATTGATGGTAATGCTTTTCGCCAAGCATTCAAACATGCCGCTATGATTGAACCTTCCATTCATAGTGATATTCCCGTAGTTAATCCTGAACATGATGTAGACATTGAATCTATTGTGGAACAATTCAACCTTAACGTTGAACAAGCACGTGCTTTTCAACTAGTCGCTCTTCATAGTTTGGCATTGAAACCAGACCATTTACGAATGTTTTTGAGTGGTGCAGGAGGTACTGGAAAGTCAACAGTAATTAATGCTATTTGCACTTATTTTACTTTACGTGGTCAAGAATGCTGTTTTCATTTGACTTCTTTTATGGGTATTGCCGCACATAACATATCTGGCATGACACTTCATTCAGCATTGATGCTAAATCAGAGAAGCAAGTGCTCGATTTCTTCAAAGACCAATCGAGATTTAGTGTCAATGTGGCAAGGCATCAATTATTTATTCATTGATGAAATTTCTATGGTCGGTTGTAAAACATTGGTGCAAATATCGGATGCGCTTTCTATCGCCAAAGAAGATGAGAATATTTTTGGAGGCATGAATATAATAGTGGCTGGTGATTTTGCTCAGCTTGCTCCCATAATGGATACTAAATTGTTCGCCCACATCAAACATTTTGGCTTTGTGTAGATACTGTTGTTGTCTTACATGAAATTTGGAGACAACAAGGCTCCGCCAATGCAGCTTTCATAAGCATGTTAGCTAGACTGCGGACTGAAAATTGTACACCTGAAGATTATTCCATGTTATCGTCCAGAGTACTTAATGATCAACATGCCCTGGATTGGTCCCAGAAACCATGGTGTGATACCCCTGTAATATTGATGCAAAACGATGTTAAAGATGCATTTAACGAATGACAAACTGCATCGTTTGCTGAAAGAACTGGACATGAATTGCACTTGTATCATTGTGTTGATACACACAAAGGTCTTTCCATCACAGATGAAAATTTACGAGAACATTTATACTCTTTAACTAGTGGGACAACTAACCAAAGGCTTGGCGTTATACCGTTAGTTATTGGAATGCCCATAATGATCACGTCTAACTTTGATGTACAAGCAGGCATAGTCAATGGGTCTACAGGAACTTTGAAAAAAATTTGTTACCGCCTAGATGAACAAAACCATCACATTGCATTGTCATGTGTCGTGGAAATTCCCAACATGTCAGGTGACAGACTCACTGAACTTCCACAAGGCCATGCTGCGGCTATGCAAGACACAGTTGACATGAACTTCACACATCCCTTCAGTAGAAAAAAGTGCCACATTAAAAGAAGTCAATTGCCTATCATGCCTGGCTTTGCGTTCACAGCTCACAAAGCACAGGGTCAAACCTTGCCAATGGCTATTGTAGATTTGAACAATTGTCATGGTATGGAAACACCATATGTTACGATTTCAAGGGTGAAATCCTTAGAAGGATTGTTAATCTTACAGCCGTTTTTGAAGGATATTATCACAAAGAATCCGTCAGAAGACTTCAGGAAAGAAACTAAACAATTAAACGTACTTTGATTGTTGATGCTTACTAAATACGGCAATGTTACAGAAAAATCTTCCGCAGACATGGAATTACAAAGATTGTTGATCACTGAACACGATTGTGATCGGTACGTTTGTGCTTCACCCGATGCTCATAAGACTGATCGTAGGAAAATGGAACAAGTTGAACATGCAGTAGAATTGTTGGATGTACATAACAAAGCCGCGAAATCACCTAAACAAGGCCCTAAACAACCCGATCTCGCACGCTGAAGAGCTGTCTAAGTGCACAGAGCTAGAAATGCAACAGCATCGAAGACACTGATCACACCCACACCCAACACTACACACACAAACACGCTCAAGTTCGTGGGGGGATTCTAATGCGATGAAAGTAGCGAACCAATACAATTCAATTCTCAATATCTCTAAGATACGTGCACAGCAATAGCGCTCATATAATATCTAGACTTCTCTAAGTCCAAAGGCTTTTCTCAAGAACAAGAGGGTGTGACTTCTGTCGCCGGGCCTCAAGGCAAGGGTGTATAACACAATACAACTTCGTCAAACGTCTCCACAAATTTCTAGCAGTCGCTCAGGACTCTAATAACCACTGCACACAATCAATAACACCCTAAACACCACTTAAACAATTGCGCTCGAAGCAGAAACCAATTCCTATTAAATTCAACACACTAATAAACCTTGCTCATCGCGCGCTAAACCAAAACCTTTGCAAACACGTGGAGAAGTGTCTACACTGACACAAAACTCCGAACCTTCCACAAGAGCCACAGGGTTTGAACCTACGCGCTCAAGCTTCCAACCGATCGTAGATTCACAGGATTCGAACCTATGCAATCCAGAGAAACCCCATCCGACAAGCCAAAGGGTTTGAACCTCTGTGCCTGTAATGCCTCGCATCACACAAATGCCCTCAAGAACTCGAAAAGGTGACCTTCAAGACACCATACTCTTATTCTCTCACAGAGCGCAAGTCAAACCGAAATCAGACTCTCTGCATGGAGTGCCGCACTATTTTCTTGTCTAAGCACGCGACTTAAATGACACAATAGATATCTGATATGGGTTGTATTCTCTTTCGAAGTTACTAGCTACTCTAAGTGCTAGAGCGCGTGGCTGAAAAGCTTTGCACTGTTACACCATGGGCTCGAAACTTGTACTCTACATCTACACTACAGTATTTATACAATTCTACATCATACATGTCGATACAACTTAATACAGTACTGTCAGAACCTCGGAACATTATTCCTCGCAACACGCGCGCGTTGTTATAGCATGCCCGGGGCTCGACACTTGGTTGTAGGCCTATCTCGAGACCAGATTCTGTTTCCTCATGGTTGATACTCCACTCACACTGCATTCTATACGTTGGCATGTCACTCGTCATTTCTTCGGAGGATACTTGGAGTGGCAACCAATCCTATACACTGTATCTCATTCAAATGTTGAGTTTCTAGGTTTCTCTGGTTGGTGGGGGATACCCGTGGTAAGCCTAGGCACTGCACTCTTTGGCCAAACTGGGTTCTCTCAGAGTTATCTATACTCAGGTGTTATTTGGGACATGCACGCGTGTGCCGCGTGATCAGGGCCCTGTGCATCATAGATCATTGTGTCACATAGTTCTCATGCATGTCTTTCAGTAATGCATTAGGGTGCATATGCAGTCTGCTTCTGGTGCATTCAGTATCGAGTGCTGAGCTCTTGTACTTAGTGTGACCCCAATGAAGTATCATACTAAGTTAGAGCATGCACTCTACCAATAGTCACTTCAGACTTGCACGCGCATGCGCATGTTGTTATACCACGCACGATGTTGATATCACTGCGCTCTATGGCTTTTTTTATATATGCGCGCAACACGCGTCGCAGATCAATCCTTCTCATATCATGTCTGTCTCTCATCAATTCATTGGAGCGCATATCTGATCTGCCTCTAGTGTATTCAATATCAAGTGTTGAGCTCTCATACTTAGTGTGACCTCAACCAGTATCATTCTAAGTGAGAGCATGCACTCTACTAATTGTCACTGACGACTTGCACACGCGCGCATTGTTACACTGTGCGCTATCTTGGTTTGATCACTGCGCTCTATTGGTTTGACACTGCGCTCAACTCATATATCACTGTGCTCCATGTCTATTTCCATCTACATGCGCAGCGCGCATCTTTTCATGCGCTCTACCTCTATGTTCCTATACGTGCACGGCGCGCGTCATAGATCAATGTAGTTCTCCTTGTATCATGCCTGTCTCTCATCAATTCCTTAGAGCGCATGGCTGCTCTGCATCTTAGTGCATTCAGTATTAAGTGCTGAGCTCTCATACTTAGTGTGACCTCGACTAGTATCATTCTAAATTAGAGCATGCACTCTACTAATTGTCACCCAAGGCCGTACTGCGTGCGACTCTATATTGTGCTCCATACATATATCATTGCACTCTGTGTGTTTGACACTGTGCTCTATGCATATAGCACTGCGCTCTATCTGTATCTTTCGTTATCTCAGTACCTAGCCATTATGCCATGCATGTATTGATACATTTCGCAAAATTACATGCGTAGACACGTTGCGAGCATGTCAACGCCACAGACGAAAACGTCAACGAATGCCAAATGAACAGCACATTTTCAGGCAACCAGTACCAAAACGTTTACATAAACAAAAATGAAAACCCATCAATGTCTTAGAGAGACACTGTTTCATTTACAGTTCACTTACGCACCATTGCAGTGATTGGTACAAAAATTGACTTCATTCAATCCTAGTAAACATGACATTACCATTCATTAACCATCCTCCTTTTCCACACAAAACATACAACATCGACATAATCAGTATTCTGTTGCTGATTCCAGTGATGTGTTTTTGCTGAAATCATGTGCAGTTTGCTGTCTTGAGTAACAAAAGTAGTCACTCATATCTCTTGGTTTAGAATATGTTCTCGTAAGATACATTATATTTGTTTACTATGGTACGATAATGAATAATCAACTACAATGTAACTGTACAGGTCATCATATGCTGTACTAAACGAACATACCATAGCAGAAGTACTGTCACTTCTTACAAGTTGATGAAAAATGTACTGATTCAAAACTGTCTTCTGAAGCATAAGTTTGCTATTTGTGTAATGGTATTCCCACAAGAATGTAGGGTTATCGACTCCATTGCTATGAAGTGAGCTTGGTGGCCTTACACAATTACGACATCGCATAATCATAACAGTAAATTTGCCCCTGTTAGTTATCTTTACTCCCCTTTAAAGGCAATGGCATTGCAGTGGAATTTTTGGTATGTATTGTTTGTTGCATGTTTCAAGCTTTTTATATCATTTATGCATGCATCATCAACCTTCTCAACCATGTGGTTGATTCCTGTGAGGAAAATGTTTATGGTCATCACTTTTCATCTTCTAAACATCATCCTCGCGCCTCACGATAAATACGCCTCATCTGCACTGTCCTCACTGTCTATCCGCATTTCTTGGTCATCAATTAATTTTAGGAAAATTATCTTCATCAAGACTATCTCAACATTTTCGAGCCATGACGAAACCATCCACTTCTCTCAATTCGATGTCTGTTCGTGAAGAGGCTGTTAAAAAATTTGACACCGCAGCCATTAAATTGCGAGAAAAAGTTGACCATCCCCCTCAAAGAGGGTCATCCTCTTCCGTTGATGACTGGTTGTGGGAAACATACGAACAATGGCTCATTTGTTATGAATTTGCAGAACCCTCTGAAATCAGCAAGAAAAGTTGGCACAACTTAGAATACAAAGTCATTGAATGTGTTGCCAACATTCATCAAGATGATGTCAAGAAAGGTACTGATGCATTTAACACTTTTTGTGTGCGCGCCGTACGTACACACCATCCGTTTCATTTTCAGTCTTATTGATTGAATCATTTCCAGAGAGACTACGGTATGAAAATTCGGCTGATCCCGTTACATAGGACTTTTCGGCCACGTCCAGTGCAATCATCACCAATAATCTCTTCGACAGCACTTTTGAAAGCTAGATTGCCATCTTCACTCCCCCAGAACGAGCACCAACAGTCCCTTCATTTTCGAATTGGCTGAACAATCTGTGTCGAGAACTGCCACAACTATTGATAACTTGGAGTCCATGCTTCATTACCATACCATGGATCCTCTTCCAACATCTTCATCCATTCAAGAATCTTTACAGACAACAAACATTGTTGATGTTGACACGCTCGCAATGTGTCTACGCATGTAATTTTGCGAAATGTATCAATACATGCATTGCATAATGGCTAGGTACTGAGATAACGAAAGAGACAGATAGAGCGCAGTGTCAAACCCACAGAGTGCAATGATACATGTATGGAGCACAATATAGAGTCGCACGCAGTATGGCCTTGGGTGACAATTGGTAGAGTGCATGCTCTAATTTAGAATGATACTAGTCGAGGTCACACTAAGTATGAGAGCTCAGCACTGGATACTGAATGCACTAAGATGCAGATCAGCCATGCGCTCTAAGGAATTGATGAGAGACAGGCATGATACAAGGAGAACTACATTGATCTATGATGCGCGCCGCGCGCGTATAGGAACATAGAGGTAGAGCGCATGAAAAGATGCACGCTGCACGTGTAGATGGGAATAGACATGGAGCACAGTGATATATGAGTTGAGCGCAGTGTCAAACCAATAGAGTGCAGTGTCAAACCAATAGAGTGCAGTGTCAAACCAAGATAGCATGCAGTGTAACAACACGCACGTGTGCAAGTCATCAGTGACAATTAGTAGAGTGCATGCTCTCACTTAGAATGATACTGGTTGAGGTCACACTAAGTATGAGAGCTCAACACTTGATATTGAATACACTAGAAGCAGATCAGATATGCTCTCCAATGAATTGATGAGAGACAGACATGATATGAGAAGGATTGATCTGCGACGCGTGTTGCGCGCATATATAAAAAAAGCCATAGAGCGCAGTGATATCAACATCGCACGTGGTATAACAATGCGCACATGCGCATGCAAGTCTGAAGTGACTATTGGTAGAGTGCATGCTCTAACTTAGTATGATACTTCATTGGGGTCACACTAAGTACAAGAGCTCAGCACTCGATACTGAATGCACCAGAAGCAGACTGCATATGCACCCTAATGCATTACTGAAAGACATGCATGAGAACTATGTGACACAATGATCTATGATGCACAGGGCCTGATCGCGTGGCACGCACGTGCGTGTCCCCAAATAATGCCTGAGTATAGATAACTCTGAGAGAACCCAGTATGGCCAAAGAGCGCAGTGCCTAGGCTTATCATGGGTATCCCCCACCAACCAGAGAAACCTAGAAACTCAACTTTAGAATAGGATACCGCCTATTTGATTGGTTGTCACTCCAAGTATCCTCCGAGGAAATGACGAGTGACATGCCAACACATAGAGAGCAGTGCCAGTGGAGTATCAACCATGAGGAAACAGGATCTGGTCTCGAGATAGGCCTCCAACCAAGTGTCCAGCCCCGGGCATGCTATAACAATGCGCGCGCGTTGCGAGGAATAATGTTTCGAGGTTCTAACAGTACTGTATTAAGTTGTATCGACATGTATGATGTAGAATTGTATAAATACTGTAGTGTAGATGTAGAGTACAAGTTTCGAGCCCATGGTGTAACAGTGCAAAGCTTTTCAGCCATGCGCTCTAGCACTTAGAGTAGCTAGTAACTTCGAGAGAGAATACAACCCATATCAGATATCTATTGTGTGATTTAAGTCGTGCGCTTAGACAAGAAAATAGCGCGGCACTCCATGCAGAGAGTCTGGTTTCGGTTTGACTTGTGCTCTGTGAGGGAATAAGAGTACAGTGTCTTGAAGGTCACCCTTTCGAGTTCTTGAGGGCATTTGTGTGACGCGAGGCATTACAGGTGCAGAGGTTCAAACCCTTTGGCTTGATTAGTGTTCGCTTTTCTGTGTTATTTCCGCAGGTTGGCAAAGGTTCAAACCCTTTGGCTTGTCGGACGGGGTTTCTCTGGATTGCATAGGTTCGAATCCTGTGAATCTACGATCAGTTGGAAGCTCAAGCGCGTAGGTTCAAACCCTGTGGCTCTTGTGGAAGGTTCGGAGTTTTGTGTCAGTGTAGACACTTCTCCACGTGTTTGCAAAGGTTTTGGTTTAGCGCGCGATGAGTGAGGTTTATTAGTGTGTTGAATTTAATAGGAATTGGTTTCTGCTTCGAGCGCAATTGTTTAAGTGGTGTTTAGGGTGTTATTGATTGTGTGCAGTGGTTATTAGAGTCCTGAGCGACTGCTAGAAATTTGTGGAGACGTTTGACGAAGTTGTATTGTGTTATACACCCTTGCCTTGAGGCCCGGCGACAGAAGTCGCACCCTCTTGTTCTTGAGAAAAGCCTTTGGACTTAGAGAAGTCTAGATATTATACAAGTGCTATTGCTGTGCACGTATCTTAGAGATATTGAGAATTGAATTGTATTGGTTCGCTACTTTCATCGCATTAGAATCCCCCCACGAACTTGAGCGTGTTTGTGTGTGTAGTGTTGGGTGTGGGTGTGATCAGTGTCTTCGATGCTGTTGCATTTCTAGCTCTGTGCACTTAGACAGCTCTTCAACGTCCAACAACTACCATCTTGTTCATCCTCCAGGCAACCACCTCCTGCTCAATCAATGGTGAACACAAAGACACCTATGTTTACTACCAACATGGAAGATATGCTAGCTACATGCACATCTCTTTCAGCGACCAGAAACCTTCCATTGAAGGGAACAACTGTTGTTACAAATAACGACACAATCTCTCTTCAGCCTGTGGAACCGACATCCTCGGGAATTACGGTTGCTAGTTCCCTTTACTCTCAGCTTCCATCCGCATCACACCTTGCGATTACGTGCTAGCAAGTTCCCGATTTTAAGCCGGCAGACATTTGTATTCATGAAGAAATAATGTCTATCCCACCAACAATGCACTTGTCTGCTACCCATTCCACCACAGTCTCCCGACTGAATTTAACTGCCCTGCGTTCCCTCACCTCTAATGCAAAGGAACTACTTACTATCAAAAAAAACCCCATTGTTCTATTACCTAAGGCTCCTCTTTTGTTGAAGAATGTGCCGATTTTCGATGCAACATTCCAGCTAGGCTCAGATTCCCTGCTTCGCAATGGGTCCAATCCTGTAATGAAGTTGCCATATTGATGTGCCGGCAAAGAAAAACAAATTCAACACAATCATTCAGATTCGCAAATTGTCACTGGTACAACTTTCCATTTTTTGCAATGTATGTTTTTCATTCATGGAACGTAGCAGCCACTTCAAGTCATCAAATGTCGACGCATGGTAATATCATGCACAGCCAAAATATAGCTGAGAGCTCAGAAGTCAAATTCACTTTTGATTCAGGCAGGAACACTCCTCAATTTGAATCCGCTTGGGGTCCTCCAGCTTGGAAGATTGACGATAATGACACATTTTTGATCTACAGCAAATTCCCCTTGGCACCACAACCGCATGCCGATGCAATGATTGTCGATCATCCTCCGTCACGTTCTCCATCTGTGCAAATCATAAGTCCCCCTCCAACCAAAGGCAAAGGTTGCGCATTCGAATTCAGCAAGTTATTAAAATTTGATGAGGTTTCTGATGACAAAGAGGCTTATTTGTCAGCTGTGTTCATGAAGAGACATTGAATGTCCAAGGCATCACACATTGAGCCTCCTCACAAGAAAAAGAAAACTGGCATTTTCCGCCTTCAAGATGAACATCATACAATCACGGATGGCGCTGGCAAACAGAGAAACACTGTCGAATCCCCCACAGATGATGACGAAATTGGTAAGTCGTTAGTCTGTCAAGCATAACTTCCCAAACTAACACATTCTCCCAGTTGTCATTCCCACACTGGCTATTCATAAACGTGGTCCAGGGCCTTCAAAACCTCCGCCAGTTTCAATCGGCATCAAAGGGGGTGGTTTTGGTGAGACTGTGAGCCCAGCGCTTCAAGCAGTTCCAAATGGAATACGAACTATTGGTCTCCTTTTGGTTCAAGAAGACTACAGAAAATTCATCAAAGTGGACAATCACTTGTGGAACAAAGACGTAGCATTGTTTGTTGGAGAGCATGTAAGTAATGTTTTGTCTTCCTTCCATTTTTTCATGACCATTCATCTTAGTATTCTAAACCTTGCGACCAATGCAAAAACCGAGGCACTGACTGCCGTAAATTCTTGACGCATACATCTATTTGTGTGCGATGCCATTATGCAAAACAGTCATGTACCGTAAATCAACAAATTGTCTTGAATCCATTGGACCATCTTTCCATGACTAGTAATGGTAAATTTTAGTGTTCTTGTTCATTAGAAATACTGACATGTCATTCAAGTCGGAGTCAATGAACACATCAGCAACAGTCTTGATTTAGTTGACGCACGAATATCTTCCATTAGGTCCAAAACTCGACATTTCTTGACTAATCTCAACATCTTGGAAGATGTCCACAATATTCTTGAAGATATTTCACACCTTCAAGACAGTTTCAGCATTGGCAAGCATAGTCAGAGCCTGACTGAGTCAGCCGTTAATGCTGGTGGAGAAGATAGAATTGACATGAATGATGTCACTGAACCAGAAGCCGGGCCGTCAACATAATCATTACTTTGAACACTGTACATACTCAGAAATTGTCAAATGTATTACATAGGAAAAAGCTATTGGAGGCATGATCCCGAGTTTGTAAGACCAATTTCTCCATATATCTGTCTCATCCACTCTTTATGAGGAAATCAATATATTCACTTGCTTTGCAAGAATGAGTGCTTGTTTTTATTGAAAGTCTGAATCAATTCTTACTCTGTTCGAAGGGGGGGGGAATTTCAACCACATGGATAATGTAATCGGTCAGTAATTCCTGAGGCCAGGTCTTGAAATTGTTGAACCATGGCTATGGTGTCGTTGGCGGTTGCCTCTGTTATTTGTCTTGCTTTCAGTCATAACATGTCGTTGTTGAAATGGGATTTTTATGGTAACTGCTTTGAATATGGTGAGATTCCTGCCTTAATGTATATTTATATCTCGAGGACAAGAAATTGCCGTGGGGTTTTTTGAAAAATGAAATTCTTTCTTTCATAATTTCGTTAATTCTTGCGTAAAAACGGTGTGTTGAATATCGATCTCGAATTTTGTCTGCAAACAGCATAGATCCCATGTCTCTCTCCCCAAAGCTGTTTATAAGTTAACATAATGCTGAAAGTCGAGTAACTTCACCATTGCTGTCTTGAAAAATCTTTCTTGTATAGTATGACTGCTTCACCGCTGGACTCAGGGCTATGCAATATTTACATTTACATTTACATGAATTTATTAACATCACAAACATGCTACATAGAAGTATGAAGTAGCATATCAGAAAGTGCATCGATGTCCGTGGCAGTTTGGACCTGGACAGCAATATTGGAACCTTTGAAGTGAACACGGCGTTTCTTTACCGGTCACACAGCAACATTTCAGGATTCATTATGATGTCTGTCAATGTCTTTCAACACCTGAGAGTAGTTGAGATTGTGGTCACATATATTGAACAAGAACAATACCTGGGCACCCATCCTATTTATGACCACAACAGAATCTAATCTGACCAAAAACCATACACAGTTGTTCGATTTTAACATACGGAAACAAATTCCAATGTCAACAATATGTCTGGCACGCAACATCGTTGGCTTCATATCAGTTACAAGCCTATGGTATTCTGTCAGTTTGAAATAAAGTCAATCGTTTAATATAAATACTACTCACATTGAACCGTCAACCTTCTTGTCCCATTTCAGGAATGCAACGATGTTATCCTCTGTATAGCAGTGACTGCCGTGGCAAAATACATTTTGAAGAACATCATTATCATCCACAGCACCATGATCAACAACATCTGATTTTGCACGTTGTGTGGGAGTGAGTAGGTGCATTGCCACACAAATAGCATCCATGTTATCAATCCATGTAGGATAGTATGTCAATGGCTTTTTGTCAAATCTACTCATGAAGTAATGGATGGCCTCTATTGCTTTGACAGTGTTGTTAAATTGACTGTCATCGTCATGACTTCCAATGAGAACGGATTGAACAAGATCATTCAATCTAAGTCTATGAGATGGTTAGCACACGAACAAACAAAAATTGGACAACTCACGAGTTCTCGCTCCCGCTGCCAACCACGGGAGGAACATGTCCTTCCAACAAAACACCCTGGACTTGCAACACAACTTCCTCATCACTATTGGACCACAACAAGTAATTGTACTCATCAGATCGTGTGGTATCAACTTGAAAACAACCGTCTATGGCTCCCTCATCTTTGTACATTTGAAGTAGCTGTTTGGTGTTGACTAAGCTTGATTTTAAATGCTGCATGGTATTCATGGCTACAATATTCAGCTGCTTAAAATGATCACCAGGACATGTAAGAATCACGTACCTGATGTTGTCTCTGTCAATAGTTCTCGCACTTGGTCCATGTCCATGGGCGCAATTCAAGAAAGAGGCATGGTACGCCTCTGAGATGACCCAAATCACAATCTTTATGTTTTTCACACATTATTTATATCCGATCATAGACTTCATTCTGACGTGGAAGGATCAATGTTCTCGATTGTTGTGAATACTTCTGTTGCTTCCGTGAACAAGTAGTTCATACTTCATGAGGTTGCGTACGTACATACTGACGACTTTGTCTGTAAGATCATCGTCATAAATGAGGTCACTGAGACAAAGACATTATTTCGGTGTCTTCAATGCATATGTTTGAAAACCGATCTGTTCAACTTCAGTACCCGCTGCCCCAAACTTGCGGAAATGACATTGCCTTGTATCAAATGCGACATATTATCAGTAATCAATTGACCTTAGTTTAATAGGCCATAATGTGAACTATGTTTGCTTTAATGTGTTCGAAACTGTGCAATGGTTCTGCTGCAGATCCGCTGCACCCTTCATTGTTCTGGTCTATTCTTTTATTTTTTACATTTAAATATTCTCTTTCCACAATGGATAAGTTCATTACTGATGTGCGCTGGTGCGGATATGATTCTGAAATGACATGAGTACAAGTTCATTCAGTGTGAAAACATATATCTAGTGCACCCTCCCGCACCACAGGTCCCCAACCCACAACCATGCCCTTTGCTCATATGACTGCCAAAAAAACCAAGTTCGTGTCAAACACAACTGAAAATTGATCCAACTGACCTCGCTTGTTATAGACAAATCCAACAAGGAAAAAGGTCCACGGACAAACCGTCGACCAGCATGACCCATTCCAAATGTGTCAAAGTAGCTGGTGGTGAGCCTGAAACGTAAGTTTTTGGTATATTATATCTACACTACATCACACTGATTTCTACAAAGCGACAACGATGATAAGAACACCATGTCTGACTTCGAGAAGTACACATTGTCTGTTTCGAGCCATCAACTGTGACTGTTAGGATCGTGCCAATAGGATGAAGTGAAAGGAATGCACGCCATGGAATCCGCAGAGTGCGTGGGGCTTGGCGAAGCTATTAGCAACGTCACCCTTGGGTCGAAGCCCAAAGAAGGATTACGGACAGAGTCTGTGGAATTATGATCTCTAGGATCAAAGGTTAAGTCCAACGACTATTGGAGTCCGCAGACGTAGAGATATGGATTATGGCTTGAAGGCCAAAGAGAGTGAGGATGAGAGTTATTGGGCTAAACCAAGTTGATATTTGAACTGAGGTATGTACTACTAAATGTACAGCTTATATACTAAGACAGAGTCCGACGGGTCGGGGTCTGGAATAGTGTAGGTATGGCTAGAGTGACATGAGCTGGAATGTTCTGTATCTAGAGGAGTCGAGTATTCCATGGACTCCGATATAACACCTACTCGCTACCGTGACGGGTTCTAGGTGTGATAAATGAAATATGTGAAATAAGTAAATGAAATAGAGATATGAAATATGAGGTAGAAACCGGGATTCGGAATCCGATGGATTCCGATGATTGACTTGGAGCCAGTGGAGTGGATGATTGGATGAGGTCTGTGGAGTCCACGGCATGATTGTTACAGTATCCCCCCTTTAGCATTCTTGCCCTCAAGAGCACAGATCCCGATGGCCGGGGGTGCCGCATGGAATTTGTGAGTGTGATATCACGTGATTTTCACCTCTTAACTTGTTACCACCATCATCTTGGTGGTAGGAAAACTCTGTGCTTTTTTCTCAACTCGTTCTCCATTACTCCTGACGATGACTAGCGAGTACTGATGGTCGCGGACACTGGAGGTGTATGTTGCGCCTGCCACTCCAGAGGAATTGGAGGTCGAGGAACTGTTGGCATTCTATGCTGGCAGGGATGACAAAGAGGAGGCCTATCGGGTCGCCGTGGAAGCCCACGAACTGTGGGTAGCAGAGAAGATGAAGGCGGAGAAGGCCACGGAGGCTGCACAAAAGAGGGCTCATGAAAGAGCAAAGAAACTTCAAGAGCTGAAGTCTAGAAAGGAGGTGGAGGCTGCGGCAAAGCGGGCAGAAACAGAGCAGTTGGTGAGGGAGGAAGAGGCATGGAGAGTAGCAGAGGAGAGGAAGGTCGCTGCAGAGAGGAGGGCAGCAGAGAAGAGGAAGGAAGAGGCGGCGGCCGCAGAGGCCGAGGAAAAAAAAATGGCAGTGGCTGAGATGGAGGCCACACAAACTAGACACTTGCTGCGGGAGCAGATGGTACTGGCAAGGCAGGCCGCAGAAGCCGCGGCAGCGGCTTTACAGGCTGAGGATGGCGATGGGGAGGAGTCCGCGGAGGATGCGGATGAGAAAGAATTGGCATGTGAAGAACTGCGCAGAAAACAAAAGGAGAAGGGGAAGTCGAAGGTGACCGGGGCCATGGGCCTGTCAAAGAAGAGAAAGCAGCTGTCGAAGGCAGTGATAGAAGACAGCGAGGATGAGGGGACCGCAGGGCCATCGGAGGGGCCTTCAAAGAAGCAGAAACGTAAGTCTGTGGAGGAACATGGAGAGTTCCATGGTAAAGGTGTGTGGTTGGTTTGATTTTGATTGTTTTGGCTGATTTTTTTGTTAGACAAGTGTGGACGGTGTTGGGCCGACGGAGCCCGGTGTGTGATGTCGTCAACTATGTGGTCTTGCAAACGGTGTCGGATCTGCAAGGCGAAATGCATGTGAATGGATGAGGCGGCGCCAACGGCGATGGAACAGGTGCTAGATTTGCTGCAGGAATTGCATGCCAAGTTTGATGAAATGGAGGGTCGAATGGAGAACATTGAGAGGGAGTTGGAGGCCATCAGAGGCTGTGTAGATGACTTGGTGGACGACTTCAAGGAGGGAAGTGCCTTGGAATATCTGCAAGATTTCATTCCGACAGCATCCGCGGAGGACTGGGACATTTCGTTGGGGGAGTTACAAGAATTGAAGGGGGCTACTCCCGAGGTACTCCGGCAGGCTATGCGCCTACGACTGGATCAAGACATGGCTCAAGTGTTCCATGCCCACATTGCGTCCACGGAGTTCAATGGCCAGGATCCATTCGAACTGGTGAACATCGAGTTTTGGCATGGAAGCCGCAGGGAAGGGGCACTGGAGCATTTGATTGCAGCGAGTAAGCGGTTTAGGGAGACGCGGGTGGAATTCTACTGCCTTGGAGGCCGCCGGAGCAAGTGGAGGTTGTGGAAGGAGTATTTGAAGGGAGGAGAGGATTTTTTAGTGGAGGATTCTGAAGGGGAGCTGGAGGATGGTGAGGAGGTCAGGCCAGAAATGCTACCAGAGTCTGTGGCCGCAGCTGTACCTGGAATGGTGGAGTTGATGAAACAGGTGAAAGGGAAAGGAAAGGGTAAGGTAGTGGAAAGTGGAGAGGCCAGCGGGTCCACGGATGCCTAGCATCACAGCCTCCTTGTATATCATTTTTATAGACATTTGTAGATAGATGGATGATAGCGTACACCCGGAGGGGCAAAAATGTATATTGTTTTTTGTTGACAATCTGAAAATGGTGTGAAGAAAGGGTGAAGTCAAGAAATGCGTCTGACGGACTCCGTTCCCGATTAGGCAGTGAATTTGCAATAGCTTTCCAGAATCGAATTTGAAATTGGGGAGACAGATTCCGATGGGAACCGATGGAATGGCTGATCAAGAAGGAATAGGTGAGGTCTTGACTGAGACCTTGCGAATGGTGACCTTGGATAATGGTCCTGGTTTGTCTGGGTAACGACAATGGAAGTCTTCAATGTAGTCTTCTGCGGAGAACTCTGTAGCGGGGATCCATGCAAATTCTTCATCAGTACCTTCGTAGCCCAACCATTGGACACGGTAGAGGAGTGGACAATGGAACCGATGGTCTAGCTTGGAATCAAGAATCTGTGCGATCTCGAATTGCTCTTCTCCATCGACTTCCATGGGAGGTGGAGGTGGTTGGGTGCAATTAGGAATGGTATTGATTTCCATGGGTTCCAACTGTGAGACGTGAAATACAGGGTGAATGGAACGGAGATCTGTGGGAAGTTTGAGCATGAAGGAGTGGGATCCAGGCTGAGCAATGATATTGAACGGTCCGAGGAATTTCTCAGAGAATTTCGCAGTAGGGCGAGTAGTCCTGATGTGTTTGGAGTTAAGGAAAACCTTGTCACCTACTTTGAAATCTGGAGCTGGGGACCGTCATTTGTCCACTTGGAATTTGTAACGAGACTGAGCATGAGTGATTTTGTCTCTAAGGAATTGGTGAAGATCGTCGAGGTTGACTATGAAATCGCGGGCCCAGGCAGAGGTGATGTCATGTTCAGGGTACACAGTGATGTTAGGATGGTCACCCTTATTAGCGAAGAATGGAGAGATTCTGGTGGAGGCGTTCGGAGCATTGTTGTATGCGAATTCGGCAATGGGTAGTAGGGTATCCCAATTGTCTTGTTGGTATGAACAATAGATACAAATGTATTGTTCAAGGGTTTGATTGGCGTGTTCAGTTTGTCCATCGGCTTCTGGATGGTAACCAGAAGTGAAGTGAAGCTCCATATTAAGGGATTTGGCTAGGGCACCAGTGAATTGGGAGACAAATTCAGAGCCACAGTCAGAAGTGATGTGATTGGGAACACCATGCTTGGAGAAGACACGGGTGACAAAGAGCTGAGCTAGCTCCGAGGAATTGATGGTGTCATGAGTGGGAATGAAAATGGCTTGTTTACTTGCACGGTCAATAACGACAAGGATGGCAGTGAATCCATTGGATTCCGGGAGCTGTTCAATGAAGTCCATGGAGATGGAATCCCACGGTCGTTCTGGTACAGGCAAGGGTTTGAGTAAGCCAAATGGATGGTGTCTAGGTGTTTTGTTACGACCACAGGTAGTACAGGATTTGACATAGTGGCGAATGAATTCACACATCTGTGGCCAGGTGTAATTCCGTCGGACTAATTCGAGAGTCCTGTTTTGACTGAAATGGCCTGCCAAGATATGGTCATGATTGTTTTGGAGGACACAAAGACGGAGGTCTGCAGAGTCTGGGACATAGATGCAGTTGTCAAGGTGGAGTATTCCTGACTTGTCTACAGACCACCGGGAAGGATTGGAAGGGGAAGAAGCAAGGTGGAAGCCTTCAGTCGCTGTGGAATCTGTGGGTTGTGCGAGCTTGATATCAGAATGCAATTGGTCTACATCCATGATTGCACTAGCACGGAGTATGGGACCTTCAAGAAAAGTAGTGCAGAGAGAAGTGGAGAGTTGCTCTTGAGTAAATACAGGACAGAAATTGTGAGGATTGACTTGAGCGTATTGACTATCCCCCTCTTTAGGGTAGATGTCCCATTGTCTAGTGAGTGCGTCCAGTTTCCCACCTAATTTTCCTGGACGGAATCGGATAACTAGGTTGAATTGGGAAAGGAATTCGGACCAGCGGACTTATCGGCATGTAAGGACCTTGGTAGTGGAGAAGTATTCAAGGTTTTTGTGATCAGTGACAATGTTGATGGATTCTGCGGAGCCCTCAAGGTAATGATGCCAGTATTTAAAGGCTTCAAAGATGGTGAGAAGCTCTTTATCATGGGTATCATAGTTGAGTTCGGCTCCGTGGAGACTGCGGGACAAGAAGGATATAGGGTGAATTTCCCCATCATCAAGGTAGATGGAGAGGATAGCGGCAATGGCGTAGTCGGAGGCATCGGTTTCCACGACAAGTTGACGGTCGGGAATCCAATGAGTAAGGATAGGGGCGTGAGTGAAAGCCTGTTTCAACTCGTTGAATGCAGCTAAGCATTTGTCATCGAATTTCCACGGAATACCTTTGCGTGTAAGACATATTAGAGGTAGAACGATCTCACTGTATTCGTAGATGAAACAGCAGTAGAAATTGGCGAACCCAAGAAATGATTGGATATCTTTGACCTTCCATGGGATCGGCCAGTCAACAATGGCTTTGACTTTGTCTTCAGCCATCCGTAAGCCTTTGGGAGAGAGGATATAGCCTAGATATTCCATGGAATCCCAATTGAATTCGCATTTAGAACCCTTGCAGTAGAGCCCATTGGCTCGAAGTCTGTGTAGGACTTCACGTACATTCTTTCGGTGTTCCACGGGATCGTTGGAGTAGATGAGGATATCGTCGAGGTACACGACAACAGAGACATCGAGCATGTCTGCGAAAATGTCATTGACGAAACATTGGAAAGCCGCAGGAGCATTGGTTAGACCAAATGGCATGACGTGCCATTCAAAGGACCCATAGCGGGTACGGAATGCGGTTTTCCATTCATCTCCATCAGCAATACGGACTAGATGGTAGGCGTGGCAGAGGTCGAGTTTGGTATATATGCGCATGGAACGCATGGAGTCAAGAAGATCAGATATGAGGGGAAGTGGATAGTGGTCCTTTTTCATGATTTTGTTAAGGCCACGGAAGTCGACACAGAGTCTGAGTTCACCAGTTTTCTTTTTGACGAAGAGTACCAGAGCTCCGTGGGGAGAGTGTGTCGGAGAGATGAAACCATTACAGACGTTATTGTTGATAAACTCGCATAAGGCTTTGAGTTCGGATTCAGAGAGGGAATAGATGGGTCCGAGCGGAGGTGAGGTGCCTTCCTCAAGGTTGATCTTGAGATTGTAAGGATGATGCTCAGGGAGTTTCTCTGAGAGAGAGTCACTGAACACATCGGCAAAGTCATGATACTCCAGTGGAACATCAGATAAATCTGGTGGAGCCGCGGAAGCAGCCTGGCCACTAACACTTGGCATAGAAGGTTGGAGTGTAAACTGTTGTGCACCCTCCTCTGTGCAAGCTCGTACGAAAGCAGCCACGGAAATGATAGATATTTTGGGGGCAACCGAAGCGGAAAATGATGGGATGGATGGGTATGAGTAGATGGGTTCATACGCTGGTGGAGTCCATCGGGATCTCAGAGGTGGTTTGGATGGGATAGGACCTGAAGGGTCCTTGCAAGCTTGCACTGTTGCATCGGAGGCCGCAGAAACGTCTGGAATAGACGCACCAAATAGCTTTGAACGGAAAGTGATACTGTGCTTTGCCCAGTCAATCAATGGATTGTAGTGGGAGAACCAGTTGTATCCCAGAATGAGGTTACAAGATGAATCAAGATGTGTGGCGTAGAAGTCAATAGGAATGATATCTCCCGATGGGAATCGTATGGAGAGAGTAACAGATTGTGAGATGTGAGATCTGGTGGAGCCGTCGAGAAGCCGAAGTTGTACAGGAGGAATGGAGTTGGTAGGGATGTTGTGATCGTTCACGTACTTCAAGTCAATGAAGCAATGGCTGGAACCAGAGTCGACTAGAGCAAGAAAACGTAGGATGGTGGATAGAGGAGATCCAGAGCTGACTTCACTGGATAAGGATATGGTAAGGGAATGGTTGGAAAGAGCGGTGGCATTGAGGGTTACGATCTCCGAAATGCAATGACAGTCAACGCAACCCTGTCCTTGCATGGAGGAAGCAGGGTTGCTCTCTATTTTTCCGACTCCGAAGGAGCCAAATCGACAGAGGGGGGAGTACGGTCAGAGACCTCAGCTGCACGTCCATGCGCGGAAGCCACGGCTTTTCACTTGTTGCAGTCCTCGGTCTTGTGTTGTTGCCACAGAACATGCAGAGGTCATTCTTGCAGTGGCATTCCTTTTCCTCAGGTGTGAGTTTACCGTCCTTGCCTAGCTTGTCAGCGTAGGGCTTCTTGGAGGCACCCGTGGAGCCGGAGGAAGAAGAGGTAGATGATGAACCCGTGGTGGAACCGTAGGATTTCAGGGCCACGGAGTTGTTGGAAGAGCTCGAGTTAGAACCCGTACCCTTGGGTTTGAAGGTGGAGGAGGTGGAGGGCCGGTCATGGTTTTCCCTGGAGACCTCAGCTTTCCTAGTCCAGTAGCAAGCATCAAGCTCCTGGGCAAGGGTCCGCATATCGTGGAGGTTGTTGGGTTTTCCATGGTGAGCCATGTCATCCTTGATTTGTGAGCAAAGCCCGTGGTAAAAGGCATGATGGAGGGAGTTGTCGCCATAACCAATGATGGCAGCATGTTGATTGAAGCTTACTATGTACTTCATGATCCTGTCTCCATCGTGCATCCGAAGATTTTCGAGTTCATCTTCAGCGTCTCTGACGGCATTGAACGGACCAAAATTGGTACGGAGCTCTGAGAGGAAGGCGGCATAGGAGTACACCCAAGCGGGAGGATTGGCTTGATTGGGATGGAGGATATCCGGTTCGAACCAGTCAAGGGTGACACCGGAGAGGAAGGAGATGGTGTAGTTGACTTTGGCAGTGTCCGCAGCGAATGCGCTGGGCCTGTCATTAAAGTTCAACTGCAGGGAGACGATGAACGCCTTGAGTTTCCGTGGGTCTGCTCCATCGAAGGTGTCCGGTACCTTGACTTTGGTACGGTGATGAGCCTCAGGGCTCTGTACGCTCAGAATTCACGAACTTTGTCATTTCTAAGTGACAATCGACTTAGCACCGGATATAATATTATCTCCGGTGTGCACACGCTACTATAGGACCTTCTTGGCACTTCAACGACCAGATATAATGGAGAATATCCATCCCAACTTGTTTCGCGGCTCAAATTGTACGCCATCACGGCTAGGCACCAATATCGACCGATTAGTTGACCACCGGAGATAAATCATACAACGCATCAGAGCGCATCACTAGCGCATCACGGCGTAAAACCCCGGCATTGATCCTTTAATTATATGAGGTCATACTCATCGACCGTTATTCCGCTTCAATAATCACCAGGTTTTTGTCAGCTTGACGCCTAGTTTTACCAATAAAACCATGCCAAGGTCGCTAGCGCACGATACTCCTTTCATACACCTCAGGATATTGACCGTACCCTCCCAGTCCGCAGTTAAACAGCACCTCAAAAACCATGCTGGAGAAGACCCATGATCTAGGAAATTTACCTTCCTTCGGTAACGCAGAGGATTAGCTGTTACAAGCGACTACGGAGATATGTATGGACGCTAGGATCATTACAAAGCCACAGCCTTGTAGCTTTACTAAGTACTGCTATTAATAATTATCTCCGGTAGTATAAAAGTAGGTAGAAAATCGTAGTAAAAAGGAAATCAACTACCACCCGTTACTCTGCCATTAGCCTCGCCATATGCTTGTCACCAGATATAATCTCGTCTCTACACACTTGCTACAGTCATTAGCACCGGTTTTAAACAAACCATACCCCACGCATAGCGCAGTATACGAACAATAGCAATTGTTTGCACCCCATACGCTCGCTATAAGCCAGAGACCGGTTTTACACCATCTGAGCTTCGTACTCCTTTGCGCTCTCCTTGAGAAACGCTCTAAACCGTGATCGACCGGTTTTAGGAATTATCTCCGGCGTCACACATCGCACATTAGCTTGCACTCCATCATTAGCAGTTGATACTCGCGTCTAGCACGTAACACCGGTGTTCGCATCATACACTGCCTCTTTTGTTTTATAGGATTGCACCATCTTCATCTTCATACCATAGGAGTTTTATTCGGCTTTATTTTCAACATTGTTTATCGCAGCCCACTTGGGTAGTCTCTGGCAGACTTATAGGAATCGACATTGTCAACATAGGATCATTTTGGACTCGACACCGTTTAGGACCATTATAGGATTGGATAGGATTGGATAGGATAGTCCCTCGAAAGGACTCATAGGTTTGACATTGACATAGGATAGAAACATCTCCGAGTAGACTCAGCTTTCGACATCGACTTCAGTATATTTTGCCTCATATAGGATCAACACTCGTTATCTCTGTGCCCCACCGGATATAAACATATTTTCACACTTTTGCCCACATTGACCAGCATTATTAGAATCGCCACCCAGTACATCGACACTCCACCGGTTATAAACCAACTGCCGCACACATAGCTTCATTTTCACCGTTATTTTCATAGGACCTACGTCCAGAGATCTCGTCTATTTGTTTCTCCTCATTACACCAGATTTGCGGTATTCACGTCATACCCAAAACTGTTCAATCTCGTCATTGAGATTATCCCCGGCCTACAGCCAATACCTTTTAGTATTTGATCGCTTGAGTGCTACTTGCTTGACTGAAAAGTCGTAGTATAAACTCGCGTCTAGAGGAAGTGATTAGGTCACATGGAGGTGCCCCGAACAACTCGCACAACACAGTACCTTTATCTCCGGTCTACACCATCATTAATCATTACTCTTTGAGTTTTGGTTTGCCATTGCCACGGAAGTTTAGGTTCATCAATGGATGATCTGCTGAGGCGGGTTGTTGACTTGCTGGGTAAGGCCATGGAGGAGGTTCATGAATTCCATCATGAGGCGGTTCTCATTGTTGGGATCAGGATTGGGAGGATTAGGAGGATTACCACCTGGTCCGCCAGGACCCCCGGGACTCCCAGGGCCACCTGGATTTGGTGGACCAGCTGGTGGACCGGGGCGCTGTGGATTGTGAGGGTTGCAATTGCGATTGCTAGGGGACTCTGGTTCACCGTCGCTGTTGCTGGGATCCCCATTGTCACCTTCTTCCTTGACTGGGAAGAGAGGCTGCATGTGCAGGGTTTCCGGGACGATGCTTCGATAACCACCCCATTCGTTCGTACTAGTGGAATCCACGGAGAACAGATTGGGAGTGGTGTTGACATCGGATTGGCAGGCAGTGAAGCCACTGTGAGTGTAGGTTTCCCTATGTGAATGTTGTGCGGAGGCTGAATCCTCGCCGAAGAGGGTGTGATCCTCTTTCGATGCAGAGGCAGGAATGTCGCATATGGAGAGACGGGTTATGGGCGGAGCCGTGGAGGAGGATTGAGTTTGTGAGGGATCGAGGGTAGTATTAGACATTCCTAAAAATTTCGACTCAAGGGTTTGAGTTCGAATATACTGTTAGGATCGTGCCAATAGGATGAAGTGAAAGGAATGCACACCGTGGAATCCGCAGAGTGCGTGGGGCTTGGTGAAGCTATTAGCAACGTCACCCTTGGGTCGAAGCCCAAAGAAGGATTATGGACAGAGTCTGTGGAATTATGATCTCTAGGATCAAAGGTTAAGTCCAACGGCTATTGGAGTCCGCAGACGTAGAGATATGGATTATGGCTTGAAGGCCAAAGAGAGTGAGGATGAGAGTTATTGGGCTAAACCAAGTTGATATTTGAACTGAGGTATGTACTACTAAATGTACAGCTTATATACTAAGATGGAGTCCGATGAGTCAGGGTCTGGAATAGTGTAGGTATGGCTAGAGTGACATGAGCTGGAATGTTCTGTATCTAGAGGAGTCGAGTATTCCATGGACTCCGATATAACACCTACTCGCTACCGTGACGGGTTCTAGGTGTGATAAATGAAATATGTGAAATAAGTAAATGAAATAGAGATATGAAATATGAAGTAGAAACTGGGATTCGGAATCCGATGGATTCTGATGATTGACTTGGAGCCAGTGGAGTGGATGATTGGATGAGGTCCATGGAGTCTGCGGCATGATCGTTACAGTGACTAATCCCAAATAGTTTAACAAACATTGATTTTGGGACCACTACTGCTGTGACATCCAGCATGCAAAGTATTAATTCCCTCTCCCTTGACGAAGTCAGGTGAAAGTTCATGTCATGTTCCATGCTATGTTGTTCTAATCAAAGTATAGTATCCCCAATGATCCTGTCAATGGCATCGACAACTCCATGAGTGCCAATCATAACGACGGATCTCACATCTTGACTCCAACTGACAAGCACAACAAACCTCCCCCCCCGGAAGTCGAACCGGATAGCGTACTCGTCCATATCCCGAACGTGACTGAGGGAGATATGGCCATATCCACGGACGCCGGTAATCACGTCCATGGGCTTGCCTCCACAGTTGTAACTGCCAACAAGGAAAATGACAAGCCCGATAACGATAGTGACGATGTTATTAATACAGCGGCCACCAATGAAACTGTCCTCCTTCCATTTTTCAAAAAACTTCTCACCACCCTAAGGCCATTCCTATTCTTCCATGCATGAAGGAGTTAGGTGTTGCTTATGGTGACCCTGACCCTTGCTTGATTATTCCGTTCAATCTTGCAGACAAATTTGCTGGAAACACAGTCAAAGCAAAGTACATTGTATTTTGTTATCCTCTGGCCCTCCCCGCTAACCTTGTGTACAGGCACCTGTTGAACTTTGCCTTTAAATTGGAAGGTCATAACATGCAAAACTTGTTTAGTGCTGTTACTCAGCAATACAAATATCTTGTCGTCAATCCCAAGAATGACGGCAGAAAAATTGTATACGCTAAGAACAACAAAGAAGCTACGTTTTTTCTTATTGGAAAAGTAACATTTTGCAACCTAGCCACTGGTGAATATAACAAGGAGATTGATATTCAACCTATGGGTCGCCAATGGCCTCGATGTGTCATGGTGCTAGCCCAGATCCTGAAGTTCAATGACCCCCTAGTCGCAGTATATAAAGATGGCATTACATTTTCCACTTACCATAAGCCAGGTGATGGTTCGTATTCAAACTCTGTCATCACTACTCTGCTTGCTTATGCATCATTTAGGGCAAAAAGAGCCCACTATCAAGAAAATTCCCATGGATGGTATTCACCATGGGCCCCATGCATTTTTTTCTTCCATGTACATAGTCACGAATTAATGTCAAATTTGAAAGCTATTTGTGCTTGGAACATGGAAGGTGTGTATTTCCCGAAATTTGACATTCTACGACAATCTCATGACATTGTAGTACCGATGTACTGTGGGGAAGATGCGTTTGCACTTACATGCTACCCCAAACTCCCTCGGGCAGATGAATTTGGGGTGGACTCCTTCGTTCTCATTGCTTTCACAGTTGGCGGTTATCGTACTCGTGAGGACTTTGAATGCATCTCCTTAAACGTCCAGTTCATCATTGGCCTTGAAGAACAGCATCCTCATGATGTTGGTGAAGTCACCGATGACACTTTAATTGAGCTCAGAGATGAAACCCCAATTGGAGTTGATGATGTCACTCCAATGAGACTTGTTCCGGAAAGTTTCGATCCCATTGACGTCACGGCAATTCCTGGAGGGCCGATAATGTAAAACCTGTTTCTATATTTCTCTTTCAAGTCAACTGTGTACAATAGACCGAACATTTGTTGACAATGTATTACTACTGTTTGAACTGAATCATGTGATTTGCATGAACAAGTAAAACCAAGCTGCTCATTCCAACACTGGCTTGCTATTTTTTTTCGATGAGATTATTACTGTCATGCCACTTGACGTCGACAATCATTCAAGTACGCAAATAATGTTTTTTGACTTGTGTGATTTCTTCAACATGCCAGAAGTGCTCAAACTGATGTTCAGAACCTTTGCTTGCAAATCCTTAGCAGCAAGAACGACTTGACTTGACAGAAAAGCTTAAGCAACGTCTATCAACTCAACATTTACTTTTTAAAAAGAATGATGCTGATCGCATATATGCATGTGCTCAAGAATGTCCTGTCATCAGAAGAGTCCTTCATGGATTTAATTAAGTTCAGTCATTATGTCGGGCAACTGAGGGATGCATGCAGAGATTAATGTTGCAAAAACTTCAATGAAAGAGGCATCATCAATTATAGCGCTAATGACTCCTTCAGGCCAAAATTGTTCCGAGCCAGGTGTGGGGCAATACTGTAATCTGTCGGTAATTCCTGAGACTAGGTCTTGAATTATTGTTCGCAGTCAGATCCACATAAGTTGGAATATGTAAGGAATGTAGTTAAACTATAGCTAGGGCGCTGGTGGTGGTGGTTTCATTACTTGCCGAACTTCCATTCCTAAGGTTGCTGAACAGGATTTTGATGATAAGTACTGATCGGTAACCGATCATCAACATGCGAAGGACATATATTTTTACTTACGTCATGACACAAATATGGCCTTCATTATTTTTAGATACTGACAACTTCATAACTACAAAGGGAACTAAGTTGTAATAACCTGGACTTGATGGGCATGAACAGCGAAAAGCTACAAAAATTCAATATAAATTCATAGCTTATCAGATACATTCAATGTCCTCACCTCAAATTTGTCCTGCATGCCTTGACTTACATGCACCATCAACGAAACATTGATCTTCACAGGATTTCCCTCCACTTTGTGCAAAATTTCCTCAGCTGTAGCATGCTGCCCAGGTGTGGTGGAGGTATTGCCACATTCATTAAAATTGGGTGATCCAGTTATTTTCTACTGCCTCTCATAATTCAGTACAACAAAAACTGTATTAAGATAAACATGTATGACAACCAACAGATCGATATAGATCAGGATATATTTTTGTCTCCAACCGTTGATGAACCTAAACTTCCGTGGCAACGGCAAACCAAAACTCAAAGAGTAATGATTAATGACGGTGTAGACTGGAGATAAAGGTACTGTGTTGTGCGAGTTGTTCGGGGCACCTCCGTGCGACCTAATCACTTCCTCTAGACGCGAGTTTATACTGCGACTTTTCAGTCAAGCAAGTAGCACTCAAGCGATCGAGTACTAAAAGGTATTGGCTGTAGGCCGGGGATAATCTCAATGACGAGATTGAACAGTTTTGGGTAGGACGTGAATACCGCAAATCCGGTGTAATGAGGAGAAATGAATAGACGAGATCTCTAGACGTTGGTCCGATGAAAATAACGGTGAAAATGAAGCTAGGTGTGCGGCAGTTGGTTTATAACCGGTGGAGTGTCGATGTACTGAGTGGCGATCCTAATAATGCCGGTTAATGTGGGCAAAAGTGTGAAAGTACGTTTATATCCGGTGGGGCACAGAGATAACGAGTGTTGATCCTATATGAGACGAAATATACTGAAGTCGATGTCGAAAGCTGAGTCTACTCGGAGACTCTCCTATCCTATGTCAATGTCAAACCTATGAGTCCTCTCGAGGGACTATCCTATCCTATCCTATCCTATAATGGTCCTAAACGGTGTTGAGTCCAAAGCGATCCTATGTTGGCGATGTTGATTCCTATAAGTCTGCCAGAGACTACCCAAGGGGGCTGCGATAAACGATGTTGAAAATAAAGCCGAATAAAACTCCTATGGTACAAAGATGAAGACGATCCAATCCTATAAAACAAAAGAGGTGGTGTACGACGCGAACGCCGGTGTTACACGCTAGACGCGAGTATCAATCACGAATGACGGGGTGCAAGCTAACGTGCGATGTACGACGCCAGAGATAATTCCTAAAACTGGTCGATCACGGTTTAGAGCGTTTCTCAAGGAGAGCGCGAAGGAGTACGAAGCTCAGACGGTGGAAAACCGGTCTCTGGCCTATAGCGAGCGTATGGAGTGCAAACAATTGTTATTGTTCGTATACTGCGCTATGCGTGGGGTATGATTCGTTTAAAACCGGTGCTAATGACTGTAGCAAGTGTGTAGAGACGAGATTATATCCGGTGACAAGCGTATAGCGAGGCTAATGGCAGAGTAACGGGTGGTAGTTGATTAACTCCTCTACTACGATTTTCTATCCACTCTTATACTACCGGAGATAATTATTAATAGCGGTACTTAGTAAAGCTACAAGGCTGCGGCTTTGTAAAGATCCTAGCGTCCATATGTATCTCCGTAGTCACTTGTAACAGCCAATCCCCTGCATTACTGAAGAAAGGTAAATTCTTTAGGTCATGAGTCTTCTCCAGCGTGGTTATGGAGGTGCTGTTTAGCTGCGGACTGTGAGGGTATGGTTGATAACCTGAGGTGTATGAAAGGAGTATCGAGCGCTAGTGGCCTTGGCACGGTTTTATTGGTAAAACCGGGCGTCGAGCTGACAAAAACCCGGTGATTATTGAAGCAGAATAACGGTCAACGAGTATGACCTCATATAATTAAAGGATCAATGCCGGGGTTTTACGCCGTGATGCGCTAGTGATGCGCTCTGATGCGTCGTATGATTTATCTCCGGTGGTCGACTAATTGGTCGATATTGGTGCCTAGCCATGATGGCGTACGAGTTGAGCCGCGAAACAAGTTGGGATGGATATTCTCCATTATATCCGGTTGTTGAAGTGTCAAGAAGGTCCTATAGTAGCGTGTGCACACCGGAGATAATGTTATATCCGGTGCTAAGTCTTTTGTCACTTAGAAATGACAAAGTTCGCGAATTCTGAGCGTACAGAGCCCTGAGGCTCATCACCGTGTATCCAACTACAAGACAAACACTATAATAAAACATGAAATTGCGTCAATGCTCCTGTGAGAAACCGTGACACAAACTTCATCTTGATTCTTCGCATACAACCCCTGCAACACATTCACTTGTGCATCAAAGAGTAGTTGTGCACTGAGCGAATCACTGGAAGGTCCCAACCTAAACTAATGATCGTTGTTTAACAACGGGAACTATGTAGACATCAATAAATGCAAATAAATAAAATAGATGGGAGCTCACTAGAAGATCTGTGGTTATGCTCATGCCATAATGAAGCCGACCTAACAACATGCCATGATAAGGTTTGTGCGTTTCCGTATTAAAGAATTCCTGTGATGTCTTGTTGCTTTGGTTAGAATAAATGTCACGTTTGTATGAAAGCCGCGATATAGAGGGACCAGAACTGTGATAGTAAGACTGCATGACCCAATCAATTTCTTGACTGACGTTAGGTGGGGCCATATTCATGTGAACTTTTCTCCTCGAATTTTTGCTTTTTAAGTCTAGAGATGTGCAGCTATTTTAACTGCTTCTTCTGAATAACACTGAAACAATATTAAATAGTAATGAATGTAAGAAGATGCATGACTACCATTTTTAGACATTCCGTAACCGTCAGAACGTCATCGTTGACAAGCTGCTGAACCACGTGTTCATGTTGATGATTGTTCCAATACAGTTTCATCACTAGAACATCCCCCTTCTAAGACATACCCACTTTACCCAGCGGATAGTTTTTAGGATGTATTATATGCCGGTAGTTCGGGATGAAATAAACCATGTACATAAACCTCAATTCTGTCTGCCCATGTCAGACATCCAAAATCCCTCTGCCTAATGTCTGCGACTCAACCCATATATTCGTGTCAAGGTCATCGATAGAACACAATTCCATCGCTGACTCTATCAATAATACAGGAATGATGCAGGCTGCATGCGGCCTGAAAAACACTCTGTGAAACAGGGCAAACTCCTATGAAACTCAATTTTGCATTGAATATGCTAGACCATGAGGTAGTTTTTGCATTACGGTTTGAATATGCGAATGGACGGTGAAGTCAAGACATTTAAAAGGATCCATGTACTTTCCACTCCTTGCATCTCCCATAAATACCCGGAGTTTTCCCTCAGACATTTCAGCACACTATTCTCAAAATGCCTATGGAAGAACAGGCCCACATCAGTGATGTGTGTAAAGATATCTATGAATCTTCTGTTTGTGCTTTCATTCTTTCTGTCCTTCTGACTGAAAAGAGCCCTCCTTAGTCTTCTGATATGTACGTTCACGCATTATTATATCCCATCAAATCACCTGTGCAACGATTTCTCGTCCCTGTTCGCATTCTATCATGCAATTCCCCCCCCCCCCCAATCGATCGATGACTACAAGCTGTCTGACTGGCTCCGATTCATGGATAACACTTATCCCATAATAAACAAAGACAGACAACGAATCATTGTACAAACATTTCACAACAATCCAAATGACACCTACGCCATTTATTTTGAAGACCATCCCACATTTCTGTGTGGAAACGAACTAGTGGAAAAAAATGTTCAATGTTGTGTGGTTCAGCGCCATTCTAATTTTAAAATTATCTTCCGATCTGCACTCCAATCTGGTAACTGACGTGATGGTGGATGACGTGCTCGACGTCGACGATGTATTGCACCAGTAAGCATTACTTTGACATTCTCACTGAAATACTCAATGCCTACAGTGCACTAACAAAGAATATGATGATACAACAGCCGTGCATTTAAAGCATGGTTCTGTTAGCTTACAGATGTACACTATCCCTCACCTACCAGTCATGACTACAGTCCATTCACCTCCCCTAACCAGGATTCGAGAACTGTTGACCATTGTACTTCGCTCCGAACCTATTCCCGAACTCATCAACTTATCCCATGTGTGTAGTGAATTTCGCTACACTGCCAAGTACATTATCCGTATGCACATCCAGAAATGCCTCGCTCCCTTCATTCCCCCCAACCGTTGGAAATCATTTTTCCATCTTCTCAAGACATCCAGAGCAGCGATTGCGGGATCCGTTGCACTTGCTGTCCTCTCTCCTGATCCCAGACAATGGTTTCCTGACGACTTGAATATAGTCGTGCCCCTTGGCAGATCAAATCAGTGGTCTCGCTTCCTCCTCACGGCGAAATTCATCGAACTACCCACTCACAATATCACCAGCAGAAAGTTTTCCGTTGTGAACACCCACATTAATGCTTCGATCAGATGATTTGAGGCTCCGGAAATCGTTTACTGTGATCCCTGCCATGCTCACATGTGCACATCATTTGAAAATGGGAATATCGTGGTAATAATAGAAAGTGCTCAACAATCCATTTTGCTACCCATCCTCAGCTCCCCGACCACTGCTCAGATGAATTTCATTACCCATAACCAACTGTTCTGTCCGTATCCCACCCTCACCATCAAAAAACTTGTGCTACATTCCTATCAAGGCAATCCCAATTATCAGTCTACAATCCCTAAACTGCCAACTTACCGGCAATTCTTAAACTTTGAACTGAAAAATATGCATCTACTGTTGGGAAGTGCGACACTTGAAGGAAAGTGTGGAATTTCTTGTCCTGAGCTGAATAGACGCTTACACGGTCTCAGAGGCATTGGAGTATTTCATTGGGCTGTTCCTGACCAGGGTGTGGGTAACAATGAGGATGTAATCACTGACGCCAGTCTAGGATTTCAATGGTGCCTCGGTTATGCTTGCATGAATAGGGAATACCCCACTTACTATTATTAATCACCTTGTATTGTCTACTTAAACAATATCCTACCCGTTTTGAAAGTTTGTTTCATTCATGCCAACGACGCCTACTTCAATGACACCAGCTACTGTAGTCAATGCCTCAACACCTGCTACTTCATCCATGCAAATATTTGAACCCTCCAGGACCACTGAATCTCCCAACTGGGATGCCAAAAGTGATTTACCAACAGTAAAAGAATTGTTACAACAGACGTCACCTAATAAAAAGCCCCAATGTTCTGCCCAAAGGTTAATGATAATCATATGCACAGTAACTTTTTGCCAAAAAAAAATTCTATTCATTACTACTGAAATAGATCGCTGCATCATCGGGAGAACAAAAAACTTACAAACTCAGAGACGACACTCCGTTGAAGAAAATCCTCACATCATTTGCCGCGTTGTATGGCAAAGAAATGTCCTCATTCAGGTTCTTCCATAGCCAATGCGCACTAAACTTGAATCTGACAATATGCTACATAGGTTTGTGTATGAAGGATGTAGAATCAATCCTGAATGAACTCCCCGAATGTATGACATGGAAGACGACGGTAATGTGATCACAATATAAATAGCTAAACCACCCCCCCTGACATCCCGTGAAGATGTGATTGACGCCATGATTGAATGTATGTCTGTTAATTCACACACTAAAGAAAACCATCTTATATGCATTTAGAAATTGGTGGATTTGTAGAAAACATTATGACAGGCATGAATGTAGCCATGTACCACACTTAATATGAAAATGTAAATAGCACGTGTCACAATTTCCCCCCCCCGATCATTGTTGTTTCATAAAATGTCTCCCCTTCCTCCCTTAGAAACATGTCCGGCCTAATCAAAAGACATTTTCCCCAGTTCTTCTCAACTATACCAAGCTACCGTTAATCTCCGTATTCTTCAACCAGGGACCAGCACCCATGCTCTCAAACATGTCATAGCACAAATTTTCCCACCGTCGTTACTGCCATAGCAAAATGCTCATCAAAGTCATCGCCAACTCACAATGAACCACAACCATCTCCAACACTGCCGAAATGCCGATATTTGTCCTATACCAAATAACAGAACTCTTTTCCACAGTCAATATGCCTTGTAAAAAAAAAAAAAAGGCTCTGGCACATGTCTACCTATGTGAAAGTCACAGTGACTGCCATACTCATCCCATGGCACACACACCCACAAAGACAATGAATACATCATAACAAGATGCCCATCAGTTCTGTCTTCAACTCAGAGCCCAGTCCAACGGTCTCCACCCACCCACAAAGCCCATGAATGTCCTATACGAACTTACAAAATGTTCAGGCACATTCAAATGCACGAGAAGTCGTAAAAAAAAAAAAAAGGACCCAACAAGTTCACCGGGTTTGTCCGGCGGAGTTTGAATAATGCCGGGATGCTGATGACAAATCATCAGCATTTGCCAATACACAAGAGTCGACCAAAAAAAGGGGGGGCGAACGATTTCACCGGATTTGTCCGGTGGAGTTTCAATTACACTGAGATGCCGAAGGAATAATCGGCATTTATCATGGAACAATGATTTTCGGGAAGTGCCATCAAATGACGACTTTCCTGAAACTTTGGCAATTGCCGGACGATGACGATGCATTGGCAATTACCGTGATGAAAAGCCTATTCAGAAGTTGCCGATATCTCGGCAATTGCTGAGATGCCAATGGAATGCTCCGTGCATGCTTATAATGTTGATGTGTCATCGACATCTCGGCACAGCTGAAACTCCACTGGCAAACGCCGACAGCAGACCTGACTTGCACAAAAATTGACGCATACAACGGCATTTCCTCTTGCCGTACCCGTGCACGTCTGCACACGTAAACTACTATGAGTAAGCATCATAATTGCCTTTATTAATAACTGCTCATTCGCGTTATTCATTTGCGTGAGCACTTATCTAGACTGAAATGACCACTATAACCAACATCGTGAACATTATTGTGATTGTATCAGGTCAACAATGACTGGACAATGTTAACATAACGTCTCCCTTCATTTTCGATATCTGAGGTCGGTTTTAGTTGTGGTGAAAACCATACGAGTTCTACTTCATGAACAACGAAATGTTATTAGCCACATGTGGCTATAGAAGAAGACCAGCCAACGACTAAGCACAAAAATTTAAACTCTCTTCATCACCACCACTACAAATGTAAGTGTTCAACCTATCTTTCAGACACCTGCTTACTCACCAATGCCAGAAATGATATTTTACACTTATATCCTCAAATCTTGGCCTTTAACTCCTGAAAGACACATGCATTTAATACCTTTGCTCCACTGGGTACTTTGGCTCAAGCAAGAGGACATACACCGTTGCAGCGGCGGTTACAATGAATTTGTTTGCTCAATCGCGTAAATTTCTCCATAAATTACCATGTATAAATGTCTCAAACGTTTATATAGTAGACTTCCCGACCGTGATCATCCCCATTACACCATATGTGTCATCATCTTCTCAGTAGTATACATTACAATCCTGACACACCCTATTCGGCGGAATTTCAGCCTGATTTACCAGCGAATCACGCCACACGAGTCATCAATTTCGTGTTATATGGCAAAATTCCCGAAAATTGCATCTTCTTCAACGAGAAAAAACAACGTTCCCTCAAAAGAATGTAAGTTGCCAACGTTTACTCTACCGTTTTCTTACTGAGCTTTGATCAGTTTTTTCTTCTAAATTGCCGTGCTTTAATACATGAATTGCATGATTTTCCTTGTGTATATATATACTGATTTATTGAAAAAAATACCAGCTCCCCTTACTATGATTAAATTAATCAATCTATGTCTTTGATGGCTCACCGGTGCCCTGGATAAGGTAGCAGGCTGTGCCGCTTGCCAGCCTTACTTCGTTATAGAAAAATACATAGTAAAAGAGATCTTACCTCAGTCAGGTTGATGGAATGACTGAGGTATAAAGAAAGAGGGAGCGGAGCTATATGCGACGCGTATGTGTACATGACCTAGAGCGCTTTGCTCCTCAATAGTCCGTTCATCGATTCAATTCACTCACATTCAGCAGGGAGGAGGGCGACAAGCTTGGAGCATGCAGAAGGAAGGGCGACCGCATGCAGGAAAATGGGGGCAAAGGACAGAGTGCAAATGAGACTTGGGGAAGGAGATGGTTGGCCAAGAGTGTGGACCCAGTGAGTGAGGGGAAGACTATGTGCATGTGTGGGTGGTCTATTATTAGCATAGGTGGACTGACAGAGGTTGAGGGGTCATGTAGCTGATGACATTGTGCATAAATGGTGGGACAGCTGGGATGTCGGCGGGTGCTTGGAGGGATGAGACATGGATGGATGTCGAGTGCTGGCAGGAGTTTGTCTGCAGACAATAGTGTGCACAATGTCAGGTGGCCTATTTTTATTACCCATCAATGTATGTGAAGTCATAAGGGCATCCAGCTGTTGCTACTCTTACTAACAAAGTGTACAGAGACAGTTGAGGTCAAAGGATAGAGCAAAGTGCCCACATATGAGACAGGGGACCAAAGCTGTGAAGGGTGGTGTGCATGGAGGGAAGACTGCATGCAGATGGGATGTCGACAGGAGTGGTAGTCATATGGGAGGCAGATGATGGGACAGGTCATTTCTCGCACAAAGGCAAAAAGGACAAGGGGAGATGACTATATGGAAAAGCACCAGGGGGCAAAAGAATGACCAAATATGGGGTGGCGAGCATTGGGGATGCAAAGTTGAGGAATCGCTGATGAGCCTCCAGGCTCTGTAAGCCCGGAAATTTCACGATTTCTATCATAATAACCGGAAGCGCTCCCAGGCGAGCTTTCAGTAAACCCCACGTTGCCTACAGAGGCATACTACTTTCATATAAAATCGCCGCTACCCTCACGACACCGATATCCCTCCCTCTCGACAACGCATCCCAATCCTCATATACCATCACAATAAGGTACCGTTGATGGCCGGTCTCCTACTTTCGGCAATAGGCGCGGATTACCGAAACATTGACGCATCAATGTCACATCAACTATGCATCACGGCTTGAATTGCCGGCATGATCATTTAATTATATGATGTCATAATCATCGACATTTGAGTCCTCTCGATAATCGAGGACCGCAGCCACTATAGACCGTGGTTACTAACGCTGCATCCTTGCCAAGGCCTTCGGAAATCGTTATCCCATTCGGCGACCTCTGAACAGACCCCCTACCCTCTCAGTCCACAGCTAAACAGCACCTGAAATATCTGCACATTGGCCACTCGTGACACCTAGTATTATCTCCCTACGGGAACGCAAAAGAGTTGCTGTTACCGAAGCCTTTGGCAATACACATGGACGCTCGAACACTTACAGAGCCGCAGTCTTACAGCCTTACTAAGTAGATCTAAATATATCATGTACATTGTAGTATAAAAATCGGTAAAGTATTGTAGAAAGGAGACACTAGAGAACCCCACACACCCTAGAGAACAATAACCGGCACACCAACGGTTATACTTTGTATTACTGTGCTTTACGAGCATATACACTCTATTCTATTGATCATTGGGCATACAACACGTCACTATAAGCCTAGGTCTGGGTCTTCACTGTCTAAACACTTCATTCATCCCTCCATCGTCTCTACCCTCGACCACATACCACCCCGGCTTTGAATACTCGATTGCCGGTCAGTTTTGCACCGGCTACTCGCCGATAAACCGGTCATAGCTTTGGTATAGGCTTTGACGTCTCTCTACGCTGCACGCGTAAACATAGCATCCCGTTTCATTTTAAAGGCCGCATCGTCTTCACTTTCACAGATAGGAGTTTACTTCAGTTTCATTTTCAACATCATATTGCTGCCTGTTTGGGAAGTCTCCGAACAAGACTTGTAGGACTTGTATCGTCGACATAGGATCGTTTAGCCCAGTTCAGTTATAGTTTCAGCATAGGATAGGATAGGAAAATCCCCGTGTGGATTTATAGGTTTGACATTAACACTGGTGAAGAGGCATCTGAGTGCACAGTGCTAGAAATGCAACAGCGTCGAAGACACTGATCACGCCCACACCCAACACTACACACACAAACACACTCAAGTTCGTGGGGGGATTCTAATGCGATGAAAGTAGCGAACCCAAACAACTGAATTCTCAATATCTCTAAGACACGCGGAGCAAGAGCTCTCGTATAATATCCAGACTTCTCTAAGTCCAAAGGCTTTTCTCAGAACAAGAGGTGCGACTTCTGTCGCCGGGCCTCAAGGCAAGGGTGTATAACACAACGCAACTTTGTTAAACATCTCTACAACTTTCTAGGAATCGCGCGGGACTCTAATAACCACTGCACCCTATCAATAACACCCTAAACACCACTTAAACAACTGCGCTCGAAGCAGAAACCAATTCCTATTAAAACAATCCACAAGAACCACAGGATTCTAACCTACGCGCTCGAGTTTCCTAACCGATCGTAGACCCACAGGATTTGAACCAATGCGATCCAGAGAATACACACAATCACAGAGAACCCCGTCCGACAAGCCAAAGGGTTTGAACCTTTGCCAACTTGCAGAAATAAACCAGAGCGAGCACTAACCAAGCCAAAGGATTTGAACCTCTGCCGCTTGTAATACCTCGCGTCACACAAAACCCTCAATCAATAGAGTAGTACCTACACTGACACGAACCTCTCTCAATCTCAACACAGAGCTCAAGTCAAACAATCAATGCAACTTAAGTATGGAGTGCCCTGCAAGCCTTATCGGCCACGCTCATGACTCAAATCACTCAAATTAATATCAAAGATGTCTATATTCTCTCGCTCGAAGTTACGAACCACTCCCAGTGCTAGGGCGAGTAGCTATTGTCTCTTGCACCGTCACAATTGGGGTTCAACACCTCTGACTCATCACTAATGGACAAAGTGCGAGGCTCAAACAGCTCCAACGGAATCGCGCGCATATCAAATAAGCTTGTCACTATTACAGGGGGGGGTTGAAAACCTGTGTTACTCTATCTACAATATTGTATTTATACATTTCTGCGTCCTACAAGTCGGTACAACTTAATACACTACTGTTGCAATACCGGAACATCATCAATCGCAATGCGTGCGTGTTGTTATAGCATGCCCGAGGCTGGACACTCAGTCAGAGGTCTATCTTGAGACCAGACTCTAACTCCTCATGGTTGAGACTCCACTCGCACTGCGCTCTATTGGTTGGCATGTCACTCGTTATTTCTTCAGAGGATACCAGGAGTAACAGCCGGTCATATAGGCTGTATCCTCATTTATTCCTGAGTTTCTAGTTTTCTCTGGTAGGTGGGGGATACCCGCGGTAAGCCTAGGCACTGCGCTCTATTGCCAAATTGGGTTCCCTCGGAGTTCTCTATTCTTAGCCATCATTTCATACACGCGCGCGACTCTTTGATCGATCTCTGCCCTGTGCGTCATAGATCAGTGTGTCACGTAGTTTTCCCAGTATCAGGTATGCTTTTCATTAATGCGTTAGAGTGCGTATGCAGTCTGTTTCTAGTGCATTCAGTATCAAATGCTGGACTCTTGTACTTAGTGTGACCGTATCCCGTATCATTCTAAGTTAGAGCATGCATTCTACCAATCGTCACTCAAGTCTGATATGTGCGCGTATTGTATCGCGTGCAATATGGATATCACTGCGTTCTGTGTGCATTACACTGCGCTCTATTCATATTCCTTGTTATCTCAATGCCAGGATGTTGTAAAATGTATATATTGATACATTTCGTGAAATTACACTGGTAAACACTTTGAGAGCGTGTCACCGGATAGGATCAGTAACCCGCCATCGACATAGGACCTTGTTTTTGCCCTGTATTCTCAACAACAAAACTGGCTGCGGTTTTATCTTCGTTTATTCACTATTTCTCTTTAGAGAAGATCGTTGCCTAGTGACTTAGTATCACCAGATCAGATTTGTTTTCCCACAGACTACTGGTATTCACGTCATACCGGTTTCTGTCAGCTCTCGTTTATTCGAGATAATTACTGGCAGACAGCCTACATCTAAGTACTCGACTGCTAAAGGGTACTACTTGCTAGACTTTCACGTCGCAGTATACACCTGCGTCTAGAGGAATTGATTGGAGTGCACAGAGGTGCCCCGAACATACTCGCAAACACATTGCCTTTATTGCCGGCGGTTTCGCACGTTACCGATACTCTTTGAATTTGGTATTGCTGTTGCCACGGAAGTTTAGGCTCATCATCGCCATGCCAAGAGATGAAATGAGGTGTAGAGAAAGGACCATTGTTTACACTTCAAGGCCAGTCAGATGAAGAGCACAATCTGACCTTCTCTTCTGTCAGCCACTGCCATCAAGCACAACAACACTTAGTAGGGCCAAGAGTCCTGTTTCACCTGTAACCTGAATGTTGCTTACACTTGGATGATGCATGGAGCAAGCCATAGAGCTTCACATTTTGCATGCAGAGAGAGGGATGAGATTGGCCATGGAGCTGGAGTAGGTATGTTCACTATGCTCATCTTGCTGAAGTCTTATTCATGTCTAGTCATGTCATCCATAGTGGCCATCTGGTGCCTTCCCATGCCAACAACTCCAAGGAGCTGGTGATCACATTGTCTTTGTTAGCACCATCCTTTGTCGGGTCGGTCAATACAGCACTCACAAACATGCTCATTTTTTTTCTCCTCATCCAAGGCTAAGATGACTAGGAGCAACAGACAACTTGCTGTATGAAGGATGGGACAGACATTGATGGGTGCAAGCAGGGAGGTGGATGGATTTCAAATGGGAGCTGAGTGACTGAAAAGCTGCAGGTCATTCATGCAAAACACATAATGAACACCAATGACATCACCAGGCTGCTATCAAGCTGAGCTATGTCAGATTATCATTCCCATCACATACTTCAGTGCCACCCTCATTCTTTACCATGTTGTCTTTGTTTTGGCCTTGAAGTGTCTGCAAAAAATACCCGAAAGTAACAGGCCAAATTTGTGGAAGCTGGTGCCTGAGCCTCCTACAGGATTGGGTATGAGGCTCCTGTATGGAACTGTGTCTTCAGTGATGCTCCTTCTGTTGCTGTTGTCAACATAATTGTACAGAAATTGCTTCTTATTCTGATTAGGTATTTATTCTGCAATATTTTCTCATCACCTGTGTCATTTGTATCATTTTCTTCACTCACATTTATTTCACATATCTTGTCATTTAATTTATGTACTGTAGACTATGTATGTTGCATGTTTTCAATCACTGGTGTATTCAAAACACATAATTTACAATGGTTGATCTGAGTGTATGAGGCCATATACCTAAAAACAGAGTTAAATGTAAAAGTGTGTCATCATTTGGTTCCTGGGCCCTTCACTGCATATTCTGTGAGAAGTGTCACTACCTCATGCTGGCCCCCTTCAACTACTATGTCATATGCGCTCTTGCCATCATTATCCTTCACTGATACATCAATACCCACATGATCCACCAACATCTTGACAGACTGTACACTGCCCAAACTGGCAGCAATGGAAAGAGCCGTCCTTCCCTCACTATCTTTCCTATTCACATCCACTCGGCCCGACTTTAAGAGCAAGTCAATACTACCATGCTGACTCTCCTCAATGGCAGCATGCAATGCTGTCCTCCCATTCTCTCCTGGTGTATTAGGATCATCATCCTGTCGCTCCAAGAATAACACCATGATTTCGGTAAAGCCATATCTTGCAGCAAGCATAAAGGGAGTCTGGCCCTTGAACTGGATGGATGTATCAATATTACATTCCTTGAGCAAGAGTGTAACCACTGGGATGGAGTTGCAAATTATGGCTGAGCATAGTGCCGTGAGTCCAGAGGAAGACATGGCATTCAACAAGGGTCTATTTCCACGGACAGGGTTGAGAAGCCTTTCAACTGTTTCTTCATATCCATTTGATGCTGCAGCAATGAGAGGTGTGCACAAAGGAGCACGAGACCCCCTACACCCAGAGCTATCTTTCTGAGCTGGTGACAGACTGGTGCTGGGAACTTCATGCAAAAATGGGACCTGTCCTTTGCAATCTATGTCCAATGCAGAAGACTGGAGCAAATTTACCACATTGTAATTCCCCACATATGCAGCCAGACATAACCCATGTAGATGCTGAAATTTGACCTCTGGAGCTGCCAGCAGCAACTTGACAGCATGGACCATGCCAGGAAAAAGTGTAAGATCATGTGGGCCAAACTTTTGCTCTTGAAAGGGTTGAGCAATGTCTTCCATTTGGGTTGGCTTGTCATCAAGGAAGGCAAGAATCTCCTTGGCTGTAGAGATCCCAGAGCATTTATGGGCGTGAAAGTCCCAGTAACGCATTGAGTACCAGGAAAATAGAACGAATTCTATATTGGAATCATCAGGAATATTAAATGACATGTGTGCCAGACAGATGCGTGTGAAATCCACATGGATGTGGGGGAAAAGCTTGTCTTCCTGTGAGACAAAGTATTCCTGGGTACTATAGTCTAGCAAATTATTCAGCCAATGAAGAGAGAGGAGTTCAGACCAAAGTAGTACTCACGCACAAACTTGAAACATCTTTGACAGTTAATGTCAACAATAACAACAAGTCCCACACAAATACTTAGGAGAATACCCTCGTCAGTAATATTGGCAGGATCTGCCTTTTTGGTTCCTGATTCAATGGCTAAAGCCTGCTGCAAGACTTCCACAAACAAAGGACGGGCAGCGAAGGCTACCAAACCAAATATGCGGTAGGCAAGATCCCTGCTAGGTAGACTGTTTATCCTATCCAGTAGATACTCATATGCCTTTTGAAGTGTGCCTGGCAGTTTATCCAGCTCAGTATTGAGTTGCCATCGATTGGTGCACTGAGCCAGCAAGTTCATGTGTATGTTTGCTAGCAGGAACCTGCATAAACACCATCAGTTAACAGGATTATGGCCATGTCATCGGAAACGTACATGCCATCTGCCTTCTTCACGACTGTCTGGCATATCTTTTCACCCAGACTTCCATCTTTGGAGAGAAGGGCGGGGAGATGGCCGACTTTGAGCCCGGCGATGACACATTTCTCAAGATCAGCATCACATGCTCGTATCTCGAATTTATGTGCCTCAGTGAATGATTGCATGTTATCCAGAGGTCTCGAAGTCACGAGAACATGAATCTGGTCACCTAATGCCTTCAGGGCATGTAGGACCTCTTCACGACATCTGTTGTCATCGAGTTCATCCAAACCATCCAAGATTATATATATGCAGTCATATGATTTCAGCTCGGCAGAAAACAGGCTTGTGATCTCTGCAAGTGAAGGTGACATTCCGCCATGAGACCATTTGTTGTAGAAGGTTTCAAGCGGAGCAGTCAGGCAACAGCGGGCTTGAATGAGCTGCTTCAAGAGACTGCGGATGATGGTGATTGTTTTCTGGTCCATGGCGCGATAATCACAAAAGATACAGAAGATAAGTGCTTTGTCTGTTTTGTTGTCATCAAACTTCATGCGTAAATGATTGACAGTGGTCGAGGCGAGCATTGTTTTTCCAACACCAGCTGTAGAATATATAAATGTCAATGGGAAAGTCCAAGATCCTAAAGTACTCACGACCGCCAGCACACCACAAAAGAGGGCGTGCTACAGAACTGTCTACCCAATCCAGAAACTCTGGAGATCGAAGGAACCACTGTCCCGTTTCATCGACACGTTGTTGCAGCTTGTCACGTTGAACAGCGTTATAATCCACGGGAGTTAGCCATGCGGCGACTTCTTTAGCTTTTGCATCTGCAAGGACCATGAATATCGTCGTTCAACACGGCGATAAACCTTGACTATGTACGCACCCATCTGGAGCTGCCTAGTTACATCGGAATGCTGCCTGGTTGCATCGGCATTCTCTGCGATCGCGTCGACTTTGACCTCGATGTCGCCCAGCGACTTCTTAATCTCACGAGTCAATGCGCTGGATACAAAAGGTCAGACTACGACTAGTTGACGACACGTATGACTTACAGATTGTCATGCTGCCCGGCGATCACGATCAAGCTCTTGAAACGCTCAATTTTTCCCAAATCCTCCATGACGCCCTCTTTAGTCATCGTCCAGTCCATCCTCCGCAAGATCCTTTTGAACTGAGTCGATCCAGCCTTCAGCCTCGTCTTCAGTCCTTTGAGTAACTCCAGAAACTCCTGGAATGCGCCATTGCGCAACTGCTCTAGTGTCTGCAGCCATGGGTCATCCTTCGTTGACAGCTGTGTGGTCCTTTCTAAGGCGGTTAAACAAACCTCCAGATACTGCAGTTCCCTCTGGAGCTCGTCGCGTTCTTTGGGCGCATTTTTTACGTCCTTTAGGTATTTGATGACAGTAACGGTGTTTTCGATGAGGGTGGTAATAGACGAAGCAATTCCTAGGATCTCTGCCATAGTTGGTGGGAAGAAGGCAAGGTCGAATAGGTATGCAAGTCACAAAGGTCAATGCCGGGGGCCTGCCGAGGTCGAAGTCGAAGTCACAAGGCTGTGATACCGTGTCGGAATCTCCGGTGATGATGTGAAGTAGGCCGTTCACGTTGCGTTCGTCAAAATTGTTGAAGGACTTGTGTGTTCAAGGCGAGAAAGCAAGGAAGCAGTACAATGATCATATCTGGTCTAGAAAGTGATAGCACAACCCCTACTGTGAGACGCACTTCTGTCACGACCATGGACCGACTGTCCTTCAGAGATCACTTCGCTACAAACCTGGTCCAACCCCGACCGGCATCAGCCACATGATGAACGTCACTGTTATCGATGTACAAGTCTCCGACGATGGCCTCTTATTCTCCGCCTGCAGGATGGGCGTTAATATCATCAGAGGTGATGTGAATACGTCTATGAGAAGCTGGATATACCTATTAAGCAACAGATTCAGTGAGGAGATTGGCGCATAGAATGTTGCACTCACAAGGAAGCAACCTATCGCTGTGAATTTGAGCGGAGGTAATCCCGACTGAGCGCCAGGAAAGCTAACCGGAGCAATGAGACTTTATTCTGAGGGATCAGAGGTGCCCCACGTACCCGCCAAAGGTACCTAGCCCAAACGAAGGCTTATCTGGTTTGTCGGCAGAGTTCCTTCCAATGTCCATCTTCACAAGGACGCATTTAATTACCCATCCACGCCGCTGCGAAGCCGTCAGTATCTGGTGATGAATGTAAGAAGGGAGCTTCTTACTTCTTCACGTTAGTCCGGACCCATCCATGTCACATTGACGGGATGATTGATTCGTGGAGCCAGCGTCAAATGTTTGAACTTACGACCCCTCAATTCAGGATGTTTACCGGAAATTGCTTCAGTTGTGAGCGTGTTCGCGTCCACGATATACAGCGTTATGAGGAACGCACGATCTAGAGAGCTGATATAAGAAGGATCATTTCCAGAGCATGCTGATCACTTACCATCATATTCCTTGCCCACGCCGGGAAGGTCAACGATCTGCTTGACTACCTGAAGTTTCCCAAGATAGACGCGGCACCGATACCCGATTCGCTCGAATATCAGAGAGCTATCCATAGCACCGGCAGAGACAACCACAAGGTGACTCGCTCAAACTGCAGGCACAGTCTGCTCCGCATATTCCCGTCAGTCCTTTTCGACCCTTCGCAAGAACTATTTAGCCTTCTCCATCATTTCAGTATTCCGTCCGAACGACGCCTTGATAGATCCGGAGGAAACGTGGATCTTTCTAGTTGGATCGACCTCGTGCGTGTCGGCCTACCGCATTCAATCATAACAAGGTGGACGACGAAAAGGCCGATTTATCGACGGCGGTGGACTGCGATAAGCCAAGAAAGAGCACAGAAATGAAAGAGGACATAGGGGATTGACTGTGTTTGAGCGAGTGAGATGGCAGGATAACCTAAGCACTCGAGAATATTAGTCCAAAGAATCAAGCATAAAATGAAAACTCGCATCTGTCGGGGATCCAGTCCACAGTACATACGTGCCTTTCCACGCGCGCGGCAAGAGGCGGGTCCTGAGTGATCTGCGGATTGTCGTCGCATCCTGTCACGCGGAATTCGATCCATCACCTTGCAGCGACACTTGAGTGCTTGGCAGGTCGTAGGGCCATAGAAATGTTGTCGTCAGAGCGTTAGGACTCTTCGCAACAAGGATCAGCAATTGACAGAAGAAGGGAAGTATAAGACTTACCTTTGAGCATGTAGGACTGCAAGTGCCCAACCCTCTGCTATAGCTCGCCGCTCATCGGAAGCTGATACGTCGTCTCGCGGTAAATGTGAGGTCCTCGATGTGACGGTCGCCAGGAGGAATTGTAACAGAAGAGAAACGAGCAAGATGCAGAGGAGCGCAGGCGGACGCGACTTGGGGAGTGGTCGGTGCGGAAAGAGCGTCCGTGCGGAGGGAATGAGAAAGTGCGCGCGGGATGCAAGTGCAGGGGACGAGAGCGTCAAAGCACGGAGTGTGCAGAAGGAATCAGAGAGTGCGCGCGGAGGTGATGGAGGGATGCAAGTGTGGAAGGAGGGATGTCGACAGGGAAGCTATCGTTAGTCTGGAAGGATAGGTGGTCTATACACACGGCGGAGGGAGGTCGCCATTTTCCTGTGGGAGGGGCGTCGACAGGTGACAGGCTATTTCGTGCATGAAGCAAAGTCGACGTGAGTTTGGCAGTAGTTTGTAGAGATAGCCAGGCGCGTCGGACGGTGGAAGCGGGGTGGATGGGAGCAAAAGCGATTTCAACAAGGGAGATGGAGGAAAAGGGGTGCGACGAACAAACTGCAGATGACAGTGGCGTCAAACCAAGTTCAGCGTTCCAAATGACGATGATAGACATACCCTAGAGCCCTGGAAGATGCCAGTGCCGTGACCCTGGCATTCACCGAACGTCACTAGCTTCTTCGCTGACTTCTAGTGAGGGTGATGCTCGTAGTCGTGATGGGTTGAAAGAGCGACGTCCTCTATGGGGTCGTCTTTATTTTTTGGATGCTTCCCGTGTGGGCCAATCAGGTCGTCAGCGTAAAACGCTTGCTAGTAGAATCCGGTTGCGTATAGTGCGAAGACCAAGAAAAGGTAGATTTGATTAGGCACAGAGGACAAAGGACGAGCGAAATGATGATGGTGAAGGCTCAGGGTGAACGACCATGGACGTGTACCTTCTCTTGATAGCCACTGCCAGTCCTATGATGACTCGGGGCCATTCGGGAAGAGGCCTTGCGCATGTACAAGCGAGGGTGATGACAGTGGGAGACAGGAACGCATGATCGGAGTTTCGGATCGTCCTCTCCGTCCAACTCCGAGCATGCACGCACGTACAATTCTTCATCTGGACGCGCACGCAACCGAAAGCTCTTCCTCCAAGCCTCGTTTGAAGTCTTGGCGCAGCAATTCCTCGACTTTGCACTCCCAATGGCAGCCACCTCAACCTGAACGATGTTCAGACTGACTCATGTAGCTGACGTGCTAATGTATAAGGGATGGCCTAAGAGGAAGTGAGGAACTGGGTATGGCACTTCGCAGGTGGAGTTTCGAGACGGGAGAGCTATCAGCGTCCTTGAGTACGTCAGCCATTCTGATCTCGCTGAACTCTTTCTTTGAGCTTGCATTCATCAACAGCTGCCGGGTTCTACACCGCCGAAACTTTCCCTACTGGTTTCGCCATTCTCAACGCTGCCCCCGCGGTCCAATGTTTCCAGATATCAGACTCAGCCTCCCAAGCAAACAGAGGCCGGTCCAAAGTTTCAAAATACGAGGCTCAGCTTGGCAAACCGAGTCGTACAGCGAAAGAGGATCGTCGCCAGATGCTTGCACACGTAGTGGTTGGCGAACTCATTGTGGGCGATTCATACATCGATAATATCAATGTCGTATCATTTTCGTTACGGCTGAGGGCTGCGCGTAATATCAGAAGCAGATCAGGGTCTATCTGCCATCGTCATCTTGAACCTTCAGAAGCTGAAGCTGTATTGACGCGACTGTCATCTGCAATTCGAGAAAAGACGGCGGAGAACGACTCCAAGGAGAACTTATCTCTCAGAGGTTTTCCCTCGCACCCGTCACCCTGGTCTTTGGTTTACCCCGATACACAAAATCATGACCTCCTCAGAACGTGCTCTTCCTTCAAAATGACGGCGGCCGGGACATGCAGCTCAACTCTCCAGTATTCACACCTCAGAAATTTCACTACTCCCCTATCTACTTCGTAAGCGAGGTATCCTGTCATTTCTTCTCGTCTACTTCTGTATGCATATCGGGAGGTGCGAAACAAGAGTTGGGGCATCGTCCCGGGTTCCGCTCAGCTCATATTGTTCCTCCGAGTTTCAGATCCTTGTTTTCGTTCTCCATCACAGCCCTTGTGTTGGACTCTCGCAATTGGACGGCGACTCGAGACTGTACACAGGCAGGCACAGGTCACAAGGTGTTTGACTGACTGCCCGGTCGAAGTCACTATGATGTTGTGCTGGCATCCTCCGTGATGATGGGAAAGAGTATAAAAGAATAAGTCAGCATCTATGGGCTTGACAGAAACGCCTCAAAGGACCCCTACATGACGCCACAGACTCCTCAGCCCGATGTTAATCAGCAGCGCACCCCAAGTCATCAGGCGCCCATCCGATCCTCTCCCCCTAGCTCTGGTTTCCGTATTCCATTAAATGGGTCCTGCGCCTTGCCGCCACGGGAACTTACTGGAGAGCCCCCCAATCATGAATGGGGATTCGCCCATCTACTTCGGTTCCGCTATCTTCGATAAATCGGTTCATCCAGGCAAGGTCGAACCTAAATGTGAAGGTTCACCTTGCTCGGTCGTTCTTGACGGGGACATCATTTACCACTCTGGGCGTTACGACCTGCTCCCGTTCGATCCTGATACCATGGATCTTGTATGCACGTCTGAAGGACGGATCCCGGCTGGCAGGAGGCCGGTTAAGGGTGGTTACGAGGCGGATGGGATGCCGTTGTACCACGGTATAGTCACCATGCTCATCATACCAAGCATAGAATACCAGGAGAGACAAGCCCCCGTTTGTGTGTATTATCACTTCGCATGTGCTGTAGTGGCTAATTCCTTCTTTAGGCACGGATGTGTGTACACTTTTTACGGTGTGCGCCTTGCTACAAATCATGAAATCTTGTGCGCACAAATGATTCTTTGCGTTGTTTTGAATGTTCTCTAACTACATCTGCAGGTGTTGGAAATAAGGCACAGTAGGGGATAGCTATAGTAAACCCGTAACTGTGTCTTTCAAAACTTTGGGCTGGCTTCAAGTTGTGGGTCGCTTCGTAATTCATTGACGCTGCATCTTTACACTCGTGGTGTATCAACTTTGCGGTGAACCCAGGCATCGATGACATTAATATCAACACTTTGTGCGTCATGTGCTGCCGGATTCGCAAGTGCGGGGCGCCTGTCATAGGTGCTAGAAGCTCGATTTAGTGTGCTTCTGCGAAGGTGGTTGTTGTTGCCGCGCATGCAGGATCCTCAGGCACTTAGGCAATGTTAGACCGTCGGTGACTCGTTTTTTTCATTCCAGATGCAATATAGCGATGTTGTCACACAATTCTCTTATAACCCCGCCTTGACTACGGCTCAGGAGAACGAACGATACGGAAGAGGCGCGAGTGATATGTTTCCCATCACCACGGAAGACAAGGCGGCAACATCATTGGCCCAGTTGTTGCGAAGTGGTGTCTTCAATTACGACCACGAGGACGACTTGTGATTTTCAGCTCACATGCGTCCAACCTTGCTGTTCACTGCCAACCATGGCAGATGTCGCTCTAGGACTCACTTCGTCCGTTACCGTCCTCATACAAAATATTACCACTGCCATTAAATGTGTCAAGAACGTACATGATGCGCCTAAAGAAATTGTCCAGTTCTTGGCAGAGCTACAGTATACGGAGATCTATCTGTCCACCCTGGGCGGGCTTATCAAGCTATCCTCCCGAGATGAACCTTGGACGGAGACACTACAGCAGTTGCACGGTCCCTTCCAGGAGCTCACGGAGTTACTCAAGGGACTCAATAGAAAGCTGGGAAGTGGTTCTCCTGGGTGGAAAGAAGGGACAGCGAGACTGCTGTGGACGTTTACCAAGCAGAGCGTGGACGATGATCTGGAGAAAATTGAACGTCTCAAGACCTTGGTCATGAGCGCTGTGCAGTTCGACGATGTGTAAGTGACTCCTGCGTTTACTGGTCAGAGACTAAACCTGGTATACAGAATATTATCTCAGGCAATCAAGGAAACGGTTGCAGGTGTGAATAGTGGCATTTTAATGGGTGCGTTCATGGTTTGGGTCTGTAGTCGTATTGACTGCTGATATGCGCGTACCTGGCAGACGACAAAGCTGAGAGAGTAGCGAGGTGGCTGACTCCTTTGGATTACGTCGCTGTTCAACAGGCAAAGCTGAAAGAGCGTATCGGTGATACTGGAGAATGGTTCCTTGAGTCCTCACGTTGGTGGTTGCAGATTCAGTAGTGAATGTCGGCATGTCGAAAAGAGGACAGGTGCGCGACGCTACACGAGTTTCGGCCTCCAAGCGTGGGAGGATGTGCTGTCATGGGGGAAAACGGGGGGATCCCATCGAGACGACCGTAAGCAAAGCTTGTTTGCTTGCTCTAGATCGAATGCTAAGAGATACACTGAAGATTGATACCGATGTCGAACATGGGATCGAGGGTCGTATTAGTGCTGACCCCGTAACGCAAAAAAGGGTGCGTCTACCTTGTTCTTGTGTCCTTGCTGCGGCTAAGCTTCTGTTATTAGAGTACAAGGTTACGGGGGATGTTGCAGGGGGCATTTATGTTGGACTGAAGGTGCGCCATCTAGCTCCCTTTGTTTTTGTTCTCGCCGGCTGATCATTCGCTCAGACGACCGGTCTTTAACGCGTTTAAATGACCTTGCAGGCGTCCAAGCATGCGGCTCTGCCGTCATCGATTCGCTCACATTCGGCAGGGAGGACGTCGACAATCTTGCAGGGAATGAGGAGGCCGTCTTTCTGTGGTGCGGAGACTTGAGAGCGGGACATCAGTACGCTCGTTTCTCCACGTCTTTATCCGCCGACTGAAATGACCGTTGGTTTTGTTGAAAAGGTGGCAATGGTCGGCACAGGCAACATGGTGGGGGTACTGGCAGAAGGATAGGCTCCTGGTATGTTAGCACGCTTGGGCTTGAGAGTAAACTGACGGCCCATGCAGTGGGCATATAACGGTGTCCGCGCATATGTTCGTTCTGGTAACGATACGCGGAGGTGTGTTCTATGCACTGGCCATGAGCGTGCAGATAGGACTGGCGCAATGATGAGCATGTGATTGTAGGAGAAAGTAGACACGAGTAACACGGGTGTATGCACCTCGGGGAAAATAGTCTGTGCGGGGACGGGGTGACCGAAGCTTTGAGGTGTGGCGCGCGCGGAGGGAAGGAGAGAATAGGGGGACTGCGTGTGGATGGGACCGTATGCAGAGGGACGCGTGTGTGCAGGGAGAGACGTCAATGCGGGCAGTCTTAGGGCATCTGCAAATGGACGCGTGACGTCGACAGGGGTGGTCTATCGGTAGCGTAGACGCATGGAGTGTGTCCCTGTCGTCGGATGTTATATCTTTGTTAACAGTCCACGACCACGAACCTCGCCCTCCTGGCAATCACCACAAGTCAGCGAAGGAAGCGAGTGATTTTCGATGGCTGCGAGGGTCGCAGGAAAATTCATGTTGAGGCAACTCTCATCTGCAGTTCGTTCATCAAGAGGAGAGGATCCTTAGTCGGCGAATGACTCCGAGAAGAGCTTGTTTGTCGGCAATGCCGTGAGGCACAGAGGAGCTCGAGTCGTAGCCATCTCGTGAGTATCAATTCTTTTTACCTTCTGTTTTGTTTTACTGATCTGGGCATCATTTTAACTAAGACTGTCCGTCTTATTCCCAGACAGACCCGTGCTAGGTCGCGCAGAAGGAATCTCGCTTGTCAGTGATAGTGAGCTTTGCCTTCCTCTGTCATTGGTTCCTGTTGCTGACTACAGTGTTTAGGGCTTCAACGGCGCTTTGGGATCAGCACTCGGATATCAACCACAAAGGCTAACAATTACTTTGGATGCAGGGCAGGCAGCGTTATGAGGAGGCAGGATTTGTATTGAGGTGATCAGTCGAGGTCGAGCTGCCTGGTGAGCACGTCAATGCCGGCTGTGGTTCTTCTTGCTCATCCTCCGTGCCAGACATTGTTTTCTTCTCAAGGTCGAGTACCTCCTAAATCCGTTGGTGGTACATCGAATACACCCAAAGTACTTGGAATATCTCATGCCACTATCGGTTCTACAACAGTGCCTCTTCTAGCGCCCACCCCCAATACACATCCTTCCAGCACGCCTATCCGGTCCGGACCTTGAACTTCATAGGAGACACTTTCACAGAATAGCACTGCTCGTCGTACAATGGTCACCAGAGGTCCCGTCTCAGAACGCGAGGTCACGAAGCGGCTTATTGACTACGTTGGCATGAGTGCAGATCTTATCTGCTAGAGAGCGATCGGAAACCGCGTATCTCGACTTCCATTAGACGCAGTCGGTCAGCATCACTGAAAGAGCTTCGCTTCCACTCTCAGGGGAATCCACGGAAGATAACCGTGTGTTTCTGCCTCGGAAGAGGAAACTGATACGGAATGGAGCACTACCATGTCCGAGTCCTAGTCTTACGCCGAGATCTGTTATGCCGAAACGGAGCACCATCCCATTCATCCCAACTTCCCCTTCCTTCTCTAGCTTCTCCCATCTCGTCGTCGTTCGTAACGATGTATACGACTGTATTGTCGCTACTGAGAACGTCTTTGGCGGGTCCCCCGCTGTCGTACGCCTCATAGTTTATTTCCTTTATCTCGATGGCCTGATCTCGTGATCGCCATCATTTCCTTTGTGGCAACGTTTGTTGATTTCTCATCTTGGCTTTGACTACGATGGTGCCGTTAAGCTTGGGGTCAACAATGGTGAGCTCCGCTTCATTTTCCCATGTTTTATTTTATTCTGACGTCGTCTAGACCGTCGCTAATGGCCACGGGAGTCACGGCTTTAACTGCAGGGGACGCGTCAAATGGACAATGGGTTAGCTAGCCAATATTTCACTTGAGGCAGGTAAGCCTTTTCTGTTGAACTATCAATTTCTGTGTTCCTTACTCTTGTGTTTATTGTTAGTCTCTATGGATGGTAAGTCGTTGCAACATTGGCTTCCATCTGTGTTAACTGATGTCACCTTAGTTGATCTCCGGACTTGTGACAACGAGCCGCACGTCAGGTATGTATTCAACTCTCTATGACAGTTGCAGGCTAACTAACTCCACAGTAAATATAAATTTTCTTCAACAACGAGCGCATTCGGATTCACGACGCCCATCTTCCGATGTACACGCCGGGACAGGGCAGGGTAAGCACTGCGCGTATCTCTCGAGATCGCGCTAATGTCATTTAACGTAGCTGGAACAATGGTTAGGCGTCGATGTAGCATTATTGCAGTGCAGGGGGGTAGGGAAGTTTGAGTTGCTCGCTGAGTGAACCTGCTGTCTGGTAAGCTATTGTTCTCGTTGTTTATCAATTCCTAACGACGTGTTTTTTCCCAGCCGATTGGTATGTATTATGGCTGTAGGATCGACGTTGAGCTTCCTTGGAGGCTCCGACCTTTGAGCAAAGGCTCTAGAGTATCGTCTACACCGATGTCCAGGTATGCAGACTTTTTCGCTTTGCGTTTGCACCAGCTCACGCGCCGTTCGTGGTTGCAGATCCTGTAGTGAATGTCGGCATGACGAAAACAGTACAGGTACTCGACGCTACACGAGTTTCGGCCTTCAAGCTTGGGAGGATGTGCTATCATGGGGAAAAACGGGGGGGATCCCACCGAGACGACTGTAAGCGGAGCTCATTGTACTGCTCCAGACATGAAATACTAAAAGGCACCCAGACGATATATATCGTGGAATGCAGATGTGCGTTAGAGGTCGAGAATGGGATTGAGGGTTGTATTAGTGCGGACCCCGTAGCACGACAATGGGTACGTCTACCTTGTTTTAACACTTTTGCTGCTACTAAGCTGCCATTCTCAGTGGTCGAGGTTGCAAGGGATGTTGAAGGGAGCATCGGCATGGGATTGCAGGTGTGTAATCTAGCGTCGTTTATGTTCTCGCAGCTGATCGTTCCCTCAGATGACCGGTCGTTAACGAGTTTACATGCCCTTACAGGTGTCCAAGCACGAGGCTCCGCCGTCATCGATTCACTCACATTCGGCGGGAAGGACATCACAGGGAATGAGGAGGCCGTCATTCTGTTGTGCGGAGACTTGAGAACAGGATGTCAGTAAGCACGGTTCTCCACGTCTTTACCCGCTGACTGAAATGAACGTTGGTTTTGCTGAAAAGGTGGTGATGGTCGACGCAGGCATCAGGGTGCGGGTACCAGCGGAAGGATAGGCTCCAGGTAGCACGCTTGGGCTTGAGAGTACACTGACGGCGTCCATACAGCCATTGATTCATGTCATCGTTATGACCAGGTAAGTCTTGGCTACGAGCTCGAGCTACTCTGCTAACGGCGCATACAGTGGCCATATAACGGTGTCCGCGCATATGTGCATTCTGGTAACGATACGCGGAGGTGTGTTCTACGCACCGGCCGTTGCTGCTCTTGCTAACGAGCGTGCAGATAGGACCGGCCCAATGATGAGTGAGATTGTAAGGGAATGTAGACAGGAGTCGCACGGGTGTATGCACCTCGGGGAGAGTGCTCTGTGCGGGGACGGGGTGACCGAAGCTTCGAGGTGTGGCGCGCCCGGAGGGAAGGAGAGAATAGGGGGACTGCGCGGATGGGACCATGTGCGGAGGGACGCGTGCGTGGCAGGGAGAGACGTCGATGCGGGCAGTCTATTTTTAGTGCAGATGGGCACGGGAGGGTCAGAGATGGGCAGCTGCAAAAGGACGTTTGACGTTGACGGGGGCGGTCTATCGGAAGCGTAGACGCATGGACGGGAGGACGAGCGGTGGACAGAGCATAGTGGACTCGAAACAAAGGTACATTCTGTCGTGAGGACACTTGCTGGATTCAGGGCACCATCGGAAAGTCCGGTCACGGTGACTAGCTCATCTCCAAAGTTCAGGCCGTTTTCCGGGCACGGAGACTCCGCTATGGCTAGGAAGAGAGGTGCAGTGGCGGACGGACATGAGCCTTTATCGACTCAAAGGAGGCAGCCATCTTAGAGCCATACTGGACTAGCTCGTTCTGTTGTGTTGTCTCTCTCCGGCGACATCTTGATGCGAAGGTGAAGCCTTCGCATCGTGCGTCTCCTTGCATGGCTCCCTCCACGTCCATCCATGCCCATATATTCCACTGTTTTTACTCTCCCTTTCTATGGTGTCCTCTGCGTTTCAAATTGCATTCGCCTCTGGTGTGTGAGCATGTAGTACTTTCTTAACAGCGGAGGGAATGCACCGTAATTCGTCGCAATCATCACCAATGGGCGTGTCGTCTATGAGGCGATATCAATTGATCAGAAGGATAAGGCGAAGAGGCCGATGTCGCCTTCATAACACTTTGAAGAAATGCTGAGCTCGCAGAGCATCCCCCGTTGGCTGGTTGTAAATGCAGGTGTTTTCACCTTCTCCTACACTTGCACTTACAACCGTCGCTTGAAGGTCCAATTCTACACTCATGAGCACAAGTTCCAGAAGAAGATACTTTTTGACGAAACACTCTTGGAATCAATGTCGCCTGAGCTTTCGCAAAAAAGGTTCCAGGTATGTTAGCACGCTTGGGCTTGAAAGTAAACTGACGGCGTCGATGCAGCCGTTGATTCATGTGACGGGTATGACAAGGTATGTCTTAGTTACCAGCTCGAGCTACTTTGCTAATGGCCCGTACAGAGTAGACAGACATACCACGGGTAACACGGGTGTCTGTGTGGGAACGGGGTGACCGAAGCTTTGAGGCATGGCATGCGAGGAGGGAAGGAGAGAATAGGGGCACTGCGCACGGATGGGACCATATGCGCAGGGATGCATGCATGGCAGGGAGAGACGTCGATGCGGGCAGTCTTAGGACATCTGCAAAAGGATGTGTGACGTCGACAGGGGTGGTCTATCGGAGCGTAGACGCATGGACGGGAGGTGGTATGTACCGGATGCCCAGGGCATTGGCAGATGTCATGTCGTCGGAGCGCACGCAGTGGCGGCATCAAAGAGTGGAGCATGCGGAGGGAATGGGAGAGTGCACGCAGAGGTGATGGAGAGATGTTGGCGAGAGGGAGTTATTATTAGTGTGGATGGACAGACGGGAAGGCATGGAGAGCCATTTGACCACAATTTCCTGCATGGAAGAGGGTCGAGATGGCAAGAAAGTGTTTTCAACAATGGAAAACGAGGGAAAAGCATGGAGCCATCAAATGAAACCGGAGATCACACTGTACCGGGCTTATAATTTCAGCCTCGCTTCCCTTTGTCTCCCATCCCATTGTCGAGGACTACATCAACAACACCATGTGTCTGTTCATCGGTGTCACCTAGCAAACACCTCTCCCTCGTCAATATTCTGGCCAATTTCTGGGCATGGAGAGTCAGTGAAGGAAGCGAGTGATGTTTGATGGGCTGTGAGGGTCGCAGGCAAAGTAGTGCGTCGCCACCATCCAGTCTGGTATGGACAGCTCTAGGGTATGTCTGTCATCATCTTGAATGCTGAATTCATGTTGACATGACTCTCATCCACAGTCTGTTCATCGATTTGATTCACTCACATTTGGCAGGGAGGAAGGCGACGAGCTTGGAGTGCACAGAAGGAACAGTGACTGCATGTGGGCAAATGGGGGCAAAGGACAGAGCGTGAATGAGACTCGGGAAAGGAGATGGTTGGCTGAGAGCATGGACGCGGCAAGGAAGGGAGGACTGCACACAAGATGCATGTGTGGAAGGGGGCAGTCTATTATTAGCCTGGGGGGACAGATGAAGGTCGAGGGGTCATGTGGCTGACAGCTGGGACATCAGCGGGTGTTTGGAGGGATGAGACATGGATGGATGTCGAGTGCTGGCAGGGAGTTTGTATGCAGACAATAGCATGTGCAACATCAGGTGGCCCATTTTTATTACCTGTCAATGTATGTGAAGTCATAAGGGTGTCCAGCTGTTGCTACTCTTACTCACAAAGTGCAAAGACACACCTGAGGTCGAAGGATAGAGCAAAGTGCCCGCATATGATACAGGATGACCAAAGCTGTGAAGGGTGATGTGCACAGAGGGAATACTGTGTGCAGATGGGACATTGATGGAGGTGGTAGTCATGTGGGAGGCGGATGACAGGACAGGTTATTTCTCATGGGAAGATGAAAAGGACAAGGGGAGACAACTATATGCAAAAGTGCCAGGAGGCAAGAGATCGAACAAACATGGGGCAGCAAGTGTTGGGGATGCAAAGTCAAGGAATTGCTATGCCAAGAGATGAAATAAGGCATGGAAGAAGAGCTGTCATTTGCGCTTCAAGGCCAGTCAGATAAAGAGCACAATCTGGCCTTCTCTTCTGTCAGCCACTGCCATCGAGGACAACAACACTCAGTGGGGCTGAGAGTTCTGCTTCACCCATAACCTGAACAGTGCTTACACTTGGATGATGCATGGAGCAAGCCAAAGAGCTTCACATTTTGCATGCGGAGAGAGGCATGAGATTGGCTGTGGAGCAAGGGTAGGTACATTCACTATTCTCATCTCACTCAAGTCTGATTTACATCTAGTCATGTTGTCCATAGTGGTCATCTGGTGCTTTCCCATGCTGACAACTCCAAGGAGCTGGTGATCACATCATCTTTGTTGGCACCATCCTTCATCGGGTCGGTCAATATAGCACTCATGAACACGCTCATGTTTTCTTCTCCTCATCCAAGGCTGAGATGACTGGGAGCGGTGGACAACTTGCTGTATGAAGGATGGGACAGACGTCAACAGGTGCGAGCAGAGAGGTGGATGGATTTCAAACATGAGCTGAGTGACTGAAACACTACAGGTCGTTCATGCAAACACATAACAAACAGCAATGACATCGCCAGGATGCTACACACAAGTTGAGCTATGTCAGACAATGTATTGTCATTCCCATCATGTACTCCAGTGCCTCCCTTCACACCCTCATTCTCTACCATGTCATCTTTGTTTGGGCCCTTGGAGTGTCCACAAACAATACCTGAAAATAACAGGCCAAATTTGCAGAAGCTGGCCCCAGAGCCTCCTACAGGATTGGGTATGAGGCTCCTGTATGGGACTGTGTCTTTGGTGATGCTCTTTCTGTCACTGTTGCCATTGTCAACATAATTGTACAGAAATTGCTTGTTGTTCTGATTAGGTATTTATTCTGCAATATATTCTCATCACCTGTGTCATTTGTATCATTTTCTTCACTCACATTTATTTCACATATCTTGTCATTTGATTTATGTACTGTAGATGATGTATGTTGCATATTTTTGATCACTGGTGTATTCAAAACACATAATTTCCAACAGTTGATCTGAGTGTACAAGTCTATATACATAAGAATGGAGCTGTATGTACAAGTGTGTCATCATTCAGTTCTCAGGCCCTTCACTGCATATTCTGTGAGAAGTGCTGCTACTTTGTCCTGTCTCCCTTCAACTGCTATGTCATATGCACTCTTTCCATTGTTGTCCTTCACCAATACATCAATACCCGTATGATCTGCCAACATCTTGATGGACTGTATGCTGCCCAAACTGGCAGCAATGGAAAGAGCCGTCCTTCCCCCACTATCTTTCCTATTCACATCCACCCTGCCTGACTTCAAGAGCAAGTCAATACTACCATGCTGACTCTCCTCAACAGCAGCATGCAATGCTGTCCTCCCATTCCTCCCTTGTGCATTAGGATCATCATCCTGTTGCTCCAAGAATAACTCCATGATTTCACTCAAGCCATACTGTGCAGCAAGCATAAAAGGAGTCTGGCCCTTGAACTGGATGGATGTGTCGATATCATCTTCCCAGAGCAAGTGTGTAACCACTGGTATGGAGTTACAAATTATGGCTGAGGATAGCGCCGTGAGTCCAGAGGAAGATGTGGCATTCAACAAGGGTGTGTCTTGGTAGAAAAGCATTTTGACCGTTTTTTTGTGTCCATTTGATGCTGCAGCAATGAGAGGCATGCACAAAGGAGCACGAGACCCCCTACACCCAGAGCTATCTTTCTGAGCTGGCAACAGACTGGTGTCAGGAACTTCACGCAAAAATGGGACCTGTCCTTCATGATCTATGTCCGATATATGGAACATGAACAAATTCACCAGATTGTAATTCCCCACATATGCAGCCAGACATAACCCATTTAGATGCTGAAAATCAACCTCTGGAGCTGCCAGCAGCAGCTTGACAGCATGGACCATGTCAGCAAAAAATGTAGGATCATCTGTGTCATGCCATCGCTCTGGAAAGGGTTGAGCAATGTCTTCCATTTGGGTTGGCTTGTCGTCAAGGAAAGCAAGAATCTCCTTGGCTGTGGAGATCCCGGAGCATTTATGGGCATGAAAGTCCCAGTAACAAAATGAGTACCAGGAAAATAGAATGGTTTGTCCATTGGAATCATAGTAACCATTAAATGACATGTGTGCCAGGCAGATGCATGTGAAATCCACATGGATGTGGGGGAAAAGCTTGTCTTCCTGCGAGGCAAAGTATTCCTGGGTACTATAGTCTAACAGATTATTTAGCCAATGAAGAGAGAGGAGTTCAGACCGAAGTAGTACTCACGCACAAACTTGAAACATCTTTGACCATCAATGTTAACAATGACAACGAGTCCTGCACAAATACTTAGGAGAATGCCCTCATCAGTAATATTGGCAGGATCTGCCTTTTTGGTTCCTGATTCAATGGCTAAAGCCTGCTGCAAGGCTTCCACACTCAAAGGTTTTGCAGCGAAGGCTACCAAACCAAATACACGATAGGCAAGATCCCTCTTAGGCAGACTGTCTATCCTGGCTAGTAGACGCACATATGCCTTTTCAAGTGTGCCCGGCAGTTTATCTAGTTCAGTATCGAGTTCCCGTTGATTAGTGCACTGAGCCAACATGTCCATGTGTATGTTTGCTAGCAGGAACCTGTATAAACACCATCAGTTAACAGGAACATGGCCATGTCATTGGAAACGTACATGCCATCTGCCTTCTTCACAACTGTCTGGCGTATCCTTTCATGCAGACTTTCATCTCTCTTGAGAAGGGTAGGGAGATTGCCACCTGCAAGCCCGGCAATGACACATTTCTCGAGATCGGCATCATTTGCTCGCATGTTGATTCTATTTGCCTGATTGTACGATTGCATCGTAGCCAGAGGTCTTGAAGTCACGAGAACACGAATCTGGTTGCCTAATGCCTTCAGGGCATCTAAGACCCCTTGACGGCATCTGTCGTCACTGAGTTCATCTAAAGCATCCAAGATTATGTATATGCGCTTGTATGATTTCAGCTCCTCACAAAGCAGGCGAGTGATGTCTTCAAGTGAAGGTAACGGCACTCCATCACCAGAGCAACTGTCGTAGAAGGTTTCAATCGGATTAGTCAGGCGACGGCGGGCTTGAATGAGCTGCTTCAAGAGACTGCGGGTGATGGAGATTGGTTTCTGGTTTGGGGCGCGATAATCACAAAAGATACAGAAGACAAGTGCTTCGTTCTTCAAGTTCTTGAATTTCGTGCATAGATGATTGATAGTGGTCGAGGCGAGGATTGTTTTTCCAACAGCAGCTGGAGGACATATAGATGTCAATGGGAAAGTCCAAGATCCTAAAGCACTCACGACCGCCGACACACCACAAAAGAGAGCGTGCTACAGAACCGTCTGCCCAATCCAGAAAATCTGAAGATTGAAGAAACCATTGTCCAGTTTCATTGACACGTTGTTGCAGCTTATCACGTTGTACAGCATTATAATCCACAGGGGTTAGCCATGCGGCGACTTTTGTAGCCTTTTCATCTGCAAGGACCACGAATATTGGCGTTCAATACGGCGATAAACGTTGACTATGTACGCACCCATCTGAAGCTGCCTGGTCACATCCGCATTCTCTCCGATGGCATTGACTTTGTCCTCGATGTTGCCCAGCGTCTTCTGAATCTCGCGAGTTAACACGCTGGACACCAAAAGTCAGACCACGACTAGTTGACGATACGTCTCACTCACAGATTGTCATGCTGCAAGGCGATCGCGATCAAGGTCTTGAAGTGCTCAATTTTGGACAAATCGTCCTTTACGCTCTCTCTCGTGATCGTCCAAACCATCCTCTGCAAGCTCCTTTTCGACCAAGACGATTCAGGCTCCAGCCTCTTCTTGAGCCCATCGAGTAACTCCAGAAGCTCCTTGAACATATCCTGCAACCGATCCAACGTCTGCAGCCATGGGTCGTCTTCCGTTGATAGCTGTGTGGTCCTTTCTAAGGCGGTTAAACAAATCTCCAGATACTGCAGTTCCCTCTGGAGCTCGTCGCGTTCTTTGGGCGCATTTTTTACGTCCTTTAGGTATTTGATGACAGTAACGGTGTTTTCGATGAGGGTGGTAATGGACGAAGCAATTCCTAGGATCTCTGCCATGGTTGGTGGGAAGAAGGCAAGGTCGAATAGGCAAGTCACAAAGGTCAATGCCGGGGGCCTGCCGAGGTCAAAGTCGAAGTCACAAGGCTGTGATACCGTGTCGGAATCTCCGGTGATGATGTGAAGTAGGCCGTTCACGTTGCGTTCGTCAAAATTGTTGAAGGACTTGTGTGTTCAAGGCGAGAAAGCAAGGAAGCAGTATAATGATCATATCCGGTCTAGAAATTGATAGCACAACCCCTACTGTGAGACGCACTTCTGTCGCGACCATGGACCGATTGTCCTTCGAAGATCACTTCGCTACAAACCTGTTCCAACCCCGACCGGTGGCGTCAGCCACATAATGAACGTCACTGTTATCGAGTTACAAGTCTACCACGATGGCCTCTTATTCCTCGCCTGCAGGATGGGCGTTAATACCATCAGAAGTGATGTGAATACGTCTATGAGAAGCTGGATATACCTATTAAGCAACAGATTCAGTGAGGAGATTGGCGCATAGAATGTTACACTCACAAGGAAGCAACCCATCACCGTGAATTTGAGCGGAGGTAATCCCGAATGAGCGCCAGGAAAGCTGACCGGAGCAATGAGCCTTGATTCTGGGCCATCAGAGGCACACCACGTACCTGCCCAAGGTACCTAACCGAAACGAAGGCTTATCCGGTTTGTCGGCAGAACTCCTTCTAATGTTCATCTTCACAAGGACCCATTTTAATTGCCGCATCCACGCCGCTGCGAAGCCGTCAGTATCTGGTGATGAATGTAAGAAGGGAGCTTCTTACTTCCTCCCGTTAGTCCGGACCCATCCATGTCACATTGACGGGAAAGTTCTGGTAAGGAAGTTAGGTCATTATGATTGATTCATGCAGCCAGCGTCAAACGTTTGAACTTACAACCTCACAGTTCAGGATGTTTACCGGAAATGGCTTCAGTTGTGAGCGTGTTCCCGTCCACGATATACAGCGTTATGAGGAACGCATGATCTGGAGAGCTGATATAAGAAGGATCATTGCCAGATCACGCTGATCACTTACCATCATATTCCTTGCCCACGCCAGGAAGGTCAACGACCTGCTTGACACCGAAGTTTCCCAAGATAGACGCGGCACCGATACTCGATCGCTCGAATATCAGAGAGCTATCCATAGCACCGGCAGAGACAACCACAAGGTGACTCGCTCAAACTGCAGGCACAGTCTGCTCCGCATACTCCCGTCAGTCCTTTTCGACCCTTCACAAGAACTATTTAGCCTTCTCCATCATTTCAGTATTTCTCTAGAACAACGCCTTGAGGTCCGGAGGAACCGTGGATCTTTCTAGTTGGATCGACCTCGTGCGTGTCGGCCTACCGCATTCAATCCATAACAAAGTGGACGACAGAAAGGCCGATTTCTCGACGGCGGTGGACGCGATAAGCCAAGAAAGAGCAGAAATGAAAGAGGACGTAGGGGATTGACTGTGTTTGAGCGAGTGAGATGGCGGACAACCTACGCGCTCGAGAATATTAGTCAAAGAAGAATCAAACATAAAATGAAAACTCACATCTGTCGGGGATTTGTCCACGGACATACGCGCCTTTCCACGCGCGCGGAAAGAGGCAGGCCCTGAGTGATCTGCGGATTGTCGTCGTACCCTGGCACGCCGAATTCGATGCATCGTCTTGCAGCGACACTTGATTGGTTGGCAGGTTGCAGGGCCGTAGAAATGTTGTCGTTAAAACGTTAGGACTCTTCGTAACAAGGATCAGCAATTGACAGAAGAAGGGAAATATAAGAGTTACCTTTAAGCATATAGGACCACAAGTGCCCAACCCTCTGCTATCGCTCATCGGAAGCCGATACATTGTCTCGCTGTAAAATTGAGGTCCTAGATGTGATGGTCGCGGCTTCTGGCAAACCGAGCATGGTAGGACTCGGTGAATAGCCAAGGGTAGCGCCTGTCGCGAGGAGATTAGCTGGGAAGACAGGCAAAGAAAATTTGTAACGCACGTTCAACAAAGCAGAAACACTCTAAGCCCCTCGAACACTCTGCCTTCCAGATCCCCGTCTCTTTTTTGCGGTGAATGCTAATTGAATGAGGTCATTGCGGATTCTTGGCAACGAAGAACGAACACCGCCGACTTACTCGAGCTGGGACTAAAAGCTGCGCCAATACGTACTCAGCGCGCATGTCGATCCCAAAAAAAAAAGCGCCACAGCATTCTAGGTGAAGCGGCGAGCCTTGCCTGGACAGGGTGGATAAAGCTGTATTCCGCCATTGACTTGTGAGGCCATTACGGATGACGCCTGCGTCCCTTTGTCGAGTAGAGGCCGACCTTGCGCAGCTTGGTGAGCACTCACCAGTCGACGTCGGCTGGGTTGAAGGCTCACATGGTCACAAGCCTGGGTGTGTTGTGTTAGGAAAAGGTGCGAAATCGTCGTGTGGAAAGAAGTAGAGAGACCGGCACGGTGGTGGTCGAAGCTTAAATTGCACAGAGATAAGATGGGTGATATGGCACGCTGCTAGGGGGAAAGATATTGCTCTTTTCTCGCCGTTCATATCATCGTAGCAACTGGGTGCTGTTGACTTGTCAAGCTGGGTCTGATATTTGGTACAATTAAACAGGTCCAGGTGCACGACGGCGTAGTGGGGAGAACGGCGAATGCAGTAGCGTTGAAAGTGATGAGGACATCCGTGTGATGAGCAACACACTGGATGACCGTTCTGGCGCCACCGATCCGAAACTCCGGTCACAGTTTCCCCTTCTGTCTCCCCCCGTCATGCTAGCTCACTATGGGCACGGAGACTCGGTAGGAAGAAAGGCTTAGGATTTGGCATCGCGTAATGTGGAGGTGAGTACCTTACCAAGTCCGTTGTTCTAGAGGGAAAATGTTTGACTCACCGGTTTAGTGACTGTCTTTTAGACGTTCGTCTTGTACTATCTAAATTACGTTCGCCTCTGTGTGAGCAGGTACTACGTTCTTAACAGCGGAGGGAGAGCACCCACTAATTCGTCGCAATCATCACCAACGGGCGCATTGTCCATGAGGCGAAATTAATCGATTCAAAAGATAAGGTGAAGAGGCCGACACTAATCAGAGTCCTCAATGTCGTCTTCAAGAAGCCTTCAAGAAATATTGAGGTCACGGAACATCTCACGCTGGCAGATTATAGAGGCAGGCGTTTTCACCTTTACTTCTCCTAGACTTGCGCTTACCATCGTCGCCTGAAGATTCGTTTCAATAATGCTCATGAGCTCAAGTCCTGGCAGAAGCTCTTTCTTGACGAAATGCTCTCGGAATCAATGTTGACTGGGCTTGCGCGATATCAAACTTCAACAGAAGCGACAGCCGATGGCAAAGCACGAAGACCAGGAGATTCGGGCAGTTGGTATATGTGTCGGATATTAATGTAACAGCGGTACGATGAAGACGTCATTCGTCTCCAAGACTGGGAATGTACACTGACGTGATGGGGAAATGGCTGGCAGCAGTAACGCGAGATCCGGTACGTCTGCCTTGTTCTAACAATTTTTCTACTGCTAAGATGCCGTTCCCAGGAGGCGGGATGGGACGACTACCTTGTTCTAGTACTAATCATGTTTGTGTGTATTGATTCGGTTTAAGCACGAGGCGGCACTATCGTCAACGCGCTCGGTACGCCTCATTCTCGTTATATTTATGCGCTGGCTAGACTTGTACTTCAGGGTCTTTTTGGTAGTGAAGAAGACACGCTGGTGGAAGAAATTAGTAGCTAGCGAAATGCACAAAGTAACACCGGCAGATGTCTCAGGGAAGGGAGTCCGAACTTTGTTCGGTACGGCATCCTCTATCTGATTTCACTCGAATCTGATAGATTCCTGACGTAGCTCATTCACTGATACTGCAGAGCGCACACTGAGCATTCGTGGGACAGGTATGTAGACTCTTTGTCATTATGTTAATCCTAGCTTACATGTTCATTTTACGCAAGTTCTAATCTCGAAGATACTGAGACGATGGCGCGGGGAATGACAGAGCCGGACAGTATGGTAAAGGTACGTACCAGAAGTCTAGAGTGCTATTCTATTAGTGCTGACTAGCTCATACAGATGGTATGCAGCGCCTTTGAAGATGGCAAATATCAGGTTCTACTCCAACTCGCTTCCGCAATCCGACGTGCCGTCCGTGAAAACAGCCGTCTCTATAAGCTCCCGCCAAACTCACTCCCACCTGACTGTCGACGCCCTCCCTCCGCCGTCTACCCCCCACAGTCACACGGACGTCCACCCTTGACCTCCTGTTCGTCTGTCCGTCCCGCCAACACCCACCCTTCCGCGCACGCTTCACCGCCGCGCGCTCTTCCAGGTTCTCGGTCAACCCATTTCCGCACAGACTTTCCTTTTCTCGTGCGTCTTGCTCGTTTCTCTTTTCTTAGAATCCATGTCCGGCTCGTTAGCAAGAGCAGCAAGAGTCAGCAAATAGAACCCACCTTTCCATAATCGTTACAAGGATTGAAATCTGTGGACTCCGTCAGCATGAGTCTAAACCCAAGGCCCAAGCACCGCAACATACCTATTACATGCGCATCGACATCTCGCTAGTGGGTCGAAATGACTACCTCCACCAGCTTTGCCTACCTCCCCCGTCCCAGATGGGAGTGCGTTGATGATAGCAGCGCCTGGTGCCTAGACTAGTACACCCAAATGTGTTCGAACGGGCAGACTGTCGTCGGAGCGAAGGATTAGTCAACGGAAACAAAAACAAGGGAGCCTAGATCACGCACCTATAATCCAACATTGACGACCCACGCACGCATTGTCCTCCCTTCCCTCTGCACGCTCTCGTCCAACCAACCCACCTCGGCAGTCCACTCCCGTCCCCAGCTCCCATCCACCACGCTACTCTACAGTGTGCTACCTTCTCTCTCGTCTTTCCCTCATGTTATAACATTGTATATATATCTGTGTGGCTCATTAGCAAAACGAGCTCGAGTTGGCAAATAGGACATACCTTTCAGAAACCGTCACATCCATTAATGTCTGTGTGGACGCCGCCAGTTTGACTTAAATCCTAAGCGCACTGACATACCAGGTAAACATCCTAGCTTATCCTTCGGCCGGTTCACCGACTACTGCCTGGGTGGACGAAGGAAAAAGTGATTTCAACAAGGGAGATGGAGGACTGCAGATGAGAGTGGCGTCAGTACAAGTTCAGCGTTCCACGTGACGATGACAGACATACCCTGGACCTGTCCGTAACCCATTGGAGGATGCCAGTGAGGCGACCCTGGCATTCACCGAACGTCACTAGCTTTCTTCGCTGACTTCTGGTGAGGGTGATGCTCGCAGTCGTGATGAGTTGAAAAAGCTACATCCTCTATGGGACCTGCCACGTCTTTTGCTTTCGGATTCTGCGCCTGTCGCACGTGGGTCAATCATGTCGTCAGCGTAAAATGCTTGCTAGTAGGAACTGGTCGCGCATGATGCGTAGACTAAGAAACGGTAGATTTGTTTGGGCACAAAGGACAGAGGACATGCGAAAAGAGGATGGCGAACGTTCGGGATGAATGACGACCATGGGCACGTCCCTGCTCTTGATAGCTGCGGCAAGTCCTACGACGACTCAGAGCCATTCGGGAAGGCATGTACAAGCGAGGGGCTTGGCGTAGTGGAAGGAAGGTCACATGATCGGAGTTTCCGGATCGCACAGATCACACTCTCCGTCCAACTGCGAGCATGCACGCACGTACAAAGCCTCGGATCCCTCTTCGTCTGGATGCGCACGCAAAGAAAAGCTCTTCCTCCAAGCCTCGCTTGAAGTCTTGGTGCAGCAATTCCTAACTTTGCGCCCCCAACGGTAGCCACTCCTCAACGTGAACGATGTTCAGACTTGGCTCGTGTAGCCGACGCGTTAACGTATAGAGGGTAGCCTAAGAGGAAGCGAGGGGCGTTTCGCAGGCGGAGTTTCGGGACAGGAGAGTTATCAGCGTCCTTGAGCACGTCAGCCATTCTCATCTCGCCAAACTCTTTCTTTGAGCTTGTATTCACCAACAGCTGCCGTGTTCTACACCGCCGAAACTTTTCCTATATTCCAACGCAATAACCATCTGAAGATCTGGAGCCCGCATGGCGGCGACATGAGCGAATTTAACTGTCTCCCCGCTGCTTCCCTTCCTCACATGACGTCCCCTCTTCCTGTGGATGCCTCGGGCAAGCACCGTTCAAATTGAGGAGCCGCCTCTGTTGCATTCCTTGAGGCTCCAAGACCGATCTACACCAGCTTGCGCGCTGTTTGTGATCAGCAGTGAATGTCGACACGATGGAATTCAGCCAGCAGCGGGACAAGTACCTCACGCTATGGTAGAGATGACGTCGGTCTTCAATACTGGGAAGGTGTGGTGGGAGAATGGCGGGATTTGTATTAGCTTTCGACACTGGGATCGAGGTTGTGAGTCGTGATTTGCGCTAAGGTGAATGCATCTCTACTCTCTTTTTAGTGCCACGCAGCTCATTTCCTCCTTCTGCAGGTATATCGTCTATCCCGTATACTGAGGGTGTTTGACCCCCGGTTGTGCATTCGTCCAATTTCCAATATCCGGCTGGGCGATTCTGTTAAGTGCTGCGCATCCTTTCGACACATCGATATAGCTTGCAATTTGGGACGGTAATTGAAAGCAATGCATGTCTGACTTTCCGAGTCCTTATTGGCATCGCTCTCTGTCAACGACATAGCTTCCTCTCCGACATAAAACTAATCCTATTTCACTCGATGTTGTTCCTCAATTTCACCACCGTGATGGTAGCATTGAGGGCCGTCCGTATCATATGGAGAGGAAACTACGAGCTGCCGCTCACCCTTGTCTCCTTTTCCTGACGAAAAAAAAATTAAAGCAGCAGCTCATTTGTGTATGGCCGGAAGTCGATGCTTTTCGAAGTTTATTGGTGACAGCCTGCTTGTAGAAGATACCGCCGCGCCCCATTTACTTAGGCTCATTCTTCATGTCTCACTGCAACTCGCCGGTAGTACCTGATCTGTGGTAGTCTGCATTGACACATGCATGTACCCTGGTGCACACGTACGTGGACTCCAACTGTCAGGCACAGTACTCGTCTTCCTCCGTCTTCTCCGCTCAAGCACCCGAGTTCTTGGATAACTGCTCATCACAAACTCCTGATTGCGTGGGAGCAAATCCAACGCTGACTTGCCTAGATCTTCAATATCAAGAAGTCTGTCAGCTAGTCCGCGTATGTTCCCCATATGTTCTTCAATTGTGTATGCACTCCTTGATCCCGTGAGTCCTGTTTGACTCTATGGCTTTCGTATGTCATCACAAGGTTGTCGTATTGTTTGCAGTGCCTGACTTTACTTCGGGGCTTCGAGGTGATTGCTATTCCGAGTCTAATACATACCTGTGAGTTTACGCGTCCAATTCTATAGCCGCGGATAATGATGTTCATCCGGTATAACCGCGATACGCAGCCGATGGCCGAATATCGAGCCTGTATGTATTGCTAAGACTAACAAAGTCACGATTTTCCATTATCCACGTCGTTGGATCTGATCTCATGATTCTGTCTCAATACAAATGCGTAGACTAACCACGCCACAACATCTCACAGTAACATCGTTTGTGAGAACGAGGTGTAGTTTGTCCCTAGCCTAACCTGTTCACTAACTCGGAGCTCTTGCAGTCCCTACTCAGACGACTAGTATTCAATAAAAGAAACAACACATTGGGAAGCATGCTTCATCTTAAGAAGCGTCGAAGAGCAGCAGGTGGTGCATTGCATTTCACCATGGAAGCCCAAATGGTGAGTCCATTCCGAACCGCATGCCTCTCATAGTTATGTATTGCTTGTAGCCTTTGTCAACGGACATTCTTGTGATTGGTGGAGGACCTGCAGGGTCTTACGCTGCCTCTGTTCTCGCGAGAGGTGAGTAGTTTACCCGTTTATCGGAGCATAGTCACAGACCCACGTCAGAGGGCCTCGAAGTCACCCTCCTTGAGAAAGATATCTTCCCTCGCTATCACATCGGAGAGAGCATGCTCCCGTCGTGCCGTCCGTTCTTCAAATTCATCGACTTTGAGGAGAAGATGAAGAATTACGGGTTTTTTCCAAAGGTGCCTTTCCTCCTCCTTTCCCAAGTTATCAACAAGTATCTAAAGATTCATAAGCCTGGCGCTGCTCTCAAGCTCAATCAGGACAAACGCGAGGGATGTGTGTATCTTATACTCATAGTGTGAAGATTTCCGGACTGATTACTACTTAGATACCGATTTCACCGCTAACGGCCCGGATAACGCTGCTTGGAACGGGCACATAGAATTCTGCGTGACCCACATGCGTGAGTGCGTTAGTCTGCGTTTGCGTTTTCACGCATCTATTTCCATAAAAGGCAGTTGCGTTTAGTTGAACTGCGTTCTGCGTTCCCACGTGTGACATCATCTGCGTGCGTGACACAACTATTGACGCGAACTCTTTTATTAAGTACACTCCTCAATTGTACTCAGAAGCAGGTTTTGGAAAGATAATGATAAAATGTTTACTTACATGTACTTGCAAAACCAGTATCTACCTATATCTATGCATCCCTGTGATGGATGGAAATAATAGTTTTGTCGTGATATATTCATAAAACAACTATTCAAGGTAATAAACAAATGAAATGTTTAACTACAAGGTGAAATTCTATGGACCACTACTGTAATTATATTAGGTAGTAGGCAGTTACAACCACAACCACAGTAATCCTAATGCCTTTTACATACATTGTCTGCACCTGCTTCAGCCTTATGCTCGCCTTCAAGATTATCCAATATCCAATTCCCCATTTTCTTGTTCAAATCATGACGGAATAATGCAGCGACAGGAGTCCGTCATCTTAACAACTGACTACAATCTTTTCATGTGTATCTTTGTGAGTCATAGCGATGTTTCTGAAAGATTCTCTCCAAATATCGTTCAACGGAAAGGAATCAAGCGTGCCACAGCCTCATGGCTTCTGGAATGGAACTCTGACTCCGAGGAGGAGAGACAGTCTGCTGTTCCAAGCACTGTAGACACACTGCCTTCAGCAGTACCCCACATCAACAGAATTGTTCCTATCTATAGCCGTGAAAATGGTCTGTCCTTTGAAGTTATATTTCTGGAACTATAATAATAATAACGGCTGTTTATTTATTAGGGGACATTGTAGGATATGTCACTCATGGCGATGGAACACCTGGATCGATCCCTTCAGCTCAGGCTACTCATTCAGAGACAAATTTGTATGCTCCTGTACCGCTTGTGCAACCTAGAAGTCCAGGCCCTGTTCGTTTTTTTTCAAGACTCAACCACAGGTGTTTCAGCGTCAGATAAGTCAAAATCACTCCCTTTACCATTCTTTCCATCCATGCCTGCTATTCTGCACCCCAGTCTAGAACCTGCAAAGCCAATTGTTCCCCATGACTTCACCCGCTGGCCCGACAATGATCTTTCGGATCCCGCACCATTGACTGCATACATACCTCTCGAAAAATAACCCAAACCGGAGGCACGCTGAGCGAACGATGATTTCACAAGATGATGACTGTCCTCCTACCTCAGATATCGAAGCTGTCAATTGTTTCATTTGTCAGAAAGCTTGGGAGCGACTTGTCGACTACACGGGCTGTACAACAGATGGAAATTCGAAGCCTGATGCAGTAGACATCGACATGGAAGCTCTAATTCTACTAGAGATGTGAATGTTTGATAGATCGGAGGATGCAGGTGTTGCAGGAAATCACCAGTGGGGATTAGATGTTGCTATGCACCAAGACGGTTGGTATCCTTGGAGCAATGATGGTCCAGAGGGAGAGAAGAATTCACATGAAGGAAATGAGTCCGAACTTGAAGTAAGTCAATTCCATTTGACCTCAGTAAAATCGGGGCTGAATTTCATTAGGTGGGACCCGATTTCGATCAAGAAGAGCTTGCAAAATGGCATAGAGATCAACTGGATAAGCAAGAAGTGGAGAGGAAAGCACAAAAGGTGACTTATCCAAAACCCAAGATGCTGTCTCGTGATACAGCTGTGACTATGCGCAAACGGAGAGCTCCAGACAAAATTCCAGATAAGCAGAGTGTGTCCAAGTCTGGCAACATTGAAAAGGATACTGCACCACCTGCTAAACGCAGTCGCAGGAAATCAAAGCATGACACAGATCCAAACCGGTAGACAAGAAGAGGAACCTTGTAGTCGAAATTTATATGGTTTTACCTTTTGCTCCTTTAAGTATTTGATATTTTAGATATCCCCTTAATACAAAGGATAAATCTGAGGCCATTTCATGACGATACCTGAAGTTTCTCAGTAAAAGTCGAGTGAACGTCAAGTTGAACTCAAGTGAACGCAAGTGTGACAGATGTGTCACACATCTGCGTTCGCTGCGTTTTATTGAACAACGCATGCGTTCTTACTTTTAAGCTGCATTTTTGTACGAACGCATGCGTTAATTCCATTCACGCATGCGTTCAAGGCCTAAGCGCAGATATCTCAAAGTGCGTGAGATGCGTTCCAAAGTGCGTGAGATGCGTGAGATGCGTTCATTGTCGTTGACATGTGTACATATTTTTTACCATTAGTTGGCCTTTAGCGCATTGTCCTCGGCCTGGTAGGTGTATTATTGAATGTCTATTATGGTTCAAGCACTCATAATGACAGTATTAAGTACTTATTGACTCATTATGTTCTAGGAAATTAAGATATTTTGGTAAGGCTCAGTAACTTCAACTTGGACTCGCATTTGTATATAATTTCACGCAGAAATACCGACATACACGCAGGAGTATAAATGCATCCGATCCTGAGAAAAACGCAGACAACGCACCTCACGCACCACGCACACGCAGAATTCACCTGGCCCGCTTGGAACGTGGTAAGCTTTATTTTCTCTCTCGATGACGAACAACCTAACAAACTAATTACAGGTGCGATCAGAATTTGACGATCTTCTTCTTCGCCATGCAGCAGGATTGGGTGTTCACGCATACGAGGGCGTCCGTGTTGAGGAAATACATTTCTCCCCTGACGAGCATACTCGCCCCGTTTCACTAGCTTGGAGCAAAGGCGACGGGACGCGGGGAGACATGTCCTTCAATTGGCTTGTTGACGCCTCTGGGAGGAATGGAATAATGTCCACAAGGTACCTGAAGAATAGGTCCTTCAACAAGTCCCTTAAGAACGTTGCGGTGTGGGGATATTGGACCGGTGCCGGACGGTACGCCCCTGGGACGAAACGGGAGAATGCACCGTGGTTTGAGGCGTTGACTGGCAAGTAGAAGATCCGCTCCTTTGCGATTTTGATGTTGATTTCCATGCTAGATGAAACAGGCTGGGCTTGGTTTATCCCTCTTCACAATGGAGCTACCAGTGTTGGTGTTGTTCTGGCTGAGGACGAGAGCAAGCGTAAGAAGGCTCAGCACCGTTCAGAGTTCAGGGGTAAATCACTTTCCGAGGTGCAGCATGATTGCTACATGACAGATCTCCAACAAGCTCCGGGTCTGATTCAGCTACTGGGCTCAGAGGCGAAATTTGAAGGGAAGCTCATGTCTGCAGGTGATTACAGCTATCATGCGTCAGAATATGCTGGTTCGCACTTTCGTATCGCTGGGGATGCGGGAGGTAGGTCGATTCTTCGAATATTTTTATGCAGTTCGATCCAACACTTGAATTCTTCAGCTTTTATCGACCCATTCTTCTCATCAGGTATCCACTTGGCACTTACCGGAGCATTGTCTGCTGCTAGTACCATCGCCGCTTCTATTCGAGGGAATTGTACTGAAGAGGAGGCCTGCAGCTTTCATAGCTCGAAAGTAGAGACCGCTTATACACGGTGAGAATCCCACGAAATCACATCTGTTCTCCTCTTCATTTCGAATTTGTTTAGTTTCCTCTTTGTTGTGCTCGGCATCTACAAGCAGATACGAGCCCAGGAAACGGCAGTTCTGTACGATGCCGAAGAAGACAACTTTGACAGAGCCATCAATTCGCTTAGACCTGGTAATTCTCGCATCTATACCATCAGATTTTTAGGCTCATTTTTCTAGTCATTCAAGGATGTGCGGATGCCGATGATAATCTCACAGAAACGGAGCTTCAGAACACGCTGGATTTCTGTAGAAGTGTCCTTGCACCTAATCAACAACAGAATGGTCTGAGAACTCCGGTGGACACAGATGCTGCAGATGTAGAGGCGAAGCATGTGCCATCTGACATTGATGTGCCGAATCCACTACAGTCGATGGATGACTGCAGGAGAAATTTTGGAACGGAGATAATCAATGGGTTCTATGTCAAGATGGAACAAGGGACGCTGGGTCTCGTGCGCGCGTAGGAATCATCCATTGTTTAGATCAAAGTTAGCCCGCAATGGAACGTTATGCAAATCAACGTATCTATATTGTGTTCGAACGAGAAGTTCCCTCCTGAGAACGGCGAAGACAGACGTAATTCACAGTCCCATCTCCAGTATTAAAATCAACTTTGGACTGGGGATCTTGATATCAATCGTAACGGTGTCTTCGGGTAGACCATGACTTGGACATGAGAATGATATAACGACCCATTTGGGCATTGTATAATCTCGCAAAAGGTAAAAAGAACAGTCACAGAGCTCAACAGGGTCTATAGGTGACACCAGGTTAGGTGTGTGATTTAGTGTGGCGGTAGATGATAAAGATTTGAAAGTGTACAAGAAGATAGGAGTCAAAGTTATTTGTGCAGCAACCGGCGGCCCCACTGGCACAGGATTTCGAATCTATACATTATAATATGTGGAATTTTTAAGATATCATAACTCAAATAAAAAAACAAACAGGCATCACCTTATTCGGATTATCAATGTCCAAAGGCATCAAGAGAAGCCAACCGCTCCTCAGAAACAAGCCGTCTGCCTACCTAGCCCCCAGAAATACCATATCACGAAGGACAAGGCCATGTGATTGCTTCATCAAGTCGTGCAAGGGTGTGGCCCGGGTTGTTGTGCTACACCATGTGTAACATTGGCGTGAGGAGTAACACGTCAATCGTGACACGGAGAAGATAAGATAGCTTAGTAAGGACTTTCACAGTTATTGTTTTAAGTTCACTGAATGGCGCACTAGAGAACTAGGATGGGTTCTAAGATTGTCAAAGGTATCTACCCGCTCGCTACTGTACTATATAGAGTCTGTATTTGTAATATAAGATAAGGTCCGAAAGATAGTAGTAAGTAAGGTAGTCAAGAAACATAGAGGGGGCTCCTTGATCTGTAACCACCACCATCATCATTCGAGGTGTCTGCTTTTGGATGGATCTGTGACGTGGCAGACAAAGTCTGACCTACAGTTCAACTGTGGCCAGAGGCTTGTAACACTAGCTCCCCCCAGCTACAACTAGCTACTGTAAAACACGTCGAAGAGCCGTGATATTGAACCAAGAAGTGCCCTTTCAACGAAATATGAGTGGCAGAAAAACCCATGAGTGGCAAGATAAAAATATCGCAACCCAGCGATTTCACCCAGGTGCCAAGGATGCCAAGACATGATGACAAAGGATTGCAAGCGATAAAAGGCAATATGACGACAACACAAGGACGTAGCAAGCCACCCAAGCTTACCAGAGCATAAAGGAACTCAATGCCAAGACTTCCCTATAACGGACAAACAAAGGTAGGATGTGACCTGTCATGGGCACTGGCCCGATCAAACATGACGACTCTACTCCCGCCACCACATTCGCATACCCCCTGCTTCGCAGTGAGACAACGAAAAGACAAACAACGACAACAATGTTGATGCCACCGATGAACATCTGGCCAAGCATGTATAAAGTGCTCCACACCCCACCACAGCCAGAGCACGAAACCCAAATGACACAAACCACAGATTCATAGGTGACGAAAATGCCAGGAACAAAGTAGCAAGCTAACTCGGAACAGAAGAAAGGTGTTCTAATTTTCTCCACCCTGGTCTGCCCTATCTTTCTCCGTAAATACTTCCAACCTGCATGGATGCGAGCTTGCAAACACAACCCATGCAAAAAGCACAAACCTCATACTTGTTCTTCTACCCTGCACACGATATCCAACCAAGCATGCACCACTGGCACTGTCACGCGAGGCAAGAGCCTGGCCTCAGTAGCCAACGACCCCCCCACTGCTGGTACCACATCCGGGAATGCAAGCGCCAGAGGCTGCACCTCCATCTCTGGGAAGATCATCATCCCTGTCACCAGGAACAAGACCACAGCTGCCCCAAAGAAGGGGGGACGAGGACAGAAGGCAGCAAACACGAAGAAGGAACCCATGCCACAAGAAGAGAGTGACACTGAGATGGACAAGGTAAGCACCCGCATCTCCCGACAAACCTAGTATGCTGATGATGAAAACATCCACCCAGCCGAACACCCTTCCCGACCAGGTCACAGATGAGGACGACCATGTGTCTGCAAGCGAAGCAGGAGAGGGCACGAGCGCGGACAATGCACCTGCAGTAAGCCCAAACACTTCTTAGTACCCCACTTTGTACTAATGGGGCCACCCTGCAGATGGAGGTACACAAAGACTTTGTATCTATCTCTGGAGAAACCACCGACACTGACACCCAGGACAATTTCCAATCGGAAGTGTCCACAACCACAGTCAAAGACATGGACACCCTCAGGAGCACAAACCGTCTGTACAAACAGAAATCCGAAATGATTGAGGATGAACCTCCTTTCACCCCAGGACTCAACTCCTTCGTGCCACTCTTTGACACCCAAGAACCAGTTACAAAGAAGGCCAAACAGACTGAGAAAGAGGAAGAGTGGCAAAATGAGCAGTTAGATGACTATGAGAAGGAATACCAGCAGGTATGCTCATCGCTCCTGATTCAGAAGCACTAACACTGAGACTGCTTGTCAGGATCACCCCCCTCAGGACACGAGCACCAACGAGGCCTGCGGCCAGGGTAGCAATGATATAATGCCCACTAAGGAGCCCATCCAGCCACGAGCCCTCGTGGTCAAAGCACCAAGACAAGACACCAGATATGCTGAAATAAATATTTCTGAAGAACCCATCGACCCCTTCGTGAGACAGCTCCCAGGTGCAGAGCAAGGAGACGTGCACCACCACCATGAGCACAGCCTGACCCCATGCTACCAAAACTAGCCCCCATCATGTCACCCAACCAGGCAGCTCCACCCTCCCTGGTACCTGCCAACCTGCATGACCTGGACATCGCGATGATGTTTGCACCAACGATGATGTCGAGCCAAACTACATCTACCATGTTCAGAGACAAGTCACAAGTCATCATCCACACAGAGTTCAATGGGCTCCTGCCCCCTCACTCCATAGCCCCACAACACGTCTTCCACAACTACGACTCGAAACAAATTGCGAACCTTTTTAGCTTGAGGAAACCGGGTGATATCCTCATTATTGTCTGGGGCCTGGAATACTGTAACCTCACCTATGCCACAGAAGCTTGAATTGGTGCCACAATCCGAGCTTTCTTTCCGAACAAGGCACTCGACCTGCAAATTGTGCCCCCATCCCCTCCCCCCTCATACAATATGAAAGGGCCGCTCCCCTCCCACAATGCAAAGGTTCATCGTCGACCACACAGGCACTCCGTTCACTTTCTATGTTCATGGCCTTGAGCCCAAGATGAAGGCTGAAATCCTGCAGGAAGGTTTCCTTCCGACTAGCTTGGACTTGTACCAAATTCTCGATGCAAACAACTTTGTGACCGACTTTGTGTTCACAATTGATGGACTCAATGTGCCCCCTGATGAGATGGGACACAGGTTAGTGGAGAAGATGGCCAAAGACCAACTCTACATGATGAATGCAGTCTGGGCCTTCCTGTCGAACCACCATGATGCCATTGACCCCTCGATCCCAGCTGCAGACGTGCTGTTGCTCATCATCCTTTCGCTCGAAGCTAGGGGGATCTGGATAGAAGGATGGAGGGGAGAACCAGGCTGGCAGGCTTGGAACATCTGGATCACACACCCTACAAAGGTGCCGGCCTTCAACCTCCAATGGCTCGCTGCCCTAAAGAGTGCTTTTCCTATTCAAAGTGCATCGGGTTTCAGGGGGGTTGCCAGGGTGATCGACGTCCCCTTCTTTTGCAAAGGCTGCAAGGGGGAGAGTCATCCCACCTCCCAGTGCCCATTGAAGGAACAACTTGGAGACCTACTCCAACAACCCCGAGATGCTGCCACACAGAGAGGAAAGCCTAAGTCGAGGGGAGGCCATGGTGGTAAACAAGGTACTTATAATGGACGTCCCGCAGTCATGTAGTCAATGTAAAATGTATGGCACTTAGATGCTGAATCAATATAATCTCTCTTGCTCTCCCAGATACTTGAGCAGACCTTGCCCATACCTTTGGGGTAGGAAGGGGAATTTTAATTACGAAGTGGTCAAACCCCAAGAGAGTTTCTACACCCCAACCTTAAATGGTTTTTCTTACTACACACATGGATATTACAACAAATACACACTATGAAAATCAACAGCCGGTGTCTGCGACCTCTCAAGCAGGCCATGACTGGCCACCCCCCTCTGACAGAGGGGCTCTTTCTCCTCCGGATAAGGGGTGTGAGGGTGCAGATGGCTCAGAGGCAACAACGAGTCAGAACACCTTTACCCAAGGTATGACAGACGATCTGGTCCAACTGTCCTGACAAGAAAGGGTCCTCTGAGGGGGAGAAGAGCACTATGGAAATGAGTCTGTCATACCCACAACAGATACCCAATATACCCTGACCCAGGACCAAAACACTGAACGAGAGTTTGAGGCACATGACGATGCACAGAGTCAAAGACAGGTATGCTCCCTGCAGCAAAGAGACCAGGAAAGTCAACTAGCACGAATGCAGAGTGACATGATGCAAAGTCAGGTGATTGCAGCACCATGCACCGAACGACAGAACAAAGGCAAACATACTCGGGCATGGTGGGTAGTGGAAACCCTAAATATGAAAGGGAGAGGCTCCCAGGTTGTCGAATGGAGTAAATGTTCTGACATCTCCCTCATGATGAAACAGAAACAAATTAGTGTCCTTACTTTACAAGAAACACACCTATCAGAGGACTATGCCAACACAATCCGCTCTTTATATGGGAAACAACTTAGTATACATTTCTCAGCGTCTGAGGAGAACACAACCGGGAAGGCGGGTGTAGCAATTGTCCTGAACAAGGACCTAGTATGGATGGACGAAGTGAGCACAACTGAATTAATACCAGGGCATGCACTACTTTTACAAGCCCCATGGCATGCAGGATCAACTTTCCGCTGGCTGGCTGTGTATGCGCCAAACAATGAGAAGGAAAGCAAAGAGATGTGGGAAACTGTTAGGGCTGGCCTCAGGTAAACCAAACTAGAGTAAACTGCCTGACTATGCCGGGTTACACCCGAGTCAAGTAGAGTCTCTGTTATGTCTGATTGGGATACTGAGTACCGGCTCAACGACTAGTGCGTTGCGAGAGAATCGAGAGAAGAGTAAGATTGTAAACTTTAGCTCGAAGCTGAGTATTACAGCTGAGAGTGTGCTACTTATATACTAAATGGTAGTCCTAATAATAGCTATTGACAACGGTGATGGTGAAGATTTATAGAAGTTGATGCGACCATTGCCCATGTGATGCATATAGTGCCGATGTGAAGGTTCTGAAAGGTAAAAAGTAAATAAATCATAACATTACCCTCTCGTTAAGGCAGTCGTCCCGACTGCCATTAGGGTTCCTCATCGGGGATGTCTGTGCCTATGCTGTGTACGTTTTCCCAGTATGTTTTGATGAGTTTATCCCATCGTCGCTGTTCACTAGTGGAATCTTCGGGGAAAGGAGAGGTGGGATCTATGATCCATTGTTGACTTCCATCTCCAGCCTGGGCTTTGTAACTGACAACTCCATCGTCGTCGTATTTATGATCTAAGATCATTCTTGGGAATTTTCTGACTTCGATCTGGACTGTCGCGGTTTCAATGGAGGACGCATAGGCTATCGTGAGACGGCCTGCACGTTTGGCTTTCTTTTCATAGTCTTTGATTGACTTTCTGGCGTGCTCCATGTCTTTTTCTCATACCCAGCTGTTGTGTTCCCGGGTCCAGCCTTTCCATTTGACATAGTAGTCGGTGACGACTACTGGCAGCTCCCCTCTCTTTCCTCTGACTTTCCTGGTGCGATGGTCCAGGACTTCTTCAACTTCGTATTCCTCTTCATCTTCAATTAAGTCGGGTGGAGGTGGTGGCGGTTGTTCCTGATTGGGGAATGCGGGTGGAGTATATGGGGAGAGGAGTTTCTCATTGAAGGTGGGATGGATTTTCCAATGAGGTGGGAGTTTCAATTTATAGGCGGAGGCACCGTATTTGTTGAGAATGAGGAAGGGGCCTACTCGCTTGTCGTCGAGCTTCTTTTTGGGACGGGGGAGACTTAAATGGGAACTATCGAGCCATACCCGATCTCCGACTTTGTAGTTGATTGCGGGTCGCTTTCTCTTGTCGTACTGTGTTTTCATTTTGTCCGCTGCCTCTTCAAGTGAGGCCTTTGCCTCAGCATGGATGTTTTTCATCTTGTCGGAGAAGGACTGGGCGGTGGGATTGGTAAACGGGTTGGCTTGGTGAGAGTCTGGGACGATCCTAGGGTTCCGGCCGTAATTGACCATGAATGGGCTTTTACCGGTGGCAGAGTGGATACGATTATTGTGGACGAAGGCGCCGATTGCTAACCATTCGCTCCAGTCGTTCTGTAGGTGATTGACGAATATTCGGAGGTATTTTTCGATTTCCTGGTTGGCCCTCTCTGTTTGTCCATCGGTCTGAGGGTGGAACGCTGTGGATGCGTTTGGGGTTATGTCAAGTAGTTTATAGAGGTCTTTCATGAAGTTTGAGACGAATTGGGGACCTCGATCAGAGATTACTACGCTGGGCATTCCGTAGCGGGCATATATGTGATCTCGCAGTATTTTTGCATATCCTTCCCAGGTCAGCTCCACATTACAGGCTACTGGGACCATCTCTTTTGAGAAACGGTCGATGATCATCAGGATAGCGTCAAACCCATTTGATTCGGGGAGACCGGTTATCATGTCTACTGAAATATGAGTCCAGGGTTCGGAAGGGATTTCATTTGGATGGAGCGGGGCTGCTTTTGCTTGTGTGCTTGTTTTGGTTCGCTGGCACGTTTCGCATGCTTTGACGTAAGCCTCAATGTCTTTATGGAGTTTTGGCCACCAGAATTCTCGTTGGATGAGTTCCTTGGTTTTGGCGATTCCTGGGTGGCCTGCAGTAATGTGATCGTGGGAGCGGGATATGATTTCCCCATGAAGCGGGTGGTCCCTTGGGACGTATATTCGTCCGTCATAGTAGAGGAGTCCATTTGCCTCTGTTATTCCTCTTTCATGATTGAGGGACCCTGCGATGCCCTGATCCCACTTCCCGTGATCTCTAGTGGCATCCTTGACCTTAGCGTGGGTTTCTTCATCGGTGGGCATGATCATCGCCTGGAAGTGTTCGGGTTTTAGGACAATTATGTCCTCATTGTCCTGTTTGCCTTGGCTGTGGTCATCTTGTCGACTCAGCAGGTCGGCTTTCCTATTGGCAGTGCCAGCCTTGTGGAAGAGGGTGAAATGATATTCTGCGAGTTCCGTTACCCATCGGGCTTGTTGGCGGTTGAGCTTTTGGGGCTTCCTGAAGTATTGTAGGTTCTGGTGATCCGTCCAGATTTCGAATGTGTCGGCGGCTCCCATGAGATAGTGGTGCCATTCCGCGAGGGAGAGCATGATAGCTAGGAGTTCCTTGTCGTAGATTTCGTAGTTCCTTTCCGTGACGGTAAGGGCTTTTGATAGGAACGCAACTGGCCTCCACTTCCCATCTTGTTGTTGGCTGAGGACGGCACCGATTGCTCCTTCACTTGAATCAGCTTCCACTCTGAACTTCCCTGTTTCTGTTGGCATCGCCAGGATTACGTCCTCCGCCATCTGTTTCTTCAACTGTTGAAATGCCTGATTCTGGGCAGTTCCCCAGGTCCAGGGTGCGTTCCCCGTAAGTTGAGTCATAGGGCGGACAATTTTTGAATAATTTCTGATAAAGCGTCGGTAAAAGTTGGTGAAGCCTAGGAATGACTGTAGCTCCTTCTTTTTTGTCGGTGTGGGCGATTCGGTGATTCCTTTGACTTTCACTGGGTCCATCTTCATTGCTCCTTCGCTGATGATTACCCCGAGATACTCAGTTTCCAGCGTTTCAAACTCGCATTTCTCTGCTTTCAGGAATAGTTTGTGCTCCCTCAACCTTCTGAGCACCCATCTTACGATTGCTCGGTGCTCTTGGAGGTCCTTGGTGAAGATAAGGATGTCATCGAGGTAGATGGTGACCTTTCCTTCCGCAATTAGGTCTTTGAAGATATCGTTCATCATCCACTGGAAGGTGGCCGGCGAGTTCGTGAGGCCGAAGAACATTACTGTTGGTTCAAAGAGGCCTCGGTTGGTTCTGAACGCAGCCTTCTGTTCGTCTCCCTGTTTGATCCGTACATTATTATATCCCCATCTGACGTCCAGTTTAGTGAAGTACTTTGCCCCCTTAAGCTTGTCCATCAACTCTGAGATGAGCGGGAGTGGGTATCTGTTCTTGATGGTCATCTCGTTGAGTTTTCTGTAGTCTTGTACTGGGCATAACGAGCCATCCTTCTTTTTGACGAAGAAGAATGGCGAGGCAAAGGGCGATTTGGAGGTACGGATTCGTCCCGTGGCCAAGTTCTCGTCTAGGAACTTGTCGAGTTCCTCCTGTTCGTGACGGTTGAGGGGGTAGACTTTACAGTCTAGGGTCGACTGTGCATTGGGGGTCAGCTCGATTGCGTGGTCCCAGGGCTTTCGTTCTGGGAGCTCATCAAAGTTCTCTTTCGAGAAGAGGTCTTGGAATTCTTGGTAGACTGGTGGTATCATCTCCTCAAACGTCCTTCTTGCCTTTCCGGCATTTGCCTGGGCGGCTAGGTCGTTCGCATGGTGTACCACCCTAATTTCTAGGGCTTGTCGCATGTCGACCGCCAGAATGGTTTCCCCCTCTTCTAACTCTTCGTCCCATCTGTCTTCCAGATCGGCGTCAGGTAAGGGGAAGGGGTTTTTGTGGCATTTCCAGCGGGCAAATGTGATTCTTCCCGACTTCCAGTTAACTACTGGATTATGTCGTTTGAGCCAGTCGTGACCGAGGAAGAGGTCATTCTTTCCTAGGTCCGTGACGGCAAGGTCAATCCGCTCACTATGGTCACCAATTGTCATCCTTAGTTCTACAAACTCAGTGACGTCCCCTGCCTTATTCCGGGAGCCATCTGCATTGTAGACTGGGATGGGTACTGGCAGTTTCGAGGTTGGTAGTTGGTGCTTTTCTATGTAAGCTCGGTTGATGGAGCTTCCGGTGCAGCCGCTGTCGATGAGCCCATTGGTTTTCAGGGTTCGTCTGTTGGCAAGGGTCTCAATGTTTACCGGAAGGACTAAGGCTCACAACGACGCTCCCTCTGTTCGGCGGATATATTGAATGGGTTTTCGTGATTCATAGAGTCGTTCTCTCGCGACCTCCCCTCCTACTTTGAGCTCATCGATTAGGTCAGCTATGATCTCGCCGACCCAGTCTCGATGAACCCAGAGTGAAAGGGCAGCTCGGGCCTCGGACTCAGTACGCGCTTCCCAAATCACCCGGAGGGTCCAGTCGACCTCAAAGGGTCTGAACCAGGTGTGCCCTGGGGGAGGGATGCATACCTGATCTTTAGCGGGGGTGATAGGGGGGTCCCGTCTCTCTCTCTCTTCCCGGTGCTGCTTCTCCTTCCATATCTGATAGGCCGTGTCCTCGTCCTCATCAGGTACCTCGACAAGGGTGGTGCGCAGCTGTTGGGGCGTGCAGGCCCCCGTTCGGCCCTTCTCATGGGCGCTTGCGATTTCCGACACCAGGTGACGATCTTGGGGGGGCCCTTCCCTACGATCCCGGTTGTCGGGTCTTGCTGTCTTGAGTCTTCGCCGCTCTTCTTCCCAGTGTTCGTTGTCGTCCATTCCTTTGTCGGATCCCTCCTCTGACAAGACGGCTTCCCTAAGGGTTGTTCCCTTTGCGTCCGGTGTTTGAACGTTGTTCAGTCTCGACGCAGCTGGATGCGTTCCTGCACCTTGAGCGGACACGCAGGGGATCGTTGGTGCTCTCGAATGGTCAGAGGAGCCTAGGGGGAGGAGGTCGGTCCAGGGGGGTGGGGAAGTGGAGCGTTCAGGAGGTATTTTTATATCTTTTTCTAGCTCCGCAAGCAGAGCATAGCAGTTGTGCGATTCTTTTGGGGTGGTCATTCTGGAAGGTGTCGAAGCAGGTATATTCGAATGCGTAGGTAAACATGTGGTAACTACAGAGGTACAATAAGTCCGACCAGTCGGGGACGAGCACACACCCTGGGTTTTAATAAGTCTGGCCGAGCAAGTGGAATTGCTCACTTGTCGGCCCTGTCTTTTACTTCCTCTATCTTTGTAGTCGAGGGCGTCTTCTCCTCAACTTGTTTCTCCTCTTTCTTGGCAGTGGTGAGTAATGCTCGCAGCTCCTGCGAGTTCCACTTCTTCCTTTCCTTCCTCGGTTCCTTGCAGTCCCTTGATAGGTGTCCTTTCTGGTTGCAATTGAAACATCTTCCTTCGGCTCGCATCCGATCTATGTCCATGGGCTTCCCTGTTCCTCCATACGTTGTCCCGGTGGCGGTCTTCTTATCTCCTGACCCACTTGTCGCACCAGCAGCCTTTTGCCCGCTGCTGGCGTTGTTGTTTGGGCGATTGTCGTGGTGTCGCCCTCCGTAATTGGTTCGGTTGTAGGCCTGGGACTTTGACCGTTGTTCGTGCATCGTGATGACTTGGGCCTTCCATTCTCTGTAGTCTCGGGGGATGTTCATCCCTATATCGGTGATGAACCTGATATAGTCTTCGGGTACCCCTTGTCGGAGGGCCCTGACCATTGCTCCCCTATCTCTGCTGTCTTGGATTCTGTCGGCCAGTTGTGCTTCTGCTTCCAACTTCTGGAAGTATACTACTGCCGACCCGTTCCCCATTCGAAGGTCCATCATCTTCTTTTTGTGCTGCTCCTTAGCCGTGGCGTCCATGAACTGGTCCTGGATGATGCACATGAAGTGCGGCCAAGTTGGATAGCGGAACCTTTCATATTGCTCGCTATAGTACTCCATCCATTTATTTGTCCACCATTTGGCTGCCCCCCCTTCAAGGTAGGAGGCGGCGAATGGGACTTTTAAGGTGGGGTTGAAGTAGGAGTCGTGTACTTCAAAATATGCAATGCAGTCCCCAAAGAATTGGACTATGTCGTCATGTCCTCCAGCAAAAGGGAGGGGGGGGCGTACCAGGACTGGTTTTACCAAGGGGAATTGGTCGTTATTGTTGGCATACCCGGTGGGCCAGTCAGGGGGTTCCGGTGGATGGTATTTAGGGGGGCGTCGGGGTACTGAATAGAGATCTCGTCGGTGTCCAACGGAGGGGGGTCCTGTTGGGTAACCCGGCCTTCCTCTTTCGGGGGGCACTGGTGGCGGTGCTGGTTCATGAGGAGGGTCGTCTGGTGGGTCGACTGGCGGATCGGCCCTTCCTTTTCCTTTTCCTTCGTCTACTGGTTCGAGGTCCCAGTACCTGGCAGATTCGATCATTTTCTCCATGAGTTGATCGTACTCTTTCTTCATTTGTTCTTGTTGCTCCTTCGCTAGATTCCTGCTTGTTTGGGCCTCTTGCTCCTGCATTGGATCGAGCCCTTTGTTCCATTTGTCATCTTTACTGCTTCCTTGATCTGCTCTGGCAAAGAGGCGCCCTTGGGTGGGCCAGGGGTAGTATCCCTGGGTCCTAGTCCGTGGGGGGGGTGAGTCTGGTAGTGGAGTCGGATAGAAGGGGTTGTTCGAAGTGAACACCCATCCTTGGCCGACTTCGGTCAATGGTCCCCTCTCGGGCCCACTCATCATAGTCGAGGTTGTCATGGGAGTCGATCCAACTCCCCTCGATCTGTCCCAGTAGGTTGATAAGCCTACTGTGCTCATTGATCGTTCTCTCTCGTAGGGTTCCTCGGGGTAGTATTCGTCCTGGTTGGGGGCCATATACCCTCTCCCAGCGCCTCTCTCCGGGAGATAGTCGTCGAGCAATGAGGCTCCTATATTGATCAACGGTTCCATAGTCGACTCCTCCTCGCTGGAGGTAGTCCCTTCTTCTGAGGTTCCAGGCGATGCTTCGTCTGCCGAGTAATAGTCTCTGGTCCTCGGAGAGGTCCGGCCAGACTCTGTCCTCCCCCATAAGGGTGAACGGGTTCTCTCCAAGCTCGAGCGTGCCGAGTTGGGCCTCCACGCGGTAGTGGAGTGGGTTCTCATGTCTGCTGAGGTCTCGTAACCTCTGATTATAGCGGTTGTCGCTTTCTCTGGGTCGTTGCTCTGGATGGGGTCTCCCAATCCAGCTGACCAGTAGCCTTCTGTCCCAGAGCTCCCGAGCTCGCTCGATATTTCTCGGATCTCCATCGTCTGCTGTCCAGATGATTCCGCTACGTCCCTCCACCTCGACTCTCCACTGGGTGGTAGCTGGAAGGGGTTGTTCGTCTGGAGTTCTTGTCGTCTCCCTACGCGGGAGTGAAGGACCGGCCTTGCGGTCACTGCTGGGGGAAAGAATGCTGGCCTCTGTGGGGCCAGAGGAGATTGTTGCGGTGCTGGGGGAGAGTCGTCCTCCTGGACTAGGGTTCATAACCCGTAGACTCCTTCTCTCGGTCTCTGGTAGGGTCCTGCTCTCCCTGAGAGTGGGTTCCTCGTTTGGTTCGATTGGGTTGAGGTAGTAGTCGGTGATGTCCTCCTCTCTGGTGAGGGAGGGAGTTCTAGTTCGGGTATGAATGGAGTGCCAAGTTCCGGAAGGTCCAGCGATGGGGCTTCTGGACTCAGTGGATTGGTTGGGTCGTCTGGGAAGTCGCCTGGGGTCGAAGTTGGGCGGGAGGTTGTTAATCCTAACATCCCCTGCAATCTCTGTCTCGGGGTGGGTCGACAGCGGCGGGAGGGGTCCTGGGGGTACATTGAAGGGTGGATTGTAATGGTAAGGTGGTTGGCGGGGGTAGTGAATTGGCTGCCTCCTTCGCAAGCAGGCGTTAGAACACCACGCTCTGATTTGGGCACCAAAGAATACAAGTACGACGATGACTGTTGCAAGAAGTAAGGCGGCTATTACTAGCATGATGATCAAGACTTTAAGTTCAAGGGTCGAGATGTCGGGAGTGATGTTCATGAGTTCTGCTGGTGGCTAGCACTCAGGAGAATGTAGGGAAGCTTCGAGCTAATTGTTAGGGCTGGCCTCAGGTAAACCAAACTAGAGTAAACTGCCTGACTATGCCGGGTTACACCCGAGTCAAGTAGAGTCTCTGTTATGTCTGATCGGGATACTGAGTACCGGCTCAATGACTAGTGCGTTGCGAGAGAATCGAGAGAAGAGTAAGATTGTAAACTTTAGCTCGAAGCTGAGTATTACAGCTGAGAGCATGCTACTTATATACTAAATGGTAGTCCTAATAATAGCTATTGACAATGGTGATGGTGAAGATTTATAGAAATTGATGCGACCGTTGCCCATGTGATGCATATAGTGCCGATGTGAAGGTTCTGAAAGGTAAAAAGTAAATAAATTGTAACAGAAACGCTAACCCAAATGTGGATAGACCTCCACGTGCCCAACCCCAATGGAATGAGTGGGGACTTTAACCTGGTAGAGGATGCCATCGACAGGCTACCTGTACACAAAGACAATAAGTCAATGGTAGATGCCTTCAGAAATTTCCGCACAAAACTAATGCTTCGTGATGGATGGAGGGAGGCGAATGAAGATGCACAGGACTTCTCCTTCACACAGATGTCTGGGAAGTTCTCCTGGTCATGCATCAACTGCATATACATATCGAAGAAGCTACTTAAAAATTGTGATGAATGGGATATCCGTAACCCTCCCATAGGGACTGATCACAGGATGGTCTCAGTGAAAATCACACACCCATGAGCACTGTACATAGGCAAGGGCCACTGGACAATGCCACTCCACCTCTTACGCAATGAGAAAGCGCTTAAAGAGGCTGATGATATCGTGAAGAGAATGGCTTCTGAGCTGAAAGACATTGCATCTATGAGAAGCGATGAGAACAACCCCCAGCTAGTGTATGCTAGGGGTAAGGAGGAAATCTCCAGGATACTATGACGATATGCAAGATGCAGCTTACCAATGAAACAAGCAAAGATGGCAGAGCTACAGGCATCCCTTGATGCTACACTATGTGATAGCACCTTGGTGGAAGACGATAGACTCATTACAGCAGCGCTACTCCAACAAAAAATCATCAGAATACAACAAGAAATCAACAAAAATAGGCAAACATCAAACCTAGTCTGGGCTAAACTCGAAATGGAGACAGTAAGCAAGTACTGGATGAATATTGGTAACTCATGCCCACCCAGGGACACAATACAAGAACTCCATCAGCCAGGCAGTAACCCACCCAGAGCCCTTTGATGCTCTGACGTGATGGCTGAGACTGTGCGGGACTACTACGATGACCTACAGCAACAAGAGACGTTCCTGGAGATGTCAGAAGATGAATGAAAGGAGGTCACTGAAGACATCCTCAAGGAAATCAACCCAGAACCCCCCCCCAGACACATTAGAATCGCTGGGGGAGATACTGCAGTATGAGGAGATCTTGGAGGCATTGAAATCTGCAGCCAAAGGCAAAGCGGCAGGACTCGATGGCGTACCATACAAATTCTGGCTGCTCTTGTACAATCATTTCTTGAACAGTGAGGACGGAACTGAACGAGCAGATATCGTGGAGGTGTTCAGGCAGGTCTTCAATAATATTGAAGTGCATGGGGTCGTAGCGGGAACTGGCTTCTGCGAGGGATGGATATGCCCCCTGTACAAGAAGAAAGAAAAGAGGGATATTTCGAATTACCAACCCATTACCTTACTAAATGCAGACTATAAAGTAATGATGAAAGCCCTGACAAACAGGCTGGCTACGGTAGCAGGTGAGTTGATACACCCAGATCAGGCAGGCTTCATCAAGGGACAAAGTATTTTCGACCAGATTGACCTAGCAAAAGACATGATTGACTATGCAGAAGCAGAGGAAGTCGATGGCGCAATCATCACCCTAGACCAAGAAAAGGCATATGACAAGATAAAACATGAGTACCTCTGGTCAGTCATGGAAAAGATGAACCTACCAGCAACTTTCATACAAACGGTGAGACACCTGTACGAGAGAGCAGAGTTGATAGTAATTATAAATGGAGAGAAGAGCTCGAGATTCAAGGTCACGAGAGGAGTTAGGCAGGGAGACCCCCTGTCCTGCCTACTTTTCAACTTAGCCATAGAGCCCCTTGCTCTGATGCTACGAAAGTCAAACCTAGAAGGGTACCGCATACTAAATTTATGGAACAGGCTAATTGCGATGCTTTTTGTGGATGACACAACAGTGTACCTGTCCAAAAACGACAGCTGGTATGATCTGGACAACATCCTAAACAGGTGGTGCCGAGCCTCAGGAGCTAAGTTCAACATCGTGAAAACTAAAGTAATTCCCATTGGGTCACCAGAATACAGAGACCTACTAGTCGCAACCAGGAAGTTATGCCCTGGACATGAACCCATCCCACTTGAGATCCATGTTGTGGAAGACAGTGATGCTGTCCGGGTGCTAGGAGCTTTTGTAGGAAACAAAGTCGACATGGCAGCACCATGGACCCTAATCATGGACAGAATAAAAGACAAGTTTGACACATGGGATGCAATGCACCCAACGATAGAGGGACGACAACTTCTGGTACAGATGTATGCTGGTGGAATGACACAATTCCTAACGAGAGCTCAGGGTATGCCTGACTCTGTACTCGCGCAGATACAGAAAATGATAGGTGATTTTTCCTGGGATAACCAGGGGAAAGCACCGGTAAACATGACGATCCTTGCAGCACCCATCCAAGATGGGGGCCTACAACTGCTAGACATGGCAATGAGAAATGATGCCATTGAAGTAATGAAATTAAAGTCCTACCTAAAATTAGATGGGGAAAGACCGAAAGCAGCCTATGTGAAAGATATCATAATAAACCAACATATTAAAAAAGGATTGCCCAGGACAGCTGCAATAGCAAACACCTTCCTACAGACTTGGTCTGTCAACTCTCAAAAAAATATGCAGCTCCTGCAGCACATAGCGAGCATGCTGCACGTAGCAGCGACCTACAACACAAGGTTAGACATGCTATCTCCATCACAAACAGTATGGCACCAGATACCTATCTGGCACCACTTTGGGCTCGCCATGGCAAAGCAGAAGCGATACAGATCGAAAATATGCCAGTGCTTGATGAACATACATCAAGTCAAAACAGTGGATGATATGGAAAGGGTTGCGAGGTGACTGGATGACCACACACACAAGACCAGGAAAGACTGCAAATGCAATGAGTGCAAGGATGACAGAAGAAATAGAGGATGTAGCAACCCAAATCAGTGTGCACAGAGGGTGAAATACATGTTAGACAGCCTGGAAGAAAAATGGGACCTGCAGAGGCCTGACCAAGAAGATGGATTGAGTCTAACAGAGGAGACACAAAACCAGAACCTGACTGCTAAGGAAGAAAATGAAGTACTGCGATTTGATCCAGACATTGACAGGGAAAATTCACTCATGGAAGGAATGCAGATATTCACCTCTGGAAGCGCAACATGCCCCCGCCCTGCTAGGCATGACATGGGAGGAAGCAACCGTGGAGATGAACCTGTCCCTGTAATGATCACCTACATGGATGGGAGTGCATATGATAATGGCATGGCAAGTGCCTGTGCAGGGGCAGGCATCTGGTTTGGAGACGATGATGAACGTAACATCTCTATACGACTACCAGGACCTTACCAAACCAATAATGTGGCCAAAATACAGGCAGTACTTGAATGAGTACTGGTGGCGGTGCGTAATGAGACTATAATGACAATATCAGATTCGAAATACGTACTTGAAGGCTTAGTTTTTAACCTGAAACACTGGGAAAACAGCAGGTGGATTGGTGTCTCCAATAGTGAGGTGTGGAAAGCAACGGCAGCTGCATTACGACAGCGAGGGACCCCAATCCTCTTCCAATGGACAAAGGGTCATAACAGGAATACCAGAAACGAAGGAGCAGATGTTCTAGCTGAGATGGGTGCAAAGAGAGAGGAGAGCGAGGCCCTGCCCGCGAATGTGGAAATAGACAGTGCATTCGTGGTGGATGGCACATGACTATCAGAGATCTCTCAGAGCAGGCATACTGACATATAAGCCAAAAATGCGGAATAAAAGAGAGGAAGACCACTACCCTGACTGTACAACAGGTGCTAGCAACCGTGCAGGATATAAACAGCATAGAACCCCACCCATCATGGCTGTGGAGGTCAATCAGACACAAAGACGTCTCGAGACTGATAAAGGCCTTCCTGTGGAAGGCTATATGCTCAACCTTTAAAATTGGCACCTTCTGGGAAAGGCTCAGCCCCCAATATGCCATGAGAGGCGAATGCCCAGGTTGCAAAGTGATGGAGACGATGGAACACATTCTGGTAGACTGTGAGATCATTGGTCAGTCCATGTTGTGGAGCTTAGCAAGAGAGTTGTGGGAGATGAAAGGGCTCGAATGGATCCCACTGACCTATGGTATCGCCCTAGGTGCCACACTCGTCCAGATCAAGGGGAAGGACGGGAAGATCGATGCCTCAGCAATGAGGCTGTACAGGATTTTGGTCATGGAAACAGTACACTTAGTCTGGAAGATATGGTGTCAGCATCGAATCCAGCGAGGAGATGAGGATAGTACAAAATGGCACACACGAGATGAAGTCAGAAACCTGTGGATCGAGGCCATTAACAAAAGACTGACAATTGACCGGCTGCTTGTAAATAGACGACAGTACAGCTCCAAAGTGCTGACAAAACATAAAGTATTATCAACATGGAGAGGTACTTTACAAGATGAGACAGGCCTAGCGGAGGACTGGACGGACCAGAGAGGGGTTTTAGTGGGTATCGTGCCTACCCGGCATAGACTGAGAGGCAGGCACCAAGTCCCACACATGCGAGATTAGCTGTGCATCATGCATTTCCCCTGGTGGACCCTCCCATATTGGCCTTATCTTTCTGGATTTTTGAACCCTGGGGCATGCCCCCTCATCAAGCGAGTGGTCTGGGTTAACGTGGTTAATTGCAGACTGCTAAGTTTCTTAGAAACACGCTCCACCAAGAAGAAAAAAAAAAAAAAAAAAACGTAGAGGGGTATAACAAAAGATAAGGAATGTGTTATGCATAGGTGATGTGTCATCAAAGGTACAAAGTAAAGATAATGTAATGGACCATTACACCTGCCCTCCAGGTATCTCATGGGATACCTCAATCAGTTGGCTTTTGCTTCTGCTGGCACAGCATCCTCTGCCATCGCCATTGTGCCACCATCTTCAAGCACCTTTTTCACCTTGTCAAGACCAAACACTTTGAAGAAACCCTTGGGACGACGGTGAGTGTCAGCCATGGTCTTTGTCTTCTTTGAACTAGGGCCAGCTTCACTATCATCGCGATCCCTCTTCGCCCCCTTCTGCTGCTGCGTACCCAACATGATGTCCTTGAGCTCGTTCTCGGCATGCCTCTCGTTGTGTTCAGTCTCGAATTTTGTGTGTAGTTGCACAGCTTGACAGAGATTGTGCATCTCGACCTTGGCCGCCGCCATAGTTTTTCCCATCATGCCCAATGCGGTGAGTGTCCAGGCATGGGTGTCAGCGGCAGCGGTGACAATATGGTCCTCAGTGGACTCGGTGAAGAAAGGGTCATCAGGGGGGAAGAAGTGTTCAATAGTCAAGACATCGCCATGGGGTTCGAGGGTACTGTCGCCATCTGGTACGTCGCATGTGTTGATGCTATATTCTGAACCATTAACAATGTCGGCAAACACAGCATAAGCTGTGGGGATTGGGGTAATGCCAGAGTAAAACTCGTAGAAGTGGATCATATGACTGAACTCCACCATTGTGTCGACCTCGTCGTTGGTCAGGATGTAAACCTCAAGACTATCACCCATGGTGAACTCCCAAATGCTGTTCTCCTTCCTAGTGACACCTTCAAAGGCTATGGTGCCATCTTGGCGATATTTGGTGGGGATGTAGTTGGGAGTGGGAGCCATGATGAGGTTGCAACGGAGCAAGGGAAAAGTGTGACTAGAGGGGAGTTTCGGAAGAGTTTCAGGCATCCACACTTTATGGTGACGCCTGAGGGGTTTGTTGAGCTTGCTAAAGCTTATCTCTAGCGTGCTTACACAGACTTCCTCATCCTCTATGTCGCCATCATCTTTTCCAGAGGCCGGAACCTGGCTGTCTCTCAGCTGGGATATGTTTTCGATCCCCAATGTGTCAAAATACTCCGATAATGCATCCAAGTGGTCCATCTTCTCATACGGTAACCAGGTCAAATCTCCCGATTTCCATTTTACTTGGAATAGGGCCTCCGTCTTGGAGCCAGAGTGTCCGATTATCTGGTCAACAGCCCACTCACTGCTGCTTTCCTCTGCCATTCCTACTTGGTTCTCAGCTCTCCCAGGAAACAGACGGTCATCATTAGGTATGTAAATCCACAACAAGGATGAATGGAATACATTATGAATTCATCTGCTCCTCAGGCTCAAAGGCAGGTCAATGAGAAAGCTGCCATTTGCGAAGTCCTTCAAAATGTGATAAGGGCCCATATATTTCGGTACCAGTTTGTGGGCCAGGCCCTTCGGGAAGGAGATATTCTTAGTTGACAAATATACTAAATCACCATCGGCAAAAGGAACAGGTCGGTGTTTCTGATTAGCATCTCGAGTTTGTTTGACTCTAGCGTTCAGAATTGAATTGTGAGCCGAGATGACCACGAGCTTCATTCGTTGTGCAAATGCTCATATGCCTGGATACTCTGTTTTCATTGGACTGTTCCATATCATGGAACACGGCATTCATCCTGTATTCAGAAAGAAAGGCGCATAACCGGTGGTCTCTGATCAAGCGCAGTTAATTGCAAACTCAATTGCTGGAAGTCTAGACACCCAATCTTTCTGATCAACAGATACGCACTGCCTCAGCATTGCTCCGATGGTCCTATTTGATCGTTCCATCAGGTCATCCATTTCGGGATGGTATGTGCTAGACATCTTCAGCTTAGTTCCTATTAGGGTGTGAAGGTGAGACCAAAATATACTGGTGAATAACATGTCTCTATCGCTAACAATAGCTTTTGGTAGACCGTGATATTTGTATACTTCCAAGAATACAAGTTCGGCTACCTCTTTAGCCTTGTAATTCATACAACTAGGTACAAGGTGCACCATTCCAGTAAGGTGGTCAATGATTACAGTCAACATGTCATATGCACCGTCATGATCTTTAGACTTGGGCAGAAAATCCATGAAGTCAATTCCTATAGTTTCCCAAGGGTATGTAGGCGGTTTCAAGGGATGTAGCATACTGTAAGGTTTCTGATTGTTCATCTTCATATGCTTACAAGTGGTGCAGGAATTACAAAATGACTCAACATCTTTAGCCATTGATTTCCACCAGACATGATCCCGAAGATAGGACAACGTCTTCTGACTTCCCAAATGAGTGAGCAACGAGTGTGCCTCATCGACTATGATCTCCTTGATGCTTCGTCCCTTGTGTACATGGTCAGGTATACACAACAATTCTCTGTCTTCAAGCTTAATGAATATTAGATTGTCTCTTATCTCAAAGTTGCAGAATTCTTTGGGGTTTGAAAGTACCTTTCTGAATAGCTGATCATTAGCATAAACATTCTTAAGTATAAGTGTCAAATTGATAGCTGAATGTCCTTCTGATACATGTTCTAGCAGAGACACATTTTCGGCCTGGAGAGCAGCCTTGGGTTTCTCGGAGTCCATTTTCAGTGCAGGTAGATCAACCTGGGGTAATTGCAAATTCCCCTCTGTCTTATTTGCTTCCGCCACATCATCTACTGCTGCACTTCCCTCATTTCCATCAGTCTCAGTGTTCCACGCTGGGTCATTTACTTCAGGAATTCCTGGGGTGAGTTTCCCTTTCCTGCCCTCCTTCCACTGTCCACGGGGCACAGAACACTTACTTGTCAAAGTTCCAGGGACAATTTCATTTTCGAGACCCTGTGCTCTCACAGACGGTTGACGATCTGTGTGCAAGGACATTGCAGAAGACACGAGCGCCATCTCATCGACTAAGCAGCTGGCCTCCACGCCCACGAGAACCGGCATGGAAATAGCATGAGCTGCAAGGGAGTCATTGTCTAAGATGTTGTGGTACATATAAGCTCCTCACCCTCTGACCATCTCTGCAGCCTCATTAGTCCATAGGTGTGATAGGGCATCAGCCAGCACATTTTCCATGCTGGGAACATATTTTATTTCAAAGTCAAATTCTGCCATCTTCTCCATCCAACGAGCCTGGTGGCCAGACAAATTTTTTTGCTCAAACAGGTGAGTCAAACCCTTATGATCCATCACCCAGGTGAAGTGAACACCTTGCAGAATGTCACGATGGTGCATCATGCTCTCTACTCCAGCAAGCATCTCTATCTCGTGGACTGGGTAGTTCTGTTGCGCAGATGACAGTTTGGCCAAGAAGAACATGCACACCACACCCTTATTCCAATGATCACCTTGGATGACCACCACTGCCACACCTGACCCACATCCATCCGACATGAGCCAGATGGCGGCGGCATCCTGGCCATATTTCATTGGAACATGATGGTGATTATGGCAGTCATTCACAAGCAGTTTACACTGCTGGAATGTGTGCTGTTCGCTGTATCCCCAGTGAAACAGGACTGTCACACCTGTGACAGTGCTCAGTTGTCCCATTGGCACACGTACTTTTGCTATATCCTCTGCGAGCCACCCCAGCGAACCAAGAAATCCCATAAGCAAGCTCTTGTTTGTGGGTGTCGGCCACTTCAATATCACATCAACCTTGTCTGGGTCCATCCGAATCCCATGATGGTCCACAATTCTTCTGAGGACCTTGAGTTCTTTCGCAAGGAAATGCACCTTCTTTTCCCCAAGGTAGAATTTCTCCCTCGTTAAGATATCAATGATTAGCTTAACATGTATTATGCGATTCTCTAGAGACTCGGAATATACAATCAAGTCATCAAGATACACATCCATGAAACGACCAATGTATGGAGAGAATATATGATTCATTATCACTTGAAACATCGCTGGTGCATTACAATCGTCCTGTTGCATCACTAAGCTTAGCATATTTCCATCAGGTGTCGATACTGCTGTATGGTTTACGTGCGCAGACTCAATGTGAACTTGTTCATACGCATCACTGCTGTCCATTAGAGAGAAGAACTTTGTGCATGCTACTCGATGCAGGATCCCATCGATGTCTGGCAAGGGGGAAGCCAGTTTGCGTGTGTTCACATTCCTCGCTCAGAGATCAACCACTGTACATAGTAGAGTTGTGCCAGGCTTTTGGATTAATAACATAGGAACGGTATTTGAAGCCATTGTCACCTTCCATTGTCCTGTCTTGATGTAAGCCTTGCATTTAGCATTCCACTGCTCATGAAACAGCTCAGGGCACCTGGAAGGTCGCCATGGATATACTTTGTCCAGATCAAGTAACGGGATTGTGTGATTTATTGCACATAGAGGTGGAAGAGGGGTCTCTCCGGCCTTCTTGAACAATGGCCGTGCGTAATTCATAAGCATATTCCAATATTCTGCTAACAATTCATCATATATTGCAGCCATGCGGGACTCTAATATACTTACAGATGGCCCCTCCAGTGCACAAGGGATGTTGCTACTGATTACGACTCTCGAACTGTTGAATCCAACAGTGACTTGATGCTGAAACAACCATGGAGTGCCCAAGATTACATCATAACTGGAAAGGTTCACGATATCAAAATATCTGTCACATTTAACACAAGCTTCCATCCCGTGTCTTCGTCACGATTGCCAGACCCTCGTACCTCGGGTCTTGGCAACCTGACTACGACACGGAACTTCAGCTTGTTGGGGCCCACCCCAAACCTGGCTTATTACTAAGATGTTAGTTTGAGAGAAAATATGTATTATGTGTTGGATATTCAGCCTATCCTGAGTGTCCCACCTATTCGATGTACCAATGTTTTACCTTATTTGATTGAACATACTTACTATATTTAGATTACATCTCCTATCCATTCCTACTTATATCTGCTGTATCCCCTTTATCGCACCTCAGCCATTCACATTGACTACAGGACTGACTGAGGTGTGTATCTTATGTTCATTCTATCATATATATTTCTTATGCTACATTCATACAAAATAAAGCCATTCACATCGACTATGTGACTGACTGAGCTGTTCTCATACTAACATTATGATTGTAATTGAGCTTCAGAATATGCAATATTCACAGTTGTCCATGTGAATGAACAGGAGTATGTAGATCCAATCTCACATAAGTGACTGACTGGCCTTGAGACTTGTTGATTGTCATTGCAAATGCCAGCCTGACTGGAAATTTACAACATGAAAATGCAATAGGTAGTTTGGCAGTATCTTCATTGACAGTGATATGGGGAATGGAGATAGTCTTGCTCATATAGGTGCCACTAAGAAGACAACATTCCAAAACATGAGGATGGAAGCCAGTAAGAATCATCCATGTTAGGGCTTCACACCATACCATGTACAGTATACAGCCATACAGAGGACAGCAGTCAACCATCAGAAACTTGGCCTTGATGGTATGGTGATGGTAACAGCTGTCATTGCCATATATACATCAATGGTTACCTTCAAGGGTGGACATCAGCATCAAATATTGCAGAAACAGTCAGTTTTCATTGTTTTATCTATACCAGTCAAAAAAAACTCACTAATTAGTCCGTTTTCAGATACCCATATAGGACCTGTACAATACAAAATAGGCAAAACTCTCTGACAGTACAGGGATGGTACCCATACAATGACACCCATACAACCATACCATACAGTGATGGTGCAAAGCCCTAATCCATGTCCTATTGCATAGACTATTAGCTGGATCCAGATTGCATAGGAGCATAAGTGGGTATCCAGCTTTGCACATGGTAATCCAGAGGGATTAAAATTCTGAAGAAATTCAATTGAATAGAAGGCAGCAGCATCACTGTCATCTCATCCATGATCATCTTATCCATACTCCACTATACCATCACCTGTCCCTGGAAACTTCTTCAGAACCTGCTGATATTGAAGGATATCCATCCTGCCATATGCACAGCCTACCTTTTTTTTGATCACCTTTTGTTCCTACTACCTATCTTTTATATTATATTATATTATAAATCTTGTCATTACTCAATCTCACTTATAAAGTTTCACCGTAGTCACCTTCTACCTCAGTTGTTTCATTTATGCTTTGCTGACTGAGGTGTGTAAGCCTATACCACATTTACTATTTACTTACTCACACTTGGTCTTAGATCTAATGTATACTCTTCTACCAATAGGTACAGTACACTGTTAATGTACAGTTGTTTTGCCTATGCTATGTGAACTGAGATCTAACATATATTTTTCTACCAATAGCTAATTGCATTCAGAGAGAATTAGTAGTAAGAACATATTGAATACCCAATTGGTCATGCCACAGTAATCTCCCTGCATTGTGACATTTGAATAAGGCATAGCACAGATGGCATCTACATCCCTCTGCATATCTTAGTTATGTAAAGATATCAGGAGCAAAATATGCAAAAAAGATGAAAAAATAGTGTATATCTCCTGAGATCTTGATATAACAAAAATACATCCTCATGATACTATCTCACTCAACCTCTGGTTATATATATAAGATGTACTTTAGTTTTCTACACCTCAGTACTTTCTGCTTTTACTGTGCTGACTGAGGTTTGAATATTTTGTTACCTTTCTATCCATGTACATACATAGTCTTTAAAGATCTTACTCTTATCCTCCCATTATCAGGTACAGTGTGCTAACTGAGATGTTACTATCCTTTAGTACAGAAGGTGGGCTTGTCACCAATATCATGAAATGGAACTAATGCTTACCTGGGTGTGGCAGTCTCACATAGGAGTGACCACAAAAACAGCGGGTGGCAGTGCAACCGGGTTAAGCCGGGCTCGTGGCAGTGCTATAGGACTGGTCCTTCAATAACCGGTTGTGGCAGTGCCTACAGAAGAGGAGTAGAGAATTCAAAGTCCGGTAATTTACATAAGCATTTCTGTGGCTGTGCGCGTCCTAACTTATATATATGATTCTGATACTCGAACAGGCATTGTACGCCGAAGTTGATCTTAGACCAGGAACCCTGAACTGCCAACTGAAGGGGTAATGGTACTGCGAGCTCTATTTGCTTCAATCCCAACTGATCCGCAATGGTCGAGGAGATGAAATCTCCCATGGACCCAGTGTCCAATAAGGCCCGGCACGGGTGACCAGCAATACAAACAACAATAAGAAGAGTCTTCGGAATATGTCATCTGGCATCTTTTACAGTTGAAGAATTCTGCTGTACCACTGTCAAATTTGATGGCCGGGGTTGCATTCCACTGAGTTGAATGCAGCACTGAGGTAGGTCAGTAAATTTGTGCGTATTCAGAGTAAAAGGAAGCTTGCAGTATGGCATATCTAACCAGGCTTCTTCTAGGCTCAGGATTTCGTTAACCAGGAAGCCGAGTACTGGAGTGAAAGGGTCTTTATCTGAGGCCCAAACATCCACTGTTGTTGTGTCCCGATATTCGTTAGCCAGACGAGTTTGGTACCATCGGTCGAGATCAAAATGATCACATCTAAGTAAAGAACACAGTAAGATCTCCACACATTTTTGCAAATGGTCTCATAATAAGATTTCCCATCCAGAATCAAAGTCCTCGTACTGAGGTGAATCCCATTGATCCTGTGGTAAATCATATACGTCGATACACTCGAATCTAGGCTGCCACTTGCAGGATTCACCTGTTGTCCAACCCCACGAACCATCAACTTTGAAGAGATGGTCGCCTTGGAAGATGCAATCAGCCAGATATTTCACCACATCATTTTCTAGTACCTTTTCCATTGTTCCCCCATGGAACCACGAGTTGGATGTCGGCCAGTCATAGACTGATATATCCACTAGCTTACTACACTCCAGCGCATACCACAATGCCACATTGAATTCTAAGCCCTTGAGCCAGGCTGTTGGCAACAAGAACTTGCTGACTTCATCAGGTCCATCATGCCAAGTGTCCCAGATGAGATGATGAGTTTCCGATACATGGTTAAGTGTTAAACCTCCCAAGAGGTGATGTTATTGACCATTTACAGGACAAGACATTGGGATGATCACTGGGATATGGTCCATGAGTGTCCAATATCCATCTAAGGTGCTGTGCTACTGAGTCGCCAAAGGCATGGGGAAACAGAGCCTCATACCATCCATATGACTCCACGGCATCCAGTTTTTCTTCTGCTGAATGTACAATCCCGTGTGCAAAGTTGTCGAAGACCCAGCGACCAGTTTGTTGCTCGACAGTGGGGTCATCCCGGGGTACATATGGTAAATGGACTTCAGATACTTCCAAGGGTATCTTGGACTTATGTCGATTGAGGCGATAAAACTCATGTTTCACAGGACTTAAACCTTTGAGGCATGGCAGTTGCCCGATGTTCAATATATGCTCTCCTTTGGGGAAGATATTATCGGGGGGCACGTGAAGAAAATTGGGGATTTCTCCTTCAGTTTCAAACTCTTCCAAGTTTGTCAAGCAAATGTTGTATTGCTCACCCTCACATTAGTATTTCTCCTGCCACATTCGTTCATCAATAGAACTATCTGTGCTGTAATCCCCATTGTCTCGTGTCCAGTTAGCAACTGATGAGCCACCATAGGAAGAAGTTCCCTCAATCAAGTATGCACTGACAAACATGGAGGTATCCGATGCGGAGTGATCAGATGTTTCTGATGAGGAGATAGAAGATTCTGACAAACCAGATGGTTCAGAGGGTTCAGGTGCTGATATGGTCGGTAAGTCAGGACAGCAACTACTGTCTGAGCTTGAACCAGCGTCTCCCTCTTCTGACATTGTGCTTCCATCCATTGTTATGTTGTTCATAACATGGTCAACAATTCGGTCAACATCCAGCATCATCTCGACTCAGCATTGGATCTCCTCCAAGTCATTGAAGTGATGAAGAATTACATCCACTAATGCTGAGTCTCGGGAGCGATAGTTGGACATAGTTGCTAATTTGCCTGTGTACAGTTCAATCACCTGCTTTACTCGGTTGAACAATCCACTGAAGTGAGACAGGTCCTTCGGTTTCACCCCATTACCCATTTCTTTGCCCATCAACTGCAAGACTTCCTCAGAAGCCCGGATAGGCTCTCAATGGTCAGGATAGGTACTATACCCAGGTCGAAAGTTGGCAGCCATCTCCATTCTATGAGAGTCGCCCTCCATTTCTGAATTGCTCGAGTCCAACACCGTTTCTAGTACAGGGACTCGTCCTCTGATTCATAAACGTCGGGGTCTGCCTCTAGTGAGTCCAGCCAGGTGTCTATCATCCCAACTTTCAATTCATGGATATCTTCAGTTGTTTCCACAAGCTCACGCAAATGTTCAATGTTGATGTTTACATTTGCGCTAGTCAAACCAGGTGGTGATGTACTCTTTCCACTCTTGACTGTTTTCCCATCTGGACACTGACGTGACATATGTCCAGATTTTCCACAATGAAAGCATAGGCCCTCAGCCTTTCAGCGCTCCTTCTCCTTTTTGGATAGCTCAGGACGCTTCGGAGGAGGCTTGGGCTTGTTTCAATTGCTGGATGAGTTTCCTGAGGGTCCTGGCTGTGAACAAGAGTCTTTAGACGGCTTGAATCCCTTGTGAGGCTTGTGAGAGCTCCGGTTCTTTGGTGGATATGGTGGGTTATCATTTCCTTTGCTATTACCACCCAAGGTGGGCTGATTATCCATCCCTTTATGGTTTCTGGTCCCTGATTGTGCCTTAGAGATGTTCTCAATTATCTCAATCAGTTCGGCCGCTTCCAATACCTCAGTATAGGAGGAATATTCGGGATGCAACCGCTCCCTCCATAGACCAACCTGTATTTCATTCTGGAGGCTGGTCCAAAGTCGGTTAACCATCTCACATTCACCAGTGATCCCAATCATGTTGAAGAACTGATGCAAGATAGCATCATATTCACGTACCATCAGCTCATTCTGGAAGGCACACATCAAAAGACGTCTTTGTTCCATTCAGTAAGTCAATGGGAAACAGTAATTGTACAACTCCTTAAAGAAAGGTTTTAGACACCAATGTTGGGCTTGATCCTGTATCGTGCTACGGTAAAACTGCTGGGCTTTTCCAGTGAGGAAAGCACCGATTTTGCGAACACAATCTTTTTGTGGGACCCCTCCCTCTTGAAGGTAAGCATTCACGTCATCCATGAAAGTCAAAAATAACTCAGAATTTGGTTCACCGTTGACATGCTCGCAACGTGTCTACGCATGTAATTTTGCGAAATGTATCAATACATGCATTGCATAATGGCTAGGTACTGAGATAACGAAAGATACAGATAGAGCGCATTGCTATATGCATAGAGTGCAGTGTCAAACACACAGAGTGCAATGATATATGTATGGAGCACAATATAGAGTCGCACGCAGTATGGCCTTGGGTGACAATTGGTAGAGTGCATGCTCTAACTTAGAATGATACTAGTCAAGGTCACACTAAGTATGAGAACTCAGCACTTGATACTGAATGCACTAAGATGCAGATCAGCCATGCGCTCTAAGGAATTGATGAGAGACAGGCATGAGACAAGGAGAACTACATTGATCTATGATGCGCGCCGTGCGCGTATAGAAACATAGAAGTAGAGTGCATGAAAAGACGCGTGCTGCGCACGTAGATGGAAATAGACATGGAGTGCAGTGTCAAACCAATAGAGCACAGTGTCAAACCAATAGAGTGCAGTGAACAAACCAAGATAGCATGCAGTGTAACAATGTGTGCACGTGCAAGTCTTCAGTGATGATTGGTAGAGTGCATGCTCTAACTTAGAATGATACTGGTTGAGGTCACACTAAGTATGAGAGCTCAGCACTTGATATTGAATACACTAGAGGCAGATCAGATACGCGCTCCAATGAATTGATGAGAGACAGACATGATATGAGAAGGACTGATCTGCCATGTGCGTTGCATGCATATATAAAAATAGCCATAGAGTGCAGTGATATCAACATTGCGCATGGTGTAACAACGCGTGCATGCATGCGCAAGTCTGAAGTGACTATTGGTAGAGTGCATGCTCTAACTTAGTATGATACTTCATTAAGGTCACACTAAGTACAAGAGCTCAGCACTCGATACTGAATGCACCAGAAGCAGACTGCATACGCACCCTAATGCATTACTGAAAGACATGCATGAGAACTATGTGACACAATGATCTATGACGCACAGGGCCTGATCGCATGGCACGCGCGCGCGTGTCCCAAATAATGCCTGAGTATAGATAACTCCGAGAGAACCCAGTATGGCCAAAGAGCGCAGTGCCTAGGCTTACCACGGGTATCCCCCACCAACCAGAGAAACCTAGAAACTCAACAATTGAATGAGATACAGTGTATAGGATTGGTTGCCACTCCAAGTATCCTCCGAAGAAATGACGAGTGACATGCCAATGTATAGAATGCAGTGCGAGTGGAGTATCAACCATGAGGAAACAGAATCTGGTCTTGAGATAGGCCTACAACCAAGTGTCCAGCCCTGAGCATGCTATAACAACGTGCGTGTGTTGTGAGGAATAATGTTCCAAGGTTCTAACAGTACTGTATTAAGTTGTATTGACATGTATGATGTAGAATTGTATAAATACTGTAGTGTAGATGTAGAGTACAAGTTTCGAGCCCACGGTGTAACAGTGCAAAGCTTTTCAGCCACGCGCTCTAGCACTTAGAGTAGCTAGTAACTTCGAGAGAGAATACAACCCATATCAGATATCTATTGTGTGATTTAAGTCACGTGCTTAGACAAGAAAATAGCACGGCACTCCATGCAGAGAGTCTGGTTTCGGTTTGACTTGCGCTCTGTGAGAGAGTAAGAATATGGTGTCTTGAAGGTCACCCTTCCGAGTTGTTGAGGGCATTTGTGTGACGCGAGGCATTACAGGCGCAGAGGTTCAAACCCTTTGGCTTGATTAGTGTTCGCTTTTCTGTGTTATTTCTGCAGGTTGGCAAAGGTTCAAACCCTTTGGCTTGTCGGACGGGGTTTCTCTGGATTGCATAGGTTCGAATCCTGTGAATCTACGATCGGTTGGAAGCTCGAGCATGTAGGTTCAAACCCTGTGGCTCTTGTGGAAGTTTCGGAGTTTTGTGTCAGTGTAGACACTTCTCCATGTGTTTGCGAAGGTTTTGGTTTAGTGCATGACGCGTGAGGTTTATTAGTGTGTTGAATTTAATAGGAATTGGTTTCTGCTTCGAGCGCAGTTGTTTAAGTGGTGTTTAGGGTGTTATTGATTGTGTGCAGTGGTTATTAGAGTCCCAAGCGACTGCTAGAAACTTGTGGAGACGATTGATGAAGTTGTATTGTGTTATACACCCTTGCCTTGAGGCCCGGTGAAGAGCTGTCTAAGTGCACAGAGCTAGAAATGCAACAGCGTCGACGACACTGATCACACCCACACCCAACACTACACACACAAACACGCTCAAGTTCGTGGGGGGATTCTAATGCGACGAAAGTAGCGAACCAATACAATTGAATTCTCAATATCTCTAAGATACATGCGCAGCAATAGCGCTCGTATAATATCTAGACTTCTCTAAGTCCAAAGGCTTTTCTCAAGAACAAGAGGGTGCGACTTCCATCGCTGGGCCTCAAGGCAAGGGTGTATAACACAATACAACTTCATCAAATGTCTCCACAAATTTCTAGCAGTCGCTCGGGACTCTAATAACCACTGCACACAATCAATAACACCCTAAACACCACTTAAACAATTGTGCTCGAAGCAGAAACCAATTCCTATTAAATTCAACACACTAATAAACCTCGCACGTCGCGCGCTAAACCAAAACCTTTGCAAACACGTGGAGAAGTGTCTACACTGACACAAAACTCCGAAACTTCCACAAGAGCCACAGGGTTTGAACCTATGCGCTCAAGCTTCCAACCGATCGTAGATTCACAGGATTCGAACCTATGCAATCCAGAGAAACCCCGTCCGACAAGCCAAAGGGTTTGAACCTCTGTGCCTGTAATGCCTCGCGTCACACAAATGCCCTCAACAACTCGGAAGGGTGACCTTCAAGACACCGTACTCTTATTCTCTCACTGAGCGCAAGTCAAACCAAAACCAGACTCTCTGCACGGAGTGCCGTGCTATTTTCTTTGTCTAACCGCGTGACTTAAATCACACAATAGATATCTGATATGGGTTGTATTCTCTCTCGAAGTTACTAGCTACTCTAAGTGCTAGAGCGCATGGCTGAAAAGCTTTGCACTGTTACACCATGGGCTCGAAACTTGTACTCTACATCTACACTACAGTATTTATACAATTCTACATCATACACGTCGATACAACTTAATACAGTACTGTTAGAACCTTGGAACATTATTCCTCGCAACACACGCACGTTGTTATAGCATGCCCGGGGCTGGACACTTGGTTGTAGGCCTATCTCGAGACCAGATTCTGTCTCCTCATGGTTGATACTCCACTCGCACTGCATTCTATACATTGGCATGTCACTCGTCATTTCTTTGGAGGATACTTGGAGTGGCAACCAATCCTATACACTGTATCTCATTCAATTGTTGAGTTTCTAGGTTTCTCTGGTTGGTGGGGGATACCCGTGGTAAGCCTAGGCACTGCGCTCTTTGGCCGAACTGGGTTCTCTTGGAGTTATCTATACTCAGGCATTATTTGGGACACGCGCGCGCGTGCCACGCGATCAGGCCCTGTGCATCATAGATCATTGTGTCACATAGTTCTCATGCATGTCTTTCAGTAATGCATTAGGGTGCGTATGCAGTCCGCTTCTGGTGCATTCAGTATCGAGTGCTGAGCTCTTGTACTTAGTGTGACCTTAATGAAGTATCATACTAAGTTAGAGCATGCACTCTACCAATAGTCACTTCAGACTTGTGCGCGCATGCACGCATTGTTATACCATGTGCAATGTTGATATCACTGCGCTCTATGGCTATTTTTATATATGCATGCAACGCACATGGCAGATCAGTCCTTCTCATATCATGTCTGTCTCTCATCAATTCATTGGAGCGCGTATCTGATCTGCCTCTAGTGTATTCAATATCAAGTGCTGAGCTCTCATACTTAGTGTGACCTCAACCAGTATCATTCTAAGTTAGAGCATGCACTCTACCAATCATCACTGAAGACTTGCACGCACGCGCATTGTTACACTGCGCACTATCTTGGTTTGTTCACTGCACTCTATTGGTTTGACACTGTGCTCCATGTCTATTTCCATCTACGTGCGCAGTGCGCATCTTTTCATGCGCTCTACTTCTATGTTTCTATATGTGCACGGTGCACGTCATAGATCAATGTAGTTCTCCTTGTATCATGCCTGTCTCTCATCATTTCCTTAGAGCGCATGGCTGATCTGCATCTTAGTGCCTTCAGTATCAAGTGCTGAGCTCTCATACTTAGTGTGACCTTGACTAGTATCATTCTAAGTTAGAGTATGCACTCTACCAATTGTCACCCAAGGCCGTACTGCGCACGACTCTATATTGTGCTCTATACATGTATCATTGCACTCTGTGTGTTTGACACTGCGCTCTATGCATATAGCACTGTGCTCTATCTGTATCTTTTGTTATCTCAGTACCTGGCCATTATGCAATGCATGTATTGATACATGTCACAAAATTACATGCGTAGACACGTTGCGAGCGTGTCACCGGCAACGGAAGTCGCACCCTCTTGTTCTTGAGAAAAGCCTTTGGACTTAGAGAAGTCTAGATATTATACGAGTGCTATTGCTGCATGTGTATCTTAGAGATATTGAGAATTGAATTGTATTGGTTCGCTACTTTCATCGCATTAGAATCCCCCCACGAACTTGAGCGTGTTTGTGTGTGTAGTGTTGGGTGTGGGTGTGATCAGTGTCTTCGATGCTGTTGCATTTCTAGCTCTGTGCACTTAGACAGCTCTTCACCATTGTACTTTGCTGGTGCAACAGGCTTCAAGATTAATTTTCGTTTAGGATGACTGTACTGATTCTGTTCTTGAGATTGATGTCTCCTCAGGCTTTGGTTCAATGTGTACTGGCTTCCATCATCTGAGGGCCACTCATCATCTCGCAAAGATGATGAGAAGTCTGATGAATCTGAGGGTTCATCATCTGGTGGTCCATTTCTGGGTTTTCCAACCATGCCAGTACATCCGTTCATTGCTCATCCCAAATGACTGGTTGGCTCAATTTGGTCTGCAGGTCAGATATACTGACCGGGGATCTTCTGAAATCCTGGAGACTGAGAATTACCAGGGCTGCATTTCAACCTCCCTGCTATCACATCCTCGATCTGTTGTTCCATCAAATTCAAGAGAGGCGCAGCCATAGCTCTAGGCTGAACCTTGCTCTTTGCCTGTTTGATTACTTTCACAGGGTGGGCATTTTCTTGTGAGACCTCTCATCATCCAAGATACTGGCTCTCATCGTCATCTACAACGTCCTCAATGGTGACTTTCGGCCATCTTCGCACCACTAGACTCAGGATGGGTACCGAGAAAGATTCTTGTTTCATTTCTCTTTCAACCACTGGCTCCTGTATCATAGATGCTGGGAGTTTGGCATTGATATTATTCTGTATATCATACAATGCCTGTAATTCAATTGCTTTCTCGTTCTTGACCCAGTTCCAGAATCTGAATGCACAGCGCTGTTCATCCGCATCCAATTCTTCATTACTGAGGTGGGCAGCACCCCAATTGCAGGGGTCAGTTGCTTTACCTTTCCCAGAGGAAGGTCCTTCATCGTTTGTCTTGTCATCAGCTGAGTCCTCAGACTCATTACCATTGCTAGCAACATCCACAGTTTCCACCCATCGACAGATACATTCTTGTTGCTCGGGTGTTAAGGCAGTGTTTGCCACTGCGATTGGAGTTCCCTGAAATCCAACACCTCTTCCCAGTTCAGGGAAGCACTCATTACGGACCCTAGTAACAGTGGATTTAGACTGAATAGATTGCTGACTAAATTGAGCAAGCACAGAACTGGTAGGACTACGGCTGCTATGTCTACCATAGACCACATGGGTCCAAGGGTTGGGATTACTATCCCACTCCTCAGCTATTTCATCGAAACTGTCATAAAAGACAGCCAACCGATCGTCAGAGCCATCTTCAATGGGTGACCGAGTGCCTGAAGGCAAATCACCAGAGCCATTGTCTCCAATGGATGGCTGGGCGCTCGAAAGCAAATCGTCAGAGCCATGGTCACCCATGGATGACTTGAATGATGCTACATCAATAGGAGCAGAGCTCGTCTCGACTGGGGGTATGGTTGGAGAGACCACCCTACTATAGAGGAGGGGTGTACTCTCTGCTCCAGGCATAGCCGGCACAATGCTAGGAGAAATAGACGTCAATGGAGAATTCAAAGGAAGAGACTCACCTGACTTCAGGCTCGCAGGGGGACTACCATGATTGCTGGCAGGGTTCCACATGCCATGACCGCCGCAAAGATTGTAATGTGCAGCCATTGTTCAAAAGGTGATTTATTGACAAAGTAGTCAAAAGTGCTGGTATAGTGGTAGCCTAGGAAGTCTGGGTTGATCAGATCACAGGTGTATCCAGTGGGTGACCGAGAAGTAGAGAAGAGAGTCAAGCTAGAGAGAAACCGGGACTAGTTCAAAATATGTAACATTGGCATGAGGAGTGACACATCAATCATGACACAGAGAAGATAAGATAGCTTAGTAAGGACTTTCATGGTTATTGTTCTAAGTTCACTGAATAGCGCACTAGAGAACTAGGATGGGTTCTAAGATTGTCAAAGGTATCTACCTGCTCACTACTGTACTATATAGAGTCTGTATTTGTAATATAAGATAAGGTCTGAAAAATAGTAGTAAGTAAGGTAGTCAAGAAACGAACATAGAGGGGTATAACAAAAGATAAGGAATGTGTTATGCATAGGTGATGCGTCATCAAAGGTACAAAGTAAAGATAATGTAACGGACCATTACACCATGTACCGCCTAATGACCACTTGTCCAAAGCTCACCTGAACCTCCTTCAAGAAACCCCTTTGTCTGAGTAGTATTCTGGGGATGCCATACCGGGATTAGTTTTCCTTGTTGACTCATTTTGTAGCTCAGATTAATCTTTGGGAAGTTCTCTTTGGTGAGTGTGTGGGTATGGGTCACATATCAGTCAGCCTGAAATCAATGATTTCAGACATGATATAGGATAATTTGAAATTGACACCCAAAACAAGTGTTTGGGACCATCCAATATCGGTGCCGGAGCAGCACCTTCAGAGTCAGATTCCAGAAATGCCTGTTTTATTGGTTTGGGCATCACCAAAAATGATGCATAAATAGAACTTTTCAGGGAAGGTAACTGGTCTCCCAGAACTTTAGATTCTAATGCTGTTATATATTTCTCTCATAATGTAACCAGTTATTTTAATTCAAGGATTTGATTCAGACATCTCAGAAACTTTCATTTATGATGAAATACAGGTAAGATTTTTAGTCCTAAATCTTACAAATAAGTTGTATACTCGGGATACCCTAAAATTTTGGATCTCCCATGTGGGGATTGAGCAGTGGTGTGGCTGACAATGTTGTGCATGAACTGTGGGACAGCTGGGACATTGGTGGGTGCTTGGAGGGATGAGACATGGATGGATGTCAAGTACTGACAGGGAGTTTGTGTGTAGACAATAGCATGCACAATGGCAGGGCATCCACATGGACAGGTGCATTCTATTCACTGGCTGTTGCTACTCTTACTAACAAAGTGTACAGACACACTTGAGGTCGAAGGATAGAGCAAAGTGCCTGTATATGAGACAGGTGACCAAAGCTGTGAAGGGTGGCATGCATGGAGGGAATACTGTGTGCAGACAGGACACTATGGGGGTAATAGGTCAATCAGAGACTGAAAATGAAGATGAAATACTAAGGTATGGAACATTTAACATAGAATTAAAAGTAGCATGATATATTGAGATTGTTTAAAATATTTGGGCTGATCTTCCCAGCATATTCTTGCCATATCTGACCTTGATCAAAGATAAAATAGGATTAATATTATATTGCTAATTACAGTACTAGAAAATCACACAAAAACTTTGTCTATTACTTTGGCTTCTTCAGGATCTACTTGCCGAGTGAATGTATAACATGCTCAGGGTCCTCAGACACTGATAATGCTATGCAGATTCAAAATAATCAGACCATATCCCTGAAGAGTTAAGGCTGACCTCATCAGCCTTTACTCAGGATAAGCTGGGATTTCAGTCCTTTCACAGCATAAGGTCAAGCCCTTCCTTTCTGGGAAATAGTTAAAATATTTTACCTATCAATATGATTTTCAGGGTTCAAAACCTCTAATTAAATTCTAAGTACCCTCTGCTTGTTGATTCTGAAGAAGCCAAAGTAATAGGCAAAGTTTTTGTGTGATTTTCTAGTACTGTAATTAGCAATATAATATTAATCCTATTTTATCTTTGATCAAGGTCAGATACGGCAAGAATATGCTGAGAAGATCAGCTCGAATATTTTAAACAATCTCAATATATCATGCTACTTTTAATTCTTTGTTAAATGTTCCATACCTTAGTATTTCATCTTCATTTTCAGTCTCTGATTGACCTATTACCCCCGTAGTGGGACGTCAATGGGGGTAGTAGTTGTATGGGAGGTGCATGATGGGACAGGTCATTTCTCATGGGAAGATGAAAAGGACAAGGGGAGACGACTATATGCAAAAGTGCCAGGAGGCAAACAAATGAACAAATATGAGGTGGCAAGCATTGGGGATGCAAAGTTGAGGAATCACCATGCTGAGAGATGAAATGAGGTGTGGAGGAAGGACTGTTGTTTGTGCTTCAAGGCCAGTCAGATAAAGAGCACAATCCGACCTTCTCTTCTGTCAGCCACTGCCATTGAGGACAACAACACTCAGTGGGGCTGAGAGTTCTGTTTCACCCATAACCTGAACATCACTTACACTTGGACCATGCATGGAGCGAGCCATAGAGCTTTGCATTTTACATGTGAAGAGAGGTGTGAGATTGGCCATGGAGCCAGGGTAGGTATGTTCACTATTCTCATCTCGCTAAAGTCTTATTCACGTCTAGTCATGTTGTCCATAGTGGTCATCTGGTGCCTTCCCATGCTGACAACTCCAAGGAGCTGGTGATCACAACATTGTTGTTGACACCAGCCAACAAGAAATAGCTTTTCACATCCTTTGTCGGGTTGGTCAATACAGCACTCATGAACACACTTGTTTCTTCCTTCTCCTCATCCAAGGCTGAGACAACTAGGAGGGGACAACTTGCTGCATGAAGGATGGGTCAGATGTTGATGGGTGCAAGCAGGGAGGTGGGTGGATTTTGAACATGAGCTGAACAACTGAAAGGCTGCAGGTTGTTCATGCAAAATGCATAACAAACACCAATGACATCACCAGGCTACTATCAAGCTGAGCTACATCAGATTATCATTCCCATCACATACTTCAGTGCCACCCTCATTCTTTACTGTGTTGTCTTTGTTTCTGCCTTGAAGTGTCTGCACAAAATACCCAAAAGTAACAGGCCAAATTTGTGGAAGCTGGTGCCAGAGCCTCCTACAGGATTGGGTACAAGGCTCCTGTATGGGACTGTGTCTTTGGTGATGCTCCTTGCATTGCTGTCACCATTGTCAACAAAATCATACAGAAATCACTTCAAGTTGTTCTAATTAGGTATTTATTATGCAATATATTCTTGTTGCCTGCATCATTTGTATCATTTTCTTCACTCACATTTATTTCACATATCTTGTCATTTGATTTATGTACTGTAGACTATGTATGTTGCATGTTTTCAATTACTGGTGTATTTGAAACACATAATTTCCAATGGTTGATCTGAATGTACAAGTCTATATACATAAGAATGGAGCTGTATGTACAAGTACATCATCATTCAGTTCCCAGGCCCTTTGCTGCATATTCTGTGAGAAGTGTCACTACCTCTTGCTGGCCTCCTTCAACCACTATGTCATATACACTCTTGCCATCATTACCCTTTGCCAATACATCAGTACCCACATGATCCACCAACCTCTTGACAGACTGTACACTGCCCAATCTGGCAGCAATGGAAAGAGCTGTCCTTCCCCTACTATCTTTCCTATTCATATCTACCTGGCCCGACTTCAAGAGCAAGTCAATACTACCATGCTGACTCTCCTCAACAGCAGCGTGCAATGCTGTCCTCCTATTCTCCCCTGGTGCATTAGGATCTTCCTTCTGTCGCTCCAAGAATAACTCCATGATTTCAGTAAAGCCATATCTTGCAGCAAGCATAAAGGGTGTCTGGCCCTTGAACTGGATGGATGTGTCGATGTCATCTTTCTGGAGCAAGAGCGTAACCACTGGGATGGAGTTACAAATTATGGCTGAGGATAGTGCTGTGAGTCCAGAGGAAGACATGGTGTTCAACAAAGGTCCATCTTCAAGAAGCCTTCTGACTGTTTTTTCATGTCCATTTGATGCAGCAGCAATGAGAGGTGTGCACAAAGGAGCACAAGACCCCCTACACCCAGAGCCATCTTTCTGAGCTGGCGACAGACTGGTGTCAGGAACTTCACGCAAAAATGGGACCTGCCCTTTGCAATCTATGTCCAATCCATAGGCCAGGAGCCTCAACACCACATAGCAATTCCCCACATATGCAGCCAGACATAACCCATGTAGATGCTGAAAATCAACCTCTGGAGCTGCCAGCACCAGCTTGACAGCATGGACCATGCCAGCAAAAAATGTAGGATCAGAAAAGTCAACCTCTTGCTCTGGAAAGGGTTGAGCAATGTCTTCCATTTGGGTCAGCTTGTCATCAAGGAAGGCAAGAATCTCCTTGGCTGTGGAGATCCCAGAGCATTTACAGGCATGAAAGTCCCAGTAATACATTGAGTACCAGGAAAATAGAATGAGTCGTCCATTGGAATCAAAGAGAGCATTAAATGACATGTGTGCCAGGCAGATGCATGTGAAATCCACATGGATGTGGGGGAAAAGCTTGTCTTCCTGTGAGACAAAGTATTCCTGGGTACTATAGTCTAACAAATTATTTAGCCAGAGAGAGGAGTTCAGACCAAAGTAGTACTCACGCACAAACTTGAAACATCTGGAATGGTCAATGACAATGAGTCCTGCACAAATACTGAGGATAATGCCCTCATCAGTAATATTGGCAGGATCCATCTTTTTGGTTCCTGATTCAATGGCTAAAGCATACTGCAGTTCTTCCACGTCCAAAGGTTGTGCAGCGAAGGCTACCAAACCAAATACACGATAGGCGAGATCCTTGCCAGGTAGACTGTCTATCCTTGCCAGTAGATACTCATATGCCTTTTGAAGTGTGCGTGGCAGTTTATCTAGTTCAGTATTGAGTTGCCGTCGATTGGTGCAATGAGCCAACAAGTCCATGTGTATGTTTGCTAGCAAGAACCTGTATAAACACCATCAGTTAACAGGAACATGGCCATGCCATTGGAAACGTACATGCCATCTGCCTTCTTCACAGCTGTCTCACGTATCCTTTCACCCAGAGTTCCATCTTTAGAGAGAAGGGCGGGGAGATGGCCGACCGCAAGCCCGGCGATGACACATTTCTCGAGATCAGCATCATTCACTCGCATATGGATTCTATTTGCCTGATTGTACGATTGCATCGTATCCAGAGGTCTCGAAGTCATGAGAATGCAAATATGGTTGCCTAATGCCTTCAGGGCATCTAGGACCCCTTGACGGCATCTGTCATCACTGAGTTCATCTAAAGCATCCAAGATTATGTATATGCGCTTGTACGATTTCAGCTCCTCACAAAGCAGGTGTGTGATGTCTTCAAGTGAAGGTAACGGCATTCCATCACCGGAGCAAGTATCATAGAGGGTTTCAATCGGATTAGTCAAGCAACGGCGGGCTTGAATGAGCTGCTTCAAGAGACTGCGGGTGATGGCGATTGGTTTCTGGTTTGGGGCGTGATAATCACAAAAGATACAGAAGACAAGTGCTTCGTCCTTCAAGTTCTTGAATTTCGTGCGTAGATGATTGATAGTGGTCGAAGCGAGGATTGTTTTTCCAACAGCAGCTGAAGGACATATAGTTGTCAATGGGAACGTCCAAGATCCTAAAGCACTCACGACCGCCAACACACCACAAAAGAGGGCGTGCTACAGGACTGTCTACCCAATCCAGAAAATCTGAAGATTGAATAAACCATTGTCCAGTTTCATCGACACGTTGTTGCAGCTTCTCATGTTGAACAGCATTATAATCCATGGGGGTTAGCCATGCGGCGACTTTTGCAGCCTTTTCATCTGCAAGGACCACAGATATCGGTGTTCAATACGGCAATAAACCTTGACTATGTACGCACCCATCTGAAGCTGCCTGGTCACATCGGCATTCTCTGCGATCGCGTCGACTTTGACCTCGATGTTGCCCAGCGACTTCTTAATCTCACGAGTCAATGTGCTGGATACCAAAAGTCAGACTACGACTAGTTGATGACACGTATGACTTACAGATTGTCATGCTGCCCGGCAATCAAGATCAAGCTCTTGAAACACTCGATTTTGCCCAAATCACCCATAATACTGTCTTTAACGACAGTCCAATTCATCCTTCAGCACATCCTTTTCAACCAACATGATCCAGGGTTCAGCTTCTCCTTGAGCCCATCGAGTAAATCCAGAAGTTGTTTGAACCCATTCAAGTCGTGAAACTGCTGTAATGTCGCCAGCCATGGGTCGTCTTCCGTTCGCCTCTGAATGGTCAATTTCAAGCCAATTAAACACGACTCCAGATGCTGTAGTTCCGTCAGGAAGTCGTCGCGTTCTTTGGGCGCATTTTTCACATCCTTTAGGTATTTGATGACAGTAACGGTGTTTTCGATGAGGGCGGTAACAGACGAAGCAATTCCTAGGACCTCTGCCATAGTTGGTGGTAAGAAGGAAAGGTCGAGTAGTAGGCACGCAAGTCGCAAGGCGTTCAAACCTTAGGGTCAATGCCGGGGGCCGGCCAAGGTCGAAGTTGAAGTTGAAGTCACAACAATTGCACGGCTGCTGTGACGGAGTATCAGAATCTCTGGTGATGATGTGAAGTAGGCCGTTCGCGTTGCGTTCATCAAAATTGTCAAAGGCCATATGTATTCAAGGCGAGAAAGCAAGGAAGCAGTACAACGATCATATCCGGTCTAGAAATTGATAGCACAACCCCTACTGTGAGAGACACTTCTGTCGCGACCATGGACCGACTGTCCTTCAGAGATCACTTCGCTACAAACCTGGTCCAACCCCGACCGGTGGCATCAGCCACATGATGCAGCGTCACTGTTATCGATGCACAAATCTCCCATGATGGCCTCTTATTCCTCGCCTGCAGGATGGGTGTTAATATCATCAGAAGTGATGTGAATACGTCTATGAGAAGCTGGATATACCTATTAAGCAACAGATTCAGTGAGGAGATTTGCGCATAGAATGTTACACTCACAAGGAAGCAACCTATCGCCGTTAATTGGAGCAGAGGTAATCCCGAATGAGTGCCAGGAAAGCTAACCAGAGCAATGAGACTTCCTTCTGAGGGATCAGAAGTGCCCCACGTACCCGCCAAAGGTACCTAGCCCAAATGAAGGCTTATCCGGTTTGTTGGCAGAGTTCCTTCCAATGTCCATCTTCACAAGGACGCATTTAATTACCCATCCACGCCGCTGCGAAGCCGTCAGTATCTGGTGATGAATGTAAGAAGGGAGCTTCTTACTTCCTCCAGTGAGCCCGGACCCATCCATGTCACATTGACGGGAAAGTTCTCGTAAGGAAGTTCAGTCATTATGATTGATTCGTGGAGCCAGCGTCAAACGTTTGAACTTGCGACCCCACAGTTCAGGATGTTTACTGGAAATGGCTTCAGTTGTTACCGTGTTCGTGTCCACGATATACAGCGTTATGAGGAACGCACGATCTAGAGAGCTGATATAAGAAGGATCATTTCCAGAGCATGCTGATCACTTACCATCATATTCCTTGCCCACGCCGGGAAGGTCAACGATCTGCTTGATACCGAAGTTTCCCAAGATAGACACGGCACCGATACCCGATCGCTCGAATATTAGAGAGCTATCCATAGCACCGGCAGAGACAACCACAAGGTGACTCACTCAAACTGCAGGCACAGTCTGCTCCGCATATTCCCGTGAGTCCTTTTTGACCCTTCGCAAGAACTATGTAGCCTTCTCCTTCATTTCAGTATTTCTCTAGAACAACGCCTTGAGGTCCGGAGGAACTGTGGATCTTTCTAGTTGGATCGACCTCGTGCGTGTCGGCCTACCGCATTCAATCCATAACAAGGTGGACAATGAAAAGGCCGATTTCTCGACGGCAGTGGACGCGATAAGCCAAGAAAGAACAGAAATGAAAGAGGACATAGGGGATTGACTGTGTTTGAGCGAGTGAGATGGCGGACAACCTACGCACTCGAGAATATTAGTCAAAGTCAAGCATAAAATGAAAACTCACATCTGGCGGGGATCCGTCCACGTACATATGTGCCTTTCCACGTGCACGGAAAGAGGCGGGTCTTGAGTGATCTGCAGATTGTCGTCGTACCCTGTCACGCAGAATTTGATCCATCGTCTTGCAGCGACACTTGAGTGCTTGGCAGGTCGCAGGGCCGTAGAAATGTTATCATCAGAGCATTAGGACTCTTCGTAACAAGGATCAGCAATTGACAGAAGAAGGGAAGTATAAGACTTACCTTTGAGCATGTAGGACTGCAAGTGCCCAACCCTCTGCTATAGCTCGCTCATCGGAAGCCGATACGTCATCTCACGGTAAATTTGAGGTCCTCGATGTGATGGTCGCCAGGAGGAATTGTAACAGAAGAGAAACGAGCAAGATGCAGAGGAGCGCAGGCGGATGCGACTTGGGGAGTGGTCGGTGCGGAAACAGGGGAGAACAGTGGAGCGTGTGGAGGGAATGAGAAAGTGCGCGCGGGATGCAAGTGCAGGGGACGAGAGCGTCAAAGCACGGAGTGTGCGGAAGGAATCAGAGAGTGCGGGCAGAGGTGATGGAGGGAGGGATGTTGACTGATAAGCTAGTTCGCCTAGGCTGGGTAGGTAATGTCTGGGTGTGAGGTATGGCTGAGTAGGACACCCGAATACTAATGTATTTGGGTGGTTTGTCGAAAGACGAGGGCGTTTCAAAGCCACGAGTTTGGGTAAGCGTCGGGAAGGAGCAGACCAACCTGAATACAGGTTGATTGGTCAGCTGAGGGTGCAGTCCGATGAAGTGGGAACCCAAACGAGGCGGCAGGCCCAAGTCTTGAGCGCCTGGGAACCAGAAAACCAGCCAGAAGCCAAATCTGGTACACCAAGTGGAGCGAAGCTCACAACAAACGGATTTGGCTTCGGTGAAGAGCCGGATTTGGTTACCCTGGCAGAGATGAGCGGAACATTGACATTGGATGCTTGTTGTAACTATGACACGAGTAATCTTCAGCAAATTAGGTATGCGTGATATATATGTAAGTAAGTCTGCGTATTGTGGTGTATCGGTAATTGTGTGAGCAAATGTAAACTGTATGATATGATTGTAGCGAGTGGTGCTTGTCAGTGAGCAGAATGAGTTTCTTGAGCTGGGAAGGAGTCAGCCCCGGTAGATGCGTTGTCCAATGAGACGTACCTCATATCTCGAGATTGCCCTCTGTGGCGTCTACGAAGGAGCGAGGGATGTTGTTGTTGATGCGGAACTGTTCAAAGATCTCCGCCAGGGCATTGATGTGGGATCTGTTGTAGGCGCGTGAGGTGCTCATTGGCAGAATTTCTTCCATATGACGCCAGTAAAGCAGGAAAGCGAGCGAGGTCCATCCACCTGTGGCAGCAACCACCTCGGGAGGTACCCCAGCAAGGAGCAGTTCAACAGCGCCTCCTATATGGAAGCTATGGCCCAGGACATGGGCTAGCGATGCCTGAGACCAGATGTCCATGCAAAAGTCCATGAAGGTGGACTTCTGCATGTGCCGCCACATGCCATCAGGGAGGAGGTATGCGAAGAGCGAAGCGGCCTTGGGAACAGCGCCATTGACCTCAAGGTGATTCTGGAGGGCAGCGCAAGGGCAGAGCACGTCCGAACGACCTGTAAGTATGACACTTGCACCAAGGTCCCTTGAAGACTTGGTCCATGGTATGCGGAAGCTTGCTGAGGTGGTGCCGTTGCGCAGCATGTGGAATGAAATGCTATGGTGGGTCAGAGAGTGTGAGGGTGAGAGCATGATATCCTCACTTAGCAGCACGTAGTACATGATACTTGCTGTCGAAACTTGAGACAGTCGTCACTGTCGTCTCACCCAGCCGGCGACAACCAAAGAATGAAACGGTAGCTACTGCCCATATAGCTGCATGGTGAGGGTCTGCAAGGTTTAGTGCTGCATGAAGCAGCAGTAAATGTTCAATTGAAACTGGTGCACGGAGGGGATGCTTGTGCCTAGTACCTTCCTTGTAGGCAGTAACTCGGGCCAGCTTTACCCAGCGATGGTCGCCATACCATGGCACATCGTTGAGGTCATGCCATGCCTTGAGGCCCGACATCCACAGCTTGATTGTACCACCTGCGACCGTACCTTTGTGCTCACCTATAAAGGCACAGAGGAGGGCATATGATGCAGGCATATGGTCGACCTCTGGGATGTCCCATTTGTCGCAGAATTGAGTGAAGCACAGTAAGGCTGAGGCATACGAGGACTTCGTGTTGGGAGCGTGCGCACCACGAAGGGCAGCATGTGCTCGTTCTGCGAGCTCAGGTGGAAGTGATGCAAATACCTGTTGGTTGTGTCCGATGGCATATGGTGTCGTCCAGCAGAAGAGACGATCTGCTGCAGCGACATGGGGACAAAGTGGGTTGCTCACAATCTTGTTCTGTGGACATGGCCTGCGAGGGATTGCTGTGTGGCTGTAATCAGATAGGCGCGGGATGCTGGATGTGGGCCTCGCTATGGGTCGGCTGGATAAGGATGGTAAAGGAGGCTGTGGTGAGGCATGGGGAGAGTGGGGGCACAGGTTCTGAAAAGATGGTGGTGGTGAGGAAAGAGGAAGATGTTGTCGTGGCGGCGAGAGCCTGGAAAGTGGCTGCGGAGATGAAAGGAGATAGGTGAAGTCCGGAGTCCCGGGTCTAGAATTTGGATGCAGGGTACGGCACGGTGGGAATGGACTTTTGGGTCCAGACCCCATACCAAGCTCCGCGGAAGTGCTGGCTTCCACAAATGGGCCAAAAGGTGCACTAAACATGTATGAGGATGTCAGTAAGCTCCTCCGGGAGCGAGATGGATACTGGGAGACGATCAGCCAGTGACCCAAGTTCTCCACGCGAGATAGGGTCAGCTGGATTTGCCGCTGATTCGATGTATTGGTAGGAGGGAATGATGTTTGATGTGGACAGGATGGAATAGGTACGACGTACTGCTAGGTTTATTTGCCAGTTAGGACAACGGCCCTTCATCTGCGCTCCTATAGCACCAATGTTGTCTGATCGAACCAATATATGCATGTCGTGATGGCCCAGCATGACCAAGATGTACATGAGCAGCTCAATAGCAAGCGTCTCGAGCCAGCAGATATCACGACCACCTGTCTTCCAACCGGGGGAGAGCTGGAAGGCTGCCCATTGGCCACCGACGATGATGCCGATTCCCCAGGAGGTGGAGGCATCAACCGAAATACCGAGATCAACCAGTGGCCCCCGAGGGCGTAGTTCTCTGGTAAGGGATGGATTTGAGAGGGTGTCAAGCCACCATTCGAGGTCAGAAAGCATGGATCGAGGTGGGTAGCGCAGTGTGAACTCGTCACCATTGAATGAGGCTGAGAAGTTTGAGATGGATGGGAGCCAGGAACAGCCCTCAGTGTACACAAAGGCGACGTGGCAGAGGGATCCGTGGATCCTGTCTACCTCCAACAGGGAGCAGCGGTGCCTCTGAAACTTGAGGAGGAAAGCCCGCACCCGCTCGTGGAACTTCAAACGTTTAGTCTCAGGAAGAGACACCAGCTTCCTTGGGATATCCCAGAGGAAACCGATGAACGTCGTCTCAAAGACGAAGGCTTTGTCACCCTTCTCCATGTGCCAAGGCACTCGGAGAGGAGCGATCCGCCTCAACATCTCTTCCTGGTCATAATTGTATAGATAGTTGCCATCACGAAAGCGGCCTGTGGGTGAAGGAAAGCGGAAAGGGTGAAGATCATCCTCATACTTGGGTACAGGGAAGACTCCCTCACCTCGCCAGATATCAACTGCAGCATTGGCGATCATTCCAGAGTTACTACTGGCTGATCCCGCTCCAAACGGGTGATCATGATCAATGTAGAACTCGCCGTTCCTCCCCTGCACTACCAGGAATGGTTTATGGTGCGGGTTGACTGGGCAAGTCCGATGAAACTTGGCTATGTCAAGCGAGCAGGCTTGTGTGCCTGGCGGGGCCAGCGCAATCTGGATGTAATGAATCAGTCTCACTGATAATATGATGATGATAGATGAGGAGATGAGGAAGTACCGCCTGTGCAAGTACTGGAGGTTGCCTGTGCAAGCCTCGGGGTGCCAGTGCAGAGCCCAGGATGTACGAGCTCGCATGTGCGTGACTCGGGCCAACGGCCAACAGGTTGATGCCTGTGCAAGCAACCTGGCTGATAGGGATAGTACTCACGATCTCAGCGACACGAGCGGCGGTGTCAAATCGTGTGGGAAAGTCCTCTTTGTCGATGAATGAGTTGACCGAAGGATGGAGCTTCGTGCCCTTGGAGAGGTGTCGACAGACGCGTAGCTTGTCAGGGATGCCCGGCACCTGAGTCTGGACAGCCACGATGAGTGGCGATGACTGGAATGGCCCACGGAGAATGCGTTCCACCTCTTCCCTCGGGAAAGGACCAGACATACGCCCGGCAGCGACCTCCTCTCGGAGGTAGTCGTCGACAGCAGAGGGGTGTGTAAAGCAGGATGGATTATTGGGGATGATTACTGTATGATGTAGGGCCGGCATGCGGCCAAGGGGAAAACCCTCCCGGAGATGTCTGCAAAGATCCGGGTAGAAAATCGTCAGGTCATGTTTAGCGAGGAGACGTTCGAAAGCATTTGTATCATAAGGGTGGACCACCAGAGAGTATAGCGCTGAATTAGGGGTGGTCGGTGGGCGTAGTGGGGAACGTATGATGATATCTGAAGCAATGGTATTGTACACGAGCATGGGCGGCAGAGCAACAGCAAGGAAATCAGGTGGAAGTAGAGCGACAGACGCCGGAGAGTGCTTCGTGGTTTGACCTGCCACACAGAGAGCAGACGTGGACACGGTCGGCGCCATGGGTGCAGGAGCGAGAGGATCGGAGGTTGTAGGCGATACAGATGCGGCGACCGTCTGGGGTGAAGACGTCGTTACCCCGGAGCTGTGCCCAGCGTGGTTTGGTCGATACCGAACCATCATAGTGCCTGGTGACGATGTGTGGGCCCTCACAGACAATGCAGCTGGGCGCAGAGCCTGACTTCCCACTGCCTGCTGAAAAGGGCCGAGTAGACCTGTTAGAATAGCTTCCTGAGGGGCGACGCTGCTCCTTCGCCTTGAAGTCGCGCATGCGTGCCTCAACAGACGCCTGGATCTCCCGTTCCATCTCCTCCTTCAACACTGCTCTGAGACGAGCGTTGTTCTTTACCTCGTCGTACCGGCGCACGTAGTATTCCAGGTCGAATTCGGTAGGCGTGCTGAGGCGCTCGAGGCGTAGCTCAAGCTCGAGGGCCTTGATAGAGTCCCAGAACTCGATCTTGTCTGGCTGCCGGTCGAAGAACGAGATGTGGCTCTCGTACCATGAGGAGTGAGAGCCACGCGAGCCCTGTGGATCGCGCGACCTCTGGAACCTGTAGAAGTTACCTGCAGCTTCGGCGTGGAGGCCGTAGTCCATGGACAGTTCCTTGCCCAGGGTGGGGGTCAACACCTCAATATCGATGATGTTGAAACCCTTCTTGTCGTTCTCGAGGGCGTTGACCTTCCGGGTAGGCAGAATGGCGGTGTTGACGGCGATATAGTGTAGGCTCTTGTTCGTGAAGAACGGGAGCGGGATATGGATACGAGCATCGTCAGTATCATAAAGGATCTGCTGGAAGGATACCTGTTGCTGGGTGCCCAGCACCCGAGGCCTCAGATCCGAGCCATCTTTGCAACGACGCTTGGCCTCGCGCGTCTCCTCTGTCGACTTCGGAGCCTCTCTCTTCTTCTTCTCCTTCATGTCTTCTGCTGCTAGCCAGGCCACGATCGATTTCGGGTACTTGGAATACAGAGAGAATACCCCCGGGCTGCGCAGGGAAGCACGCTCGCTGTTGTCGATCGTGATGGTCGATTCTGTATCCGATGCGTCGTCTGCATGGGTGACTGGGTCAGATACGTGGTCGAAATGCTTGATGTGTCGTGCCTCGTTGCGGGTCTCGATGTCGGCATTCCTGGCGAGCCTCTCCCCTAAGGGAAGGGTGCGAAGAGCCTCGTTGACGGCGTCTGATTTGTGAGTTCGGCGGACCCGAGTAGGTGCCGTTGCCGCGGGAGCGATGTTCGTCATGAAGGGAGTGTGTGGGAAAGAGAGGATTTGAGACAACAGTGACAACGAACGAAAGAACAGGGAAACGGCCGTGTTCTGGCCAGAGAAAGCTTGTGAGACGACGTGGAAGGAGAGAGCAACGTTTCGCTGGGTTCAATCCCCAAATAATCGTGTTATTTGGCAACGTATCGAGCTAACGGCTACGCCTTGGCTTATCTTATCTCGGAGGAAGCTATCGTTAGCCTAGAAGGATAGGTGGTCTATACACACGGCGGAGGGAGGTCGCCATTTTCCTGTGGGAGGGGCGTCGACAGGTGACAGGCTGGGGTGTCTAGGGACAGGCTATTTCGTGCATGAAGCAAAGTCGACGTGAGTTTGGCAGTAGTTTACAGAGACAGCAGGGCGCGTCGGACGGTGGAAGCGGGGTGGACGGGAGCAAAAGTGATTTCAACAAGGGAGATGGAGGAAATGGGGTTCGACGAACAAACTGCAGATGACAGTGGCGTCAAAACAAGTTCAGCGTTCCAAATGACGACGATAGACATACCCTAGAGCCCTGGAGGATGTCAGTGACGTGACCCTGGCATTCACCGAACGTCACTAGCTTCTTCGCTGACTTCTAGTGAGGGTGATGCTCGTAGTCGTGATGGGTTGAAAGAGCGACGTCCTCTATGGGTCGTCTTTATTTTTTGGATGCTTCCCGTGTGGGCCAATCAGGTCGTCAGCGTAAAACGCTTGCTAGTAGAAGCCGGTTGCGTATAGTGCGAAGACTAAGAAAAGGCAGATTTGATGAGGCACAAAGGACAAAGGACGAGCGAAATGATGATGGTGAAGGCTCAGGGTGAACGATCATGGACGCGTACCTTCTCTTGATAGCCACTGCCAGTTCTATGATGACTCGGAGCCATTCGGGTTGTGCATGTACAAGCGGGGGTGATGATGGTGGGAGACAGAAAGGAGGGCATGATCGGAGTTTCGGATCGTCCTCTCCGTCCAACTCCGAGCATGCACGCACGTAGAATTCTTCATCTGGACGCGCGCGCAACCGAAAGCTCTTCCTCCAAGCCTCGTTTGAAGTCTTGGCGCAGCAATTCCTCGACTTTGCACTCTCAATGGCGGCCACTCCTCGACCTGAACGATGTTCAGACTGACTCGTGTAGCTGACGTGCTAACGTATAAGGGATGGCCTAAGAGGAAGTGAGGAACTGGGTATGGCACTTCGCAGGCGGAGCTTCGGGACGGGAGAGCTATCAGCGTCCTTGAGTACGTCAGCCATTCTCATCTCGCTGAACTCTTTCTTTGAGCTTGCATTCATCAACAGCTGTTGGGTTCTACACCGCCGAAACTTATCCTACTGGTTTCGCCATTCTCAACGCTGCCCCCACGGTCCAATGTTTCCAGATATCAGACTCAGCCTCCCAAGCAAACGGAGGCCGGTCCAATGTTTCAAAATACGAGGCTCAGCTTGGACACGTAGTGGTTGGCGAACTCATTGTGGGCGATTCATACATCGATAACATCAATGTCGTATCATTTTTGTTACGGCTGAGGGCTGCGCGTAATATCAGAAGCAGATCAGGGTATATCTGCCATCGTCATCTTGAACCTTCGGAAGCTGGGGCTGTATTTACGCGACTGTCATCTGCAATTCGAGAAAAGATGGCGGAGAACGACTCCAAGGAGAACTTATCTCTCAGAGGTTTTCCCTCGCACCCGTCACCCTGGTCTTTGGTTTACCCCGATACACAAAATCATGGCCTCCTCAGAGCGTGCTCTTCTTTCAAAATGATGGTGGCCGGGACATGCAGCTCAACTCTCCAGTATTAAGACCTCAGAAATTTCACTACTCCCTTATCTACTTCATAAGTGAGGTATCCTGTCATTTCTTCTCGTCTACTTCTGTATGCATATCGGGAGGTCCGAAGCAAGAGTTGGAGCATCGTCCCGGGTTCCGCTCAGCTAGAATTGTCCCTCCGAGTTTTAGATCCTTGTTTTCGTTCTCTATTACAGCCCTTATGTTGGACTCTCCCAATTGGACAGCAACTCGAGACTGTACACAGGCAGGCACAGGTCACAAGGCGCTTGACTGACTGCCCGGTCGAAGTCACTATGATGTTGTGCTGGCATCCTCCGTGATGATGGGCAAGAGTATAAAAGAATAAGTCGACATCTATGGGCTTACAGAAACACCTCAAAGGACCCCTGCATGACGCCGCAGACTCCTCAGCCCGATGTTAATCAGCAGCGCACCCCAAGTCATCAAGCGCCCATCCGATCCTCTCCCCCTAGCTCTGGTTTCCGTATTCCATTAAATGGGACCTGCGCCTTGCCCCCACGGGAACTTACTGGAGAGCCCCCAATCATGATTGGGGATTGGCCCATCTACTTCGGTTCCGCTATCTTCGATAAATCGGTCCATCCAGGCAAGGTCGAACCTAAATGTGAAGGTCCACCTTGCTCGGTCGTTCTTGACGGGGACATCATTTACCACTCTGGGCGTTACGACCTACTCCCGTTCGATCCTGATACCATGGAATTTGTATGCACGTCTGAAGGACGGATCCCGGCTGGCAGGAGGCCGGTTAAGGGTGGTTATGAGGCGGATGGGATGCCGTTGTACCATGGTATAGTCACACACCATGCTCACGATACGAAGCATAGAATACCAGGAGAGACAAGCCCCCGTTTGTGTGTATTATCACTTCGCATGTGCTGTAGTGGCTAATTCCTTCTTTAGGCATGGATGTGTGTACTGGCAGAAGGTCAGGCTGCAGGAAGTTTGTGCACGGAGGGAGATGATCGCTATCATCTTTCCTTTTCGTTGGTTTTGCGTCTTTGCTTTGACCATGACCACGCCGTCAAGTCCGACGTTAACAACGGTGAGCCCGGCGGTGTTCCTTCGTGTTCGAATCCATTCTGACACTGTGTAGGCCCGACGCTAATGCATTTTACGAGGGGTTTGACTACAGAGGACACGTGGAATGCACGGTAGGTAGGCAATATTTTACTTGACGCAGGTAAGTCTGTTCTGTTAAGCTAGCAAACTCTGATGTCCTTCATTATTAGTCTGTACTGTTGGTACGTTGCTGCGCGATTCGTTCCTGTCTCCACTCATTTTCCTTAGCCGATCAGCCCCAGGCATGTATTCAATTCTCTGTAACACTCGCGAACTGACTAATTTAGTTACTCCACAGCAAGTACAATTTCTCTTCCATAGCAACCGCATTCGGATTTGCAACGCTTCCCCAAATGTGCATGGCGGGGTAAGCACTCCCCGTATGTGTTCAGATTATGAGCTCATGTTGTTCAAGGTAGCTTGGGATGGTGGTTGGACATTGTTGCAATGCTCGGCAGATACGCAGTCAGTGCACATTCGGGCGGGGAGGAGGTTGACGATGTTGAACGGGAGGTAGTAGTCGTGCACACGAAGATTGTCAATGTTAGATGAAAGGTGGGCGATCTAGGCTCCCTTGTTTTGATCTCGTTGCCTGATCCTTCCCTCGGACGACAGATCTGCCGGTTTGAATATGTTTGCGAGTCTACGTATAAGGCGGCGCTATGGTCAATACACTCAAATCTGGGACGAGGTAGCTAGGCAAAGTACAGCTGTCATTTTGTACTGCTAGCGAGACGTCGATACGCATGTACTAGGTATGTTGAGGTGCTCAGGCGTCAGTTCTCTCATGCTGACAACGTGCACAGATTTGAATGCATGTAACGATTACGGAAAGGTACGTTTGATTTGGTGACTCTAGCTGCTCTTGCTAACGAGCTGGACAGCGAATGTAAGAAAGGAGCACGACGCACGTGAAAAGGGGAGTCTGCACGCGGACGGGGGGGTCTATTATTAGCCTGGAAGGAGGGGTGGCTGTGAGGTGACGCGGACATTCGGTAGTGCTCAGAGGCTTAGTTAGCGTGAATTAGCACGCATTTTCGGCGAGGGAACTCACATGGCCGTCCGCGACCTCCCTCCGCCGTGCGTATAGACCACCTTCAACTGAGAAGCCTGCCATCTTCCTTGTCGGCATTCTGCCCTTCTGCACTTGCATCCCGCGCGCACTTTCTCATTCCGTCGGCACGCTCCAGTCTTTGAACCACTCCCAAGGCGCGTCCGCCTGCGCTCCTCTGCACTTCTGTTACAATTCCTCCTCTCTTATCGTTACGCCGCTTCTCGCCCGCGCATTTCTTCCTTCGTCTCGGCCTTTGACAATACAACATTTGCCATCTTCAAAGGCGCTGCATATCATCTGCATGAGCTAGTCAGCGCCAAAAGAATAGCACTCTAGACATCCGGTACGTACCGTTGCCATACTGTCCGACTCAGTTATTCCCCGTGCCATCGTCTCAGTATCGTCGAAATTAGAACCCTGCTTAAACAAAGGAACGCGTAAGCTAGGATTAACATAATGACAAAGAGCCTACATACCTGACCGCGAATGCTCAGTGTGCGCTCTGCAGTATCAGTGAATGAGGTACATCGGGAATCTATTAGATTTGAGTGAAATCAGATAGACGATGCTGTACCCAACAAAGTCCGGACTCCTTTCCCCAAGGCATCTGTCTGTGTTGTTCAGTGCGTTCTTCCACCAGCGTGCCTTCCTCCATTCCAAAAAGACGCTGAAGTGCAAGTCCAGCGAGCGCATAAATATAACAAGAATGAGACATACCGAACGAGTTGACGAGTGCCGCCTTGTGCTTCCACCGGTACACACAAACGTGATTAGTACGAGAACAAGGTAGTCGTTCCATCCCGTCCCCTCCCACGTTACTGCTGCCAGCCATTTCCCCATGTCAGTGTACATTCCCAGTCTCGGAGACGAATGACGTCTTCATCGTACCACTGCTACATCAATATCCGGCACATATACCAACTGCCCGAATCTCCTAGTCTTCGTGCTTTGCCACCGGCTATCGCTTCTGTTGAAGTTTGATATCGCGCAAGCCCAGTCAACATTGATTCCGAGAGCATTTCGTCAAGAAAGAGCTTCTGCCGGGACTTGAGCTCATGAGCATTATTGAAACGAACCTTCGGGCGACGATGGTAAGCGCAAGTCTAGGAAAAATAAAGGTGAAAACGCCTGTCTCTATAACCTGCCAGCGTGAGATCTTCCGTGACCTCAATGTTTCTTCAAGGCTGCTTGAAGACGACATTGAGGACTCTGATTAGTGTCGGCCTCTTCACCTTATCTTTTGAATCGATTAATTTCGCCTCATGGACAACGCGCCCGTTGGTGATGATTGCGACGAATAGGTGGGTGGATTCCCTCCGCTGTTAAGAACGTAGTACCTGCTCACACAGAGGCGAACGTAATTTAGATAGTACAAGATGAACGTCTAAAAGACAGTCAGTAAATCGGTGTGTCAAACATTTTCCCTCTAGAACAACGGACTTGGTAAGGTACTCACCTCCACATTACGCGATGCCAAATCCTAAGCATTTCTTCCTACCGAGTCTCCATGCCCATAGTGAGCTACCATGACGGGGGGAGACAGAAGGGGAAACTGTGACCGGAGTTTCGGATCGGTGGCGCCAGAACGGTCATCCAGCGTGTTGCTCATCTTTATCGTCACACGGATGTCCTCATCACTTTCAACGCTACTGCATTTGCCGTTGTCTCCACTACGCCGTCATGCACCTGGACCTGTTTAATTCTACCAAATATCAGACCCAGCTTGACAAGTCAAAAGCACCCCAGTAAATTCTTCGATTTTGCTCCAACATTTCATGTCTAAGACCTCTAAGGGTGTTGCAACAATTGGAACGGTTCCAACTGTTCCAACAAATCAATATAGTCTGTATTGTACACCACTGTAATATATCTACAGTCTAATCTATTATGTTCCAACACTGTGTTCCAACACCGTATTCCAATATGCTGTTCCATCAACCTACTTGCAATATGTTCCAGTAAGGTGTTCCATGATTGTGTTCCAATGCCTTGCATCACCTGTAGAAACCTGCACATACTTCAATGCAAACAATGTGAATCATGAATAAAGGTGTTTAGTTCATCATTATATCATGCATACTACATTCTGACTGTCATACCAGACCAGCTTATCTCCTCTTCTTTGGTGTTGCTGGAACAAAGTACCCCTTATGTCCAGGCAGTGCCTTGTATTCAAGTCTATGACCACAACATCAGCAAATGCTGGCTCGCAACCATGTTGAAACACTTACTGGTCCTTCTTCTCCATATTCTTATCCTTTTGACTTCTAGCACTGCAACATACAGGATGTGGCTCTACTACCACTCTGTCCAAATGTAACAATTAGCTGTGCATATCACACACCCAAAAAAAGATGTACTGCTGTTTTTCTGACTTTTTCTGACACTATTTGGATGCTTCACCATCCAGATTTGTTCCTGCCTTCCTGTTTGGCCAATTTTGTGGAACAGCCTACTCCTCGATGACCCCTCCTGTTAGGATCGTGCCAATAGGATGAAGTGAAAGGAATGCACGCCATGGATTCCATGGAGTGTGTGGGGCTTGGCAAAGCTATTAGCAATGTCACCCTTGGGTCGAAGCCCAAAGAAGGATTACGGATGGAGTCCTGTGGGATTATGATCTCTAGGATCAAAGGTTAAGTCCAATGGCTATTGGAGTCCGCAGACGTAGAGAGAGATTATGGCTTGAAGGCCGAAGAGAGTGAGGACGAGAGTTATTAGGCTAAACCAAGTTGATGTTCAAACTGAGGTATGTACTACTAAATGTACAGCTTATATACTAAGATGGAGTCTGACGGGTCAGGGGTCTGGAATAGTGTAGGTATAGCTAGAGTGATGTGATCTGGAATGTTCTGTATCTAGAGGAGTCGAGTATTCCATGGACTCTGATATAACACCTACTTGCTACCGTGACTGGGTTCTAGGTGTGATAAATGAAATATGTGAAATAAGTAAATGAAATAGAGATATGAAATATGAGGTAGAAACCGGGATTCGTAATCCATCAGATTCCGATGATTGACTTGGAGCTGGTGGAGTGGACAATGGATGAGGTCCGTGGAGTCCATGGCATGATCGTTACAGGATTCAGCCCAAGACACCTCACCACAACATCACAGATTCACAGTTCATCTAAGCTTTCTGTGGTCCCTCCTTGTAGGAGCTACAAATCAGCACCAATCAGTTGATGAAAGCAAATGAAATGCAAAAAATACCTTTCCAAGTGTCTCAAATTCTTGATCCAGCACTAAGCATTTTGCTCAGCATGACAGGGAGTGTATGCCAAGTGAGACAGGGAGCGCATCACTGTGTTTTTTTCTCCTAAAAATTGTTCCAAATACATGTGTTTTTCACTACCTTTTTCCAATAAAATGATGTAATGTTTTTTGTAGGGCAAAACATGCACAAAAATGGATATATTTTAACCCTTCTTTGTACCATAAATACCCACCCCTCAAAATTCTTCTAAAAACATGTGTCTTTGGGACAGTATTATCAGAATAAAAATTGGACTTTTTTTGATCAACAAAATGGGATGGAAAAACATTTCTTGTTTTGAGATGAAAATACACAGGCAAAAAACTTTTCAAAAGACATGTGTTTTTCCCACCATTTCTTCTTCACTAACATGAATGAAAAAATCAGTATAAAAATGTGCTAAAATCAGGGGGTTTTTTAGTCCATATTTAGACATGTGTTCTTATTCTTTAAAAAACATGCTAAAAATGGGCATGTATTTGTGACAAGTATTTAAGGCCTAAATACATGCCCACCCCAGCAGTGCCTCGAACTGTCTGTGAACAATACCCAAAAATGACATGCTAAATTTGCAGAAGCTAGCTCTGGAGCCTCCTATGGGATTGGGTACAAAGCTCCTGTATGGGACTGTGTCTTCAGTGATTCTCCTTGCATCGCTGTCACTGTTGTCAACAAAACTGTATAGAAATCACATATTGTTCTCATTAGGTATTTATTCTGCAATTTATTCTTATCACATGTGTCATTTGTATCCTTCTCTTTGTTCACCTTTATTTTCATGTATCTAACCTTTGGTTTCTTGGCTGTTGACTATATATGTTGCATGATTTGGATCACTGATGTATTCGAAACACATAATTTGCAATGGTTGCTCTGAGTGTACAAGTCTATATACATAAGAATGGAGCTGTATGTACAAGTGTGTCATCATTCAGTTCCTGGGCCCTTCACTGCATATTCAGCAAGAAGTGTCACTACCTCATGCTGGCCCCCTTCAACCACTATGTTGTATGCGCTCTTGCCATTGTTATCCTTCACTGATATATCAATACCCACATGATCCACCAACCTCTTGACAGATTGTATGCTACCCAATCTGGCAGCAAAGGAAAGAGCTGTCCTTCCCTCACAATCTTTCCTATTCACATCCACCTGGCCTGACTTCAAGAGCAAGTCAATACTACCATGCTGACTCTCCTCAATAGCAGCATGCAATGCTGTCCTCCCATTCTCCCCTAGTGCATTAGGATCATCCTCCTGTCGCTCCAAGAATAACTCCATGATTTCAGTAAAGCCATATCTTGCAGCAAGCATAAAGGGAGTCTGGCCCTTGAACTGGATGGATGTATCAATATCATCTTCCTGGAGCAAGAGTGCATAACCACTGGGATGGAGTTGCAAATTATGGCTGAGCATAGTGCTGTGAGTCCAGAGGAAGACATTGCATTCAGTGAAGTTGGTTCGCTGGAGCGCAGAATCCATCCGACCAAAATTCGGTGTCCATTTGATGCAGCAGCAATGAGAGGTGTGCACAAAGGAGTGCAAGACCCCCTACACCCAGAGCTATCTTTCTGAGCTGGTGACAGACTGGTGCTGGGAACTTCATGCAAAAATGGGACCTGCCCTTCACAATCTATGGCTGATGCATTGTTCCGGAGGTTCAACACCAGATTGTAATTCCCCACATATGCAGCGAGACATAACCCATGTAGATGCTGGAAATCAACCTCTGGAGCTCCCAGCAGCAGCTTGACAGCACAGACCATGTCAGTGAAAAATGTAGGATCCCTGATGTCAACCTGTTGCTCTCGAAAGGGTTGAGCAATGTCTTCCATTTGGGTCGGTTTGTCATCAAGGAAGGCAAGAATCGCCTTGGCTGTGGAGCTCCCAGAGCATTTACAGGCATGAAAGTCCCAGTAATGAGATGAGTACCAGGAAAATAGAATGATTTGTTTATTGGAATCAAACATAGGATTGAATGACATGTGTGCCAGGCAGATGCATGTGAAATCCACATGGATGTGGGGGAAAAGCTTATCTTCCTGTGAGATAAAGTATTCCTGGGTACTATAGTCTAACAAATTATTTAGCCAATGAAGAGAGAGGAGTCTAGACTGAAGTAGTACTCACGCACAAACTTGAAACATCTGTAATTGTTAATGTCAACAGTGACAATAAGTCTGGCACAAATACTTAGGAGAATACCCTCATCAGTAATATTGGCAGGATCTGCCTTTTTGGTTCCTGATTCAATGGCTAAAGCATCCTGCAAGGCTACCACTTCCAAAGGTTCTGCAGCGAAGGCTACCCAACCAAATACACGATAGGCGAGATCCTTGCTAGGTAGACTGTCTATCCTAGCCAGTAGATACTCATATGCATTTCGAAGTGTGCCTGGCAGATTATCTAGCTCGGTATCAAGTTGCCGTCGATTGGTGCACTGAGCCAACAAGTTCATGTGTATGTTTGCTAGCAGGAACCTGTATAAACAGTGTCAGTTAACAGGAACACAGCCATGCCATTGGAAACATACATGCCATCTGCCTTCTTCACAACTGTCTTGCATATCTTTTCATGCAGACTTTCATCATTGGAGAGAATGGTGGGGAGATTGCCACATGCAAGCCCGGCGATGACACATTTCTCAAGATCAGCATTGTTTGCTTGTATCTCAATTTTATGTGCCTTGGTGAATGATTGCATGGTATCCAGAGGTCTCGAAGTCACGAGAACACAAATCTGGTCCACCTAATGCCTTCAGGGCATCTAGGACCCCTTCACGACATCTGTCATCATCAAGTTCATCCAAACCATCCAAGATTATGTATATGCGGTCATACTGATTTCAGCTCCACAGAAAACAGGCTTGTGATCTCTGCAAGTGAAGGAGATGGCATTCCATCATCAGACCATTTGTCATAGAAGGCTTCGATCGGAGCAGTCAGGCGACGGCGGGCTTGAATGAGCTGCTTCAAGAGACTGCGGATGATGGTGACTGTTTTCTGGTCCGTGGTGCGATAATCACAAAAGATACAGAAGACAAGTACTTTGTCTGCTTCATCCACCTTGAACTTCATGCGTAAATGATCGACCGTGGTCGAGGCGAGCATTGTTTTTCCAACACCAGCTGTAGAATATATAAATGTCAATGGGAAAGTCCAAGATCCTAAAGTACTCACGACCACCAGCACACCACAAAACAGAGGGTGCTACAGGACTGTCTACCCAATTCAGAAACTCTGGAGATCGAAGGAACCACTGTCCAGTTTCATCGACACGTTGTTGCAGCTTGTCACGTTGAACAGCATTATAATCCACGGGGGTTAGCCATGAGGCGACTTCTTTAGCTTTTTCATCTGGAAGAACCACAAATATCGGCATTCAATATGACGATAAACCTTGACCATGTACGCACCCATTTGGAACTGCCTGGCTGAATTGCTATTCCCGAGAATCACGCCGGTGTTCTCCAGAATGACATCGACGTTGTCCTTGATGTTTCCCAGTGTCTTCTGAATCGCAAGAGTTAATGCACTGGATACCAAAGGTCAGACTACGACTAGTTGACGACACGTATGGCTTACATATTGTCATGCTGCCCGGCGATCAGGATCAAGCTCTTGAAACGCTCGATTCTGCCCAAATCCTCCATTACGCTCTCTTTAGTCATCGTCCAGTCCATCCTCCGCAAGAACTTTTTCAACCGAGACGATCCAGCCTTCAGCTTCATCTTGAGCCCATCGAGTAACTCCAGAAGCTCCTTGAACATATCCTGCAACCGATCCAACGTCCGCAGCCATGGGTCGTCTTCTGTTGACAGCTGCGTGGTCCTTTCTAAGGCGGTTAAACAAATCTCCAGATACTGTAGTTCCCTCTGGAGCTCGTCGCGTTCTTTGGGCGCATTTTTTACGTCCTTTAGGTATTTGATGACAGTAATGGTGTTTTCGATGAGGGCGGTAATGGACGAAGCAATTCCTAGGACCTCTGCCATGGTTGGTGGGAAGAAGGCAAGGTCGAATAGGCCAGTCACAAAGGTCAATGCCGGGGGCCTGCCGAGGTCGAGGTCAAAGTCACAAGGCTGTGATACCGTGTCGGAATCTCCGGTGATGATGTGAAGTAGGCCGTTCAAGTTGCGTTCGTCAAAATTGTTGAAGGACATGTGTGTTCAAGGCGAGAAAGCAAGGAAGCAGTACAATGATCATATCCGGTTTAGAAATTGATAGCACAACCCCTACAGTGATAGCACTTCTGTCGCGACCACGGACCAATTGTCCTTCGGAGATCACTTCGCTACAAACCTCCAACTCTGACCGGTGGCATCAACCACATGATGCAGCGTCACTGTTATCGAGTTACAAGTCTCCCACGATGGCCTCTTATTCCTCGCCTGCAGGATGGGCGTTAATATCATCAGAAGTGATGTGAATACGTCTATGAGAAGCTGGATATACCTATTAAGCAACAGATTCAGTGAGGAGATTCGCGCATAGAACGTTACACTCACAAGGAAGCAACCTATCACCGTGAATTCGAGCGGAGGTAATCCCGAAAGAGGGCCAGCAAAGCTAACCGGAGCAATGAGATTTGATTCTGAGTATCAGAGAGTTACCCATAGCACCGGCAGAGACAACCACAAGGCGACTCGCTTGAACTGTGTGCACGTTCTGCTCCGCATATTTCGGCCGGTCCTTTTTGAACAGTAGAGCAATCGCAAGAACTATTTAGCCTTCTCCATCATTTCAGTATTTCTGTAGAACGACACCTTGATAGGTCCGGAGGAACCGTGGGTTTTTCTAGTTGGATCGACCTCATACATGTCGGCCGGCCGTATTCAATCATAACAAGGTGGACGAAAAAAAGGCCGATGTCTCGACGGTGGCGGACGCAATAAGCCAAAAAGAAAAGCAGAAATGAAAGAGGACGTAGACTCTGAGCTTCCCAAACACTTCAAGTCCGTGGCCTCGCCGTCCTCGCCAGTAGATCTGCTCTTGAGGCTCCGAACGCGATATGTCGTCTCGCAACAACACTCGAGTTGCAGGCAGTCAAGAAAGCGCTAGAGGTGACCGTATACATCGTCTTGGTGAAGACGCCGCAAGATAGAGCAGGAGGGACAAGGTAACAAGTTAGGGATATATATATATATAATGGCATACGGGCGTCACGTGGTGGACGTGTTCGATCGGTACGGTTGCACCTCAAGCTCAGTCCCCGAACCTTTGAGTCCCTCCTCTACACGAACACCCCCTCCATACCCCGTCAAGTTTGACGTCGACATCGCTGAGCTCCGTTGTATCTTTCGGCTCTAATCAACTCTAACGTCGTGTAGGCCCGCCACTAATGCCTTCGATGAAGGCTATAACTGCAGGGGACGAGTCAAATGGACGGCGACTTGTAGTAGCCAACAGCTCAGTGCACCAAGGTAAGGCTCTCTGTAACGTACCATTTCCACTATTTCTTACCCGTTATTTTGTTGCTAGCGTTTCCCCTTTCGATTTATGGTAAGCTATCGCATTGTTTCTCGTTCCCATCTCTACTGACTTCTGCTTGCTGTCGCTCATTGTATTGGGGTTGATCCAGTCACATGAAAGGTAACTACTCGATTCTCTACGGCCCTCTCCCAAGCTGACTGTTTTCCCAGTCGCGTTCATAACAAGTTTCAACAACGGATGCATTCAGATTGATCGGGCGCCCTCTGATGCCAGATGACAATGGTAGGAGACCTGCAAGAAATTTTATTGGTTTCTGGTGCCATTTCTGCTATTGAAGGGAGAATACATTACCGACGGCCAAATCAAGCGCCCGGCACCAATACGCACAGCTACTAGTATGCACGCTGTGGTGGATTCAGGCTTGGTCCCGGTTACTGGGAACGTACTCGGTGGATCTCATAGGGTGTTGAAAACTTGCCAAGGTTCGCGTCCGAACCAGAAGGTATGTAAACATTCTACCTTTGCATTTTCACCAGCTCACGCGCCGTTTGCCATTGTAGGATCGAGGAGTGAATATTGATGTGGCAGCGGTACAAGGACCTCGGATTATACTAAAGATACGTTGGTCCTCAAGACTGGAATGTGTGTTGACATGATGAGGAATGTCAGAAAATGGATTGCAACAGTAGCGTGGGGTCCAGTACGTCCACCTGGTTCTAATACTTTGTATTGCTAAGATGCCGTTCTTAGGGGGTGTGCTGCGATGGGACGAAGCTCCGAGAGATGTTGAAGGGAATGTCAATGTTGGATTCACAGTGCGCGATCTACCCTTTTCATTTGTTTTCGCTGGTTAATCAATACCTCAGACGGCGGGTCTTTCACCCGTTCAACGTCTTTGCAAGTGTTAGTCCAAGCACTAGGCTCCGCCATCATGAGCTTGTTCACATTCGGTGGGGAGGAGGTTGACAACCTTGCAGGGAATCGGAGGACGCTGCCGTTGTACTGAGACTTGACAGCGAGTTGTTGGTACGCACGTTTATCCTTGTCTTTATCCGCTAACTAAACATGAACGTTAAAAGGCTGCTTCAGGATCACGCGACCAGACCGTAGATGATTCCGTCCGAGGCTGTGAGAGGCGCCGCTGCATTACGCAAATATCGACGATATGTGTTTGGTAAAACGCGTAACGAATACCAACATCATTACCCGGATGCTATAAACAACCTTTGCTACGTCAGGGGGCGTTTTGTCGTTACCCGTCACGCGATCCAGTGCCCATGGGGTACTCTTGTAAACAGTAACATCGACAGCTTCTGCCTTGACCACCACAGCGTCGACGACATCACCCTAGGGAGGAATCCTCTTTCCAGAAATATCACTGAGAATCATGCCCACAGGCACGTAATGTGCATGATTGAAGACCGTACGCTCCGTTTTTCCCTCTCTACCACCATGTGCTCTGACATTTCGCAGAATATACTCAGAAAGAGAATGCATCCACTTTAGCGTCGCAGTCTGAAATGTGAACAAATCAAAGGAAACAAATACTGGACAACATACGGAAGATACGTCACTGACGGAGCTGGAGTGCGAGACGGCCACAAGACTTTCCGCAAATGTCCGGAAACTTGGCTCTAAGAACCGACCAAAGCAGGATGCTCCTTCAGTACATCCTAACCCAGATCACAGGCGACGACATTCTCACCTGGTTCAGTACCGGCCTCTTCCTTCTCGCCACGGGTATCCGCCCATGAACGCATGTCGGCGAGCGCCGCGATTTTGTGAGAATGCAACCTCGTCTATAGCTATTCAGTGCCGCTAACTTATCGCTCCAGAAATATTCTCACACGAGAACTATGACTGGCGTCTATGGTGGTTACTGTTGTAAACTTCAATTATGCAGACCTTGAGATCGACAATTGACTGGTTTCTTACACGCCGTTTTCGACTTTCTCATAGTAGGGTATGGTTACTGACTGTAAAAATTTGACTGTGAGATATTATAGCAGAGATGTTGGACTTCATCATAGGTCACTTCCATTTCATTGCAATCCTGATGTGATCTTTGCGTGGAATTCGACGGCAGTGTCTGGTAAGCACAATGCGGGTTCGTTGGAATTAACTTCTGAGATGTAAATGATCACCATTTTTGCTCGGTTATCTGTGACCAGTCGAGCAAACAACTAACTGATGTCAGAATGCGTCACTGGAGATTCGAAAGTCACGGATGGTAGCTGTTATTCTTGGAGTAATGGAGGTAGGTATTGATCACAGTCATGCAATGATGGTGGTGTCAGGCCGGGAACCGGGCCGGTAGAAATAACCAAGAATATAGGCTGAAGAAGGTTGCTGAGTAATTATTTGATGCGAAGTAGTGGATGAGTAAGCATAGAGAATTAAGGGAAGGATATTCGTACTCATCATGAGTCAGAATGACTATTGCACGGTCAGAGTAACTTGGCTGAGTAAGTAAAAGGTAGCTAAAAATAGACTAGAAATCTTGTATATAAAGGCCAAGAAATGAAGAATCGGAAAGCGAATTCCTACCCTCGATTTCAGAGTATCAACTTGAGAACCAGGGTGGTCAGAGCCCACCAACACATTTCAGCAGCTCACAAAATCACCGTAGATTTTGTGAAGTCAGACAAGCAGCAGTCAGTAGCCAACAACTGGATAGTTGGTACTCCAGTGAAGACAATCTTAAGAATCAGAGACCAAAGCACAGTGAGCACTCTGATTATTGTACAGGTCCATCTGTTGGACATCCTTGAAGACATTCTTAAGAATCAGAGACTGAAGCGCATTGTGCGCTCTGATTAACATATAGGTCCATCTGTTGGACATCCCCAAAGACATTCTCAAGAATCAGAGACAGAAGCGCAGTGCATGCTCTGATTATCATACAGGTCCATCTGTTGGACATCCTCAAAGACAACCTCAAGAATCAGAGACCGAAGCGCACTCTGATTAAATTGCAGTAACGTATAGGTCCATCTGTTGGACATCCTGGGAATCAAATCAGATCATAGCATCCATGCTGTTCCCCCCAAACTCATATTATTGTACTGACATTATTTTGCAGTGCGATAAATTCTAGTCACCCCTAAATTAGCATGACATAATTGGAGCCCACTGCAAGGGGGGGAGATCAATCTGAAATTGATTCCTCAAAGCTTCAAGACCATTCACGTTCAAACTTAATACATTCAGGACTGAATCTGATATCAAGAGAATATTGCATTCAACAGTTATTGAAGAATACAATGGCGTCAGGACCCGAAAGCGCTACTACTAGCGCCCATCAAATACCCAACTATCCCATGCAGAATGCTGAGCCACATTCCACAATCGATCCACGAGTGTGGCAGCATCATCGAGACACCACTCCCCAGAGTGGGGACCCCTCAGACTCAGGAGAAGCACTCAGCAGTATACAGTCAGACACGGCTGACATGGAGGAAGAGACAGGAGGCTTACCCCGAGCCATTCCAGCTGCTTCTCTTTCAAAAAGAACCCAGCACCAAGCCCCCAAATCAACAATGCCAGATGTCTTCTCTGCGCAAGCTAAGCCAAGTAATCCAACAATGTTTCAGTCAGTTAACCAGGCGAATATGATGGACATAGCACACATACCTGTGACCCAGTACAACAACCATATGGCTCAGACACCAGACATGATGCCCTTACTAGGAGCTTGGTCAGCACCTGCAAAGTTTTCCGGGAAATCAGACACTGTCAAGAAGTTCATACATCAGTACAAGCAGATGTGTGTGGTGTACAACATACCCGACAAAGAAAAGTGTCGACGGATCATTGATTATTGTTCGACAAAGACCACAAGATTTATTGAAGCCTTAGACAGCTTCGTCGATGAAGACTGGGAGCAACTGGAAAAGGATGTACTCATGTTCTATGATGCAGAGCTAAATGAATCAAGATATCTCGTGAGTGACCTCGACAAACTGACTGACCACTGGCACAGCAAAGGGATCTATAACCTCAAACGGTTTAAGGAATACAAGATAGAATTCCTGACAATGGGCAATTGGTTATTGCATAAAGGAAAGATTACAAGAAATGAGCAACATACCAAGTTCTGGTATGGCCTCAACGGTAACCTTCGGGAAATAGTCAAGGCCAGATATATGACCTTGCACCCTTGCTACGACCCACAACAAGTAATTCCACATGAGGACATTGCAAAAATCATATATGCAATGTTCACCTGAGACCAGTTTGATGCAGACCTAACAGCGAGAAAGTCAAAGGACCACAGAGCAAAACTCAGAGAGCTCTTGAAGATGTCGATGGAAGAAGATGAGACCTTGAGTGATGAGGATGATAGTGATTTCTCCAACTTGGACGAAGATGAAGATTATAAAGCAAAGAAGTATAGGACCAGATGCCTAAGCGAGATCAAGAAAGGAAGGAAGAATTAATGTACCTTAACATATGACTCATCTGATGACTCTGGCAGTGAGTCAGATGATGAATCAGATGATGACAAACCTCAACAGAAGCCCAAGAAACAGTGGAGAGAACATGTCAATCACTGGCAAGAAAAACTGGAAGAAAAAGGTAAGGTCAAGGCTAAGAGCAAGAAAGAGACAGAACCTGAGAAGAGAGAGACAGATGAGGTAGAAGAACTCATTGGTAAGCTGTCCCAAATGAGGGTGGGAGATACTGACTATGCACAGGTATATTACCGAGCTTTAAAAATGGACTCGGCCATAGTGGATATTGTGGCACCACCAATATGATGAGTCAGGGCTATAGCAATGCCCATGCAAAGGCAAAACATTCCTCTGATGCCTCAATTTCGAGAGCAAGGGAGGCCAGCTATGGGCGGCATGATGTGTTACGGATGCAGAAGCCCAGACCGTATGATGCGGCAATGTCCACCTATCAACATGATAGGGATGTACTATTCTGATGAGGATGAAGATGCAAATAATAACGAGTACTACAATTACTATAACAGTGATCAGGAAGATGATGAATGAGAAGACTCGTGTACTTACCAATGATTGAGCCAAGCCTATGCTGTGGAAAGACGAGCTGATGGGATGCATCAAAGAAATCAAGATCGTCATGCTATTCCAAGAAATCCATTAGCAAGATCAAAAGAGGGAGTGATGGAGAAAGGTCAAGGGGTTACCAAGGCATCACCTAACAACCCATATGGAACATGGCTGAACCCAAATAAAGGTAGGCTGAATGTATCATCAACTAAACCTCAAGAGGAAAGAAAAGCAACATCACCACCCCCACCACTGGTGCCAGTCTGAGCCAGAATGCCTCGAACCCAGACCACACAAGAACCTGATGATGTCGAGATGATCAATCTAGATGTCCCAGCTATCGTTGGACAACAGGCAGAAGGTGCTAGACTGAACCCTGGAAATGAGGTTAGCAAACCCAAAGTAGTAAGAGGCCTGCCAATAGCCAAAAAATACTCACAAAATAATCTAATTAAGTCGACGTTGGACACACCGATAACCCTGCTAATTGGGGAGCTCATGGCTCACAGTGCTGAGCTTCGCAAGCAAATGATTAAAGAGTTACAAACACATGACTGGTCAGATTTGAAAACGACAAAGAAAATGAACCACATACATTAACAAGTACAGATAACACAGCTCACATGCACAGCCTTACATCGAGATCTGACAGTAAGAAACCTGGATGAACAAGCATCATTAATCATAATCAAAGTGAATATTGGGCTAGGAGACTGGAAACTATGGGTCAATGCAATAGTAGACTCCAGGGTCTGAAGTCAATATAATCAGCAGACCAGTGTAAGGCTAGGTAACTCCCTGTGAAGGAAGAAATCCCTGTCTATGCAAGATCTTTTCTTATCTGGTAAGGGATAAGGGAAGGTAGGTCCACTCTGCTTCAGCAGCTTGCAACTTCCGCTAAGACGGTTGCTGATGAGAGGAATGTAGGATCCAACTGGGATCGGACGGTTAAGACTGGCGGCTGATGATGACATCGGATGCGTCTTATGAGCTTTGAGAAAGAGGAAATGTATTCCTTTGGTGAGAAGAATCCTGGAATAAGGATCTCTATGGGAGTAGAATTAACTAACTAACTATCTTCATCTACACAATCTTTTATACCATCACCTGTGGTCTGATTTGATTAATTATTAGCCCTTTTTAGGGCAGTTCCGCCTACTCGCATGCCAGACCCCCTGCGCACTTGCTACACTTTCCTTGGATGGCTCTGATATGAATAGCCTTAAAGGGCAACCAGGGTTGCATCCGCACCTATCCACTGACAGGGACAAATATGACCCCTGTTTGTGCCCAGACCTGCCTCTATCCACATGGCGATGACAGATCCGCTCATGGCAGGCCTGTCATGGATGTCCGTCGGTATGCTGCATCGGTCCGGCTGCCTGGGCGGTTGGTCTGTGCTCCAGTCACTGACCGGCCATCTCTTCCTCCCACCACGATGACTGCAAGTGGGCAATGCCTAGGCAAAGTGCATTGCACCCATAGTGATGGTGGAATGTTGTGAAATCCAAAAATGTGCGCTCACATGGATGTGTGGCTGCACAACCAGGGGAAAGACAAATTGTGAGAGTCCCCGCTCACACTACTGTGTTGTATCCGAATGGGCATCTGAATGTCAGGGTCATCGCATATAAAAGCTCATGGGATCCCTCCCATCAGATATCCGAGAAATGCGGTTAAGATGTTCCCAAGTATTGTCACTTCCCCTGGACTATACCAGCATGGAATCCACAGTAACTCATCCATCCGTGCTGACCGACGCCAAGAACGGGCTGTCCACTAACGCTCTAATGGCCAAGGTCATAGCCAATCTGAATGGAATGATACAGACGGTCCCCACTGTCATACTGGCCGCTCGTTACCCAGAGCGGCTCAACAACAAGCCGGTCATTTGATGAATGGATAACTACTTGGTGTACAATGTGAGTGGTATGCCAGTGGTGATACCCCGGTGCTGACGCAGCTGGTCCAGCACGTATATGAAGCATGTGAGCAGCACATGCATGATACAGATGTTATTGTCTATGCAGACAGGGTCAATGCCCTGAACCATATGCTCATGTGCCAGGCCGTCCTCTTCCTGAGCCCCCAATGGTTCCATCGGATGACCACCTCTATGTGTCAGGAATACGTCCACGTCCATGACATGCACAACTCCTGCAAAGCCATAGCTTTCGAGAAGGCTCATTACACTCACCGTGCAGCTCATGGACTGTCAGAGGACGACAATGTCTTTCTCATGTCCCTCGAGCCACGGTTGCGGATCTTGCCCAATGGGACCATCATACCTGACTGGGAGGTGCCCACGGACAAGGCGGACGAAGAGATGGCAGATGAAGGACCCGCACTGGGGAAGCGATGATAGCGAGGAGGCAGAGGGAGTAACTGATGAACAGGTACAGGCTGGTCATGACTTCTATACTCCAGATCTCGGGGAGCTTGGTTATCCTGCTACCGCTGACAACTAGAGATGGCTAAATAAAAAAATTAAAAATTCGTTAGCACGAGCCCTTACCTGTACCTTTGCTTGTTACAGGAATATGCAACGTGTCATGGGTGCGAGAATATGCCTCTTGCTTAGGCATAGGGGCAGTCAACAAGCTGCCTCTGAGTGAGGCCCGAGTAAGTGTGATACGAGCGGCAGAAGTTTGCTACTTTATGGTGACTGGCGTGATCCGCCCAGTACGTGCACCTTCAATCGGTGGAAAGGTCGTCGCTAAGTCACCTCTGAAGCAGAGCGGACTGAAAGTGTGATGAACAGCAGGAGTTTGCTATGTGATGGCGGCTGGCGTGATCCACTCAGTGCGCGCCTTTTGCATAGGCGTAGGTGTTGTGGTCGGGCCTCCTCCGAGAGCAGAGAAGAAAAAAAACAAATGATGTGAGTGGCAGGAGTTTGCTACCTACCGGTGTGATCTGCTCAGCATGCATGCCCAGTCGTGTAGGTGCCCACATGACAACCAGACTGTCTCTGACTGAGGGCGATATGGGACCTATTGTTAGGACTAGCACTGAGTAGACCAAACTAGAGTAAACTGCTGAATTATACTGGGTAATACCCGAGTCCAACAGAGTCTCAATCGTGTCTGGTTATGGTCAGGAACTAGCGCAACAGTCAGGTCATCGCGAGTGGATCGAGAGAAGAATGGAGTTGTATAAACTTTAGCTCGAAGCTGAGTATTACAGCTGAAAGTGTGCTACTTATATACTAGAAAGATGGTTTTAAAAATAGTCCTTAGTGACAGTGATGGTGAAGATTTATGGAAGTTGATGTGACTGTCACAAACATGATGCATATAGTGCCAATGTGAAGGGTTGAAGGGTAAGAAAGTAAATAAATCGTAACATTACCCTCTCATTAAGGCAGTCGTCCCGACTGCCATTAGGGTTCCCGTGTGCTTTCTGGGTCGACGTTGTCTCGGCTTTCATTTTCCCAGTATGTTTTGACTAACTTCTCCCAATTTCGGCGTTGTTTGTCATTGTTCTTGCATTCGTCTGGGCTTTCCTCGATCCAGTATTGGGTCCCGTCTTTTGTTTGAGCTTTATAGTGGGCTACTCCATTGTCATCAAATTTGCCTTCGATGATTAATGTTGGGTATCCACCAGAGTGAAACTGGTGTTTTTCCCTTTTGGATGAGACGGCATAGGCAATGGTGAGTCGGCCTGTTTGTCTGGCTTTCCTCTCGTAGTCTTTGATTGCTCCTTTGGCATTTTCCATGTCTTTTTCTCGGACCCAGCTGTTGTGTTCCCGTGTCCATCCTTTCCATTTTGTATAGTAGTCAGTTACGACTACTGGGGGTTCTCCTCTCTTTCCTCTGACTTTCCTGGTACGGTGATCCAGGACTTCTTCCACTTTGTATTGTTCCTCTTCGATTAGGTCTGGAGGTGGAGGGGGGGTTGTTCTTGATTAGGAAAGGCGGGCGGCGTGTATGGGGATAGGAGTTTCTCATTGAAAGTGGGGTGGATCTTCCAGTGTGGTGGGAGTTTCAGTTTGTAGGCGGAAGCACCGTATTTGTTAAGGATCTTGAAAGGTCCAACTCGTTTGTCGTCGAGCTTCTTCTTTGGGCAGGGCAGGTTGAGATGGGAACTGTCAAGCCAAACCCGGTCTCCAACTTTGTAGGTCAGAGCTGGTCACTTCTTCTTGTCGTACTGAGCTTTCATTTTGTCTGCGGCTTCAGTGAGCGAGGTCTTTGCTTCGTTATGAATTTCCTTCATTTTATCGGAGAAGGATTGGGCAGTGGGATTCGTGAAAGGGTTTGGGCGGTGGGAATCTGGGATAATTCTTGGGTTTCAGCTGTAGTTAACCATAAATGGGCTCTTGCCAGTGGCAGAATGAATGCGGTTGTTGTGGACGAAGGCGCCGATCGCGAGCCATTCGCTCCAGTCATTCTGTAAGTGATTGACAAATATACGGAGGTATTTTTCGATTTCTTGGTTCGCCCTTTTGGTTTGCCCATCTGTCTGTGGGTGGAATGCTGTGGACGCATTTGGGGTGATATTGAGTAGCTTGTAAAGGTCCTTCATGAAGTTGGAGATGAATTGGGGCCCTTGATCTGAGATTACTACCTTGGGCATGCCATAACGGGTGTATACATGGTCTTGCAATATCTTTGCATAGCCTTCTGAGGTCAATTCCACATTGCATGCGATAGGGATCATCTCTTTTGAGAAGCGGTCGATGATCATTAGGATGGCATCAAAGCCGTTCGAGTCGGGGAGTCCAGTTATCATATCTACTGAGATGTGAGTCCAGGGTTCGGAGGGGATCTCATTGGGGTGTAGAGGGGCGGCCTTGGGCTGTGTGCTTGACTTGGTCCGTTGGCAGGTTTCGCATGCCTTGACATAGGCTTCAATGTCTTTGTGAAGTTTTGGCCACCAGAACTCTCGTTGGACAAGTTCCTTTGTTTTGGTGATTCCTGGATGACTGGCGGTGATATGGTCATGTGAGCAGGCTATGATTTCTCCATGGAGAGTTTGGTCCCTTGGGACATATATTCTGCCATCATAGTGGAGTATTCCGTTTTCTTCGGTTATACCTCGTTCATGGTTGAGGGATCCGGCAATGCCTTGGTCCCACTTCCCGTGATCCCTTGTGGCATCCCTGATCTTGGTGTGAACTTCTTCATCTGTGGGCATGATCATTGCCCTGAAGTGTTTGGGTTTCAAGACGATGATATCTTCATTGTCCTGTTTGCCCTGACTATGATCATCTCGTCAACTCAATAGGTCAGCCTTTTTGTTGGCGGTGCCGGCCTTGTGAGAGAGGGTGAAATGGTATTCTGTGAGTTCCGTTACCCAGCGTGCTTGTCGACAGTTTAGTTTCTGGGGTTTCTGGAAATACTGGAGGTTCTGATGATCCATCCATATTTCGAAGGTTTCAGCTGCTCCCATGAGATAATGACGCCATTCGGAAAGAGCAAGCATTATTGCTAGCAATTCCTTGTCGTATATCTTGTAGTTTCTCTCTGTGATGGTGAGGGCCTTGGATAAGAAGGCAACCGGTCTCCACCTTCCCTCCTGCTGCTGACTGAGAACCGTGCCTATCACCCCTTCACTGGAGTCTGCCTCGACTCAGAACCTTCCTGTCTCGGTTGGCATGGCTAGTATTACGTCTTCGGCCATTTGTTTCTTCAATTGTTGGAAGGCTTGATTTTGGGCTGTACCCCAGGTCCAAGGGGCATTCCTGGTTAGCTGGGTCATGGGGCATACAATTTTTGAATAATTCTTTATGAAGCGTCGATAGAAGTTGGTGAAGCCAAGGAAGGATTGTAATTCCTTCTTTTTTGTTGGCGTTGGCCATTCAGTGATTCCCTTGACCTTTACTGGGTCCATCTTGATCGCCCCTTCACTGATTATTACCCCGAGATACTCCGTTTCTAGTGTTTCGAATTCACACTTCTCGGCTTTCAGGAACAGCTTGTGTTCCCTTAGCTTCTGGAGCACTCTTTTGACGATTGCTCTATGTTCCTGGTGATCCTTCATGAAGATAAGGATGTCATTGAGGTAGATGGTGACTTTTCCTTCGGCAATTAAGTCCTTGAAGATGTCATTCATCATCCATTGGAAGGTGGCTGGCGAGTTCGTGAGTCCAAAGAACATGATGGTTGGTTCAAAGAGTCCCCGGTTTGTTCTGAAAGCTGCCTTCTGTTCGTCTCCTTGTTTGATTCATACGTTATTATACCCCCACCGAACATCTAGCTTGGTGAAGTATTTGGCGCCCTTGAGTTTGTCCATTAGCTCCGAGATTAGAGGGAGTGGATACCTGTTTTTTATTGTCATCTCGTTGAGTTTTCGATAGTCTTGGATGGGTTGTAGGGAGCCGTCCTTCTTCTTGATGAAGAAGAAGGGAGAGGTGAAGGGCGACTTCGATTGTCAGATGTGTCCTGAGGCGAGGTTTTCATCTAGGAACTTGTCGAGCTCTTCCTGTTCGTGGCGATTGAGGGGATAGACCTTGCAGTCTAGGGTCGACTGCGCGTTAGGGGTCAGTTCTATCGCATGCTCCCACAGTTTTCATTCAGGGAGCTCATTGAAGTTCTCTTTAGAGAAGAGGTCCTTGAATTCCCGGTATGCCGGGGGTACCATCTCTTTGAATGACTTCCTTTCCTTTCCAGCATTCGCTTGCGCAGCGAATTCATTGGCGTGATGTAAAGCCTGAATTTCAAGGGCTTGTTCGAAGTTGACTGTGAGGATGGTTTCTCCTTCCTCTAATTCTTTGTCCCATCTGTCTTCAGGGTCAGCATCGGGCAAGGGAAAAGGGTTCTTGTGGCATTGACAGCGGGTGAATGTAATTTTTCCCAGCTTCCAGTTGACTACTGGATTGTGTCGCTTGAGCCAGTCGTAGCCAAGGAAAAGGTCATTTTTCCCTAGATCCGTGATGGCAAGGTCAATTCACTCGCTATGGCCTCCAATTGTCATCCTTAATTCCACAAATTCGGTGACGTCCCCGGCCTTGTTCCGGGAACTGTCTGCATTGTAGACTGGGACGGGTATTATCAGCTTCAAAGTCGGAAGTTGATGCTTTTCTATGTAAGCTCGATTGATGGAGCTCCCAGTGCAGCCGCTGTCGATGAGCCCGTTGGTCTCCAGGGTTCGCCTATCGGCGAGGGTCTCAATGATTATGGGAAGAATTAAAGCCCGTGATGACGCTCCCTCTGTTCGGCAGATATATCGGATAGGTTCTCATAATTCATAAAGTCGTTCTCTTGCGACCTCCCCTCCCATCTTGAGCTCATCAATTAGGTCGGCTATGATCTCGCCGACCCGGTCCCGATGAACCCAGAGTGAAAGGGCAGCTCGGGCTTCGGACTCAGTACGCGCTTCCCGAATCGCCTGGAGGGTCCAGTCGACCTCAAAGGGTCTGAACCAGGTGTGCCCCAGGGGAGGGATGCGTACCTGATCTTTAGCAGGGGTGATAGGGGGTTCTCACCTCTCTCTCTCTTCTTCCTGTCATTGCTTCTCCTTCCATATCCGATAGGCCATGTCGTCATCATCATCGGGTACTTCAACGAGGGTGGTGCGCGGCTGTTGGGGCGTGCAGGCCCCCGTTTGGCCCTTCTCGCGGGCATTTGCGATTTCTGATGCCGGGTGACGATCTTGGGGGGGTCCTTCCCTACAATCCCGGTCGTCAGGTCTTGCTGTCTTGAGTCTTCGCCGCTCTTCTTCCCGGTGTTCATTGTCGTCCATCCTTTTGTCGGATCCCTCCTCTGACAAGACGGCTTCCCTAATGGTTGTTCCCTTTGTGTCCGGCGATTGAACATTGTTCAGTCTTGACGCAGCTGGATGCGTTCCTGCACCTTGAGGGGACACGCCGGGGATCATAGGTGCTCTCGAATGGTCAGAGGAGCCTAGGGGGAGGAGGTCGGTCCAGGGGGGTGGAGAAGTGGAGCGTTCAGAGGGTGTTTTTATATCTTTTTCTAGCTCCGCAAGCAGAGCATAACGGTTTTGTGATTCTTTTGGTGCAGTCATTCTGGAAGGTGTCGAAGCAGGTATATTCGAATGCATAGGTAAACATGAAGTAACTACAGAAGTACAATAAGTCCGACCAGTCAGAAGCGAGCACGCACCATGGGTTTTAATAAGTCCAGCCGAACAAGTGGAATCACTCACTTGTTGGCCCCATCTTTTACTTCCTCTATCTTCGTAGTTGAGGGCGTCTTCTCCTCGACTTGTTTCTCCTCTTTCTCAGCAGTGGCGAGTAGTGCTTGCAGCTCCTGCGAGTTCCACTTCTTCCTTTCCTTCCTCGGCTCCTTGCAGTCCCTTGATAGGTGTCCTTTCTGGTTGCAATTGAAACACCTCCCTTCGGCTCGCATCCGATCTATGTCCATGGGTTTCCCCATTCCTCCATACGTTGTCCCGGTGGCAGTCTTCTTGTCCCCTGACCCACTTGTCATGCCAGTAGCTTTTTGCCTGCTGCTGGCGTTGTTGTTTGGGTGATTGTCGGGGCATCGACTTCCGTAGTTGGTTCGGTTGTAGGCTTGGGCGACTGATCGTTGTTCGTGCATAGTGGTTATGCGGGCCTTCCATTCCATGTATTGGGTCGGGATGTTCATTCCTATGTCCGTGATGAACCTGATGTAGTCTTCGGGTACCCCTTGTTGGAGTGCTCTGACCATTGCTCCCCTTTCTCCGGTGTCATGGATTCTGTCGGCTAATTGGGCTTCCCCTTCCAGCTTCTGGAAGTATACTACGGCTGATCCGTTTCCCATCCTCAGGTCCATCATCTTCTTTTCATGTTGTTCCTTTGCTGTGGCGTCCATGAACTGTTCCTGGACAATGTGCATGAAGTCCCGCCAGTTTGGGTAGTGGAACCTTTCTAGTTGCTCACTGTAGTACTCCATTTGTTTAGTAGTCCACCATCTGGCTGCTGCCCCTTCGAAATAGGAGGCCGCTGAAGAGCTGTCTAAATGCACAGAGCTAGAAATGCAACAGCGTCGAAGACACTGATCGCACCCACACCCAACACTACACACACAAACACGCTCAAGTTCGTGGGGGGATTCTAATGCGATGAAAGTAGTGAACCAATACAATTCAATTCTCAATATCTCTAAGATACACGCGCAGCAGTAGCGCTCATATAATATCTAGATTTCTCTAAGTCCAAAGGCTTTTCTCAAGAACAAGAGGGTGCGACTTCCGTCGCCGGGCCTCAAGGCAAGGGTGTATAACACAACACAACTTCGTCAAACGTCTCCACAAATTTCTAACAGTCACTCGGGACTCTAATAACCACTGCACACACTCAATAACACCCTAAACACCACTTAAACGACTGCGCTCGAAACAGAAACCAATTCCTATTAAATTCAACACACTAATAAACCTCACGTGTCGCGCGCTAAACCAAAACCTTCGCAAACCCGTGGAGAAGTGTCTACACTGACACAAGACTCCGAAACTTCCACAAGAGCCACAGGGTTTGAACCTACGTGCTCGAGCTTCCAACCGATCGTAGACTCACAGGATTCGAACCTATGCAATCCAGAGAAACCCCGTCCGACAAGCCAAAGGGTTTGAACCTCTGCGCCTGTAATGCCTCGCGTCACACAAATGCCCTCAAGAACTCGAAAGGGTGACCTTCAAGACACCGTACTCTTATTCTCTCACAGAGCGCAAGTCAAACCGAAACCAGACTCTCTGCACGGAGTGCCACGCTATTTTCTTGTTTAAGCGCGCGACTTAAATCACACAATAGATTCCTGATATGGGTTGTATTCTCTCTCGAAGTTCCTAGCTACTCTAAGTGCTAGAGCGCGTGGCTGAAAAGCTTTGCACTATTACACCGGGGGCTCGAAACTTGTACTCTACATCTACACTACAGTATTTATACAATTCTACATCATACACATCGATACAACTTGATACAGTACTGTTAGAACCTCGGAACATTATTCCTCGCAATGCGTGCGCGTTGTTATAGCATGCACGGGGCTGGACACTTGGTTGGAGGCCTATCTCGAGACCAGATTCTGTCTCCTCATGGTTTATACTCCACTCGCACTGCATTCTATACGTTGGCATGTCACTCGTCATTTCTTCGGAGGATACTTGGAGTGGCAACCAATCCTATACACTGTATCTCATTCAAATGTTGAGTTTCTAGTTTTCTCTGGTTGGTGGGGGATACCCGTGGTAAGCCTAGGCACTGCGCTCCCTGGCCAAACTGGGTTCTCTCGGAGTTATCTATACTCAGGCATTATTTGGGACACGCGCGCGCGTGCTGTGCGATCGGGGCCCTGTGCGTCATCGATCACTGTGTCACGTAGTTCTTCTTGAGATCAGGCATGTCTTTTATTATGGCTGCAGAGCATGTATGCAATCTGTTGGTAGTGCATTCAGTATCGAGTGCTGAGCTCTTGTACTTAGTGTGACCTCAATGAAGTATCATACTAAGTTAGAGCATGCACTCTACCAATAGTCACTTCAGACTTGCGCGCGCATGCGCGCATTGTTATACCGCGCGCGGTGTTGATATCACTGCGCTCTATGTCTACTTTCATACACGCGCGCAGCGCGCGTGGCAGATCAATCCTTCTCATATCATGTCTGTCTCTCATCAATTCATTGGAGCGCGTCTCTGATCTGCCTCTAGTGTATTCACTATCAAGTGCTGAGCTCTCATACTTAGTGTGACCTCAATCAGTATCATTCTAAGTTAGAGTATGCACTCTACTAATTGTCACTCGAGGTCGTACTGCGCGCGACTCGGTATCGTGCTCCATACATATATTACTGCACTCTGTGTGTTTGACACTGCGCTCTATGCATAGAGTATTGCGCTCTTTCTGTATTTTGTGTTACCTCAGTAACTAGCCCTTATACCATGTATGTATTCATACATATCGCAAAATTACACGGCTAGACACGATGCGAGCGTGTCACCGGGCACCTCGATCTTCTTCCTTGCTAGGAATGGTATTACCCGGAAGGCGCCAACCTTGAAACCCCATACTGCGCCGTTCATCTCAGCAACAATGTAGGAGCCACCGGTGGTCCTTCGGATCACTATTACGGGTCCTACGTACCGGGGCCACATTTTTCCTCCAACTGACTTTTCTATCCTCGTGTTCCTGACTAACACCAGGCTACCAGGCTTGAAGTTTAGCTGTTTGATAGTTGCTGCGTGCATCCTTGCATACTTCACGGTTTCCTTTACTTTGATCTCATGTAACTTATTACATAGCTCCGCAACGTCAGAAGCATGCTTGGCCAAGGCTCGAGCTCTATATCCTACTACTTCTTTGGTGGTAAGTATTCTACTGGGGTATTTCACCAGCCAGGTAGCTTCTACTATGTCCAGAGGTAATACCGGGTGAGCGCCTGTTACGGCAAAGAAGGGTGAGCAACCCATCCTCTTTCGACTTGTCACTCTATCGGACTGCATGATATGGTAGAAATAGGCTGCCCATCTGTCTGCTATCCCATTGGCCGCTTTGTACAGCACCTGATGAACATCCAGGTGAGGTCTTTCTATCTTCCCGTTTGCTTGCGAATTATACCCGGAAATTCTTATCCTGCGAATCCCATAGGTAAGTTCCAAGTATTCCATGGCTTTCAAGAAAGGTGCCCTGTTATCAGTTACTATTACCGAGAAGCAGCCCCACCTACAGAGAATGTCTTTAAAGAGCCATTCCCCAATGGCTTTCCCAGTTTCTTTCTTTAGCCTAGCCCCCTCCATCCAACTAGTCAAGGTGCATCGACCATGCACAATATAACAGTACCCAGCAGATAAAGGCATATGCATTGTGTTGGCGTGCAAAACTTGAAATATCAACGGAGTGTGCATTACCATAGGTGGGATCCTGATCTTCCTGCTTTGTCTTTCTTGACAAATTACACATGTCTTGATGTACCAGGCAATATCCGACTCCATCTCCAGCCACCAGAAGCGTTCTTTGATGAGTTGAATAGTTGCATAGACACCATGGTGTCCCAGGTAGTCGTGTCCAGACTGCATAATATACATTCTTCTGGCTTTGGGCATTACTAGCTTATGCGCTCCTTCCAGACTTTTCTGGTACAGTTTTCCGTTCGCTTCGAAGAAATGTGTTGCGAATCTGACAAAGTTCCTCAATTGAGAGTCTGCCATACCCGGTGGGGCGGTCAATGGATCCGCGAGCCAGGCTGGAATCAAGTTAAGTCTGATATCAGACTGTACTCCAAACTTGGATCTACAATTTTCCGGGTATTCTTCTACTGCCACGTACTCTTCTGCTTCCGGGATTACCAGGGCTGAATACAATATTGTCACAACTTGTGCTCCCGAGCCTTGAACGAACACTCTATCAACTGCCAGGTCATTTAGAGCTAGCTCCACCATCATATAGCCATGCCGGGTATTGATATGATCTGAAAATTCCTCAAACTCTAAGGGAGCTGGTTGTTGGCTGATGTCATATTCCAGCGGTATGTGCTCTTCCTCCAAATCTTCGGGTCGACGACCATAAACATCGTCACCAGGCTGGAAATCCCACCAGGAAAGTCCATCGGGTCCATGAACTTTGCCGGGTACGTGTACTAACTTGAAATGGAAGAGTAATATCGACTCTATCCATCTATTGATAGCTGCATTCGGCACACTGTCCGGTTTCCTCAACATACCAAAGATGTACTTAGCATCCGTTTCCACAGTGAGGTTTCTTGCACCCCACACCCAATTCTTACAGCGATTAGCGCTAAATGTAGTCTGTACAGTTCTCGTTTTGGCTGAGAGAAGTTAGCTTCCCTCTCGTTCAACGTTATAGACCAAACCGGCAGTAATAGTGTTTCCGGGAATCATCCGGGTCTACTTGACAAATGTAAAATCCGACTGCTCACCAGGACGTGTCCACACACAAGAGAATGGGCCACTCGTAGTTGATGGATCTCAATGCCAGACAGGCGGCCAGAGCGTCTTTCAAAGACTGCATTGATTTTATTTGATCGTCACTCCACTGGAAGGGAACTTTCAACTGGGTAAGGCAAGTTAAAGGTTCAGCGAGCTTAGAGTAGTCCTTGATGAATATCCAGCAAGTCCCTACGGTTCCTAGGAATGCTCAAACGTCACCCAACTCTTTGCAAGGTCCCCAATTCATTATTACTTTTGCCCGCTCGGTCTCTGGCTTTCTTCCTTCGTAGGTACAACAATGTCCGACTACAATGATTTCCGAGGCACATAAGACTGCTTTTGGGCCCGAAAATGTGCCTCCACAGTACTTCATACGTTGCACTATTCTATTCAATACTTGGAAATGTTCCCATACAAAGCGACGAATCTCACTATTCTCCGGGATGGTTTCATATCCCCCACCTGCTAACTCGTATCTCGTTTCGGGACCTCTTACGGGTACGTCGTCAATATACGGTCGGGTGAAGATAGGAATTTCTTCCTGTAAAATGAAAGTTACATCATCGTGGAATATGGGTACGGAGTTCGTCCAGCCCATAGATAATGTTACCAGTCGCAAGGCTCCAAACGGTGTTTGGAAGGTAGTGAGGTCCCTTGACGTTTCCGCAATGGTTCTCTCATCATACCCGACAAACAGGTCTAGTATACCACCACAGGCTCGCCCAGCAAAGTGTGCTGCCAGCTCATCTGTCACAGGTGGTAGCCCTGAATGCGTGATGGTGACAGCATTCAATGGTTCCAAACTATGTACCAATCTCAAACTCTTCCCGTCTTTCTTTAACACACAGAACCACCTAGAGCGATAAGAAGAGTTGGAGGGTTCGTAAACTCCCACATCTATCTTTGTCTTGATGATCTTACAGACGTCCACGTAGATGGGCGCCGGTATAGGAATATTCTTAAGTACCCAGGGTGTATGTGGTATCACTGGGATGTCAATGGGGGGAAAGAAGTCGTCCCGGAAATGTCCCCTTTCGGAGTCGTCCCAGGTGAAGCCTTCATCCTGCCTCATCATAAACTGGTGCATCAGTTTCCGCTCTTCTGGCCACAAGAATTCCTCTTTGTGTATGTTGTCAATAATCGCTCGCCGTTCGCAAGTATACCGCCTGGGAGGTTCAAAGTCAGCCGGTGACACGCTCGCAAGGTGTCTACACATGTAATTTTGCGAAATGTATCAATACATGCATTGCATAATGGCTAGGTACTGAGATAACGAAAGATACAGATAGAGTGCAGTGCTATATGCATAGAGCGCAGTGTCAAACACACAGAGTGCAATGATACATGTATGGAGCACAATATAGAGTTGCGCGCAGTACGGCCTTAGCTGACAATTAGTAGAGTGCATACTCTAATTTAGAATGATACTAGTCAAGGTCATACTAAGTATGAGAGCTCAGCACTTGATACTGAATGCACTAAGATGCAGATCAGCCATGCGCTCTAAGGAATTGATGAGAGACAGGCATGATACAAGGAGAACTACATTGATCTATGACACGTGCCGCGTGCGTATAGAAACATAGAAGTAGAGCGCATGAAAAGACGCGTGCTGCGCGTGTAGATGGAAATAGACATGGAGCACAGTGTCAAACCAACAGAGTGCAGTGAACAAACCAAGATAGCGCGTGTGCAAGTCTTCAGTGATGATTGGTAGAGTGCATGCTCTAACTTAGAATGATACTGGTTGAGGTCACACTAAGTATGAGAGCTCAGCACTTGATATTGAATACACTAATACACTAGAGGCAGATCAGATACGTGCTCCAATGAATTGATGAGAGACAGACATGATATGAGAAGGATTGATCTGCCACGTGCATTGCGCGCATATATAAAAATAGCCAAAGAGCGCAGTGATATCAACATCATGCGCGGTATAACAACGCATGCATGCGCACACAAGTCTGAAGTGACTATTGGTAGAGTGCATGCTCTAACTTAGTATGATACTTCATTGAGGTCACACTAAGTACAAGAGCTCAGCACTCAATACTGAATGCACCAGAAGCAGACTGCATACGCACCCTAATGCATTACTGAAAGACATGCATGAGAACTACATGACACAATGATCTATGACACACAGGGCCTGATCGCACGGCATGCGCGTGTGTGTCCCAAATAATGCCTGAGTATAGATAACTCCAAGAGAACCCAGTTTGGCCAAAGAGTGCAGTGCCTAGGCATACCACGGGTATCCCCCACCAACCAGAGAAACCTAGAAACTCAACATTAGAATGAGATACAGTGTATATGATTGGTTGTCACTCCAAGTATCCTCCGAGGAAATGACGAGTGACATGCCAATGCATAGAGAGCAGTGCGAGTGGAGTATCAACCATGAGGAAACAGAGTCTGGTCTTGAGACAGGCCTCCAACCAAGTGTCCAGCCCCAGGCATGCTATAACAACATGTGTGCGTTGCGAGGAATAATGTTCCGAGGTTCTAACAGTACTGTATTAAGTTGTATCAATGTGTATGATGTAGAATTGTATAAATACTGTAGTGTAGATGTAGAGTACAAGTTTCGAGCCCATGGTGTAACAGTGCAAAGCTTTTCAGCCACGCGCTCTAGCACTTAGAGTAGCTAGTAACTTCGAGAGAGAATACAACCCATATCAGATATCTATTGTGTGATTTAAGTTGCACGCTTAGACAAGAAAATAGTGCGGCACTCCGTGCAGAGAGTCTGGTTTCGGTTTGACTTGCGTTCTGTGAGAGAATAAGAGTACGGTGTCTTGAAGGTCACCCTTTCGAGTTCTTGAGGGCATTTGTGTGATGCGAGGCATTACAGGCACAGAGGTTCAAACCCTTTGGCTTGATTAGTGTTCGCTTTTCTGTGTTATTTCTGCAGGTTGGCAAAGGTTCAAACCCTTTGGCTTGTCGGACGGGGTTTCTCTGGATTGCATAGGTTCGAATTCTGTGAATCTATGATCGGTTGGAAGCTCAAGTGCGTAGGTTCAAACCCTGTGGCTCTTGTGGAAGTTTCGGAGTTTTCTGTCAGTGTAGACACTTCTCCACATGTTTGCAAAGGTTTTGGTTTAGTGCGTGACGTGCGAGGTTTATTAGTGTGTTGAATTTAATAGGAATTGGTTTCTGCTTCGAGCGCAGTTGTTTAAGTGGTGTTTAGGGTGTTATTGATTGTGTGCAGTGGTTATTAGAGTCCCGAGCGACTGCTAGAAACTTGTGGAGACGATTGATGAAGTTGTATTGTGTTATACACCCTTGCCTTGAGGCCCGGCGACGGAAGTCGCACCCTCTTGTTCTTGAGAAAAGCCTTTGGACTTAGAGAAGTCTAGATATTATATGAGCACTATTGCTGCGCGTGTATCTTAGAGATATTGAGAATTGAATTGTATTGGTTCGCTACTTTCATCGCATTAGAATCCCCCCACGAACTTGAGTGTGTTTGTGTGTGTAGTGTTGGGTGTGGGTGTGATCAGTGTCTTCGATGCTGTTGCATTTCTAGCTCTGTGCACTTAGACAGCGCTTCACTGGGTGAGTAGGAAGTTCTGGTATTCCCGCCAGAGGACCTCCCCTAATCTCCCATGTGATCCTGAAATTGGTCGGTAATGTTGTCAGCACTGGTCGAACTTTGTTGGCCACCGGTTTGTACTTCTTAGTAACAAAAACCGCTTCTTGCCAGGTTGTTCCTTCCAGGGAAACTTCCTTTAACGATACTGCGTCGTCCAACACTACCTGGCTGTCCCAGAGGTCACCTGCTTCTCTTCTATCCATTCCCTGGCAAAGGTTACTCCGTTTCAGGTCGAATATTGGCACCGTTTCTTTCCATTCCTGTACCAGGATATCTTTCCCGGCTGCAGGGTTTACTTTCTCGTACTTCCGCGCATAATACGTGCTTACCTGGTTGAGGACTTCTGGGTGTTTCCACGTTTCGTCACTCGCACACAGGTAGAAGTCTCTCAAACTTCCGGGGCTGAATGTTTTCTTTTTCTCTGGTGGCTCGGCATAACTTTCTATAACTAAGTTACCATCTGCATCCTGAGCCAGGATGACTGTTAGCTCTCCTTGATCAGGTATCAGATCTTCGAGCTCTGAAAACCTGACTCGGGTTCCCTCTGCAAGATCTGAGGAGGCTTTCCCCATGGATATGTGTGGACCTTCACCCGCTTCCTGGTGTTTGGGTCAGTGAGTATCAATGTCTGATCTCCATCTGTAGTGTTCTTTACTTCACTTTCGGTTAGGGTATCAAACGGACGTCCCAACAATAACTCATATGCCGGGTTAGCTAGTACATGAACTTGTAGATATATAGTCACATCCCCAAATAGGAACGCGACATTTGGTACAAGTCCCAATGATCGCTCAATGCCCCGGTTAGCACTTTCCATCATGATGTAAACATCCGGGTCATATTCCCAACCCATCTGCTTTGCCAACTTGATGGAACATGATACAATTTGTGAACCAGAGTCGCACAAACATTCCATTTTCCTTCTTCCTGATACCAATGGGTAGACTGCCCTCAGCGTTTCTGATGAAGTTCCGACAGTGACAATTAGTTTGGGTTTCTCTCCCGTGGGTGAGCTTTCCAGGTATTGAACTACTGGATCCGGAATAATGGTTGACCCCGCCGGGATCAAACCCTGTTGCATAGTGGTGACATAGAAATGTACTGCCGGCAACTCATCAATCGAAATACCTCCTTCGACCTGAGATAAGTCTTCTTCCACAGGTGGCAAAGGTTCTGGGTCCCACTCTTGGGCTCCCGGCTCGACTCCATTTTCCTGTTCCGTTACATCAGTCGCTACCATTTGCTTAGTTGGAACTCGTTTAGGAGTTACATACGACTTCATTTTACTGCGCACGCCCGGAGAGGCTGCCAACCAATGTTCTGCTGATAGCGTTACTGGTGCCTTCATCATCTGGTCCCAAACATCTTGTTCCAGGTTACCAGATTGCACGTCCACTGTCTTTCTATATGCTGGCCCAGGTCTCTTGACTTCTCCTGGTAAGACAGAAACTTTATTTCGAGCTTCGCTCACTTCAGGGAGTAAGTTCACATCTGGTACCGAGCCGTAGGGATTCTCCAGAATGGAATACTCATCATTCCCAGGTCCCACAATTACTGGGGGCATCGATCGCGATCGATCTGCCTTAGGCGGATCAGCCGTCTCAAAGTTCTCTACATTACTACTTGTTTTTGGGGTATATTTGCTTTGCTTAGATGACCGGGTTCACCAGTTCTCACTTCCCACTCCTCAGTTTTGGTTTTGTACGTCCTCCGGTGAAATAACGCTCGACCCGGCCACTCCACTAGTCTTATTTGAACGTATTCCTGCCTTCATTGAACCATTATGAAAATCCTGGGTATCTTGAGAAGGGTCATTCGATAGATTCGCTTCCCTGCTTCTCTGGGAGCGAGTCTTAACCACGGAGTCCCATTGAGGTCCTTCCAGGTACTGACTTTCCGGTACCAGGTGCGCGGTTTGCTGTGCAATTTGTTCCATAAGCGTCCTCAGATATCCGAAACTATGTTCTTCCTCAGCTATCTGGTGTGACATAACATATTGTGGCACCGGGCCTGGTATCTGCGGTGCTGCCATCAGGTTTTGGCTTTGAGGTCTTTTCGACTCTGCCTGCCTCTGACGGTTATAGTGGTGCAGGATCCTTGCTTTCTGGCTGAGTCTGTGTGGTTCTCTGGGTATGTTAGTCCCATCCTTCAATTGGTACAGATTCTGAGTACCGTCAATATGCACTAAGTCCCCTGCTGCGATCATCTCTAGCTTAGAAGGACACTCGATCTGGAAATGTCTGAAGAGATCACAGAAGTGGCATTGTCCGAGCGGGTTACCGGTATTCCCATAACCTCCTGTTCTGCCTGAACTCTGACCCGGAAGGGAAATAGTCGAGGTTGTTTTTAGCTGAGCTAAAGTCCTCTGCATCTCTTCGTCCTGTTTCCTCTGTCCTTCCATCTGTTTCTCCAGCATGGTAGTCATAATTTGGTTACTATCTGCCATGCTTGCCAGGTAAGAGGTTAACTCCTCTGGTAGAGCCAGGGCCTTGCATACTACGGGTTCTTGCTTGATGTTGACGAGCCCAGGTTTACTATTGAGAACAGGTTCCTTTTTGACGGGATTGGCCTGTACCGTCACTGGGTTGAATAAATCATTATACACCGCGCTGGGTCCTTTAAGAACATGCTTCCCTGCTTCGAATACTTGTTCCAAAGTCCAGGGGTCCTTTGCACTCCTAGCAGCTGCACCCGCCGGTGCTGGGGTGGTACTCAGGTGGTCCCTCATTCTCTTCCACAGGACGTCCTCCTCAAAAGGCGAGATGAACAGATGTACTAAGTCCATATTGGACATTAACTTGTCCTTTTCCACCTGGTTGCTCTTGGCTTGGAATTCCCGGCGATAATTGAGGTAATCACTGGTATCTAAGATCCCAGCTCTCACGTATCTCTTGGCTACTTTCAACAATCCATGGCGGGCATCTTCATCGTCTACCTCTGCTCCATCATAACTGCTCAAGACTTCTTTCTTAAAGTCCTCGAACATCTTCCCACTCGCGAAAGTGGGGAATGCTCTCCACTGATCCTCAATGTCGGTACTCGTATAACGGACGGTCCATTCTTTCTTCTCATCATCACTATCGGCTCCCGAGTGGATCTTGAACATTCCTTCCATGATCCGGAAGTGTTTTCGAATTGCCTGGGGGTCTGACGAGTCGAGCTTAGGCACGTCTCATGACGACTCCATTGGCATTGGCCTCTTTGTTGCAGCTGACATATTGCTACGTTTCTGATTACTAGGGGAATTCTGAGGTGGTTGTGAGTTTGATTTCTCGCTGAAGTTACTACCGGGCTGAGCGCTACTCACAAAATTAGAAGTACTGGGACCAGGCTCTGGACTTGAATTCTCAGCGTGAATGTGTGTGAGATCCTCTTCCTGTTGAGCGTGATTCCTTTGAATTTCTTCCTCCAGGTCGATACTTGATCACCGGGTAGGTTTCTTGCGGTTCTTGATCTGAACTACGCCTCAGGCGACTTCTTCGAGGTGATACTGTTGCCTGGCAACTCTCTCTGCTTCTTGAGCAGCTTTAGCTTTCTCGCATCGGAGCTTTCGTAAGGCTCAAACGTTACTGGGGTCCGGGATCCAAGGTTCTGGGATCTCATCCAGGGTTTTTGGAGTTCTAACTTGTTACAAAAGCTTTTCAATCCAGACTATCACCCCCTCGTGGTGGGCTCCAGATGAAAGGGCTGGTGATGGTGCAGGTGTGCAACGGTACAGTTACTCACACTTATAACACTCTAATACACTAACCCGGCAAGTTCGTGGGGGCAGAGGAACGTCCGTTATGTAGAACTTTGTACTTTATTAGATTTCCGGGTTGCAATATAATTGGATTTTAAAGGTCTGTTCTGACCGGGTAGGATTTATTCTTGTTTATCTGAAACACAAAACACGAGTATCTACTGAGATACCAGATTCTGCACTGAGTTGCAAGAATCTCTGAACCGGGCTGACTGACTGACTGACTCTGACTGACTGACTGGCTCTGAGGTACAAACTTTCAATACTGATTCTGACTCTTTCTGAGGGTACTTGCTAAAGCGAACTTAATTGTGATTTACTTTCAAATTCTATTGAGTCTAGGACTCGAAGCTCTAACCTAAATTCCTGTGGGTATTACTACCGTAGCTGGGGCCAGGAAACTTGACCCGGCAACTATTTACTACCTACTTTTATACTACCTGGTATGTCTAATTAGGATAAATAAAACTACGGGCTACTATTACCTGATATCTAGTAATCCTACTACACTGCTTACTTAAAGCTTGGTCAGAAGGCATGATCACACCATCGATCAAGTTATATTCCCTTACTGGGTAGGTCTGGACCCATACCCAACCTATAGACTGCCTATGAGCAAACGCGCGCAGCAGTTATTGGCTCATACCCATGCTATGATGCATACTCCCGGGTAACCCGCAGCTTACCAGGTAGAACTTGTAGTTCTAGCCTAGCTACCGGGTAATCTCCATGCTTTTGCCATATTTGGACTTGGTAACACATTTATCATCCTGCTGGACTCGGCCATCCGAATCACGTGGTACCATGCCTGGGCGTGTCATTCTTTCAATAATTAAGAAGGCCTACCTTGACACGTGGAGTGCTTCGGTGGTTTCCATTAATTGCTGGTATGTTTGTAACCTGGTATGTTTATATGACTCTTGTCTGCCTTCTAATCTTTCCAGGTTACTGTGTGCTTACTAGGATGTTACTTTCTGATACTTAGCGATACTTGTAATACTCAGAAATGCAATTTTATTAGGGTTACACGGCTGAGCGCTTTTTAGGCACATCACAACTTCAGTTATATCTTTGCAGTTGGAGGGTTTATTTGGTATCACTGTTCAAAACACCTAAGAATTTTGCCATACAAGGAAGCAGTTCAGAGGTCACCCATAGTGCGATGGAGACATGATTCCGAAAAAGTACCAGGAATTGCCAGTCAATGTTCGTGTTGTAATCCTTGCAAGGCATCTACAAAACATTGATGTAGATTCTTTCAAGCACTATGGACACGTTCAAAGAACAAATGAAGAATAGCAGTGATATAAGTACAATTGTAATTCCTTCGTACTGTCTACATCCACATATAGAAAACATATGGACAGTGAAGTAAAGCATAGACAAAGCAAAATGTAGAAGTGGAAGGAACGAATGAAGAAATAGCAAGGTGATATTAACACAACTGTAATTCCCTTCGTACTGTCTACATCCACGTACAGAAAACATATAGAAAGCAATTGTAAAGCATAGACAAAACAAGATTGAGTACTAAAAATATTACAAGCGAATGAAGCAGACGGCCCATATATTCATTCCTGATACCAGATACGGGCATTCATATGTTTTCCAGCAACGACCGGCTTCTGGTCAGGTGTCTGATCCAAGCAATCTATGAGATCAGTGTATTTTGTCTCTCTCCTGTGGCAGCCAGACCGAAGTGCGCGCACAAGCGAGTCCATGAAAATCCCAATATGTACCTCCGTCCCATCTTCCCTTTTCACCTTTTTTGCCTTTGCAAACTGCCAGTCCCTGCAAGCTGCCAGTACAACGTGGGAACTCATATCTGGGCACCAATCCTCCGATAAGATGGATTGATAGTCAGGATAACCCCTCAGGATCTTGTCCCCAGCGAGGAGCATATCCTGCCACATCGTCTGCTGAGTCAGGGGAGACTTTCGAGCTCCTGGTTCAGGTAGACCTCGACTGACACCGCCCACATGACAACAGTCAAGAATGACGGTGATACGATGGCCCTTGACCTGAGAGATCTGCTTTAGGATGGCGTTCAACTCTTGGTCACTGATGTCGGTGACTGATTTGCCATCGTCGCCAGCAGTGTCGCGGTCGATGGGGCAGAGTGATTCGATATATTCGGTCTCATCATCTTTCCCTTTGAATGGGTAACATGAGCCGTGACCAGAGTAGTAGATGATGATGTTGTTGCCGTCTAAAATCTCAGAGTTGTCGATGATGCTGAGAAGCGTGCCAGTTATGTGGGTGTGTGAAGGATACATTGGATCTGCTGGAAATTTATGCTCCGTGGATCCGACAAGTAGCTGGATGCGATTGCGAGGTACACCAAGGTGCTCAGTCAGGTACTTCTCCATCAATCGTACATCTGATACACAACCTTGCAGCTGATAGGATGCATACTCGTCGATGCCAATAAGGACAGCATAGAATCTAGATCCATCGACAGGGTATGGAGACTAAAATGCTGCCAATCAGTACCAAATACAATTACTGTAGTTGGGACTGACGCCTGGGAGAGATGAAGAGACTTCCAGTTTGACTGGAAGTCTCTCTTGAGCACAACTGTGTTGATGGCAGAGGCAATGGAGCTTCCCCAGTTTAGGTAAATATTCTGCCTTGCTCAACGCTTTGGCCTCGAGGAGAACTGCGACCTCATTGACATCCCCAGACATCCCCAGTTGCTCCGCTACTGTCAACTCAAACTCTTCCAGGGGACGCATTTCTCTGGATATAGATTCTGATTCAGATAATACGGCATCACCAACCTAGCCCAAGCAAAATGACTAGTCAGAGCTGAGATTAAGAGGAGAACAAAGGGACACTGCGACTGACCGTGACAGGAACTTTCTGAGTCCACTCCGCAAAAGCATGTGCCTTGTGGCAGTGCTGAGGCTGATATTGCTGAGGGCTAGAGGGTGCACAGTAAGTGGGGAGCATCACAAAATGGAGACTGTAATTAATGAGGGCGCTGCAGTGAAAGAGAGATGTACTAATATATATTATAATGCATAACTTTTCGAATGCATACAGTCATATACTGGCCAATGAGACACCAAAATGAAACCGGCTTCGGGCCCATCAAAAGGGATCGCGGATTGGAGATCAGACTGGACAGAAATCATCTTTAGGGTCTAAAATATCATCTTACCAGGAATTATGTACTTATCGGGAAGGGAGAAGGTCATTTCGGGTGTTATCAGTGAAAAAGCCCAAGATCAGTACAATACCAGCCAATGAGACACGTCACATCATGCCTGATATGCCAAATCAGGGCTGACATTAAGCTTTGATGAGCACCACCAGACACATGGGAAACCAAAAAATTCAGGACGATCTGAGTACAGTCGAAGCCCTCTTAACCCATAGCGATCAGTGGACCCTCAGAGCTATGGGTTACAAGAGAGTATGTGTTACAGGGAGAGTCACATGTAAAATTGAAAATTTTTACTAGATTTCTAACCAAATCTTTAGGTTTATTCTGCCATGTTAGGCATCATTGAAATCCCTGGAAAGATCCAATTCGCCACAAACACCTGTTTTCGGTGATTTTCCGAGTCCGGGTATCGGTTCTGATGACATCACTGAAGCGGCACCCCTTCGGCAGCGTAAAATCGGTACTATTCGGTCAAATTTTGACCCCGGGCCAGGAAATCTATGGGTTATAGAGCGAATTTTCTCATGAAAAGGTATGGGTTAAGGGGTATGGGTGATGTATGGGTTATGGTACCCATTTTGCTGCGAACCAAATCGGTGGACATCAAAACCTATGGGTTAGCGCGTATTATGGGTTATGAGGGCCATGGGTTAAGAGGGCTTCGACTGTATATATACTCGGATCGTCCTGAATTTTTCGGTTTCCCGCGTGCAGATCTTTTGTCCTGCACTGTTTCTAGAATACATGCAGATACCCTTCGGGAACAGCTCCGAGGCAAGCCGGTGGATAATTTGTGGTTCCGAAGCAACTGTCTCATTGGCTGATCCTGTCTCATTGGCCGGTACATGACTGTACAGACTTTTCACTGAGGGAGTTCAACGTTCAACGTTCAAACAGTAATATTCATCTTGAAAGCAAGCAGATTGAGGACGATCTGCGTCGGATTTTAAGGTGGCCCTCAGTCTACAGCTGTTTGCATACAGCTTTTCGGTCAGGCGTACCCGTGGTTGATGAAAGGAAGCGCACCTTTGTCATACACTACGTTTTGGAAATTGAGCATGACAGAATGGCCTCGGAGATGGTCAAAATAGCACAAACACGTCATTGATTCTCGCAGTCCAAATCTCTCTTCCTTCAGCACGAGACTCTTGCTACTGTCAAGCTGGGTGCAAACAGCCGTAATTTACTGCCACTAAAGTCTTCGGAAGTAAGAAACGGTCTGATTCAAAAGGCAGGACTGAGACCAATGTAAAACGGTCCGAGTTGCGGCACTCGCAGAATCAGAAATCGTGTGCTGATGTTTTGGCCCATCAGCCCATAAGAAAGAAGTCACTCATAACTTCCTGATGAGAGTATCGTCATTCAGCAACATACCGATACCGTGATAATAACTTGCGATTGAGGTGAAAGTATTTCTGCCTTGTCCAAGCGACATTGGCCGACGTCATTTGAAAGATACAGTATACACTGTCCATCGGTACCAGGCAAGATGCCAGAATAGGTAAGAAGTGCCGGTCTTGAGGTCCGCATGAAGATGGGAGGCGTGAACGAGGATTATGCAAAAGGGCCACAATCGGCATGTATATCATCTGCTTCCTCCCCCTTCCCCCCACTCGCGGTTGAATATAGGTCCAACTCGATATTTCTGGGCACTCGTAAGTGTATTTCGTTCGTAAGGTGCCTGTGGCTCAGGGACTGACATCCTCTTTGAGATCCCGTTTTGGAAAAATCTTGAATAAATGCTACAAGTGTTTGTACACCCTTGCTGTGGACTGAAGCGTTGGATTTCGGAGTAAGTGTCCGTTCCCGACGACGCGAAGGAGTGCGGGCTACAGTGCAGGACGCGTTGAGGAGAAAGATGTTATTATAGGAGCCTAGCGAGTGAGATCTAACGTTTAGGGCAGACGAACATAAGTCTAGAAAAGTATAACATACCTTGTGTGTAGTGCCGAGCGTCAACAGCATTGCAAACTATTGCTTGGAGAGCATCCATGTTGGATGTACTGCGATATCAGCCTGTCAGTTCGAACTGCAAGTCACCTTCAGTAAAAAGCTCTTTTACGTTCGGCGAGCCGCTTAACGAGAACTTCCGACCAGGCCGAATTTGAATACCATCTACGCTTCGTTGTGCTCCACCGCCGACGTTCGTCATTTGCATCAGTACCGAAATCTTGTAGCAGTCCCACTCGCATCAAATTTCCACCCAATGCATGAACAGGTGTCTCTGCGATCGGGCATGAGAGTCGCTGAATTCTGACGCACTGGTCTCATTGGCCAGAACCTTGAAGAGAGCTCAGCCGTCTTGGAACTGCACCAGGTGTGCAATAGCGTCGCGGTTTTTCTAGTGGGGGCTGGTTGATATCTTCGGATAAAGCCTTCGCACGTCGAGGTAGAAACTTGTGTGAACATTGGCAAGATAGCGGCGTTACAGTTCTGCTGGTTTATTGAAGCAGGCGAAGAATCGTTTGCCCTGGCGACTGCAATGATACTAGCGAATAGCGTATGTCTTGGACCCTTGTAGACTGATAAGGAGTAGGCGGTGAGTAGAGGGATAATCGATGATCCTAGCATGTATCTTATCAGTAGGAGGTGACGGGGTTCAACAGCGACGGTGTGCAATGCAGGCATCAGTTAAACATCAACCAATGAGATCAGCGTACGTCGTCCCTCTCACGGACCGGAGTGCGCGCACAAGCGAGTCCGTGAATATCCCATTATACAGCTCCACCCCATCCTTCCTTTCTACCGCTTTCGACATTGCCAACTGATCAGCCTTACAGGCCGCCATCATGACGTGGGAATCCGTATCTGAATGCCAGTCCTTCAGTAAAATGGATCGATAGTCAGGATAAGCCCCCAAAATCTGTTCTCCAGTGAGGAGTATATCCTGAACCGTACACGTTCGAGGAACCGTTCGCACTCCCACGCCTCGGCTGACACTGCCCGAGTGACAACAATCAAGAATGACGGTGATATGATGTCCCTTGACCCGAGAGATTTGGGTGAGGATGGTGTTGAATTCCCGGTCACTGATGTCGGGGACTGCTTTGCCATCGTCACCTGTAGTGTCACGATCGATGGGGCAGAGCGCTTCAATGTATTCGATCGCGTCGCATTTCTCTTCGAACTCCTAGCGTGAACCGTGACCGGCGTAGAAAATAATGATGCTGTCGCCGTATATGATCTCGGGGTTGTGGATGATGCTAAGAAGTGTATCGATTATGTGGGCGCGTGAAGGGTACATCGGATCTCCTGGGGACATATGTTCCCTAGATCCAAGAAACAGTTGAATGCGATCGCGGGGTACACCAAGACTCTCAACCAGGTACTTCTCCATCGACCGAACATCTGATACACAACCTTGTAGTGGATAGGATGCATACTCGTCGATGCCAATAAGGACGGCGTCGAATCTAGAACCGTCGACACGGCATTGAGACTAAAATGCTGTCAATCAGTACCGAATACAATTACTGTAGTTGCGACTGACAACTGGGAGGGATAGATGGACTTCCAGTATAGCTGGAAGACTGTCTTGAGTGTCACTATCTTGTAGGCGGAGGCGACCGAAGCTCTCTGCCAGCAGGGATATTTCATTGTCAAGTTCAGATTTCGATGATATGGCATCATCACCGACCTAGCCAAAACAAAACGACGAGTCAGAGCTTGGATCAAGAGGACGAACAGACACCGTGACTGATCGTAACGACCGATTCCGCGAAAGCACGTGCCGCATGACAGTGCTGAGTGTGACAGTGCCCCTGAGGGCGAGGAAGTACAGTAAGTTGGAGGCATCGGGAAATGGCAACTGGAATCAACAGGGACGTCCGCGGTGAGAGGGAAGAGTGCGTGGTGCAATCATTTTGTACTCCGAGGTATTTAGAAGGAGATTTATAGGACGAGTCGCTATTAGAGATGTTTTTTCAGTGTAAAATTTAAGGCTACTTTTACGTCACACCGTGAAGTGAGCTACATACTGTGACCGGATCGAGTGGTTTTTGACGGAGACGATTGCTCAGTTCTTGTCACCCGAATTCAATTCGGTATCTATATCTCCATGAATCAGTACAGGTCTGGACATTCAAGTTGTATAGAGCACCAAGTTGATAAGTACGGAAGGTCATTTGCCTTGTTGAGTATGAATCCTAACCCTTCGTCATAAGCGCCTATTTCACTCGGATAAACGTACTTACTTACCATATTTAGATTCATAACCCCTTTTCATCGTATAAATTCTCTACCGTTCCGTTCCGCACTTCAGTTGATCATACTATGACGTATGACTTACTGAAGTGCATATATTGTTTATTCAACCATGATATCATTTACTTATACTACCTCGTTATAGTCGATGTACTCTTAACAGGTAGCTGGACAATACTAGTTGATCATACTACAACGTGTGACTTACTGAATCGCTGTACTCTTAACATGCCTAATCAAGTATGCCATCGAGTTCCGGACCGATACTGCGGCTCATTGCCAGACACCCCGGCGTCAGCTAGGATTTTCATTCAGTTACCGGTGATGGAGATTACCTGACCAAGTTTTAGACGCCATCTCTTGAATCACCTTCATTGTCCTCTCCAAAGGGTTTCTCCTTGAATTTATAGGTTCATCAAAACACTTTGCACCTACTTTCGAACCTTAAAACCGGCCGCCTCAATTCCTAGACGCAAGGAAAATTTGACATACTACAATCAGACCATTGAATCCATCTCGGTGACCCCACACTTGCCCCAAAACTTGCCAGGATGTGCATCTGCCATTTGCTCACTGCCACCAAGTCGCTTCAATGTGCTAGGCTTCTCAATTTGTACCTGTTTCCAAATTCGAAACTCAGGATGCAGGAATAGCTTCCAAAGGCCAACTCAACCTGAAATAGAGTAACTTGCCAGTAAACCTGCAGCCTCTTTCAGAATCTGAGATTCCCCTTCCTTTTGCACTCATGATTCGCTATTTAGTAGCAACAGTACACAGCAAAGTCACTTAAGGTAACCTCGGCAGGAATATATACAAGCATGTTCCGGTAAGAGCTTCTGCTCCAATGTACTAGCATTCCATTTTAAAATTTCTAGAGATGGTCGATGCCTCTTCTTGATGAGGCAGTTGAATCGCGGTCATTCCCCATCTACAGCGCGCACATCCAAGTAGAATCTACTGTCTATCCCAGGCATTTTGTCTTGGGCATATGTGTTTTCATATCTAATTATTGTTCTGAGGCATCAACACCTGAAAGATGGTAGAAGTCCAGATGTGACAGAAAGGACGACATGATTACAGACGAGGCAATCAGATTTTCCCATTTCCTGTGCACCGTTAAAAATCTTGGGCAGCAAAATACTTCCCCCTTGATTTGTGGGCAAGCCTGAGAGTATGCATCGTGTTAGTCGGTTCAGAAACTGCCAAATGCGAACTTGGAACTGCCTAGCACCTAACTAGATAAGTCCAAGGGGTCCTTATTGGAAAGTTGACAGCTGTTCCTCATGAAATGCTCCTCATCACAGGTCATGAGATGGCATCTATGGAAGCAATTGATATTGTCGCCCAATGACCGCCTTGTGAAGTCAGGGTACCCACGAGAAGCAAATCTATGTTCTTCTCCAATCGTTATGTACAGATTTTTTATGGATCAAATGTGCCTATTAACCATGACATTGTAAAGCACAAACACATTGAGTGAATATATCAAAGCAGTGAATATGACGGTAGGCATGATGTAGGGGCAATCATTGGATGTGCATGAAGCCTAGATTTTGTTATCAATCAGTCTTTGTCATAACAAATTCCCCTTCGTATCCCCAAATGTCGGCTGGCGTAGTCATTTCTCGCCAACGATATACTAAATTCCGATGAAATTTGAATATATCCCTTGAATATCTACTCTCTGAAGAGAGTGTTGCTAAGATCGGCCTGGAGACGAAGGTTTATCAGCAAATACGAGACACGATAAAATAAGAAGTCACCAGTTTTTGTAACAAGACAACTAATCCACCTCATGGTCTTACTCTTCCTGCTATGCTTTGCTGACCCCAAGCATCGATCTGCCATTAACGGGTCTGCAAAGCAACATTCAGCGATTTAGAGTTGCGTACCGAAACATCGGGCCTACCTCGCCGGTGACCAAGACATCGGCTACACCACTACTACGGTACGACACCATATCAACATACTCATCTGATGGTTCAGTGGCACCATATATTCCCGCCACCGCCTCGCCACCATGCAGCCCATTAGAATGTGTTTCACATCTTGAAGGGGATGTGAGTTCATTGGTGGTGATCTCGTCGCAGTCCTTCAAGATCCACTGTGGCCTCTCGCATGGGGGATTAAGGTATGGTGCTTTCTTACTAAAGTAATGAGAACGATAGTCAGAACTCAGTCGGCACAGTATGAGTGAAACAACTGTATTGGTTGGTAGTTTACCATACCTAAAGTAATGAGAACGATAGTCAGAACTAAGGAGCGTGTAAGTAAGTACGTCAGGTATAAGAGTTAAGTAAACATACCTCAGTCGGCACAGTATGAGTGAAATGACTGAGGTATGCGGAAGTAACTATTGGGTATATATACTGTCGGGTTGAAGTATAGGAGTAGGATAAATGAAGAATCGGTAAAGAGCAGCATACATAAAAGGTAGAGTTCGGGTGACACGTGTCTCGTTCAACACTCCCCCAGACACAGGAAGTCAGTCACTGAGGTTCAGGTCGCTGAGGTAACGGTAGTGGTGGTCACGGTGTAAAGGCTTTGTGAAAAGATCCGTGGCATTGACCTTTCCCCGAATGAACTCGACCTTGATCTCGCCGGCGCATACAAGTTTATGGATATAATGCTCGCGAATGTCAATATGTTTGATCTTGTGATGGTTCCGAGTAGTATTCGTCAACGAGACAGCCCCACGATTATCGCACTTGAGTACCCCTGGTTTCTCCTGCTCTAATCTGACTTCTTGCAACCAAGAAAACATCCACTTTAGTTGTTGTGCAGCACGAGTAAGCGAGACAAACTCGGCTTCAACGGTAGATAGCGCGACTGTAGCTTGTCATTTGGAGCTCCATGCGACAGGGCCACCTGACATCATGAAGACATACCCTGAGGTGGACCTCAGGGTATCCTTGCATCCTCCGTAGTCGGCGTCAACAAACCCCATTGGTTTTACGGGCATGTCTCATGAGTAAGTGATCCCGTAGTCGATGGTTGACTTGATATACCCAATAACGTGCATCAACAAGTTCCAGTGCGCTATTCCAGGGTTATTCTGGAAGCGAGACAGTACACTGACGATGTATGCGAGGTCTGGCCATGTAGCGAGTTGCCCCCACATTACCGATCCAAGAACTGGACGATACGGTTTATCTGCCATTTCTTCCTCTTCGTCAATTGAAGACGGTCCCATAGTTGAATCCAAGGTGGTTCCAACGGGCATAGGCATCGAGCAAGGTGGGATACTTTGCAGTCCAAACCTCTCGATGACGTGTTCCCAGTATGGTCGCTGAGATAGTCGTACCGTTCCAGCAGTAAGGTCCTGGTCTACTCGCATGCCCAAGAAATAACTCTTCTCCCCCACATCTTTTATTTCCCAGCGCTCAGCAAGTTCATCCTTCCTCTTCTTGGCTTCGTCAGTGCTCGTTGATGCTCCCCACACGTCGTCTGTGTACGTGTCAGTGATGGTGAACGATCCGTCATTGTCCCACTTGGTTCGCACACAAGGGTCGGCCTGAGAAGTATAGTACCCTGTCTCGAACCAGTCGTGTGCACCTTGCATCGTCCCATAAATCATGTGGACTAGTTTGCAGACTTTGTTCTCCTCACCAGGGACAGCATATCCCTCTGGTTGGCACATGTAAATATCTTCTTTTGTTTCGCTGTTCAAGTAAGCTGATACAAAGTCAACTTGCCATAGATGGAGACCCATGCCCACTGCAATGGCCGCCGTCATGTGCACTGATTCGAGTCGTGTCACTGCAGCCCAGGTCTCGTTGTAATCCACGCCTAGCTGCTGAGTATACCCTTTTCCGACTAGCCTCGCCTTGTCCCGAACACGGTTTCCATCACCGTCCCATTTGATGTCGTATACCCACATTGATTCCATCACGTTCATCTCTGGGGTCGCTGGTACCAAGTCCCAAGTGTGTTTTCGGATGTGCATGTTATACTCATCATCCATCGCTTCTCCCCATCGCTCTGGATCCAGACGCATTGCCTCCTTGTAGTTCTTCGGGATGTGGTGTGATGCCTTGGTGTCAGTAAGGAATGCCACGTACTCATTGAGGTCCATGCCAAGCTTCCTCATCTGTGCAATTGCTGCTCGTGGATGTACTGAGTTGGTCGCCCAGTCCTCCCCCACATCTTTGGTGTTCTTCTTGGATTGTTGATATTTTCGAGATTCGGCGGCTGCACGCGTTGAGTTCGGTATTCTGGTTGACCATCGTGGTTGAGGTGGTGGCTCATTACGGACTGGTTCCTCAGCCTCAAGTACATCCATAGGTTCAGGATCTGCATGCTCAGGCTCGTTGGTCGACGTGTCAGTTGCTTCGACCGGCTGCATCGGGATATCTTCAGATACATCAGAAAAGAGGCTGCCATTCGCTTCAGTCTCCCCCACAGCTGACAGCGTGCGACGCAGCATACCCTCTTCAAAGATGATGTCACGAGAAACAAAAATCCTGCCATTTTCATCAAGCAATTTGTAATGTCCCCCGGATGCGTAGCCCAGTAGTCGAGCCCTGATCGACCGATCGTCTAATTTGCTTCCACCAGTAACTTGTTGGCCATTGACGGTTGGGATTTTAGCCCAGCAGATACTGCCGAATGCACAGAGATGCGACACATTCTGTCGTTTGCCAGTCCACAACTCTGCTGGTACAGAGTTTGGGTGGCGATGTGATGGTATCAGGTTCCTGATGTAAACCGATACGGCGGCTGCTTCAGCCCAGTATTTGTGAGGTAGGCTCGAGTCTCGCAACAATGCATGCGTGTCCTGGATCGTGGTACGAATAGCACACTCAGCGAGTCCATTCTCTGCCGACAAGTATGGTGCAGTCAGTTCGAGGATGATGCCATGCTCCTTGCAGTAGTCAACCCACTTCAACCCTGCAAACGCATTATCAGCATGTAACCGCTTAACTCGTCGATTTGTTTGGTTCTCAGCCATTACACGGAATTCCTCAAAGGCTTGAATTGTAGTCTCATCCGATTTATCTGCAAGGAACACCCCATGCTTGAATGAGGTGCCGCTATCAACAATCGGCATGAAGTATAGTTTCCCCCCATTGGATAGTACGTGGCTAGGCCCCCACAGGTCCGTAGCCACGAGGTCTAGTGCTTCCATGTTTGGATCGGTGGACTCGTCAAATGGTCGACGTGTCTGTTTCGCCATCAAGCAGTCTTCACATTTTCCCTCGACTTTCCTGTCCATGATCCCTTTAGCGAGTCCATCAATGAGGTTTTTCGACGCCATAGTTTCGATTGTGGCAATGCCTGCATGTACAAGACGACGGTGCCATTGACATAGGGAGGTAGGATCACTTCTTGACGACATCACAAAGTGCCCAGCCGGTAAATCCCCATCTTCATCAACACATTCTAGGACATACATCCCGCTCTCACCCTGTCCGGTGAAGATTTCGGCCCCCTTGGCATCTTTGATGACGGCTTGTCCCTCTCCAAATGTGGTGTAGAACCCAGCTGCATCTAGCGCACTAATGGAGATGAGGTTCGCAGCCAGTGAGGGTGCGTACAGTGCATTCTTGAACGTCAGCCTCACTAACTTATTCTCCCCGGTCTTTCGACGGAAGAGCTTGCTGGCTGTCCCTACGCCCAAGATTGCGAATCCACCCTCTGATTTCTTCGCTGAGGAGCCGGTATGAAAAGGTTGTGCAGTATACTCCGTGAAGCCCTTACGATCCTTTAGAAAGTGATCGCTAGCACCCGAGTCCAGGAAGTGCAACGATTTAGTTGGGTTTCGGCCTTCAAAAGTTGTCAAGACGTATGCTCTATCAGCAACTGGTGCATCACACACAAATTCTTCGACCTCAAACGAGCTGAGGTCTAACTTCAAGGTATTGTCCTCGTCAATCTCGGCTAGGTCAAGCATGTTGAACTCCGATGTCGTCGACGAAGGGATTTCCTCAAAGTCTGATTCGGTGGGTGTGTTCGTCAACTCGAATTCATCATCTGATTCGGCATCAATATGTTGGAGGTTGGATGTAACATCTCCTTCCCCTGTGAACACCGTGATGTCTCCCCCATAGAGTATGTCCTCTACTATCACCCCTTGTTCTGCCTCCTCGCCCTTGTGCAGCATCTGTGCCATAAATGCAATGTGGGGAATGTGTGCGATCGTGAGATTTGCCTGGGGTGTGTTGCTCGTCGTTGCTGTCTGCGCAGTCGATGCCATATTGTTAGCCTGATTGTTCTGCCTATTTCTTCCAAAATTTTCAGGGAACTGTCCTTCCTTTCCTCCTCCCAGCCAGTAGCAGTCCATAATATTATGGGTTGATCGCTTATGGGCTTTACAGTCAGGATTGGAGCACCACTTCCCAGTAGCAGACTTCGTGTTCAGAGCAAGAGACGTGTCAGTCTTGGCAGGGTACAAGGTAATGTGGTGGGTTTGTAAGAGGGCTATGATTTCGACTGATGTGTTGCACTGGTACAGGGACGGTATGATTGGAAGCCAGTTTGGCGTGGTGGGGAGTGAGCGTATGATAATGCCCTTGAAGTCCTTGTCAGTTAATTCCTGTCCCGTCTTGGAGAGATTATCAACTGTGGTGCGCTTTGTGCGGAGGTCTTGGATATGTCCGTCCATGTCAACACCCTCTGTATACTTCGTATTTTGGAGGATGCACTGGGCTTCAGATAAGGCCATGTCATTCTGGACGGCGTATGTGTTTATGATAGAGTCCCATGCTTCTTTTGCTGTCCCCGTCGTCTTCACCCCTAATCCTATAGGGTCAGAGACATTGAGGATGATGCAAGAACGTACATGAGAATCACGGAACTTCCATTTGTTGTATGACGGTGTGGAGGAGGAGAGGGGTGTAGCATCCGGTGGTAGCGGGGTAGTAGTTGGTGCCATGCCCATAGTCGCTTGTGCGGTAGATGGGCATGGGATTGACCCATTCACATACCCCCATAAGCCTTTACCACTGATGATCTCAGTGATTTTGATCCTCCATGATGCGAGGTTCTTCCCATTGAATTGGGAGGCTTCGGGGAGTTGGGTGATAGATGGGCTTGTTGTCGACATGGTCAGGGGTTACGGTTTTTTGTGTGGGTGTTGTGGGTGTTGAGTCGCTTTTGTGGGTAGCTTATACTGTGTGTTCTCCTTGACTGATTCAGAGGCTGGGCCGGGGCCACATAACCTAAAGTAATGAGAACGATAGTCAGAACTCAGTCGGCACAGTATGAGTGAAACAACTGTATTGGTTGGTAGTTTACCATACCTAAAGTAATGAGAATGATAGTCAGAACTAAGGAGCGTGTAAGTAAGTACATCAGGTATAAGAGTTAAGTAAACATACCTCAGTCGGCACAGTACGAGTGAAATGACTGAGGTATGCAGAAGTAACTATTGGGTATATATACTGTCAGGTTGAAGTATAGGAGTAGGATAAATGAAGAATCGGTAAAGAGCGGCATACATAAAAGGTAGAGTTCGGGTGACACATGTCTCGTTCAACACTTACTTCTTCCCAGAATGAACGTTTCATATTCCGAGTCCTATAATGTATATTATAGGTAATCGGTCTTTATGCTGGTTTTGACTGTGGGAATGATGCTATTCGGGACTTGCCGTACACTTTTGTATTGATTCGGCATTTGCCGGTCATTCCATGAGAAATATTGTGGGAAAATAAGGCATTGACCATCAAAAGCCTGGGAATCTATTGCCTTTCCATCGCTGCAGTGTATTCGGACCTACGGCTCGCCAGTTCCGCTTTCCTGAATTTCGGTCGCATGACTTTCCATCTCTTGTCCTTCAGTGACATTTCTTTCTTTCTTTCTCTTTCCATTCCCTCTTTTTGCACTACTGAGCAACTTCGAATAGAATTACTATTTTACACTGTCTACCTCAGCATCCCATTTCATGCCAATTCATCCATTGTCGGCCCCTCCTTGGCTCGTTTGGTCACCACGTCATCACAACTGTCTTTGTCCATGAACCCTACCCCTCGTTTCAACCGCTTGGGCCCCGTCTCCTCTGGCGCTGAATGCTTGCTCGACATTCGTTTGGCATCCTGTGATATGTTGTTGAACCTAGACTTCCGTGGCAACGGCAACACCCAAAACTCCGAAAGAGGTAGGGAAAGATGCTTGCAGTCACAGTAGTCAAGGCTATGTGTTTGTGTGAGTGGTTCGGGGCACTTCCGTGTGGTCAATTCCTCTAGACGCAGGTATACACTTCGACTATACAGTCTGGAAGTAGTACCCTTCAGCAGTCGAGTACTAAGAGGCTCAGGCTGTAAGCCGAGGGGGATCTCGATAAACGAGATAGAATGGGATCTGGTGTGACCTGGACACCAAGAAATCGTCCCAAAATATGCAGAATACGTCGAGATATTGTGCACCAGATATAGGCCACCGGATATGGTCCTAAAACCGGAGCAATGTCCAAGAAAATAGTGTAAAACCGGTAAAATGCGGTAATAGGTCCTAAAACTGGTGTAGATGACGGAGAAGGGATATAACAAATGGTGGAGGTCCTAAAACCGGTCCAGAGAGTGTGTACCGGATATAGACGACGGCAATAGGTCTAAAACCGGTGCGACGTCCAAGAAAACGGTGTAAAAGCCTATAAAATGCGACAGGAGTATAGACAAGATGTCTAGATGTATACCTAATAAAGTGAGCGGAAATGGTGGTAATAAATGTACCACAGTGAATTAAAACCGGTGGGAGTCTCGGTTTATTGATCTGTAAAACCGGAGATATGGAAACAAGTGTGTAGGGCTTTATAAAAGCAACAATGATGATGAGGGGAGTCCTATGGAGAGTGGTATGGAGATGGGCCTTCAAAGAGGCAATGCGATCCTAAACTGGGCTGGAAGACGACGGTTCCGGCAATATAAAACCGGAATCGCAACTAAAACCGAAGCAGTAAAGCCGGTAACGATGTGGAAGTGATTTGAGAACAAAAGCAAGTAGTTGGAGCAAGAATGCATCTATTGGGCAGTAATAATGCGATCCAATAACGATTAAGAGTAAAGCAAGCAATGGGGCATAACTGTGAGCGACTGGGATCGACTGGTAGTGTATAAACTCGCCAATAGAGCGTATATCTGGTAATTCGAAGCAATCCCCTTCTAACTAATTTTCTACAGAGTCTTATATACTAGAGGTCCGAAATTATAAATAGAAAACATATCTAAGCATTGGTAAGGCTGTAACTCCGTAGCTGAGTAATAACCGGTGCAAGCATGCGGATACTGGTCATCTGAAGCCACAGCATTGTGTTTAATGCCGGGTTTTTGAGGAGAAACCATATGGTTGTTGTAAGTGCTGTGAGGATCATGGGGTACTGTCTAACTGCGGATTATCAATGTGCAGCTCTTCTGCTGAGGTGTGCGCAGCTACTAGCTGTTACTTTAAGGTCTTGGCAATGTAACAGCCTTAGTAAACGTGATCTGAAGTGCCCATGCACTTTAAATAACTCGGATGGAAGAAGATCAATCAATCACATCAATTTAATTGAAGGATCAATGAAAGCGCAGCAAATGACGATTCCTGGTGATGTAGCAATGCTATATCCGGTTGATTGTCGATCAGGCATGCCAGGGTGTGATGGGGCATGGAGATATAGTGCAAATCCGGTCGAAAACGGATATAAAATGTAGTAGGAGTCATAACCGGTGTACTTTGGTTTCTGGAAGAATATTCGAGTTATAGCCTTCGAAAACTCGTCTGAATAATCGAGGTGTAACCACTGTATAACCGGTGGATGCCCGGAGATAATACTGAATGGGCTAGAGGTTTAAATCCGGAGTTTGTTCTGGTAGGAGGATGTAGAAAGATAATGGAGTGGTCCAATTTCTGGAAGGATATTCGAGCTGTATTGTTCGAATACTCGTCTGAGTAACCGAAAAGTAACCGCTGTAAAACCGGTGGGTGCATGGAGATATTGCTGAACAAACTGGAAATTAAATCCGGAGTTGGTGTAGGAGGTAGTAGGAGGATAATAGAATAATCCGATTTCTGGAAGGAGATTCAAGCTGTATCCTTCGAAAACTCATCTGAATAACCGAAGAGTAATCACTGTATAACCGGTGGCTGCACGGAGATAATATTGAGTGGGCTAGAGATTTAAATCCGGAGTTTTCTCTGGAGGTGGTAGGAGTATAATGGCAGAATAATCCGAATTCTGGAAGGATATTCGAGTTGTAGCATTCAAATATTCATCGGAATTATGGCTGAATAATTGCTATATAACCGGTGAGTGTCCGGAGATATTTGCTGACTGAACTAGAGATTAAATCCGGAGTTTGCTTTGGTGGTAGCAGTTGAATAAAGGAGGAATTGGTATATGGTGAGGGCTGTAAAATCTGCAAATTCTGCGCATACAGAGCCTGGAGGCTCATCAACATGAGTTTTTTTATTTGTTTTTTTGTGTACTGTAGGTGCTCACCAAAGTCATATTGCAGTCTAGCATTGTGATCGCTCGTAGAACGAGCTTCATCCTGTGCCTTGCACCTCTGGCTTTGAATATTATGATGGAACATTGAACCTCGATGACGTCGCCAATCCTGAACAATTGGGGTCTGGCTCGTTGATACCTGCAGTTCTGGGGTCAGCCATTTTCCTCTATATGGCCGCAACTGTACACATGCACCTCCGTTTCCCTTCATCATCGATGTTAGCCTTGAAGTATTGCACTACATTGTCTTCGGTATGTGCCACGTCTGTCTTTGCTAGCCATTGTAATATGCCCACAGGGTCAACGTCCTTGTCGAATGTGATCGCTTCGTATTGACCACCTTCCTTTGCCGTTCGGAAATATCGGTTGGATACCGTAAACACAGGGAAACCTCGGTACGTCGATGGAGTCCATTTGTCTAGCATGCCGTTTTTGAATTCTCTCTCTCCTGTCAGTCTGATCTCTTGGAGTGTCGTGATCGCTTCGTCGAAGGCTGGGCAACCCAGTCCTGTCAGCATCACGCTTTGCGACAACATGAATGTCTTGTCTCGTCCGATGCTGAGACGTGTCAGACAGTATTTTTTTTTCTTATTCCATGCAAACACGTACCCAGGCGACCTGATCACTGGCAGCAGGTCTGCTTCACATATGACTCCCGTGCATGCAAATACGAGCTCTTCAGATTCCTCTGCGACCCCTTTGACCAGACGCCATACAAAATTGTCGTCGTCTTTCTGAAGACTGACGTTCATCATTTGTGTACCCTCCTGAATGCCATGGTCAGTATGATACCACTGCATTTGTCCTTATGCTTACCTTGATTATTCTCGACAGGTGATACTTGTTTGTTTTTGCGCTCTCTTCTGATAATGTCTGGATGGTATCCTCTGGGGCATCATGGTCAAGGTTAGCATGCATTCTTCTTGTGTCTCGGATGTGTACTCACTTGCTTTTGCTACGTCGTAGAATTCGTCCATGTTCTACTTACGCTGCAGTACACGCTCCGTGCCTTGATGGTCAATACAAAGTGCAGGTCCTTTGTCTTTCAGGTTGTTATTGTTGTCGTCTATCTTAGCTATTATGAATCTAGTTCTGCTTCTCGATGGGCCTTCTCCGTGTGATTGTGTTTCACCAAATATGTGATTCTCATTGCTGTAATGCTTTTTAATCCTGTTGCCTTCTGTGCTTCGTCGCCAGTGTTCTTTGTGTTTGAACGTGTACATCTTCGCTGGTGGGCTTCTTTTGTTTCGGTTTCGCCCCTCGCTTTCAAGATGCATGTTGATTATTTTGGTGTCTTTTCCTTCATTTCTGGCATTTATAGTGTCCCGGTGACTCTTTTGTGTACTTATCTGTTGTCCTTCTCTTCATTTTTTATAATTGCCCACCTGACGTCGCTGTCTACTCCGTTTCAGTCGAGTCGACACCAATACACTTTGAAAATCCGCAATTTACTTTCATTTTTTTCCCTGTGTTTCAGTTTATGATGTCCGTATCATCTTATTCAGGTGCCTGTGTTATATAACATGCCATGGATTTTTGTCGTCACTATGCCATCGTCTTTCTCTGTCACCTCACTATCACTATGCCATCTAACACCTCATCTAGGAGCCCTTCCAAGCGAAAGCTAGTGCATTCGTCTCTGGTGTCTGTTGAGACTACTCCTGAACCGTAAGTCATTTGTGGGTCTGTCATGACTATCTGCTGATAGCTTTGTTCCTCAGGGTGCCACGCAAAAAAAACAAGACAAACTTGTCCCATACTCGATCCTCGCCAAAGGTGTCTGTGCTCATGCCAGCAGTTTCTATCACATATGTATTGGCTAGATTAGCCTGCATATCTGGTTTATGTTTGCTAATCATTGTCCAGTTCTCATCAGACTTGTCCTTGTGGTAGACCAGCTTTGAAGTGTAAGGTATCATATGGCGAATTGTCCACCGAGGAGGTAGAGAGTGTCGTAGCTCCTTCTGATATAGATGACGCCGATCTCTCTGCGAGCTCTCTCAAGCGGCATGGTCGTGTTTTATTTGTAGACGACAAAGCGTCTGAGGCATCTCAGGCTTCTGAAGAACCTTCTGCTGATGAGGACGGTAACAGAACTGACTGTGAACCTGAGTACGTTCGTTCGATGGTGCTCTCTCTGAGTTTGTGTTTAATCGTCTTCGGCTCTTAGATCAGATATCGATGCCATTGTTCAGCCTTCACGTTCTCTGTAGGCTTCGTTGTATTTCTTGTATTTTAGTTCTGACTTTCAGGACATGCAGTAGGTCGAAGGTTAAGATGGTGAAAGGATCCTATGTGGAAGATTTGTACGTATTGTCTTTTTGTGCCCTTTGTCATTAGTTTGCTTATATTGCCTCGTCCTTTTCAATGCAGGTTGCGATCAGGGAATGCTGATGACATCGCAGAGTCTGACGACATCAAGAGCAACCCGACATTGACTTCGTAAGTACCTTCATCTTCTCACACTGCATTGCTTGCTAGCCATCTAAATATATTTGTCTACAGCAAGGGCAGTGTCCGTGGACGCTCGCCTTCCCCGGTTTATCTAGAGGACCTAGAAAGTTTCACCCCAAAGTCGCGATTGAAAGGCAAGTCATCTGTGAAAGGTAGCACTGGCACAGGCCGACGGATGCCTGGTAAATCTAAAAAGGAAGACCTCACCAATAACACGCGCCTGGAGGTAGACGTCTCTGTGGATTCTGCGACCTCTACATTGGTTAAGACCATGGGTCTGTCTTCCACCAGAACCAGAGGATCCCGGGTTGCTAATTGTGCGTGTACTTTCTGGATTTTTGATATACTTTGTAACGTCTTCTTGCATTAAGCAGCTGCCAACGGCGATGCTATAGCAGATGCGTGTAACAGTCCTGTGGGATCGCATACCCATGCTGACCCTGTCACGCCGGTGCAGCCCAAGCTTAGTCCTACCAAACCTGCCGCCGGTGCCAAATCTACTGTCGCTTCCCCTGCTGTGGGCCGTGGAGCTGTTAAGGCGGGGGGTTTGAAGAGCTTGTCTACCAAGACAGCGATCACTTCACGCTCACGAACCAAGGCTACGGTCACTCCCAAAAAGGATGTCGAACCACTGTTCCTTCCCTCCGGTAGTTTTATTTATTTATTTTGTGTTTATCTTATTGACTGTTTAATCAGATGAAGATGATGTCTCAACCCCGGCACCAGCACCGGCTTCTCAAGTCTCTAGTAACTTAGCAGCTCTTCTCGGGTATGCATTGCTTGAAGAGCGCTTACTCATTCTGATTCCTCTCTAGAGATGATGTGCGCGGCTCCTCACCAGAGCCTGACGATGCTCGCCCCATATTGCATTTGCTTGATACCGCAGTGTATGTGCATGCCCATCTTCCGGATTGATCTTCAATCTTTATGTCTGTTCTTCTTTTACAGTGCACCTCACAGGCCTGGCCCGGATCTCAGCGAGCCAGATGACCCTACTCTCCGGGTCATGCAGCCTGAGTTAATGGAGGACCATCTGGTCACCCTGGGTGTGTATGGTTCACTGCCGTCGCTTGGGTACGTATCAGTATCTATCTTTGACAAGTCATTCTCTTCATTGACTGTGATCTATCTACAGTGTGTATCGTGTGGTTGTACCCACCGGGTTTGCTCCGGACACGTTTGATCCGCCCCGATTTCTATCTTTCTCTGACACGGCGAAGTTGTTCCGACTTGATAGTTTGCTGTTCGTAATATCACCTCGACTCCATTCACATATTGACTGATGATCCTGACAGCTCTCTCGTTGAAGCGTTTAAGTTTGATCACTACGGTTCCTTTGTCAATCTTGCGCATGTGTCTCCCTCTGTTCTGTCTTTGGAGGGAAAGTCGTTGCATGTCAGTGGTTCTACTGCCGTGTGCATGACTGTCAGTCTCGTAACTGAATGTATGCTGTTCAAACCGGGCCATCAAGGTGGCTATGTAAGTGCCAGCGGTACTCAGGGAGGCAAGCGTGTCAAGCATTTGAAGATCATGCTGTTCCACCAGATGTTCCATCATGAGTCCACCGCATGGGCTTTAGCGTTTGACCTCGAGTATGTGGAAACCACATGCATCTCTCACCGAGGTGTGTTGTTTCCCACTAGGGTCGAGGATCCCTCCAGGCGTGGTAATAAAAATTCCAAATGTCTGTTTCAATTTTGATTTAGTTCTCGAGCTAATCAGTACATTTATTGTAGATTCTTCTGCATGTTCATCGCCCGCCAAGGGTCAGTGGAGATCGCCGGCTAAGAAGACCCTAAGCGCTGAGACTGTTAGCCCTGGTAGTGGTTATCCCACATCAATGGGATTCATGGATGAAGGTTCGTACTCTGTGGTTTCCTCTTGTCATACTTTGTTGCTCATCTCCCCACCTAGTGCCCATTTATGATGGCCGTGTGAGTGCTGGAACCCAGTTTCTTTTCTGGCCTAGTGATTTTGCCGTGATCAGGTCTCTGCCTCGCTTCACGACCTCTCGTGATCTCAATGTGTTCACTCTTGTGACCGTTGGATACTCTCTATCAGTTTGGACATCCTTTAACAATGAGCCATGTGTCTCCCCCAATATCCTTTTTGCCATTGTATTGGGCACCACGCCTAAGAAGGAAAAACTTGCCGAGCTTGGGTTTCTTGATTGAGGGTATAGAGTTGTTTTACGGGTATCATGGGCTGCGTAATATGTACTATTTTTAGTGTATGTCATCTCGCCCATAATGCGATTGGTGTCTGCCCCTGATTGGGGGTCTAGACTTTACATGTTCGGAACAGTTAAGCAAAGTTCAAATGCGTAGCTTTGTTTGTACTAGGCATACATGTACACTTTTTGGTGGACGCATTTATTGGTTTCAAGAGTACTCTACATAGTTAGTCTAGGTAGAACTTTTTTGACATCGTCGTCTCTATTAGCCCACGTGTGATGTGCAAGGAATCATGACCTCGCATCTTGTGTTATAAACCCCGAGGAAATGCCTCACGCACTCCGTGTGGGGCTCTGCATCAGACATCACATCTTCTTCTGCTCCTTCCCACCATCTTCTCCTCCCTTCGCTGCTCTCCTCCACCTGTGACCTCTACGATACACGTACACTTTACTGCCGTCTTCTTTCTTGAGCTTGGTGGCCTTTCAATCACTTATCGGTTACAGTACATCTGTCAGGTCATAGTTTTGGCCCAAGCTTGCCGTTACCACTCACATTCTGAGGAGTAACAACATCTTTTTTGCATTCTTCTGCTCACAGATTCAATACAGTCAACGAAAGCTCTGTGTATGTATCTGTGCACACCTGGAGGCTTTCTTTCTTCTTCCTCACGGTCCACAGATGCCGATGTGGCTCGTTAGATACCGGCACTCAACAGGATACATATTGTTTAGTCGTGTCGCCGTCTCTATCTTCTTTATCCACTTTCTGAAAGGCACATACACCGTCTACTTGCATATCACTTTGGTTTTCCTCTTGTGTTGCAAGTATTCTTCTCTGTGGGCTCTCATTTCAATGATGCTTTCTTTGGTGGACATATCTGTGTGTATTTTGCTGTCTTTTCTCCGAAAATATCTCTCACACATTGGCCAGTTCGACATTACTTATAGATGATGACATTGTGCACCAGCAATAGATGGGAATCCGGTCCCGGTATGATTGTCACATGCAGTCGGATATTGTTCGATGTCCGTATTATTTTTTTCTTTCCTTTTTACACCGTAATTATCATGTCGAATCTATATGTTAACACATATGTTGAGTCTTTCTGCTGTTGCTGCAGTCAGTTGTATGCCTTTCTGTTTATCTGTCTGATACTAACCTTTGCCAGGTGATCTGTACTGGATTCCAGTACCATTCCGAAGTGTACAGCACACATCTTCAAAAAAATTCCCTGGTGCATACATTCCATATGGCAGTCACAATCTGCTGATTCCAGTTCAGGATGCACCTTACTTCTCTGTGTGTTTGATTTCCTCACCCTGTCTATCTGGATTTATGTCTTTTCTTGTGCTTTTTTTGCAGACCGCTTCTGAATTTTCTGTTCATGCGTGCTCAGTTGCCATTTGGGAGCCGCTGCATTTAACTCAGGAAGGGACTGCCTTGTCGGTATGTTTCTTTTACCTACTCCACTAGTGTTGTTTTACAACGGTTTTCTGTCTTTTATCGCAGTCCACTTCCAACCTCTCTGTTCACCTATGCTTGGCCACCGTCTGGGAGCACACCATTGAGACCAATCAATGTAACAAATGCAATATATGTGGTTCAGAATTGTTGGATCATGTTGTGACTGTTCTACACCCCTGCGAAGTCACCATGGCATATCTTGATTTGTGTCCTTCGACAGGTTGTGGACAGTTGTCACCAATGTCGGTGTGTTTAGCTGGTGAGCAAGTATCTTTATATCCAACGCTACCTAACTAACTTGACTGCTGTGGGCAGGAATTCTTCTAGGCTCTCGATCTATCCTGCACTTATATCTACTTTCGTACGCCATATATATGGGTCCAAATTTGTATTGTGTCTTGCACGCCGGACATATGGGCACAAGCACTTGTGTATTTAATGTTCCTACCTGGAATGATATAGATGTACATGCCTTGTTTTTGAGTGCATGCTTCTTGATATGTTGTCCGAACTATGACTGTTGTATAGTTCGTACCATAGGATTTCTCTCGAGTATACACAGCCTATATGCCATGTATGTGCTGTGTGTGTTTCTTGTAGGTGTGCTTATTTACGGTTTGTTTGAAACCATTGTCCTGTTGGAATCCTGGGAAATTGTAGAATGTCAATATGGCATTACTCAGATGTTTCATGTTGGTGGTGGGCTCCAATATATTGATTACAATACACTCCGGCCATGGCTACCAAGCACTTCTGAGGCTTTTGATACCAATCAGAATACATATTGATACAGTTTCATTGCACACCATCTTGCAGAGGAACAACATGCTACTATGGCACCTGACAACCATGTTAGAGTTTGCATTCCACTGTCAGTGATTTGTGCATCTATACCAGTAAGAACTTTAAGAACATTGGCAAAGTTACATGACATTGAGGCAAGTGGCTTGTCTTATAAAAATAAAGATGCTATGGTTAAGATATTTCAGTCACATACCTGTGAAAAATGTGCCCATTCTGTTACCATTTTTAAACAACACATGTTACCTGGTTTGAAGCCTATGCCAGCAAAAGAAATAATGTCGGTATGGGTCCTTTTGAAGACAGCAAACTATATGCTTTTCCTCCTCCTCCTCTAGATGAAGCTCGCACTCTGTCTATTGTCAATTCATTTTGTAAGGCATCCAGTCCAGAAGCATTCTGCGAAGCAGGTTGTGCAGTATGTGGTCAGCTAGTCCCTTTGACTCAATTAAGTGATATCAAACATGTCAAATGATTCCTATATATATTAGAGAATCCTGAGGTAACCAGAGTTGAACGTTTCAATGAGAGAGATCCTGTCACAAATATAGATGGTCCAGTACTAGCAGGTTCTACTCAAATGATATGTTTGGCTTGTTGTGCATCTGTCCGTAAGGGTTGTATTCCCTCTAATGCATTGTGCAATGGGTTATGGCTTGGAGAGGTACCCGATGTACTGAAAAAATTGACATTTGTTGAAAGACTACTTGTGGTTAGAGTACGTCACAATTCATGTTTTGTGAAAGTCTCCTTGGCATCAAGTGGACATCCTGATCTTGGTAGTCATAAAATGATCTCACATGTTATTTCTTTTGAGTCTCCTGTAGCTAAGGTTTATGATATGCTGCCTCCTCCAAAGTCAGACATAGATGAAGTGCTTGCTATAATGTTTACTGGACCAAACCAACCTACCAAAGATGATTTGAAGTGTACTACTTTACTGGTACGACACTGTGTTGTTGTAAATGCTTTACATTGGCTATGTAACAATCACTCAGAGTACCAGCATGTACAGATTTCTACAGAGAATCTCAATGAATACCCAGATAATTCTATACCGGTAGAAGTGATATACCAGCATAGTCTGACAAATAAGGTCCCAGAAGGTACAAGTGTGTTTGACAACTCAGTCGCTGATGGTACTGAGGAAGGACAATGTCCAATGGTAGTGCATGGCCTGATCGGTGAAGGGTTACCACTTCTAGATATAAAGACCCAGAAAAGTTTGGCCACTAAACATTTCAAGGAAGATAATGGTGTTTTAGCAATAGGCCATGCAGAACAACCTGAATCCATATATAATAACCCTTCACGGTATTCGTCTATGTTTCCATGGCTTTTTCCATATGGAATGGGAAGTATTGGTGTCACACCCCTCTCAGATGCTGCTCATATGCGCTGGCTAATGATGTATCATGATAAAAGGTTTCAAACAGACATCAACTTTCCATTTGTTGCATTCAGCCACACACAGATCAAGGCTAGTACATCTGCTGGATATTTGCTTGTTAAGAAGGACAAATTTAAAGGCATCGCAGAGAGAATCATGACTATAGATGAGCATGTTCTTGAGGATTTATCTAATTGGTTGAGTTCTGGCCAATCAGTTGTACCACAGACACAAGCGGAAAAGGATTGTTTTCAACTTTTCAATGATTTGGATTATGTATCTTACAAAGTTCAAGGCTCTCTTACATCAAAGAATTATATGTGCAATGAAGTGTACTCATTAATGGCAGCTGAAGGTGCTCCAACATGATACATTACATTTGCTCCTTCTGATTTTAAACATCCTATTGCTCTATATTGGGCCGATAAAGATATTACATTTTCACCTGTATTATGTTGTGACCGAAACCGGCTTCTTCTTATTACTAGTAATCCTACTGCTGCAGCTAGGTTTTTTAATTTTATGGTGAAGCTGTTTATTGAACATGTACTCAAACCAGATCAAGAAGAGCCTGGTGCATATGGAAATGTATCTTCTTATTATGGTGCAGTGGAACAACAAGGACGTCTCACCTTGCATCTTCATTTGATAGCATGGATACGATGTAGTTTGAGTCCTCAGGAAATAAGAGACAGGTTAGTTGGAGAGGAGTCTGAGTTTCAACAACAGTTGATCACATATCTGGAAGCAGCTCATTCTGGTGACTATATTACAGGTTCAAGTCTTGAAGTGATTGAAATGAGACACAAAGCTAGTTTATTACCTGATTTTCAAGATCCAACTGAAACACTTCCTATTCCACCACCCTCCTTATGTGTCTGTAAAGTGCCTACTTGTCTTGGTTGTAAGAAAAATGAATCATGGTGGTCATATTTTAAGCAGACTGTTGATATAATACTCAACTTAGTAAATGTGCATACATGTCACCAGAATACTTGGGCAGATGGTACTTTGAAGCGGAATGTAGCAGCTAAAGGTTGTAAAGATAATAAATGGGGAAAATGTCGTGGAAGGTTTCCAAGGCCTTTGTTTTCTAAAAGTAATGTAGACACTTCTACTGGTCATTTGAATATTAAGAAAAAAGAATCCTGGCTTAATACATTCACTTATTTGCTGACTTTTCTATTACGGTGTAATACAGATGTTACTTCCTTGCGATCTGGTACTGCAATTAAAGCAGTGTTGATATATGTAAGTGACTATGTCACTAAACCTGCATTAAAAACTCATGTTTTTTTTGATGTTATCAAGAGTGTATTTCAAAGAAATAAAGAGCAACCTCTGTTAGGGAAATCTCATCATGATAAAGCAAGAAAGCTTATGACTCAAATGGTTAATATGCTGGGTGCAAAAATGGAAATTGGAGCACCCATGATATGTTCATATTTACTTGGCTTACCTGATCATTATACAAATTGATCATTTGTGACTTTCTACTGGAGGTCCTTTGTTGCCGAAGTTAAAAATGACTGGAAGGTTGAAGGCGATGTGATTGAAGAGATAAAAATACATATTAAAAAGAAAGATGATGCTATAATAGGTATCTCACCTGTTGAAGATTACATACATCGACCCTCTGAATTGGAACATCTATCTCTATATGAATGGATCTGTAGATGTGAACGTATACACATTTGTGCTTCCAAACCCAATCAGAAAACCTCACATACAACAGATACAGAACTCAGTGATACAGATTCAGTAATAGAAAACCTGGAAAAGCATGGTGACAATTGCTCAGATGCTGAACACATGTCATCTCATGCCTCTGATAACTGTTCAGATTCATCATCCTTAGCTGACTTTATAGTTAATGATGATGCCATATCTGATGCTTCATCTGATATCAAATCAAACCAGCAAAAGTACCATAATGATTCTTCTCCAAGTCACTCTCAGTCTACTATGGTAGATATACAAAACCCATCTAACAGTTCTCCAATGTATTCTCAACAATCAACTCAGTCAACTTTAGTAGATGACATGCCAGTTGATACCATACATAAGAATTCAGCAGCATCAAAAAATAAAGTCAAGTACCCTAAATACATGTTTTTAGTCACACATCCTTTATATGATACTCATTATGTGTCTGTTAAGCCAGAGACTTTGAGACGTGTTCCTAATTTTGTAGGAGGGCTGTTGCCAAGACATAATGTTGGAGATCGTGATTACTATTGCATCACTATGCTTACATTATTCAAGCCTTGGCACCGTGGAAAAGATCTTAAGTCTGTAGAGATAAGCTGGGATGTAGCATTTAAGGAGTTTAAGCTTCTTCCTTGGCAGGCTAAGATAATCAGTAACTTTAACCTACGCTATGAATGTTTAGATGCAAAAGATGATTATAATGCACAGATGAGACAAGGAGAAACTCAGGATGCTCATTTGTTTGATACCAATTGGTCAGTACTAGACCACAATAATGACATCTATATTTCTCCAGATGACATTGATACAGGTATTTCTTGTGACTCTGATAAAATAGCAACTAAGCTTGGATCTGCTCATATGAAACGGGCTGAAAAAATTGCAAAGATTGCAAAAATCATGGGTTCTAAAGGATGTTCATGGTCAATTCCAAATCCTGATTTAGCTGATATGAGACATATCCAAGATTCTATTGCTATACAGAACCGGCCTGCCTCAGAATGGAAGCATGAAGTTGCTACTTTACGACAGGCAGTACTTGACAGCAGATGTACTGAATATAACAAAAACATGAATAATAAAGTCTCCAATCATCAAAAATATGTTGATCAAGCAGAAGTCATAACCCGGAATCATCTTACAAGGTCAAAACATCAGACCAATGAATGTGATATATTAGATAATGTAACTCAGCTCTTTAAATTGAATACAGAGCAAGACAGAGCATTTCGTATTGTTGCTCAACATTCATTAGATCCAAGTGCAGAACAGCTAAAGATGTATATCGGAGGAATGGGTGGAACTGGAAAGTCTCAAGTGTTAAAAGCACTCACAGAATTTTTCAAACAGAGACAAGAGAGTGGGAGATTAGTATGTGTGGCACCTACAGGTACTGCTGCATCTATTGTCAAGGGATCAACATATCATTTCACATTTGGAATAAATGAATTTACTGGAAGTGAATTGAGTAAAAAAGGTATGGCAGAGGTTAAAGCATGTTTGATAGGTGTTGAATATGTCTTTCTAGATGAAGTTTCTATGCTTTCCTGTTCTGATTTGTTTAAAATCAGTGGCTGATTGGCCGCTTGTTTAAACCATCCTGATTTACCCTTTGGAGGAATGAACATGATCTTTGCTGGTGATTTTGCTCAGTTGCCTCCTGTTATGGGTGGTGAATCTTCTGCATTATATTCTCCTCCAGCAGGCCTGGTTGCAACCAGTAAGAAAGGTCAAGATAGTGCACTAGGAAAGGCCATATGGCATCAAGTTACAACAGTTGTGATATTACGTGAAAATATGCGCCAACAATCTCAAACAGAAGATGATAGCAAATTATGGACTGCATTATCCAATATGAGATATAAAGCATGTACAGTTCAGGATATTGAATTTCTTGCATCTCGAGTGTGTAGTTCTTCATCAATAGCACCTGATATAAACAGTAGTGAATTTAGAAATGTATCAATAATAACTGGGCTGAATGTTCAAAAAGATGAAATCAACCGAATAGGGACTATTTGGTTTGCTCAGGAAACTAATCAAGAGTTAGTACATTTCTTTTCAGAAGATATGATTTCAGAAAATGTTAATTTAGCCCAAGTCAAACATGGAAAATCAAGCAAGGTGACTATACTGTCTCCACAAATCCAAATTGAACTATGGAACTCCCTTCCTAGTGCCAACAATAAACAGATACCAGCAAAGCTATCATTATGCAAAGGTTTACCTATTATGATCAGATTGAATACAGCTACAGAACTAGGAATTACTAAGGGTCAAGAAGCTTTTGTGTACTCCTGGATTGAGGGAACAGGATCCAGAGGCCAGAGAGTGTTGCAAACATTATTTGTGAAACTTGCTGCACCACCTGAACCCATACATATACCTGGTCTACCAGAAAATGTTGTACCTTTAACAAGAACATCAGTTGCTATCACATGTATGCTAAAAGATGATTCAAGGCTTAATCTCACTCGACTCCAGGTGGAAATAATTCCAAACTTCGCCATGACAGATTATTGTTCCCAAGGCAAAACCAGACCATGGAATGTTGTTGATTTGAATAACTGCAGATCTCATCAGTCGTATTATACTGCATTGTCAAGAAGTGCATCTTCACAGGGTACATTGATCTTACCTGATTATACTGACCGCAATATGGAAGCATTTGACACAAAGAAAATGACAGGTATGTGTTCTGGTCACCTTCGACAAGAGTTCCGAGAACTGGAATTGCTGGATCATATAACACTTCTGCAGTACACTGGACAGTTGCCCTTAAGTGTTAATGGTGACTGTCGCTATGCATTGATTGAATCTTTTCAAAACACATTTGGCAAATATTTTGTACCTGACACAGTGGAGCATAGCATTCAATGGACTAAATCAGATCCACTGGAACTTATAGATCAGACAATTATAAAATGGGATTTATCAAAATACCAACATAAGCCTCTTCCAAAACCAGTTCCATCCACTCAGAGTGATCTTCAACCTTCCATCATAAAGGCTGCAACATATATGGTATCACAAGGATTGCCTAAATCTATTGCTACAAACAAAGATCGCTTGTTTACCCCTATGAAACAATCCACTAAAAGAAAGAGTAGACCATCTAATCCTTCAATGGCCTCTTCATTTGTGGTGTCACCCATGCATAAACAATCCAAACATCAAAATGATGATAAGGACAGTAATATAAATGAACCATGTACATCAGTATACATAGCCCCACGTGGTTGTAATTGGCATAAAAATAGTTGTGCATATGATGCAGTACTGTTTATACTTTTTAATACATGGAACTCCAATCCACATAAGTATACCAATCAATTTAATAGCATGAACACAGATTGGCTAGGGCTACTTGCAGGGTGTTTTCAAAAGCACATAGACAATGAATATACTCTAGAAGAAGTGAGAGACTATTTCCGTAGACACTTGAGTAATGAGTATGGTAACTTGTTTAAATTTGGAGAGGATACAAGTGTAGATGCTATTATAAGTAAGATTTTCATGGGACCAGATGTATTCCACACATCAACTAAAACCTGTTCTAATAATCATGTGGCATCTACAATAGATTCATTCAACTGCTCTGTTATGCCTTATAGTACTGGCAAAGAGCATGGATGGCACTCCATTCAGGATTACTTGAATGTCACTGCAGACAGACAGACTGCAAAGGGCTGTACCTATTGCCACACTCCAGTTCATAAGAAAGAGCTATTCATGTATGCTCCACCACTGATAGCAGTATTGGTATCTTTTACTAAAACACCTCCTGACCCTCATTTTGATGTCATGATAAAGACTAATACTCAACATTATGTGCTGACAGGTATAGTGTATTTTGCCAACCATCACTTCACTGCTCAGTATATAGATGACAACAGAATTGTATGGTTCAATGATGGCATAACACTTGGACGCAATGCCAGACAAGAAGGCCACATGAGTACTATTGATTTTTGTCATAGATTAGCAGAATATGAAGCAGTGATATATATTTATAAAAGGGCAACATGAAAAAATGAAGTATTTCACACATCTCATTGATTATACTAAGATAAAAGAATTGATAACATTGAAGAAAAAAAAAAAAAAATAGACAATAGGACTCGGTTATGCCACACGGATGTGATGGCCCACACCAACTAGTTGTATGTTACGGTTGTTCCATAGAACTCAATTGTGCCCTGTACCATTGAGAGAGGAAATCATCAGTTTGAACATCAAAACGGTCAGTCTATCAAGGGAAAAATTACCCACGTCCACATGTGTCAGGTGGTGACCTCTTGGCAACCATGTATTCATAATATCGCCACCATTGTATTCATCGGGTCCTAGAGCAAAGGGTTCTGTCAGTTCAAAGCAATGGTGTTGTTCCAGCCTCCAATAGAGCAGTTTGTCTTGCAGGGGTAAGGCCTGCAGATCCATGGTGGAGGGGTCACGCAACGAGTCTATATAAGAATCAAAATACTGAACTGACTGGAATGGATCCATACTATCAAAACGGAAGCAGATCCGAGCACGGACCACCCAACGTCCAGCCCTTCATCCCATCAGGGAACCGAGGGAGAAAACTCAGCCCCGTAAGGCACCCAGGTCAGCAAACGGATCGTGACAAGAAGTCCGATGATACCAGTCTTGTTCATAGCACATAGAACCTCAAGGTTGACGAGATTCCTCTTCATCTTCATGATGGTCACTAAGTCCATTATCCCAGCATCGAGAGGTAGGCCGCTCCCACTTCCTCCATGCAGCAATGTGGAAGGGGACGAACTTTGCTGGCTGGGTGAGATAGAGTAGTTCTGTATGTGAAACGCCCTCATGTCAAGGTGGACGAGAAGGGGAGGTGATCATAATGAGAGCCAAATATTAACAGAAGAATATAAGTAATGATCTCAGTCGGGAACAGCATGGGTGAAACGACTGTATTGAAGGTACTGTACCTATTAACAGAAGAATATAAGTAATGATCTACAAGCGAATGTAAGTGATATAGTATGATGGACAGTAATGATATACATACCTCAGTCGGGCACAGCGTGGGTGAAATGACTGAGGTATATGGGTATCTACGGCCAGGCTATATAGGCGATCGAGTAAGGACAGGGGTGTATATATATAGTAAGTAAGAACAAGTGATGATCGAAAGGGTAAAGTAAGGGTATACATACGGATATCTTCAACACTCCCCCATATCCGTATCATTCCACTGAAACAATGTTCAGGGCCTGAAGATAGCCGTGGTGGGCATCGCGAGGTAGTGGCTTCATAAATATGTCGGCAGGGTTGGCGTTTCCACGAATAAAGTCAACCCATAACTCGCCGTCCTTGACCAGCTCCCAGATAAAGTGCTTGCGAATGCGAATATGTTTGACTTTCTGGTGAGATCTCGTATTCGTCGTCAATGTGACTGCACCTTGGTTGTCATTGTACAGGATCCCCGGTCGTGGTTGGGGTAACTCAACCTCATCCATCCATGACATCACCCACATCATTTGTTGTGCTGCACGAGTGAGTGATACGTACTCAGCCTCAACAGTGGAAAGGGCCACAGTAGCTTGACGCTTCGAGCTCCAACAAATCGGCCCCGACGTGGGGGAGAATAGGTACTTCTTGGGGATGAAGATTGACCAAGATCTCGCGGCCAGTACAATCACGTTCTCCCAACGCCCGTACTGGGAAAATCTCTTCATGGATTTTAACCTTGGATACTTATGGCCACGGTCGACACCCTTACCAGTCGGGATCGTGCTTGACAATTCTCAATCACCCACCACCCAGGCAGAAAAGGATGAGATGGAACATCTCCCATACCGACGCTTATTAGGCCGAGTCATGTGGGGACAGCTCGCAACCCGCCCAGACTTATGCTTTCCTGTAAGCCTGCTCGCACGTTTCCAGTCTAATCCTGGGATGGAACATTGGAGGGCATTGCTACATGTTCTTGGATATGTGAAGAATACCATGGACCTCGGCATCGTCTTCTCACGCGACAAACCCTTGACACCTGTTGGCTTCGTGGATGCTGATTATGGCAGATGCCGTGACACCACCCACTCGACATCTGGATACGTCTTCACCATAGCGGGGGTAAGCTCCCACTTCTCTTCCAATTCATTCTTCCGCTTGGTCACCTCTTCTGCGCTCGACGATGCTCCCCATACGTCATCTGCGTAAGTGTCTGTAATGGTAAACTCACCACTGGGATGGCCGACTGTCCTAACGCAAGGATCAGCCTTCGACGAATGGTATCCAAGGTCCTCGTATGTCTTCCCGAGCGTCTCGAACCAGTCGTGACCTCCCTGCATGGTTCCGTAAATGGTATGGACTAATTTGCACACCTTTTCCTCTTGGCCTTCGATGACATATCCAGGAGGCTGCCACATATAAATGACCTCCTTCGTCTCGCTGTTCAAATAAGCTGAGACAAAGTCTACTTGCCAGAGGATGAGATCGAGCTTTGCTGCTACTGCAGCCGACATTCGTACAGATTCCAGTCGAGTTACCGCGGCCCAAGTGTTGTTATAGTCTAGGCTGTACTGCTGGGTGTATCCCTTCCCAACGAGTCTAGCCTTGTCCTGGAGCCAATTACCGTCACCATCCCATTTCATGCCATATACCCACTTGCAATCCATCACATTTACTCCCTCCGGTCTGTCAACCAAGTCCCAGGTGTGCTTCGACATGTGCATGTCGTATTTGACATCCATTGCCGCCTTCCAACGTCCTTCGTCTATTTGTAGCGCATCCTGGTGGTTTCGTGGGATGTATGTGTCAGGTGAGTTTCCTGAAGCCATTGAGGCGCGTGGTTGTTTTCTATTTGTTGCCCAGTCGCTGCCATTTTCACGGGCCTCGGATTCTCGCTGTTCTGATAGCAGGGATTCTGCGGCTTCAGGACTAGGTCGCATCACACGTGTTGATCGGCGGATAGTTGGCTCAGTAACTGTCTCAGTGGGTTCAGCTGGCATAGTAGATGGGTTAGTGGACGAGTTCGACGAAGTATTGGATGGCACCGGAGTATTGAGTGGAGGTTGTTCATCCTCTGTCTCCCCCACACTCATAGTGCGGTGCGCAGGACCCTCATCAAAAATGACATCACGAGAAACAAACACGCGCCCCGATTGATCGAGCATGTGGTAGTTGGACCCTGCATATCCAAGAAAGATGCACTTCTTCGATCGATCAGCTAATTTGCTTCCACCGTCCACTTAGACACTGCCAGCCATAGGCTTTTTAGCCCAACACGTCGAGCCAAATACACAGAGAAATGCCACATCCTGACGACGCTTCGAGAATGCCTCTGCCAGTACCACTCCAGGGTGGCGGCTCGAAGGTGCCAGGTTACGTGTGAAAATAGACATTGAAGCAGCTTCAGCCCAGTAGTGGTCAGCTAGTCCAGAGTTGCTCAGCAAGGCACGTGTATCTTCCATCGTCGTGCGTAGGGAGCGCTCGGCTAGTCCGTTCTGCGCTGATGAGTGGGGTGCAGTTAACTCGAGTAAGATTCCATTGTCTTTGCAGTATTGTACCCACTTATCCCCCGCGAAGGCCTGATCAGCTCGAACTCGCTTAATCTTTCGACCGGTCTGGGTCTCCACCATGCATCGATATCTGTCAAATGCAGATACTGTTGTATCATCTGACTTGTCTGCTAGGAACTCCCCTGCCTTGAACAAGGTTCCACTATCCATGAACATCATCATGTATGTCTTCCCACTGGGCGACGCTGTACGAGATGGTCCCCACAGGTCCGTCGCTACCAGTTCCAGAGGGTCGACGTTGGGGTCCGTTGGTTCATCGAACAGCCGACGAGCATGTCGTGCAAGGATGCAATTCTCGCAACGGCCCTGGAGGGGATCCGAGGTGATTTCTAGCCTATCTACGAGCCTCTTTGATGCCATCTCCTCTATTTTCTTAGGGCTCATATGCATGAATCATCGATGCCAGGTGTGAAGCGATGTTGGAGATGACCGGGATGACATAGCTTGAGGAGCAGATGCTGCGTCCAGGACGTACATACCGTCTGACCCTCGTCCAGCAAACATCTCCTTGCCAGACTGATCCTGCATGGCTGCTCTACCCTTGGAGAACATGGTCGATAAACCAGCCTTGTCCAATGTGCTTACAGATACGAGATTTGCTGCCAGCAATGGTGAGTGTAGGGCATTCTTGAATGTCAACTTGACGTCCTTTCCATCGAGCCTGAATGTCTTTGTTACAGTCCCTTGCCCCAGGATCTCGAATGTGCCTTTCCCTTCGATGGCAGATGAGCCAGTGTGGAATGCCACAGGTGTGTAGTCGATGAAGTCCTCACGATTTCGAAAGAAGTAATCACTTGTGCCCGAATCCATGAACGTTAATGTGACCGACAGTGTATGGCCCTCAAACGTGGTGGTGACGAAAGCTGTCTTCGCAAGATCTGTCTCGCATGTGTACTCATCCTCATCATCAGACTCCTCCTCCTCATCATTGTCATCCACGTTCATGAGCGTTGGCATCTCCGGGTCTATTTCATCGCCCATTTCTGAGATATCGGTGAAAGATTCAGTCTCGCTTCCAAAATTGGAACTCCAATCGGAAAATTCAGTACTTGATACTGACTCGGAGTCGACATCCAGCTCATCCCATTGCCAGAATGAGCGGGTTCCATTCCACTCGTATATTCTTTCCCCTGTACTCCCATCCTCAATGACGATGCCATTATCATCTCGATCAACATCGACAGTGGTTGCCCGTGTGGCGAGGACGAAGTGCCTGGTTGTGTTGGCCATAGCATTCGAGGAAGCTTGATTCGCACATCGAGGACGGCCGAAATTAGGGGGAAACTGTCCCTCCTTTCCACCACCTGGCCAATAGCAATTTTCCGTTGTATGTCGAGACTTATCGCGGGCCTTGCATTCAGGGTTGTGACATCCGCGTGCGGTTTGAGGGGTTCCAACCGCAAGAGCCTGAGTTTGGGATGGTCCTTTGCCTGCGGCGCGCAGTGTTGCCATGTGAGTCTGGAGGTGAGAAATAATATCGCTAGATGTAGGCATCTGATACAGGCTTGGAAGAATAGGCATCCAGTTATCCGTGGGGACTATGGAACAAATGATGATCCCCTTGAATTCCTGGTCAGTCAGGGCCGTCGTACGAAGGTCGTTTACAGCCCTTCGCTTCATGTGCAAGTCCACAACATGAACATTGATGTCAGTGCTCCCGTCGAACTTAGTTGCATTCAGTGATGCCTCAGCCTCAGAGAGAGCCATATCGGTCTTCTTCGCATGCTCCGCAATGATTGAATTCCAGCATTCTTTCGCCGTTCCGTCTGTCTTAACCCCTAGTCCAATAGGGTCAAGAACATTGAGTACGATGTGGGAGTGGGCAAGTTGATCGCGGAAGGTCCACTCGTCGTACGAAGGGGAAGAAGAGTATATGGGAGTGGGGTCTTGTGGTAATGGTACAGTCACAGGTATAACATGTGTAGCAGGTGTAGTTGTGGTCGTCCCAGGGGCAGCAGGGCGAATAGTAGTCCCCTCAATGTATCCCCACAGACCCTTGCCTTTCAGCAATTCAGTTAATTGAAGCTTCCAGGATGCGTAATTCTTCCCATTGAAGTGGCTACTCATGTCGGGGAGGATGGTAACTCCCAATGTCGACGACATTGTTTAGGGGCGTAGGTTTGGTAGTGAGTACTGGTGTGGTATTGGTAAAGTGGTATAAGTTGAGTCGAAAGTCTGTTGCGTATTCTTCTTGACTGAGTTATAGGCAACGGGGCCACATAACCTATTAACAGAAGAATATAAGTAATGATCTCAGTCGGGCACAGCATGGGTGAAACGACTGTATTGAAGGTACTGTACCTATTAACAGAAGAATATAAGTAATGATCTACAAGCGAATGTAAGTGATATAGTATGATGGACAGTAATGATATACATACCTCAGTCAGGCACAGCGTGGGTGAAACGACTGAGGTATACGGGTATCTACGGCCAGGCTATATAGGCGATCGAGTAAGGACAGGGGTGTATATATATAGTAAGTAAGAACGAGTGATGATCGAAAGGGTAAAGTAAGGGTATACATACGGATATCTTCAACACCAAACTAGGAAAAATGGCCATACATTTCTCGAGAAGCTGACGGATTTCGCGAACACTGTGCCGCCTGGAGGGAGACAAGTATTCGGTATTTCTGTGCACTCGAATCTTAGGTTTGGTCGTCGCCAAAATATAATGGTCGATTATGTAGCCCGCAGCCGACGTCCTCTTTGAAGTACAAGCTCCAGATATGGAAGGGCAAATAAATACTGCAAGCAGCCCATTGAGGGTACAACGTTGGTGGTGAACAATTGAACAATTGCGAATCTGAGCACGAATATGGGAAGCGACTCGAAAACCGTCCGAATAAATCGCTTACAGGACCTCACTGTGCCCTCACTGGAAACGCAATTATCCGAGTCACAATTTCTATTAGTGCCCAAGTCTTGCTGTAGCAGTGCTACCTATCTTTAGTATTCCATCCAGCACTTGAACAGGTGCGTCTGCGGTCGGGTATGAGGCATCATCCGTGTTCTGATACGCCGGGTCAGAATCTTGGAAGGAGTCTACCGCCTTAGAACCGGCACCAGGTACCTTTGTGTGCCGACATATACATAGAGGCGGGTGGACGTTCGTGAGGTAGCGACGCTCTTCCATCCGATGAAGCATGCAAGGAGGGGCAGGTTGGGCATGCGATAAAAGGTGTCTGAGGCACACACTATCAAATTTGGAAGTACGTCGTTGTGGGAAGCCACGAGTCCTAATCAGATTTTAGATAAAGGAAAAGACAAGGTCAAGGACTCACCATTGCCATCTTGACGAAGAGCTCGTAGCGCGAAAAGAGTAAAATCATGCATGTTCTACCGTTGTTTTGTTGCAACCTAGAGCATCTACGCCAATTCTTCCGGGGATTGTCATGGAGCACGTTCAAGGAAATACTGAAGAGATACCTGGGCGATACGATGACAGTTGTGATTCACTTCTTATGTCTACATCAATATCATGTACAAAAAAAAACAAATAGAAAGTAAAGGAAAGCACGAGCAAAGCAAAACATACGTCCGAAAAGATGACAATCTATGATGAAGTAAACCACCTATCACTTCATTCCTGATACCAGAGACGGGCGTCCTTACGTTTCCCGGCAACGACCGGCGTCTGGTAGTGGGTCTCATCCAAGGAACGAACGAGATCAACGTATGTCATCTCTTTCGTGCAGCGTCCAGACTGGAGTACTCGCACAAGCGAGTCCGTGAATATCCCATTATACTGCTCCATCCCGCCCTCCCCTTCCACCAGTTTCGAAGTTGCAAACTGATGATCCTTGCAGGCCGCCATCACGATGTGTGAACTCATATCTGGGTACCAGTCTTTCGATGAAATGGATCGATAGCCAGGAGAACCACTCAGTTTCTTCTCCCCCGCGATGAGCATATGCTGAAGTGTTGCATGCCTCGTTGGGGAAGACGTTCGCGGTGCCGCTCCAAGTAGGCCTCAGGTGACACTCCCCGAGTGACAGCAATCGAGAATGACGGTGATGCGGTGTCCCTTCACCCGAGAGATTTCCTTCAGGATGGTGTTAAACTCTCGGTCGCTTATGTCGGGGACAGGCTTGTCGTCGTCACCAACAGCGTCGCGATCGATGGGGCAGAGTGCTTCGACGTATTCGATTGCACCACATTTCCCTTCGAGCGGGTAGCGTGAACCATGACCGGCATAGAAGATGACAATGTTGTCACCATGTATAATCTCCGGGTTGTCGATGATGCCGAGAAGTGATTCGATGATGTGCGCACGTGAAGGGTACATCGGATCTCCAGGCGACGTATGCTCCTTGGATCCAAGAAGCAGCCGAATGCGATTGCGGGGTACACCGAGGCCAGTCAAATACTGTTCCATCAATCGTACGTCTGATACACAACCTTGCAGCGGAAAGGATGCGTACTCGTCGATGCCAATAAGGACAGCATAGAATCTAGAGCCATCGACGAGGTACGGAGACTAAAATGCTGCTAATCAGTACCGAATAGAGTTGCTGTACTTGCGACTTACACCTGGGAGGGTTGGACGTACTTCCAGGTTAGCTGGAGGATTGCCTTGAGCGCCGTTAAATTGTAGGCGAAGGCAACGGAGCCTCTCTATGATTCCAAAAACGCTGTCCATGCCCAAAGCCTGAGCCTTGTGGAAGACTGCACCTTCGACGTCGACATCCTCCTCACTGGACACCCCCAGGTCCTCTGCTATCACACCCACAATCTTTTCCAGCAAGCATATCTGTTTGGAAATTGATTCCGATTCTGATGATATAGAATCGCCAACCTGGCGAAAACAAAACGACGAGTCAGAGCTTGGATTAAAAGACGATGTACCCAGGACAGACCGGGATATCCGCGGTCGGTCCGACAAAGGCACGTGCCATGTGGCAGTGCTGAGTGTGAAGGACAGAGGGCGGACAGTAAGTTGGGAGCATTGGGAAATGGCAACGAGAATCCATGGAGAGGAGGGTCCGCAGTGACAGAGAACGGAGCGTGGGACACGCATTTTATACACGGCAGGGTATTTTGAACGCGCCAACATATCTCCAGAGCACTAATGTCTACCACTCTAAGATGACGTATTTTTGAACACGATCTATCATGATGTCCCTTGGAAGGTATTTGGACCTCAGCGCTGAAAACAGCCGAAATCTTTGGCGGTACAGAATGCTGTTGGGATTTTATGCGTAGCGGCTGAAGGGAACGTGGTGGTGAAGCTCGACGAAGGTATCATATATATAAGTTAGGACGTGCACAGCCACAGAAATGCTTATGTAAATTACCGGACTTTGAATTCTCTACTCCTCTTCTGTAGGCACTGCCACAACCGGTTATTGAAGGACCGGTCCTATAGCACTGCCACGAGCCCGGCTTAACCCAGTTGCACTGCCACCTGCTGTTTTTGTGGTCACTCCTATGTGAGACTGCCACACCCAGGTAAGCATTAGTTCCATTTCATGATATTGGTGACAAGCCCACCTTCTGTACTAAAGGATAGTAACATCTCAGTTAGCACACTGTACCTGATAATGGGAGGATAAGAGTAAGATCTTTAAAGACTATGTATGTACATGGATAGAAAGGTAACAAAATATTCAAACCTCAGTCAGCACAGTAAAAGCAGAAAGTACTGAGGTGTAGAAAACTAAAGTACATCTTATATATGTAACCAGAGGTTGAGTGAGATAGTATCATGAGGATGTATTTTTGTTATATTAAGATCTCAGGAGATATACACTATTTTTTCATCTTTTTTGCATATTTTCCTCCTGATATCTTTACACATAACTAAGATAGGCAGAGGGATGTAGATGCCATCTGTGCTATGCCTTATTCAAATGTCACAATGCAGGGAGATTACTGTGGCATGACCAATTGGGTATTCAATATGTTCTTACTACTAATTCTCTCTGAATGCAATTAGCTATTGGTAGAAAAATATATGTTAGATCTCAGTTCACACAGCATAGGCAAAACAACTGTACATTAACAGTGTACTGTACCTATTGGTAGAAGAATATACATTAGATCTAAGACCAAGTGTGAGTAAGTAAATAGTAAATGTGGTATAGGCTTATACACCTCAGTCGGCAAAGCATAGATGAAACAACTGAGGTAGAAGGTGACTACGGTGAGACTTTATAAGTGAGATTGAGTATTGACAGGATATAGAATATAAAAGATAGGTAGTAGGAACAAAAGACAATCAAAAAAAAGGTAGGCTGTGCATATGGCAGGATGGATATCCTTCAATATCAGCAGGTTCTGAAGAAGTTTCCAGGGACAGGTGATGGTATAGTGGAGTATGGATAAGATGATCATAGATGAGATGACAGTGATGCTGCTGCCTTCTATTCAATTGAATTTCTTCAGAATTTTAATCCCTCTGGATTACCATGTGCAAAGCTGGATACCCACTTATGCTCCTATGCAATCTGGATCCAGCTAATAACCTATGCAATAGGACATGGATTAGGGCTTTGCACCATCACTGTATGGTATGGTTGTATGGGTGTCATTGTATGGGTACCATCCCTGTACTGTCAGAGAGTTTTGCCCATTTTGTATTGTACAGGTCCTATATGGGTATCTGAAAACGGACTAATTAGTGAGTTTTTTTTGACCGGTATAGATAAAACAATGAAAACTGACTGTTTCTGCAATATTTGATGCTGATGTCCACCCTTGAAGGTAACCATTGATGTATATATGGTAATGACAGCTGTTACCATCACCATACCATCAAGGCCAAGTTTCTGATGGTTGACTGCTATCCTCTGTATGGCCATATACTGTACATGGTATGGTGTGAAGCCCTAACATGGATGATTCTTACTGGCTTCCATCCTCATGTTTTGGAATGTTGTCTTCTTAGTGGCACCCATATGAGCAAGACTATCTCCATTCCCCATATCACTGTCAATGAAGATACTGCCAAACTACCTATTGCATTTTCATGTTGTAAATCTCCAGTCAGGCTGGCATTTGCAATGACAATCAACAAGTCTCAAGGCCAGTCAGTCACTTATGTGAGATTGGATCTACATACTCCTGTTCATTCACATGGACAACTGTATGCAGCACTTAGCTGCTGCACTTCTGGACAACAGATTTAAGTTTGCTTTTCACCAACAGAAAAAAATACTGATACATTGAATATTGCATATTCTGAAGCTCAATTACAATCATAATGTTAGTATGAGAACAGCTCAGTCAGTCACATAGTCGATGTGAATGGCTTTATTGTATGAATGTAGCATAAGAAATATATATGATAGAATGAACATAAGATACACACCTCAGTCAGTCCTGTAGTCAATGTGAATGGCTGAGATGCGATAAAGGGGATATGGCAGATATAAGTAGGAATGGATAGGAGATGTAATCTAAATATAGTAAGTATGTTCAATCAAATAAGGGAAAACATTGGTATGTCGAATAGGTGGGACACTCAGGATAGGCTGAATCTCCAACACATAATACATATTTTCTCTCAAACTAACATCTTAGTAATAAGCCAGGTTTGGGGCAGGCCCCAACAAGCTGAAGTTCCGTGTCGTAGTCAGGTTGCCAAGACCCGAGGTACGAGGGTCTGGCAATCGTGACGAAGACACGGGACGGAAGCTTGTATTCCAGAGTATACAACTATGGTGCGAGGCGCTTAGTCACCACTACCTTTAGGCAAATCCTCATTCACTGCCGCCATTAGTTAGTCTGAAGGAGGATCCATCTCGAAAGGGAAAAGGCCCCTCAGGCTCCATATTTCGCTGCAACTTCCACCGCTGCTGCCAATACCCATCCACAACCACAGAATCCTGGGCTGCCGGGTTCTCAACCACGCCTTACGTCCTTATCACGGGTTCCACGCTCATCGGACAAAAACCCAATCGAACAAGGACTACAGATGCAGTTGTAGGTGAGCATCACGAGGTAGGTTACTCTTAACTCCCTGATGAGAGTGTTGCCATGCAGCAACGTGGTTGCTCTTCTAAGGGCGTTGGCCGTTGTCTTCCAAAGAAACGGTGCATCTGTCAGAGTCAGGCTCGAAGATATCGTCGGTGTTACTAATAATCGAAGCCGGAAGTGAGAGTCAAGCACCCCGCCAGTCTTGATCACAGGTTTCTCGGGGCTCTTGATGAGTGCGTCAAACACGCTCGTGTCAAGGGGGGCGAGAAGGGGAGACGATCATAATGAGATGTAAACTAGGAGAAAGGGCTATAAAATTCTCGAGGAGCTGACGGATTTTGCGAACACCGCGCTGATTGGAGCTGACAAAGTCCTGGTGAAGGGGCAAACGAGGGATTCAAGTGGAAGCAGTTGGATGCCAGTTCACGCACAAAAACCGCATCACACGATCGGGTTGAATATTCGTTCTCTCCCCCGTACTACCCCATGTTAACTATGGGCCCTATTCGGGGTTTATGTGCTACATGTGCGTTTCCATTTACCGATGATATATATGGACTAGGGCACGGGAAGAGTCGTCAAATTTGAGGAGAACAATGTCATGTGGACTCATTATAAAGAGCCTAGCAAATGGGGTGTAACGTTTAGGGCCGACGAACATCAACTGGGAAAGCGGTTAACATACCTTCTGTGCAGTGCCGAGCGTCGATAGATTTATATGTCGTTTCTTGGAGAGCATTCACATCGGACGATGTATATCGAGCGTCGCATTCTGTGATATCAACTCAGTCAATTCAGACCTCGACCCTCGTTTGGTAAAAAGGTCTAACGTTCAACCTCATTGCCATGGACCACGAAATATGCGTAGAGCCCACTCAGGGTGCACGCTTGCCTGCGAACCATTGAAGAATCGCGAATCTGAGCACGGATGTAAGACACGACTCCAAGAAATGAATCGCTCGCAGGAGAACTTTCATTTGAAGGACCTCGCTGTGCCCTCACCGGAAACCCAGCCCTCCGAGTCGCCATTTCTTTTAGTGCCCAAGTCTTGCTGTATCAGTTCCACCTATCTTTAGTATTCCATCCAGTACTTGAATAAGTGCGTCTGCGGTCGGGTATGAGGAATCATCGTGTTCTGATACGCCGGGTCAGAATCTTCGAAGGAGTCTACCGCCTTAGAACCGGCACCAGGTACCTATGTGTTTCGACATACACATAGAGGCAGGTAGACATTCGTGAGGTAGCGACGCTCTTCTAGCTGATAGAGCAGGCGAGGGGGACAGGTTGGGGGGCACGACAATAGATCTCTGAGCCACGCGCTATCAAATTTGGAAGTACGTCGTTGTGGGAAGCCACGAGTCCTAATCAAATTTTAGATAAAGGAAAAGAGAAAGATCAAGGACTCACCATTGTCATCTTGACGAAGAGTTCGTCGCGCGAAAGAGTAAAATCATGGACGTTCCACCATTGCTTTGTTGCAACCTAGAGAATCTACGCCAATTCTTCCGGGGATTGTCATGGACCACGTTCAAAGAAATACTGAAAAGATACCTGGGCGATACGACGACAGTTGTGATTCCCTTCCTATGTCTACATCAATACCACGTACAAAAAAAAACAAATAGAAAGTAAAGGAAAGCACGAGCAAAGCAAAACATACGTCCGAAAAGATTACAATCTATGATGAAGTAAACCACCTATAACCTCATTCCTGACACCAGAGACGGGCGTCCTTACGTTCTCCAGCAACGACCGGTGTCTGGTGATGCGTCCGATCCAAGGAACGAACGAGATCAACGTATGTCGTCTCTCTCGTGCAGCATCCAGACTGGGGTGCTCGCACAAGCGAGTCCGTGAATATCCCATTATACCGATCCATCCCGTCCTCCCCCTCCACCATTTTCGACGTTGCAAACTGATTATCCTTGCAGGCCGCCATCACGACGTGTGAACTCATATCTGAGCACCAGTCTTTCGATGAAATGGATCGATAGCCAGGAGAACCGCTCAGTGTCTTGTCCCCAGCGATGAGCATATCCTCAAGTGTTGCACGCTTCGTTGGGGGGAACGCTCGCGCTCGCGCTTCACGTGGGTTTCGGGTGAGACCACCCGAGTGACAGCAATCAAGAATGACGGTGATGCAATGACCCTTCACCCGAGAGATTTGTTTCAGGATGGTGTTAAACTCTCGGTCGCTTATGTCGAGGACAGGCTTGTCATCGTCACCAACAGTGTCGCGATCGATGGGGCAGAGTGCTTCGACGTATTTCTTTGCATCACATTTCCCTTCGAGCGGGTAGCATGAACCATGACGGGCATAGAAGATGACAATGTTGTCACCATGTATAATTTCGGGGTTGTCGATGATGCCGAGAAATGCATCGATTATATGCGCGCGTGAAGGGTACATCGGATCTCCTGGCGACGTATGCTCCTTGGATCCAAGAAGCAGCTGAATACGAATGCAGGGTACACCAAGACTCTCAACCATGTACTTCTCCATCAACCGAACGTCTGATACGCATCCCTACAGTGGATAGGATGCATACTCGTCGATGACAATGAGGACAGCGTAGAGTGTAGAGCCATCGACAAAATACGGAGACTAAAATGCTGCCAATTAGTACCGAATAGAGTTGCTGTACTTGCGACTTACACCTGGGAGGGTTGGACGCACTTCCAGTTTAGCTGGAGGATTGCCTTGTTGTCGGCGAAGGTAGCGGAGCGTCTCCAAAACGCCGACCATGCCCAAAGCCTCCGCCTCGTGGAAGACTGCACCCTCAACATCGACATCCTCCTCACTGGACATCCCCAGGTCCTCTGCTATCACCCCCACAATCTTTTCTAGCAAGCATATCTTTTTGGCAATTGATTCCGATTCCGACGATATAGAATCGCCAACCTGGCGAAAACAAAACGACGAGTCAGAGCTCAGGTGAAGATGACGAACCGGGACACCGTGACAGACCGTGACAGGAACTCTTGTGACCAGTTCTACGAAAGCACGGTAACATGTCAAAATGTTGACGGTGATAGTGCCCCCAAGGGCCAGAGGACACCCAGTAAGTTGGGAGCATCGGGAAATGGCAACCGGAATCAATGGGGGGGAGGGTCAATGGTGAAAGGAAAGGGGGATGTGGTACAAGTCGTTATATACCGCATAGTCCTCTGAAAACGCATGTATATTAACGAAAAGATAATATTCCTAGCATGATCAAGACCCACAACATTAAGACTCACCGCAATGTTAAGAGTCACGGCAACATTAATTAATCCAGGCATGCAACACATACACTGCTCAGATCTCCAACAAAGAGTACGGTCACGGACAAATGTGGAAGGGATTTGCTGCCTGAAGGCCTAAAAGGGGCGCACTCCGCCTCGAGTGCCTGTTCTTGAAGGAGGTCAGAAATAGACCCGGTGATCAGTCGAGGGAGGCTCGTGGACGCTTTCAAAATACTATGCAGTGTATAAAATGCTTGTAGCGCACTCCTTTCTCTTTCACTGTGGGCCCTCCTCCCCATTGATTCCAGTTGCCATTTCCCAATGCTCCCAACTTACTGTTCGCCCTCTGTCCTCCACACTCAGCACTGCCACACGGCACGTGCCTTTGTCGGACCGACTGCCGATGTCCCGGTCGGTCCTTGGTACATCGTCTTTTAATCCAAGCTCTGACTCGTCGTTTTGTTTTGGCCAGGTTGGCGATTCTATATCGTCGGAATCGGAATCAATTGCCAAAAAGATATGCTTTCTGGAAAAGATTGTGGGGGTGATAGCAGAGGACCTGGGGATGTCCAGTGAGGAGGATGTCGATGTTGAGGCTGCAGTCTTCCAAAAGGCGGAGGCTTTGGGCATGGTCAGCGCTTTTGAGAGGCTCCGTTACCTTCGCCGACAACAAGGCAATCCTCCAGCTAAGCTGGAAGTACGTCCAACCCTCCCAGGTGTAAGTCGCAAGTACAGCAACTCTATTCGGTACTGATTGGCAGCATTTTAGTTTCCGTATTTTGTCGATGGCTCTAGATTCTACGCTGTCCTCATTGGCATCGACGAGTACGCATCCTTTCCGCTGCAAGGTTGTGTATCAGACGTACGATTGATGGAACAATATTTGACTGACCTCGGTGTACCCCGCAATCGCATTCAGCTGCTTCTTGGATCCAAGGAGCATACGTCGCCAGGAGATCCGATGTACCCTTCACGCGCGCATATCATCGATACACTTCTCGGCATCATCGACAACCCCGAGATTATACATGGTGACAACGTTGTCATCTTCTATGCCGGTCATGGTTCACGCTACACGCTCGAAGGGAAATGTGGTGCAAAGAAATACGTCGAAGCACTCTGCCCCATCGATCGCGACACTGTTGGTGATGATGACAAGCCTGTCCCCGACATCAGCGACCGAGAGTTTAACACCATCCTGAAACAAATATCTCAGGTGAAGGGTGATTGCATCACCGTCATTCTTGATTGCTGTTACTCTGGTGGTCTCACCCGAAACCCACTTGGAGCGGGAGAGCGAACTTTTTCCCCAACGAAGCATGCGACACTGCAGGATATGCTCATCGCGGGGGACAAGAAACTGAGTGGTCCTCCTGGCTATCGATCCATTTCATCGAAAGACTGGTACTCAGATATGAGTTCACACGTCGTGATGGCAGCCTGCAAGGATAATCAGTTTGCAACGTCGAAAATGGTGGAAGGGGAGAGCGGGATGGAGCGGTATAATGGGATATTCACGGAATCGCTTGTGCGAGAACTCCAGTCTGAACGCTGCACGAGAGAGACGACATACGTTGATCTCGTTCATTCCTTGGATCGGACGCATCACCAGACACGGGTCGTTGCTGGAGAACGTAAGGACGCCCGTCTCTGGTATCAGGAATGAGGTTATAGGTGGTTTACTTCATCATAGATTGTAATCTTTTCGGACGTATGTTTTGCTTTGCTCGTGCTTTCCTTTACTTTCTATTTGTTTTTTTTTTGTACGTGGTATTGATGTAGACATAGGAAGGGAATCACAACTGTCGTTGTATCGCCCAGGTATCTTTTCAGTATTTCTTTGAACGTGGTCCATGACAATTCCCGGAAGAATTGGCGTAGATGCTCTAGGTTGCAACAAAACGACGGTGGAACATCCATGATTTTACTCTTTCGCGCGACGAGCTCTTCGTCAAGATGGCAATGGTGAGTCCTTGATCTTTCTCTTTTCCTTTATCTAAAATCTGATTAGGACTCGTGGCTTCCCACAACGACATACTTCCAAATTCGATAGCGCGTGGCTCAGAGGTCTATTGTCGTGCCCCCCAATCTGTCCCCCTCGCCTGCTCTATCAGCTAGAAGAGTGTCGCTACCTCACGAATGTCCACCCGCCTCTATGTGTATGTCGACACACAAAGGTACCTGGTACCGGTTCTAAGGCGGTAGACTCCTTCCAAGATTCTGACCCGGCGTATCAGAACACGATGATTCCTCATATTCGACCGCAGACGCACCTGTTCAAGTACTGGATGGAATACTCAGGATAGGTGGAACTGATACACCAAGACTTGGGCACCAATAGAAACGGTGACTCGGAGAATTGCGCTTCCACTGAAGGCACAGTGAGGTCTTGACTCTTGTAAGCGATTCGTTTGGACGGTTTTCGAGTCGGTTCTCATATTCGTGCTCAGATTCGCAATTCTTCAATCGTTCGCCAACCGTGTATCCTCAATGGGCTCTACGCATTCTTCGTGGTCCATGGCAATGATGTTGAACGTGAGAGCATTTTACTCAATGAGACTCGAGGACCGAATTGACATTTTGATATCGTAGAACGCGACGCTCGATATACATTGTCCGATGTGAATTCTCTCCAACAAACAGTGTATACGTCTGTTGATGCTCGACATTGCACAGAGAGTATGTAACCGCTTCCAAGTTAATGTTTATCAGCCCTAAACGTCATACCTCATTTGTTAGGCTCTCAATAATGACATCCTGTTCTTCAAATTCGACGACTTTTCCCATGCCATAGCCCGTACTTCTCATCCGTCGACAGAAACGCCCATGTATCACGTCTGGCGGAGTCATCACTATGCGTGTCGTGCCCCGAGCAGCCCGATATCCGCTATATCCCAAACGTACTTGTCTGGAACTCGTCTTTGTCGAACTCGGCTGTCTCACCCTTTCTCACTTTGGAACGAAGTACACACTTCCGGATCCCGAGCTGGTATACTTCACGAGGGACTTCGGTCACGGGCTACAGAATCGACCATTGTATTTGGGCGACGAACAGCACTGGCATTGTCAGGTGCACAGAAATACCGAACAGGGGGTTTAACGGAGACAGTGCTGGTGCTGAGATACGCGCTATGGAGTAAAAGGCAACAGTCAAACTTTAACAAAAAGAGATTTACCCGGTGTATACCTTCTGCCTTAGCGTCGATGAACTTTTACCCTGTATTCCGCCGGCTGGATGGGATGATCCACCTCAAAAAGCCTTGACAACATTCAGCGAGGTAGAGATGGTGTAGCGGAGTTAGCACTACCCCACACTGTTCAACCTCACGTCGTATGCTCACCACTTGTGGTGTGTGTATATAGTGTGGGAGAATCAGCTTGGTCGAGATGTAAGACCTCAAATTTCGTCATATGAATGGTCCACGATCAAGTCGATTTTCCTGAGAGATGAAATCAGTCTTACTTGGAAACAGAAGCACGACGAAGAGAATTCGTCTCGCCGGAAGTAGATTATAGGTACTTCGCTACAAAGGCATTCTCAACGGCGCCGTGGAAGTTGCGCGAAACTCGACGAAAGTGAAGCCAGAAGAAGGCGACAAGTTCCTCACAGGATTGGAGAAGGATTTCATAGAAAATGTCGGTGGGAATGTTTGGAGACGCTGTGACTTGCAAGCACATCGAGGCATTTGGAGGGGTGGTGATCCATTGGACCAAGCTCGCAGATCAATTCCTAAAAGGACTGGAAACTTCCATGCTTCATCATGCCATGCCGATTGATCGGGACAGTGATACGACCAAGAAGGCTGGACGCTCCGTGGCATACATATGACAGTGACTGACGACTATAAACGCGGCTTCAATGGATTTATATCCGACCCATAAAGTATATGCGATCTTCAGAACAACAAACCCGCGTCTGTGGGCCATCCTGTTTCACAATCATGGCATCCCTATATTGAGTGAGACGGATTCGTCGGGCCATAAAAACGGAACACCTGCGTCTGCAGTGTTCGAGCGGAATCCAGTGGCCTGAAACAATGCAATATCAGTCAAAGTGAAGAATGCAGGCATCGGACTGGCAGGCCATCATTAATTCAGATCGAAGTTGTTTTGAGATACTCTCGATTTAAAAAAATGAGTTCAATCGCGCCTTTGAATGTGCACAAGATTTGACGGCCAGAAAAGGGAAACTTTCCTGACCCGTCCAGATTGGGAGAGAATCCCGTAGAAGTAACACCTGGGAAGAACAGGCGTTGAGGCAGGTAGGGAAGATATTGAATCAGGTGAGATAAAGAACCCTGACAATTCGTGGAAGGTCGACAGTCTTTTTTTTTTTAGTTTATGTAAGTAGGCCAGCTAGCTTTTCCAGCGAACTTCCCAGAAACAGGTTGTCTCTCTGCCGACATACGGATTCGTATCCAAGTCAACTTTGAGCCTTCGGGTGCTGAGCTGCTAGAAACACTGGACGGGAGCCTGAAGTTATAATTCGCAGGCGAAAGATAAGCCTTTGAGTGCGCTACTAAGGGTTGTGGGGGTGACTAAAAGCAAGAGTTACGGTGAGTATACTTGACGAATCATAGGACTTTACCTTCCTTGTCATCAATCCTGCTAGTCTTGGCCCCCTTTGAGAGGACGTAAATTTGTTTTTTTCTGATATGTCCAGTTTTGATGCTGCCGATTGGCTTCGTCACCGTACGTTCGCGAGGGCCTGCACCAGTTGTGGCATCAGAACAAAGCCTTTCAGGTACCAATATATGACTTGAGGTCAAGTTATATCCTTTCGTCGTCGTAGGAGGAGGATGGGAGGAACGGAAGAGTTCGGACCGTCGGACTGCGGTCCGTGCCATGATCACACAGCCACATCTTGCACCTCTTTCGGACGTTCGACCTCGTTCAACTGTTAATCAAGCCATGGATAGCTGCAGAGGTGAAAGCTCATGTTCCCGAGTCGAGACTAGACTATCTTCTCAAAACATTACCTGTGGACGCTCCCTTCTCCTGTTTCTACCCATTTCCGACCGCAGTATAGTACAATTTCGAAGTTCCCTCGGTTTCGTCACAACATTTTCTACCCCCGTTCTCTGATGGAATCTGGATAGTAGCAGTAAATGCCAGGTTTATGGTATGGCGGATCTTTTCTTGCTGTATAGTGCAGTCAACTTACTGGTGTATCCTTTATTTCATAGAAGCTGACCTAGGTAACCAGCGGGGAAAGAATTTCTTCCGTAAAGCTCTCATCTATTGCCAAATCATCCTTCGGGGTCCTGTCGACTAATGGAACACCGTTCGCCCTCACACTGCTGTGTCGCCTTCTTTCCGTCTTTCATTGGATACTGGAGAATACAAGCTGAAGATTATTCATCGCTTAGTGTCTTGGCGTCAATGTCTTCAAGCTATTTACTCCTAGACGGTGAATAAACGGAAATAAGGACATTTACCCTAAAGTCTTGGCAACTTGCTCTCGTTATCTGCCTAGAGATTTGTTCGCTCTATCAGTACTTAGGTCTCGGTTGTTTTTCGCTATCTTCTCCAACTCGGTATATCTAGAACCTTGAGCTTTATTGATCAGCCTCCAATTCATCCGAGTCAAATACAGGCGCTCTATTGAAAATGGGAGTCCCTCATTCTCTCCTAACGATGCTGCAGCGCCATGGTAGTTCAATTTAGTCTCTCATCTGTTGGGGAAAGGATCGACTTTTATTTTATTGTAGACACAGACATGATTCTGTACTCTTTTTATTTAAGTTCACGTCTCCTGTTACTATGATCTTCACATCTCACGCTCCATACAATACTACCTCCTTGAAGTAGTCTACATTCCTACGTCGGCCGAGCCCTTGTCCTTACCTGAGTTGTACTCGCCAGAGTCTTGCCGCCCTGAGATCGGTCTGAGTACTGCACTGTCGACCCGTTCATTCAAAGGCAGAAGTGGAACCGTACAGACCCCGATGCCGGTGTTTGCGCCTATTTCAAAAAGGCTTCCGCGCCGGTTCTTCATCTTGAACTGAACTTCCATGGCACGCGGAACATAGTTACCGGCAGACTGGGTTTGTTCTTTTGTTAGCCTTTATTCTTTTACTAACAAAGGTTTTCGTTATAAGGTGGTGATTCGTTGCGGTTGAGCCAACGTGGCCTTGTCCATAAATATCTTCCCACCCTTCTTGGCACCATCGTCGCGTTTTCACGTCGCAGAAAAGCCATGGTACCCGATCCGGTTGAAGTCATTGACTTGACAGACCTTACCGATTCTTCTGACGACGAAGGAGACCTTGATGCTACCCAAGATGAAACCCAGTCATCTTCGGAGGACGAGGGCAGTTCATCTGAAGGCAGTGAAGTGGCTGTAGACGCGACATCTCGCGTCGCCCTTCACCAAGCCATTGCCTCTATTTCGGAGGGCCAACTGCGCCAGGTTATCGCCAATTTAGTAGACAGTGTCCCTGCTGTTGAACAAGCGATGACTAGAGAGCTCATATCTTTCGACCCGAGGCCTCGAGCGGCAACACCTCGATGGGAGATTTGTGGCAATTGTGGCGAAAAATATGATCTGGAGGTGAACCGAGAGTCTAACGAGTGCAAATTCCATCCTGGTATAGCACTTTCCTTCCCTCTTTCATATCCAAAACTTACTATTCATACTCGCAGGCGAAATCGAAGTCGACGAAGCCAGTTTTGTCGACTGGGATGAGGATTGTCATGGCCCTATGGACACCCTTGCGAACCGGCGTGCTTATCCTGAAAATTTTGTCTGGAGTTGCTGCGAAGAAAATACCGAAAGTGAAGGATGCGTTATTCAAGAGCACATGCCCGCGGTACCACGGAAAAAGCAACGACGACTTTGATCACACGAACGCTTATGATGTAAGTACATTGTTTCGTTCATCGATATAAGTATAAATACTGACGTCGGCCCCGGATATCATCGATCACTCTAATCGGCCTCCTCTAGCCTCCTTCCGCGTACGAACTTTATGACCCCCCTTCCATCATTGTACGGCGCCGGTGTTAGCGTATTATTTTCCTGATTTGGGATCGCAGTCTTTCAACTCTTATTGTTTCCCATGTTTTCCACCAGTGGCGTGTGACTGTGACGCCTAGATGCTATTTAATATCCGCCCATTGTGCCAATGACATTACAGTTTCACATTCCTTTATATTCCGTACCATTTACTTTCGCCACTTACTTTTCCTTCCCGGTCTTTCAACTGATTCCAGCATGAACGACTCGATTTCTCAGAACTCAAGGATTGATCTTCGGCCTCATTCCTTCGAATATGCTATTCAGTCCACGCCCTCATCTAGTCCATGCTCATCTCCCTCACCTCAATCTGATATTGATTCCGATGATGGCTTCTGGATCGACGAAATGGAATTGCAATCAGTTATTGCGTCTACCCCCGAATCTCAGCTTCGTGATATTATCGAGAAATTAGCGAGAGGGAACTCGCTCATACGCCGTGCCTTTGTTCGCGAACTCCGCTGTAGATCAGCGGACACGACACCCTCTACCTCCCCGTCCCGACCCCGACGAAAAGTTCTACACAAAAAGCGGCGCAGCTCTGAACGAGCGTACTACTCCCCGTGTACCGCATCCTCGCCGTCATGCATCAACTGCGGCAGGGTTTTTCTGAATGGGTGGGATGGTGGCCTTCAAAAGTGTCTGTCCGATGGTCCCTGTGCCTATCATCCAGGTACGTCTTTTCATATGGAACGTAAGTTTACTAACGTCACTGTCGGCGTTTTGTAGGAACGCTAGAAGTTTTCGAATTCTCACCGACAATCAATACACACGGAAGGTCTGGACATACAATGAAGATGTGGACATGTTGTGAAGGGGATCCTGACACGTCCGGGTGTGTGTTTGCGAACACGCATCACGTAGGATCATTTTAATTTCACCATGTAAGTTCGGGGCCACATCCCGTTCCGATGTACTTTTAAATTTCCATCACTGATCCGTTTCAGATTAATTTGTATTTGAACTTTCCCTCGTCCTGGAGCTCATTCTCCAGCAGCAGCGTTAAGGCGTTCTGCATGTACAAAATATACGCTTTTCATGCGTAGTTTCAACATCCAATGTAGATATCACAGTACCTTCCTCGCATTGCAATTTTACATCAGATCAGCTCTCGGTCCGATGGCCAGTCAATACGTTTTTCGGCGCGAATTACGCTGCGAGGGTATAAACACTGTCTCCTAGATACCGATTCGGTATGCCGAGTACCAAGCACAAAACCTCTTTCGAAGCAACCCGTAATGTACGGCTTCGCCCTCGCAGTCTTTTGCAGCGTGGCGACCTGCCACCTTTTCCCTGTCACTCTATTAAAGGGCCAGTCACTCCTCCCTTGATATCCCACATTGGATACTTCGGTGCCGTGGCCTTGAACATCTAGCCGCTTCATATCTCCTACTCTAGCAACCAAAGACAACATGCTTGGTACGTGGCGTGTGCATCTATTAAATGTAATCTCTACGCAATATGAACAGCAATAAACGACGAACAGGGTATTCAAAGATATTCACAGCTGAAAAAACAAATGTTACCGCCATGAGATTTGAATTGAATGTTGAAGGCATGGACGAGGAGGACACTTTCGTGCCGTTACGGTCTATGCACCAATTATCCGACCACCACTCATAGAAGGCACACTTTGGCCATAGGTTCTCGGGCTCGTCACCGGCATCTTGCAATAGGAGCGCCACAACACCATGGGCAGGGATAGAGCGAGCAGTAAATTCGCGGACGGCTGTGCCATTGTCAGTATGAGACCAGAGGTCCTGGATAACGCGAATTAGAGACGCGAGTTTCTGATTTCATGAATGCACCTGCATACCCGAACTGAGTATTGTCTACCAGCGCGCATCCATGGTGACTCCGTCAATCGGAACGTCATGTCTGTTGTTTCTTCGTGCACGTTTATCTATGGACGAAATTGAGCTCAGGAGCTTCTACAATGCATGGTAACGACCATACCATCATAATAATGGTCCCGTTTTGACTCTGTCCGCTCCAGTACTGAGCTGGGTATTTTGGATCGTTCGTATAATCAGGCTACGCAGAATAGTCAATGCAACCACCCCGCTTAGGGGTTAACAATAAAACCTACGTTATAGCCCCATCTAAATGGTATTACTCCTGTGCCTATGACAGGATCCTGGTTAATGGCAATTATTTCTTCATTCTTGAGAATTTCTAAGATTTGATCAGATATTGATTGAAGCTTGTAACGAAAATAGATTAGGCGAACAATATTTAAGAAAAGAGAATACTGACATTAGTTCCCTGTTATTGTCATGAATCAATACGGGCTCGAAGATAAGCTACAACCAACCTACTATCAGTAACGGCGATTTCATCAAGGCCCACGCAGTGAAATGAGTCTTAGATTCTTCATACGATAAGCCCTTATTTCCGCTACAACACAATTGAATGATTAGATATAACACCATAGTCAGGGACAAAAAGAACTAACACTTCGAGCTGTCACGGAATAATTGAGAACGGATCAACGCCAGGGTCTGATAAGAAGCCACTAAAAAGCTGCGTACGATATCCATATCATTATGACCGTAAAAATCCGACGCCCAGGCGTGGAAAGAATTTCTAATGTAAAGTAAACGTGACTGCCATGTTAGGAATGAAAAGGGATTCCGCTCGTACTGATTGATGATACTAGCAATCGAGGACCATCTTGCGGCTAGATACCGGGGTTAGATATAGATCCCAAGATGAAAAGCCTGACATACAGATGTCATCGGTTGTCTGCGGACTATCAGTCCACACTGCCAGATAAACAAAAAGAACTTGAACTAACTCGCCAGGAATGACCGAGATTTCTGGCCCAGAGCCAGGGCTGCAGCTGGAAAACAAAGAGCGTTAACTCAAGGCACACCAACGGAACCCAACTCACTCGACCCCATTGACATATAGAATATAGCATCGGGGACCTTCCGGTCATAGCGGCAAGACCTGTTATCGCGTTGGCCATCCTTGAAAATTCTACAATCAACTAGGTTTTAGTGCATCTGCGTTACAGCGCAAAAATACACTCTTACTCCCAATCATGCCTTCGCGGATGACGTCGTCGAAGGGTACTAACGTTAATCATTACAAAGCATGCAAGGGCGGAAGGTTGAAGCTCAACGCTACCTGCACAATTGTCATATCTGTGGGTGTTGCCGCAAGCATCGGTCAATGTTATGGTGACCGGACATTCAAGGGCTGGACTCGACTCACTTGAGAAGGTCGAACCCCCATGTCTCGCGGAAGAGTCTTGCATCTCTACAATTATATGAGTGAAGGAATGACTTTGATGATGAACTTTAGACCTTTCTTCGTTTTGATATGATCCGGGATACATCTGGCAGGTGTACCAGCCCGAATCACCGTACTAGTGAGAGATGAGGATCGTGTTAGATATCGAAAGATGTTTTTAGCGTACAATGCCTGCTTTCCTACGGCAAGACAGGGTCATACATATGGATCAGCGGTCGCAAAGCAGGGGATGAACGTACAATCCAAGGGCATGTATACGGTCCGTGAGATTTCGCATTCCGGAAGGAAATCGTTTCGCATCTTGTGACTGAGATGAGTGCCTAGAAAGTCGCATGCACTACGACATACTTTCCACGATATCGCCATCCGAGTTTCGCTGTTTCTCTGCGTAGCAGTCGTCTATGTTCATGTAGTCATATCCCGCATCCTGATGTAGCTTCCATTAGCCAACAAGATTAACCCGAAGCACAGACGCCAAGTATCGAACCTTGAGTCCCAAGGACACCATCAATTCGGCCGTCTTGTATATTGTATCTTCATCGATGTTACACTACGAGTGAGAAGGTGAGAGGGACCACGCGGACGTGGATTTGACGCACGTAGTAGGCATTCCAGGCTGCGGACGGTCAGGAACGGGGAGCGGGATATTTTATTTTTGAGATAGGACGAACTGTTGTAACCCATGACTGCAAAGGACCGTTGAATTAGAGCACGCGATAAGGAAGACGCGGAATCAGCGTACACGGAAGTCGACCAACGCCATTCTCGAGTGCGGTGACCGGCAGTGATATCAGGCTGAGAAAAAGACAGGCTGCGGAAAGCGTGACGATCAGAGGGGCTGGTATCTCGAGTGAACGAGAGAGCGGGGGTAGGCGTTTTTTGAGCGAGTACATCCTGGATTTGAAGCAAAGTGGCGGGGTCAAACCACGGAGGCCGTCCATAAGAGGGCCTTAACCGCAGCCGTTTTGTTTCGCCTTCCGTCCATTCTTTGATGTAGGTAACATCATGATAGTACATTTGTGCGAAATCTATTGAAATGATGCCCAGACAAGTTACCGATGTCAAAAGAATGTAGATGGAATATGGACCGCAGCAGCTCGGAGATCCTTCCAAGCGGAGCGAGCAAGAAGCTGTCGACGGGCTTTGGTTCCTTGCGCAGTCGCGCAGTCCAGGAGTAGTTACATTCCGACTACGACAAAGACTAATCGCAGATAAGAAAGGCGCTTAACTGAAGAATATTTGATAAGATTTGATGGAACACAGTGGTTACATCATGATAGCAGGACGAGAACTAGCGGTGGCATTGTGTTCCATACACCTCACAGCCGTTGATAGAGCCAGATAAACGATAATAAGCTGACAAGTGAGGAGCAGCTTCCTCGAACCACAACAGATGTATTGGAGATGTCGGACTGTATTGAGTAGGGATTATGCGATGAGACTCGCTCGCTAGACTTCGGGGGCCAGCCCCATTGCTCTTCGGTTCCTCTAAAGAGTGATGGCAACCCGCGTTTTGATGTGCCATTGGTGACTTCGGATTAATATTGGTACCGACACAGGAAATATTCCGGGTCGGTGACTGTGCATCTGCCGGGTGAACATTATCTACCAGAGCGCATCCATGGTGGTGACTCTATCCATTAATTCTTCATGCGTATTTATCTATGGGAAAATTTGAGTTCAAGAGCTTCGACCATATCATCATAGGCATTTTGGATCTAATAGACTAACAAAGGCGGAGTAGTCAGGGCCACGGTGCGTCTAAGGGGAGAACAAACAACCTACGTTATAGCCCTGTCTAACTCTCTAGCGCCTACAACAGGATCTGGGCGATGGTAATCATTTTTTCAGTCTTGAGAATTTCTGAGGATGAGCTCAAGGACATCGTCGTCATACCACCCGGCTCTTCGTTGCTCTCGTCGCTACCAGCAGCCTGAATGAAGAATGCACTATCAGCCGAAGTAGAAGATAAGTGTGAAACATCGTACCAACATCGTTATGAACCTAGGTGTCTGAGACTCGAATGTAACACGCGTTCAGCCGTGTTTTTTTGAAGCTAACACGGCCAAGACTGGCCCTTGACTCGGACTAGAGGAGAGCCTTGAAGAAAACATCTTCTGCAATGTCCGGCAGTACTCTCATGGCAACGTTCCTAGAGGGTGACACGCTGCTCCCGAAGCTAAATTTCCTCAATTGAACGGGCCCTGCTCAACCTTGTCATGTGTGCTTCTTGGCTTAGAATGCAGAACCCCGCAGCATTGGGGACTATCTTGAAAGGTGCATTCCAAATACAGTAATTAGCAAGTGGCACGGCAGCAAGATCTGAATATAGCAGAAAACTGGGGTATTATGAGGGACGGAAATGTTTGTATTGCGCGCATTGGGTGCATCCAACAGATACCGACGAGGAATCTTTCCCCAGAATGCCGACACGCTAACCTGATTCTCGCACGACAGAGATGTTGGGCTGTGTTGATCGGGACGTACACGACTAGGTTCGCTCGAACGTCTTCAGGGTCGTCACTCTTTGGCTCCTTTCAGCCACCGGTAAATGACGCCGAACCCATACTGGTATCGACAAGGAGGTAATCTGGATCAGTGACTTTATATTCGACTAAGAGTTTCTTCGTGGGCCTCGTCCGATCTCCAAACCTCGGGTTAGCCCATCCCTACATTTGAATCATCAAAAGAATAGGTAGAGGCAGGAATTGATTTCGTGCAAGATGTTGCCGATAGATTTCTTCTGCTTCAAAATACGCGTCGTCTCGGACGAGCGGGTCACTGACAGTGTCTCCAGATGCCAGAGTGCTCACTGGTGGCGATAAAGTTGTCGTCGTGGTCGCGGTAGGGAGGAAGCATTGGGATTAAAATTACATAAGTAAACACATAAACGTGACGTGGTTCGGGCCGGCGAGCCGGATTCTTGTCCAAGCGCTCTTTCAGTTCTGAGTTCGCCCTGTGGTCGTCCTTTGACAAAACTTCTTGTGTTGTGCACCTAGTTCACTTGCTGCATATCTAGAGAACTCCGAAGATATGACGTATGGGGAGCTATCTAAAATTCTTAATATAAACGGGCCATGATACTTACTACGGTTACAAGTCTTATCAGATACCGCACACCAATGACCATACACGTGATCGTGTCTTTCTAGATAGCTCCGTACCGGCATCATCATTTCCTGCCAGTTCGGTATAACGTATACGTGCAGAAGGTTGCACTTGCTGCCTCGAGTCGTGCCACAGTTCGTTTCCTCCAGATTCGTCCGTCGTTCATGACTGAAGAGCCGTCCTCGGAGGCTGTTGGCAGGGTAACATCAGTGGAGCTAGATCCAGGTACGATCGGATTTGACTGCGATATGGAGCTAAACGTCATTGATCCATCATGCAGGCGACAGGCATACGTGCACGACACAGGCTGAGGTAAAAGTTCCTTCTCTTCCCCCTTCTTCCCCCTTCATCCTTTTGCTACCGCAGCCGATGAAAGCCGCGGTTATTGTTCCAACGATGTCTGCAGGACAAACCGGATTGACTCTCCACTCTCCTTCGCAAATTATCGGGACACCCTTCGATGTCGAGTCTCCACGATTCGAATATCCATTCCCGGAGTCTTCATCGAGCCCGAAAGAGCCGCTATCCAATATTGCATCTGCAGCGTCTTCGATATCCAGTCTGCAGTCACCTATTAATCATATAGCACCTATCCACCTTCCGCAACCCGATATCCCCGTCCTTTTGCCTGTCCGCACAAAAGTGCGCACAGAAATGATCCCGATACCCCCAGGCTTGGTCGAAAAACGGCATCGATGGAGCGTCGGTGAGCGTAAGGCTAGCGATGATAGTTCCAAACGTATGTCGTCTTTCAGAGTCGGATTCATCGCCTGATTGTTGATCTTGTAGGCGATCAGGTCTCCGAACGCGATGACAGTAAGCATCTAGTGCAATGTCCCACTTACGAATGCTGATTTATGTCGTAGCACAAAGCCAACTGCGGCGGCCTAACACACAGGGGTCGTAAAAAATGAACAAAAGATGTCGCTAGTCTTGATGTTATGAGTGAGTGGATACTCCCTCACAAAATTGCCCACTCTAATATTAAACCTAGCTGTTTTCCCGTTAATTTATAACGTGTGTATCACCATTATCCTGCCGGTACGAAAATTCCTTATCAATGTCACAGTCAATTCCTTATGGAGGCCTGAGGACCAGCAGGACGGGTCTTCGAGGTTGCTTCCAGTTCATTGATGATGTTTGTGATCGTCGTTATTCTCCTTGCTCTCTTTGTTTTCGACACATTAAACCGGAAAGGCCACTCATACATGTAAAACCTTTGTCGTTATCATACACGTTTTATAAATACCACATATGCACTATGTATACATGTACAATACCATAGTAGTCGTTAGCATTCAGTTGCTATTTTGGTTATACATACACGGATAGCCAGGAATGTCCATTTTCATTGTCAATTAAGCGCTAATGATTCTCGTCCCATCAGCAGCCAGCCTTGAGAGAAGAGGAGACACCTACACGTGATATGACAAGACATGACCGCGTTATTGTGGTCTATTTGTTGGGAATCCTTCTTGTCTTCCTACCGCGACGACCGTGTACTCCCGCTCCATTACTGCCGATGAGCGCTCGACAACCTTTTGTGCCCATGGGGTCGCGTCCAGCCTCTCGAACAGCTCATCACAGTGCCCCAGCCCCTCCAAAGTCTGTTTTTGCTCCCGACAGGACGAATCCGCTTCACTCGAGTGCAGACAGTAATGGAAAATCTAATAGTGTACCGCCTCTGAACATACAGAATCTAATGAAGAAGAAATCTCTCGTTCCCGGCAAGAATCCTACCCCTGCACGACGCGTTTCAACTTCAGAACACACGGTAGAGAAGGAGAAAGGACCTCTATCTGGATTTCCCCGGCGTGTCCAGACCTCGACTCCTAACATTGTTGCTCCGCACCCCCAGCCTCTACCTCTATCAATGTCTCCGCTCTATGCTGGCGCTGATCTCGCTGATAAATCAATTGAATCCTCCCAGCCTCATACTTTGCAATCGCCTGTGGAAAATGGCGCGCATATACCCACCTCTTTTGCTGTCCCTGATGTCTCTTTCACGTCACCTGTAAAGCTGAACACGAAATTCCAACACAAGCCTCAACCTCAGTCTGGCGGTCCTCAGCGCGTGAGCGATAATAGGAATAAGCGTAGTAGGAGCGAGTTCACCGAAGACGAAGCGACATATGCTTACGATATCGACTACGGTTCCGGCCAGAATAAGAGATACAAGATGGATGGTCCAGACGTACGTTGTGTCTTTCTCTATATTTGTGTCATTCTCTTAAACCATACATAGAAACACCCTGGATCATTTTCCCCTGCCCCCGTATCAAGTCCGTTGCGCCACCTGGAATACCGCAACAGTCCTCCAAGTTCAATTCATGGTTATCGTCAACACCCGGACAACGAATCCTTCCACGACTATGACCTCAACACCTTGTCGCAGGGTAACAGTGAAGGAGCCCTGGACAAACTTCTTGGACGTGATGCCAATGCCTTCGTCGAAGAACATATGGACAATTACGAGGTCCTGATAGAGAAGTGGAAGAACTGTACCATGGACGAATGGATTGCTGGAACCGATGGTGAGCATTCATGCATCGCTATGCATTGTGTTGCCTGATTTGTTCTCAGTCATCATGGTCAAGTACTCGAAGATCCTCGAGTTCGTCAAGACTCATATGACGTACGCTTTCAAGGTTCCCTTCCAATCTGTCTGTTGACCCTGAGACGCCGCAGCATGAAGCTGAAGTTATTTGCAAGCTTTGATAAGCAAGTCGATTCTCATGGCGTTGTTCTTGAGGAGCGTCAGAAGGTGCTGGCTGGGGTGAAGCAGAGGTTCATGAGTGAGAGCGGAAATATTCTGGGAAGAGACAAGTCGTAGTTCCGGTGAGCGTTCGCAAATGATGTAATCTCTTTTATGTACCGACTCGCGGCCAACAGTATTAGCTTGCATCCTGTATGCTACTGCAATTTCAGCGTTTTCTACCACGTAATTCCGCAGCCATGCATTTAGAGAAGGTCACAAGAAATTGAAGAATGGGGAAGTTTATCTCTCTCCGCCCCATGACATGAGGTTACACAACTGATACCCTTCGCTGAGTTCTACGGTATGTTGACATTGTTCATCTTTGGCATATCGGTTTATTCAAACTGCCGCTGTGGTGTCATTGGAAGCGGAGGAAAACAAAGCATTCTCCCTTCGATGGCATCTGCGTTTGATTCCTTTCCCACACTGCCGAATCGTCTGCTACACGTTTTGTATGCAACTTCCGCGGCCCGATGACATTCTTGACTGGCCTGCTACGGTGATAAAGCGCTTAGAGTGACCCATAGACAAGTTGAGTGGTCTGCGAAGGCAAGCAATTCACTTGCACTCACACGAAAGAGTTTGCCTGACCTGTCTCCGAAAAAAATGCCGCCGCCAGCTCTACGCAGAATTCAACATTTCTTCCATCATGTTTCATGTCAATCACGGTGGCCGAGGATGCCATCCGAAATTCGAATGTCAAAGCGGAATCTTTTATGTACGTCTGTTGTCTGAGATCTTCCGTTTCCACGTGGTGGAGCAAGACAAAGTGGCAGTGTATGGCTGACCGCTTGCCGCCGTGCAAGTACCTTATTCGTCACTCCCTCCAGCTCACTGGACCTTGCGTACAGTAAACGCTCTGTCCTCGCACTTCGGCCAACACAAATAACGGACCCTGATGACGAGTAGCGAACTGAGGTGTGTTACCGTAGCCTCGTGCAGAGATAATTATTCGTAACGATTCCTATCAGCATGTCAACAACACTGAAACGCAGACATGGGCGACTCAACCTCAAGGACGAAGAAGACATACTTGAGGCTTCCAACGCAGCACTTCGAGACTTGGAGTCCTGTCGCTCGGTTCCGGCCTCTGTCATCTTGCCTTCGGTTATCAACGTCGCAAGTGCTCGTCAGACATCGCTTCCTATCGGTCACCAGACTCATCATTCCTTTCGGTCGTTGGCCCATTCGGAGTCAGACGATGAGGAGTTCGGAGCAGACAGGGCGTCTATGTCGACGCCGTCGTCGGAGAAGGCCAGACGGTGTAGCACATTCGGGGGTGCAAGCAGGGTGAGTCGGGACGAATTTTTCTTCATTGGCCCGGAAACCTTATCGCCGAAAATAGAATGCACAAGAAGAGCGGGATACCAGCAGTTCCTCATTCGCAAGGGGTCAACCTCGCACACCCCCACCAGTGGAAATGGAGGACGTCGCGACCTCAAATATCATACACACCCTCCCTAATGAACTTCTGACGCTCATCTTTGAAGCCGGATCTGTCCTTACATACCCTTCACTTGTGGAACCCAAGTCACCTTTCGTGCTTATCACAGTGAAGAAGGTTTCGTCATTCATGAATACGGTGATGCACGTCTGTCACCGGTGGCGGCAGGTAGCTATTCACACGCCAGCACTGTGGACAACACTGCACATCTCCCGGTCACGAAAGGCCTTGGATAACCTCCCCAGCGTGAAAGATTTCCGCAACCCCATGCCCTGGGTAACCGAGCATCTCATGCGGTCGCAGTGCCTTCCTCTAGACATAAGCCTCGACTGCCGACATATCTCGATAAAATCCGTATTTAATCAGCTCATCCCAGAGAGTCATCGCTGGCGCAGCCTCGTGATCATTATACCATCTGTGCAAGATCTCCCGAATGCGCTGTCCAGCCTCAAAAAAATTCCGGCACCCGCCCTTGAAACGCTGGAAATTACGTCCCTCAAATACCATGACTCCATTGCGCCGAACCTCAGCTCCTTCCGGGACGGCCTCTCACCCAACCTGTCCCACATACGCCTGAATCGCGTCTCCCTCTCATGGCTCGCATTCCCGCTCAAAGGCCTGACGACTCTCGATCTCCGCTTCGTCATCTGGCCGACCTTCTCTCACCTCGCGGACATGCTTTCTGGGTCTCCGAACCTCCAGAACCTCATTCTTCACATCGACAACACCGCCGCTAAGCTTCTTGACAGGCGTGACCGTGCGGCAATCAGCATCCCCTCCCTTCGGTCTCTCGAGATCCGCTTATTCAGCCAGGGATCACCGACCATTTGTCCCTTCCTCCAAATATTCTCCATCCCTGCGTTGGAGAGCCTCACCTTGCGAGAAGTGACTTCGTCGGATTGGTGCAGGATTCTCGTATACTTTCGCGTCAACTGCACGTCGTACCCGGTCTTGCGCCACCTCAGGCTATCATGCATTCGCGGGCTCATCTCCGTAGATTCGAGCGCCGTGCGAGCGTTCCCGCAGTTGACACACCTCACGCTGAACGGGATCTACTCGAGCGCGTTCTGTCGTCTCTTGGTGGATGAGAAGACAGATGACGGGTATCGTGTGCCGGTCTGGCCAAATATGACAAGTCTGAGTATCAGGGGAGACGTGGATTTGAATGTCAATTTGTTAGAGAGGGCGATCATTGCGAGAAGGAGGATGGGGCGAGCGCTGACGAGCGTGGATTTGGACCATAGGAAGCCTAGTGAGGATTGATTACGATATAGTGTAAGTGGGTTCTTCGTCCTCGTTTCGAACTTGAGCTAATCCCTTTCCGCAGTTACTTAGTAGAGGTAAGACTGGTTACCACCCTGATACCTTTTTATTTAGCGATCTCAACTGCTGTTTTGCTGTTTAATCTACTTTCCGAGTTTTATGCATTTTGATGGGTTTATGGTATTACAATGTTATCGTCAGGACATGGTTCACTACGCAGTCACTTTCACATCTTGGCTACGAATCTTTGAGGCTGGACCTTGTATCGCATCAGCCTGGCTCCATGGACTAGGTGCGGCGTTGGGGTTCCATCGGTGTAGCAATGAAGCACCCTTAGACCCTTGGCTTCGCGGAGAAGGAAAATGACGTTACGAAGCAGAGATAAGGTTATTCATGGCCTCTTGGACTCCTTAACTCTAATTGCTTAAAGCTAATAGTTTGTTCAATTCCACATGGATTCGGGTTGTATCCACACGAAAGACGAGAGACCTGGGATCCGGGGACATAAGTGCGAGCCACGTCTCGCTAACGTGATGGTTTGACTGGTTATACATATGCGCGCGAGCTCCGCGCGTATATAATAAAGGAGCCTGCCAGGCTAGACTTCTTCCCCTGGAGTGCACTACATTATGTCGGTACGCCAGAAAAGTAATTTAGATTGAAGGAGCCTCTAGTGACCCACTCGACAAGCTTCGAGTGCATGCGATGGTGGAAGGTGTTCGGAGTGTACGGTGAACAAAGTCCAGAACGATCAAGCTCTAACGTCGTCCCTTATATAAATAAGGTTTACTTGGATCCACACAAGACAACAGCTGGTATGCCAGACAGATCCCCCACCAAAAGCGGGTTCACTTGAGGATAATTGGTTCCAAATGCCATGGTCGTTTGCCATTCCACCCCCATTTCCCATGGTACGTGAGATGTGGATTTCACCCCCATATCCACTTGCGAATAGACTATTCCAGAATCATATTTATATGAGAATAGACACAATACTGCCCAACAAACTTCGAGTGCATGTGGGTAGGCTTTATACCCGGTTCGGGTACTACGATCGTCGTCTTCTAGCCGCGTGCGTTCATTACACTCAAGCGGTGAGTTTTGCCTGCGAGATTCCAAGGACTGATAGATTGATAAACTCTGGCTGATTCAGAGAGTCATGATTTTACGGGGTATTAGGTATGCAATTCGTGACTGTGTGTCTGTTAGCTGGCTGTTGGATGTTCATCATTCACCGGGTCCCTTCAAGCGCCAAGAGAAGACATCTTTGCCAATTTTGACGCAGATCGTATCAGCGTCGTAAAAGTTCATCGACTTGGCTGAGAGCCTGCTCTGGTATTCCTGGTTCAGCTTATCAATTAGCTGAGAGGGGATACCAGGGATGGCGGGGAACTGAGTTTGTGAATCGGAAGGGGTTTCGTCACGTAAGGCCCAAGCAATGGATGCATGGAATCGGGGTTCTGCGTAATAGTCTTTCTGACGAAACGCCTGAAGTGTGGGTGCCAACGCATTCGAGAGTTGAGAGAGCTGCGGTAGATATCTATGAGACAACAAAAGCAAAGGAGGGGCTATGAATTCACCTGATGATGTCCCGCACCGACTTCAATCGTTAAAAATGTCCTCGTTCGCTCGTCATTGATGAGTTCAGCGAAGGTCGAGAAGGAGAGTGTGAATCTGTAACAGCACATCAATGGCTTGCGACCACGTGTATTCAGTCGACGCCTACCGCGGATGGGCAAGCGCGAGAGACTTCACAGCGCGTTTCAGGTCTTCTCTCTGGTAAGCACGTAGATATATCGGCCAAGACAAGGACACATGCAACTCAGGCACGGCAGACCCATCTTTCGACCAGAAATCGTTCAAAGCGGGTATCTCATCCCTCGCCGACTGGATGACTTCGCTGAGCAGAGAGAACATAGCAGACTTCCGGTTCAGTCCAAGAGATATATAAACATGAGCCGCCCATTGGCCATCAACATGAGGAGTATTCCTTTTTCTGCCTTGATGGAGAGAAGGGTTGTCTACGGGGGCTGCAACAACTAAGGATGCGGAGAGAGTGGGTAGTTTTCTAGTTTCTTGTGCGTTAGCTGGTGGTAGCGGGCGGAATGAAGTTACTCACTTCCGTTTCACAGGTTTTTCTTCATTATCTTCATCTTCTGAGCTTAAGTATTCAACTAGAGAAATCGAAGAGAAGTCTCTCTTCATCCAAACGAGAAAAGAAAATGATCGTCAGAGAAGAAAAGAGCGCGCACCCAAAAAGGCAAGTCACGACTCATTCAACCACTGCGACCAACCATGGAATTCGGGGCCAGTGCTCTGCTGCCGTTGCATCACATCACTCTATATACTTCGACTAATCATTTCTGTTTCGTGAATTTTCGACCCAAACTGACGAGTATACAGTCCAATTCCATGCTACAACCAACGTAATATTACAATACAGTCAAATACAACTCTCCGGAATCCTTATCCATCGTCTGATGTTGAAGTGCATAGCCCGATTCTCTCTTCAAGAAGACGTGATACTCTTGGTACCAGACTGACCATCTGCCGGCGGCTTGGGGAACGTCACCGTCAACATTCCATTCTGCACGGTGGTTTGAATTTGGTCTTCCTGCACACAAGGTCAGCGGGCTGTGCATAGTATAAATGACCAAAGTATGCTTACCTTGATGCCCTCAGGAATACTAAGTGTCTGCGAGAACTTCTTGTACGACCTTTTGCTAATGGAATAGTTCTCGCCCTGCTCCTCCAAGGAATGGGTCCGCTCGCTAGAGACAGTCAACTGGCCGTCTCGCACGGCAACCTGGACGTCCTCAGTCGACATTCCCGGCACTGCCATGCTGGCTGTGACCATGTTCTGGCCTTCATTTTCGCGAAGGTTGAACCTATCAACTTGTCAGTACATCTGGGTATTGACTCTAACGATACGGAACACACCTGGAGCTCAGAATGCTCAAAGTTCCTCCAGAAGAAGTACGACTCTCCGAACTCTCACTTGTAGCAGACCCAGAAACGGAAAGATTGAAGACACCGCCGATGGTGATAGTCATATTTGTGGTGAGAAGTGATGGGTTGTTATAATGCAGATACGCATATGTCTAGGCTTTTATATTACAGTCCAGGGTACTTACACGCTCATTCTGGAAGGTTCGACCATGTTCGTGTGGCGTGGTATTGGACAACCAACATTTCGGGCCCGTTGTGACGGCACTTTCATCTATCCAACTTAATCTATAATAGCACCGCATCTGCCCGCTGACTCTCGTTCAGGTGTCCAAAACTCATGAAACAGGAGCGTTGTATACGTAGTATCTCTTTCACTTTTGCCCTTCATCCAAGCACTCTTTACGATCAAGTCCGTTCCAACTTACCTCAGAATGCTCATTGATGGCAAGTACCATTCTAATAAATGGGGTGCGTGTCATCGGCTGCACCGGCATCGTCTAACTAAAGCTGCCATAGGCTTTAGCTGTTCTCCGGGGCCCGTCATGACTCATGGCCAATGGCAAACAAGAACGAGCGAGTATGACACTGCTTTCCAGCTCCCTAGGATGTCAGCACCGACAGATATACGCCGACCGTCGATAACAGGATTGGTCCCAGAACTTCCTCAAATGGCCCATGCCAGGCCCACTGACGATATCAGGAGATCTGTACGTTTCCTCCTCTAATTCAGGGCAATAGCTTCCCCTGGTTAATGCTCGAGTTTCTATAGATGATTTATTCGCATTCATTGTAGACGGACCCGAAGCTGTCAAGCAATTGTATGGATTCGAGTAAGTATCAGACTGTGAGACAGACATACATCCGGACGTAACGGCACATTCTGGATCCGTGGTTTCATCATAAAATTCAACCCTCCAACATTTGGATCATATACGGTCACGCTCTTGCGCTTGGTCGTTCGGGAAGACTTTTCGGCTTCATAACTCGAATCGTAATCTTGGGATTGTTCCAGATGGATATCACAACCTTAAAGCCCAATATCAGGCTTTTATCCCTTTTCGCCCCAGTTCGAACGAAATTTCCGCCTTCCAATGCGAACCTTGCTATGCCTGGCACCTCTTCGGAACATGCACAACATCTTACATGGTTGATCTTGCACAGCTCTGCTGATACTGATAGTGTCATACTCGACGAAAACATCTTCGGGGATACGGATGGACATGTCGAAGGTGGACATAGCCTGAAGCCTAATCTTGTATCCTGTTTCGCACAAAGAGTACGGGCATAGTACACGACAGGTTCGGAACCGATTGATTCCAACGGCTCGTACGGGCACCAGTAACTTCAATACATTTCTTCTTATAACAGACTCCTCATCGGGAGCCGATGTATTGTACGAGATGGCTTTCAATGAAGATGCTTCTGCGAATATTGTAACCCATACGGTCGTGTTCCCTGGTCTTAAAAGATCTTTCGAGATGCGTAACTGACCTTCTGAAGAAAGCAAGATATCGGAAGAGCACGTACCGATCGTGATATCGCGCAAGGGGTCCACATTGCGTTGTCCGGGTGGTTTGGCGTTTTTGCTTATCTTTCTAATACTAACTGTTCGGTGTTTTCAGGACTACCCGCTGTGCAATGGGGTTTTGGCGGTGACATTCCAAAGGGTGCATTAGGTGCCGAAGAACATGAGACCTAGAGAGATCCTAGAATAAGTATATCCGTCAAAACAAGATGTGCTATTGCATTCTGATTCATGTCCGAAGTATAAAGTTTAAATTCTTCAGTATTTCAATTTGTCAAAAGTCATGAATTAACATAAATATAACGAGTCGCGCTGAACACATCGTATCGGAAAGAAACATGAGTGATGGGATGGTTCTATGATACCGAGCATAATAGTACATCTACAGTATGGTAAAAAGGCGGCTTTAGGCTGCCATGCGCGAAAGTGATACAAAACTGAGGGTCAAAGTTTCTGCAAATGAAGCCAAACCCGAGGTATCCAATTAAACACAATATCCTTTACTTCGTAAGATCGAAGACGATACGGCCAGCCACTTTGCCCTCCTTCATGCCTTCGTACACGCTGATAAGAAGCGGAGGTTAGTAAGATAGAACGAACGAACGTGCGTAGGCTGTAACTTACTCCTTGAGCTCCTCGATTTCTTTGCAGACGAAGTGAACCTTGACCTCACCACGAGCAGCGATGTCCATGGCTTCCCTGGCATCTTGACGGTTACCGACGTAAGAACCGAGAATACTTATGCTCTGGGAAGGACTTGATTAAGTTTTGCCATCGAAAACCAGACCAAATAGATGTACCTTGAAGACAGTGAAGAAAATAGATGCCTCAAGCTTAGCCTCTCCGGGCAAACCAACAGCCATGAGAGTACCACCGTTACGAAGGTAATCGACGGCCTGAGTATATCCGGAACTCTGATGTTCCAGGTCAGTCTAAATGACGTCATGGAGATGGAAAAACTCCGTACCGATGCAGCCGTAACTACGGCTGAATGTGCACCAAGTCCGTCGGTAGCGGCCTTGACATCGGCAACGATATCTTTGCTCTCCTTGAAGTCGATCCAGACATCAGCACCGAGTTTCTTGCAAAGTTCCTTCTTTTCAGCACCGCTGTCTATAAAAACGGTGAGGAAGACCTATAAAAAGAACGTGCATGCACGTACCGATAGCAATAACGCGGAGTCCGCGAACTTTGGCATATTGAATGGCTAGGGGAATCGGATAAGCACAGGAACCGAAGGTACAGGGTAATCAATGTACCAAGATGGCCCAGACCTCCTCCGGCACCTGGTAAAACAATCCAGTCGCCAGCGTTAGTCTGACTGTATTTAATAGCGCGGTAGACAGTGACACCCTGTATTCAGTTTCAGTCGTTCAGCGAACTAAGTGATATCTGGCGAGGATTAGCCTTACAGCGCAAAGAATGGAGGCTGCCTCATCGGATGGGAAGCCTTCAGGAATTGGGGTGACGTGGTTGACAAATGAAACAGCATATTCAGAGAACGTTCCGTCGACGTTGAAACCACTCAGTTTAGCGTCCAAGCAAGCTAAGGAACCAAAAATAAGCTTCTTGATGCCCCGCACGAAGAAGCATCACTACTTACTCTGCTCACGGCCATTACGGCAGTCCTCGCAGTTCAGGCAACTGTGGGGGAACAGAATCAGACCGGCAAGATAATGAAAATGAAAAGATACCGACGAGTCGGCAAGCCACTTGATGCCAACGCGATCACCGAGTTTCACCGGGCAGTTGGCAGTGTTGTCTCCAAGAGCGACAATGATACCGACACCTTCGTGTCCACCGATGAGGGGGATGTTCGCTTTCAAGGGCCAGTCACCTGAGACACGGACGTGAGAAATCGATACCGGTAAAAATACTCAATGGTTCTTACCCAACGCGGCGTGGAGATCAGTATGGCAGCAGCCTACGGATCAAGGTCATGGATCAGCGGTGATGAGAGCGTTTTAGGCGCCTGGGAACGCACCGGTGGCTTCCATTTTGACGAGACATTCTCCGGGGGCCAGCTCCGACTGGGTCTTGACGGGCCAGTCCTTCTTGATCACAATACTTCCTCCGGTTTCCTCGATAATGGCAACTCTTTGAGTCTTGGGAATCGTAAAGTGGGTAGGCATAGCGGTATGATAGAAGGAAGGGCGGGAGAGGCGGTTGAGAGATGTAGCGGTTAGGGGACGAATTATTTGGGGGTAAGCGAGACGAAGAAGGCGTGAACTGGGGCCCTTAGGAATGAAGACGCTCATTTTTATACCGAATCGCTGGCAATACACTCTCGGGGGTACTGAGAATGATGTGACGTTGGTGGGCTGGTCAAGGGTCTATTTATTGTCCAGGTGACCTCCAGATTGGACCTCGAATTCGCAATTATGTTGGTGAACGCGCTTACGCTTGCTTACGCGACGGCGTGGCTATTCTGGTTTATTCTTTCCGGTCCAGATGCGGCTCGAATTTCATCCCGTCATGATTGGATATGGTTGCTCTTCCCCTGATTGGCTGCTGTCAGTGCGTCATCGTTATATGTCACGCTCGTACCTTGGGTGATTTTGTGGGACCACAGTAAGAATTATTGTATACCTGGTATTAGCGCCCGAAGACTGTATTCCGGCAAAGTAAAGACCGGGGCTGCATCGATAATCCAGCAAGAAGCCACTCGCGATCGGATGATCGATCCCAGTAACAACGCGTCAAAGAAATCGTAATGTCGTTACGCCAAAACGGTTTTATGCCGTGGCGGATAGTCTGATAAGCCTTCATTTGGATTTACATCTTCGGGACATGTGCCAAGCGCGTCCTGAGGGTACACGCTGTATACTCATTCCCCACAAGATCTCTTGGCCCCATGTGGTATAGAACGTCTCTAATCGATGATTTCCCCGAGATGCGCAGAAGTAGGGCCAACAACGCAAGGAGCAGCTGATCAAATTGTAGGAAAAAGTCGCTCCGACGGAATAGGACGGAAGAGCACGATTCCATTAGTATAGCCCCAACGCGCCCGTGGCGCGCCTTAATTGACCAAAAAACATGGGGTATCGTTGGTGGCGTTGTTCACGAGGAAACATTAGCATGAGCCATCAGAGACCATCACTTACCCCGCACTGCTCCCCCGCAAGAATACTATCGTTCTGTGGAACAAAATGCTCGTCAGAAGAATCAGAAGAAAGATACGGGTAAATTTTAAAATTATATGACACTCCGACCGGAATTCTCATACCGTCGTACCCATAACGAATTCGTCCCCGCTTAATTCTTCATCGGAATCAAAGTCGCTCCCCGCAATGTCATCTTCTTGTCGTACAACGACGGTGCCACTTGTCGTCTCGTCGTCTTCTTCATCCATTTCTCCATCCATTTCATATTCCCCCACAGAATTCTCCGCGTCGTTCTCAGCACCCGCTTCATCAAGATCTCCATCGGCGCCCTCCATATCATCCTCCTCATACTCCGAAGGGAAGGCTACATCTTCTTGGGTTGGATCCCAGGATCCCTCTCGAGTCGTTGGATCATTTTTGTGGGCGTCCTCATCTTCCTCAGATTCAGACTCATAGGCATCCCAGACATATCCGATAGGCGGCCTATTCCATCCGCCGTACGTGGGGTCTAACGCGGCGTCCTCAGCTTTCCTGATCAAGTCGTATTCCCAATAAGAACCGACCGCATTGGGTTTACCATTCACCTCAAAGTCAGGGACATCGTCGCCTTCGTCGGCGGAGTCATCTGGATCCTCATGGTTTTCTGCACCGGCAGGGCCGCTTTTTGACATGGGCCTGGTAATCCACACAACCGGATATATTGATGGATCTTTAACAAATGTTTCCCAGCGTTCTGAAAAACAGTTGGAGAACTCCGACCGTAGAGGGTAGATGAGCGCGTCCTCGAGTAGGTCTATGAGGAATTCTTTCCCATCCACATCGTTGGGGTGAAGCTGAATTCGACGGCCTAGGAAAATTTTCCATTCATCGGTTTCTTCCATTGCTGGATTTCCAACCAGGTCGAACAGATCCTCATCCGCCCGGGCCACGATACCGTGCTTCCTGGTGAACCTGAGCTTATACCTGAGGCACATAGCGACTGTGGCACCGCGTCGCATAAGGGATTGAAATTCCGTTGAGGAGTTCGCATAGGTATCAGGCACCGGAAGATTTGGTAGCAAGACGTCTAAAGGAGTCGTTCCACGCCGAACAAGGACGCGATCCAAGGACATTGCACAATTTTCATCGGTCGGTGCAGCTTCTCCAAGCATTTCGTCGTGCTCCTGTACAAATACATTAGAAGCTGTAGGCATCAGTAATTCTCCCACTCACCTCAGTCCACTTAAAAAATGCGGCGCAACCTTGGCATACGCCATCAATTACCTCGTAGTGACACTTAGGGCAGCGATAGACACTATCCGCGTCATCCCACACAAGTTCTGTTTGCAAAATAACATTGGAGTCGACTTCTTCATCAGACGCGTCGCTTTCTTGGCTGGCCATGTCGTAGTCCACATCAGATTCGTTACCGCTGTGTTCCTCGCGGCCATGATTGCCGTTATTATCCACAAAGACCCGAAGAGCGCTTCTTAGCTGCGCGGTTTCCTGAAAGAAAGGCCCTGAGACGCGTCAACGAAGCGAAGAAATCCAATTACGCGTCTGGATTGAGCTAGGAGCCGTTGCAATCTTTCATTTTCGCATTCTAGTGGAAGAGACATAAAAGGGCAACAAGAACAACGGGGAGCGAGTGACAGAGAAGGTTCAAAGGCCAAGGCGACGCGTATCGTGACACGAACATTGCGTGCAAATGTATGTCGTTGTTTACTATCGGACCTACAAAGTTTAGTACAAACTTCCTTCTTCGGGTGCTCCACTGGGTTGGACTTTCACCTGGGCATCAATTCAGTTCTTTCTCCGCCTTGCTGGCCACAAATCTGCACCGATCTCCGTCCTTCTGTGGTTCCAATTCAACAAAGCTGCCACTCGCCGTAGTAGTATTCTGTTGCAGTACGATTTGATCTTTGCTGTCGGCGGCGTACCCATTCCAAACAGGGGAACGTTTAAGCTTGAAGGTATTAGGGTTCTTGGCGCGTACGAAGGATAACCAATATGCAATCAGTTCTTCCGCAAAAGCTTTTTCCTCGGCTGTCATCGGAGAAAATGTCGTTGTCCCATTGAATCTAATTGTGATGTGTTTAAGGAAGAGTTTGAATATCGTGATCATGTGAACGTCGTACGTACCCAGTGTTGGTACCAAGGAACATCATCCAATTCTCTGCGGCATGTGCAACGGTAGTCGTATCTGAACTGGTTGGATTTGGCTGATTGTAGCGGTAAGCCCAGCTTTTCAACCCAGCACTGGAATACGCTGTTCCTAAAATGGGACGCTAGTGACAGAAAAACATAAGCATGACAGCTTCCAGAAAAATGTTTGTTCACGCACTGCGCATATGAACACCGTCTCTCCACCCAACACAAACAGTCTCTGAAGTTCTGAATCGAAGTCCGAGGAAGGGTAGGCCTGCACTCAACCCGAACTTGGCATCAGAAAAAAAAACATACTCCACGACATAAAGAGGTAATCACCGCGAGGTACTCATCCACGTCCACGTCGTCCAATCCAGGGTAGAAATGTTTTAATGTCTGGCCAATATCGAGACTCGTCACAGACGTTTCGTTCGATGTTGAGCTAGGTTTAACATGAGCTTATTCTCTTTGAATTCGTAGAGGATTGGATGATGACCCAACAATGAGGGGGACGCGAGCAAAGCGTCCCGAGACTATGGCTGTCGTCGGATGTTCGGTCAAAAAATTTCCATCGATGACGGGGTGAAAAGCGTAATATGGACTGGAACTGCAACGAAATCAGCTAGTTGAACGTACATACGAACCGTTTGTACATACAAAGAAGAGTCTTGAGCCCGAGAGAGATCGCCAATGCTAGCATTCCGTAGACAGCCCATCTGAGAGGCAAGATCGCCGATCCCACATCCAGTTTTTCCCGCATAGAAGTCAAACAAGGGCTGAAAATAGCAAGTCAGTGGACATAGATATCCCACTGCTTAAGCCACTTACTTTTTGTTGCTCCGGAGAAGGAAGTGCTGCGCGGTACACACTTTGGGCTATAGCACCAGAAAACAACTGCTCTCCTTCATGAGCGACAAGATGTAGCTCTACAGACGATCCACCAGCGCTCTGGCCGTTGATAGTTACACGCTCGGGGTCTCCACCAAACGATGATATGTGTTGCTTCACCCATCTGAGTGCTTGGATCTGGTCAAGAAATCCCACGTTCAGGTCACCATGCTCGGAGGAACTGGCGAAGTCTGGGTGAGCCAGAAAACCGAATGAGGAGAGGCGGTAATAGACAGAGACGATCACGACATTGGGGCTTTGATGTATCCAATGATCGAAAGGCCAATTAGCAGGGTTCCCATAGATGTACCCCCCACCGTGAATATATACCAAGACAGGCACTGCATAGGAGGCAAGTCATGCGCTCAGACCGAGGTTTACTTCCGCGCTCAGCTGACTTACAGTTCCAGCCATTTGTCGGAGAATAGATGTTAACCTTTAGGCAATCCTCGCTCCCTGCGCCACCGGCGTCACCGTCTAGGAAAAAGTTAATGTGCAGATCTGCCAAGGCAATGAAATAAAGGAATAAGTGCCTCCCGTAGTGCCTTGAATGCAAGGCTCCGGATAAAACGTAGCGTTGATCGCCTGCTCGCGTGCCTCGGTCGCGATGCGCCCCGTATCCAAAGGTACAGGCGCACGGAAACGTCGGTCACCTAGGGGCGGCTCCGCATATGGAATACCAAGATAGGCAACTGTGTCGGGATAGGAAAGATTACCAAAATATTTGGCGTATCCTGTGTCGACGACGCGTCTTTCGCCTCCAGTCGAGGCAGAAGACACGAAGGTATTCGCAAAATGGACAAATAAAAAAACGACGACCTTGGCGAGAAGCATTCTGTTTTAGGACTCAGTGGGGGCGATGTACTACAGTTAATGGTTCAGCTGCACTCATTTTTATGGTGAGCCCTCGAAAAGAACTTCTCGTGCGAATTCACTCGGATTATCGGAAGCCTCTTGTGCTTCATGTACGCGTGATACTGGGGGCCCGGGACAAGGTCAAGAGGTCCGTCTGTGGATGCAGGACGCGCGCGTTTGAATAGCTGGACGTCACAAGACAAAGCCTAGTCATTCGAAGTAGAACTCTCTGGTGAACTGTTCTGATAATATGCCTCGGAGAGCGGCAAAAGGTCGACTGGTGGTGATGGTTAGATGACAATCGTCGGGCCGGCGTTTCCGTTTGGATGGGAGCATAGCGGGGTTAGTACTTGAGATATCTGATTAAGTAGAAGATGAAGATGATTGTGCGGCACAGGTGAAACAAATTCTACCGTCAGTATGGGAAAAAGTCAAGGTAAGCGAATCACATACGGTATGGAAATCAGCGAACGTCAGTGACTCCGTAGTCAACATGTCGAGGGATTTTCCTTCTTGCCAAGCGCTATTTACAAGACGGTCCCATGTTCTTTATAATTGTACTGGCAGAATCCATCAAAATGGCTCCAAACTGCGGCAAATTTCTTCGGTCCGGATGACGCAGGCTCTATGCACTCGCACTCTGCCTGATGTGGGAGCGTTAATCTCGCAGTCCTAGGCACAAACGGCGACTACGAACCGGAAGCAAAAGAAAAACGTTCAGGCACAGGCCTTGACACGAAACGTTTGACTTCGCGAACTTTTCAGCCCCCCCCCCCTTCCCGAAAAACACATGCAGCGATCTCACCTTATGATTGTCTGAAATATTACACTCAGGTGACACAGTCAAGCGGCCGTTGTGGACGTCAATGGACACATCATTTTGATTCCGGGGAAACTGAAGCCTGAGGTGGCGTCTTCCTGAAGATCCATCCTAAAGGAGAAGGGGTTAGAGAAATACAGGTGGACGCAACGCGCTTCAAGAACCGTCGGATAAGCGTCGTGGTTGTTGACTTTAGTCGCCGGTGGTCGCTGCAGGTGCCCCATCAGGAAGCAGCCTCAATGGTAAGCAGCCCATAAGCATAGAAGACAGACATCGATGAGATGCGGATTGCGTGCTTGAGCAGTGACGTGGCTAGCCAGGGATGCACACTGCACTTCTCTACAGCTCACCACGTATCAAGAACCGGACGAAAAATCTAGAGAGCAGGCGACGGGTCGAGCTTCGATCACATGATCCCGCCCGCCTCGAAATTGAATAAATGTCGACGCGTTTTCCAATGTATGTGTGGAAAAATATGAGTATTCTGTGCCGCAGAAATAAGAACTCATAGGTATCTGCGGAGGCACTGGGTCGCTGACTCCAGAATGCCCCACTTGTCTTCGACAACGTTCGTCGAGTTCTCTGGCTGTACTCGTTACCTGTAGCAGAAGGTTTGAGCAAGGGTCTAGGGATATACAAGACACTCACGCCTTCATCTCGCCGAGCACACAACCAGCAATGTGCGGTATTGCTATGAACCCTTCTGCAACTTCAGCCGTCTCTTCGAAGCATTCACTTCCTGCCAGCCAACAAATACAGGCTGTCCAAGGCGCGAAATCTTCCGTCTTGAAGCCAAGGAAAATCACTTGTTCTGGCTTCAAAGTCATTTTCTAACTTGATTTTTCTTCGACGCAGGATGGATCTCCCTGAAGACGAGGCTAGGAACCCCGTGACTGCGACTTTTGAGATGCATGGCCTCAAGAAAGAGGATGTGCAGATTGAGATGCACGCCGGCCGCCTGGCCATTTCGGGGGAGAGTAAATCTCGAGAGGGGGGAGAATGGCTACACTGTCCGTGAGCTCAAGTATGGCAAGTCCCGAGGACATCGAGGCTGCCTTAGGGATCTGAGATATTTGAATCGTGTCAGCTCTCAAAGACGTGTAGAGTTTCTGACTTCGTACGCATGAATAAGAGATCAAAGTCTCCGTTGATAACGGTCTGTTGACGATGGTATTTCCGAAGGAGGCTCCAGAGACGATATCTAAAAAGATTACAATTGCCTGAACAGTTTCTAGCCTGAAGGGGGAAAAGGTGTATATCGCTGTATTTCTTTGACTATAATGAGCGTTGAGGAAGGCAAGCCGTGATACTAGGATGGCAATATCATGACATCTACATTGTAATGCATAGCGATTCTCGGTGTGTGTTTCCGTTACCAAGGAGAGCTCACAGTTCCCCACAGTACCAGTCATCAGGATGTGCAGCCCGGGCCGTTCATTCGGTCAGCTTCCTGACCTTCTGCAGAAGACTCGCTAGATATTGGCATCGGAACGAAAGTCAACTCTTCGCTATGAAGCAACATTCTACGATAGACGCAATGCTCTATCCGAAGCGGCGGTTCACTAAAAAAGTCACCGATAATCAAAATTCCAGTTGGGCATTTCAATCTGTAAGGGAGAACGATAAATGCACGGTATAATTTCTGATGATACAAGAAAAAATAATTTCATCACCTAGACAGTCCCTGAGAGATTATATGGTGTTTGTGTTGGTCCAGGAAAGAGGGAAGTCGGCATTTCCCGGCGGACCCGACGCTTGTTCTTCTCCTACATTGTTCTACATATAAGCTGCCGCGCAACTACCGCCGCTAATAATCGAGTCTTCTCTGCCACCCTGCTACAATTGAAGAGGACGTAAAATGCGGATCGAATCTGGGGCCCAATTTTTTTGAAAAGAAAAAAAACCTTGAAAAAATTTACTAGTCAATACCGCATCAGTCGAAGATCTCAGTTGCTGCCATAAAATAACATCGACTGTATCCTCGGGCACCTGTTCGACTCGGATTCTGACAACACTGCGCATCTGCAGTCTAATCTGGCTCCACAGACGTTTATCCGTCTCTTCCGCTGGCGGAGTCAATACAATAGAACTACTCACAAGATGTCTAGTGACTATATCGCACGTCGAGTCCCTTGTTGCGGAACATGATTTTTTCTGCTCCTTCTTGCGTCATTGACGTCCCTAGGACGAAGGCATTTTGTCCAAATGAACGGCAGAAGCGCACGTCTGGGTCCCTGCTCCGCCTATCGAACACAGCTGCCATCTTGTCTAAACTTCATTTGGGAGAGCTTCGGCTCTGGGGCACATTTTACTTCGCGGCACTGCGCGAGATTGTGTGCTCATCCCCTTCAGTAAAGTTCCTCTTTCTGTCCCGTACAGCTGCCGTACAAGGAAGCCCGACGGAAGGCCCCCTCCCTTCAGCATGACCTTGACCCAATGATTATCAGATCCAACAATATCGTTCTGCGGATTCTCTCGCATCCTTGTACAACCCCTCACCTTGTGTTCGTTCCTTGGCAAGCTAGCCAAAACTAGTGTCGCAGACGGCTCCAACGAATATCCCCGAATATTAGGTACCCACCCCAGTGGTTTCTCCATGCATGGGCGTATGCTTCCATCTGACCTTGGTGCGTCTTACATTTCATTGAGCCCGCCATCTTGATGACCAATAGAGGCAATGTTCAATATGTCTTCTCATACCGCCTTGCGTTTCCTCTTCGTCAATCTCCAGGTCCCAAACCAAAGTATCTGCGTGGGCGAGATATCCTCATCATGCGTACTACCGGGGCTAGAAACTGTCTTCATACACACCTCACAGTCGCTACCGGGCCGGAAGCATGCGATCCCGCGGAGCTCCTCTCGCTAACAATTTTCTGTCAGAGATGCGTGCTTTCTGTCTCTTCGCATGACACTTGTTGTATGTCTTTGTACGTATATTCAAGAGCGTGCAGCATTCTTGCTGGATCGAGGACAGTTGAATAGATTTGTAGGTATTAAAATACAGTGGCCGCGCCCTCCACTTCCCAGCGCCGACTCGGAGCTCAAGCTCCGTTTTCCGCCAAGGAGAGGCAACATTAGCACGAACATTGCGTACGTTTCCTTCTGAAAGCGTCTTGGCCATCATTGTATCTGACAACTTCTGATTTTCGGAGACCAAAAGATAGTAACCCCAAGCAAGAACAAATGTTCCTGCGAACCGGGGTTTTTTGGGCAATCTTTCGATCGATCTGTAGGACTCAGGAGAGATTGTGAAACACGCATGCCTTTGGTGGTCCTGAATGAAACTGTACTTCTGCCACTTGGAGATATTCTTCTGTTTATATCTAGCTAGGGATGTCACATCAGACGCGGGGTCCCACAGAACTACGACATCTATCCTCGTCTATCTCCATCCCAGCAATCAGCTACCTGTTCTCAGAAGTCTATTTGGAGCGTTTGATAACGCTCAATCGACAAACTCTGGATACATCTCCATCGTCGGTTTTGCATCCCAGATATAACAAATTGATAACAAAATGAGCGCGACTCGGTGTTGACTGTAGGCCTTTTGTCCTTTCTTTAACTTCACTTCTGAGCTACTTATACCGATAGAGTGCGGAGACAAGACCTCGGACGAAAGGTGTCAGCGAATTCTGGGGTCATGGTTTGAAAGAGGCTTGTGTCGTCAACAACGTTGGTCCAACGACACTCAAGGTTCTTCCCTCTTCCTTGAAAGGTTCACGCCTACGTTCGTATGGATTGATCATTAATGCCGATAAAATTTCTTGTTGGTGTTACTAACGGCTTTACGATGCGGTTTCAATAGGGCCATGCTTATAGACAGGAAAAACGACGCTTTAAAAGTACCACGGCCCACTGAGGATCTTTTTCCCATAGCCTTAGACTCGGAACAATCGGCGCAGAGCGGAGACGCGCGTTCGCGTCCTATCGTTATCAAATTAACCTGCTATATTGAGCAGATCCGCTCAAATTTCTAAGCCTTTACTCTTTGTTTACTTCCAGGACCTCCTACTCGTCCACTGGAAAACCTCAGGAAATTCCTCCTGACATCTTCTACGAAATCATCCTCAAATACGGGGTGAGAGATCTGACTTTTTTGTGGACAAACTGCCGTCAAGTCTCGCGCAATTTCAGAGAGGCAGTCGAACGCGTCTTTGTCATTAAACATTTAAAAAAGACGTGGATCCACATCGATCCTGGTTAGTCTTCGTATCATTTTTTCATACCAACATATCCTCATCCTGTTTTTTCGAAACTCTAGGCGAATGGTACTCTGAAGACCACGGCAAAGTCTTTCTTGTTTCTGAATTCAAATTTTCACGTCTCGACCCTATCAACCTCTCGCGCGATATACAACGACGAACAATGCCATGAAGACTTTCACAACGAGTTCGCTCATCAACGAGCCTTTCGACTCGACCGGCTATTTCCGGCGCATCTCCGACTTGCACTACCTCCTCCGTTGCATGATTCGCGTGCAAAAACATCGGCTGGCTCTGTAGTCGACCAGTAGTAGTGACCAGGAAAAGAGATATACTGTGGTTCTTGTGCGTGTCTGATTCTTTTCCCTACGAGTCTCGTTCATGCTCATCTTTTCATCACGGTGTAGTTCATGGTAGGGTCGGAGCAGGCGCGCCTCAAGCGACGCTAACTAGAGCATAGTTCGAAGACTTTGCTCCGGTTTCTTCTCATCACTCACCCGACTTTCCAACCGGAAACCCTTCGTCTGCTTCATCGACTACCAGTCACAAGGGTCTGACATAGCTTCGTACATTACCGCCGCTGCACGGGTCGCGTAAGAATGTCTCTCTCAGCATTGGTACCAATTCATCTTTCGCTCGCTCCAGCCATCAAGACGTTCCCAAAATCCATCGACTGCTCGTAAAATGGACAGCCGCTGCTCTTCATCTGGATCCTTCAGATACATCGTTATTGTCTCCCCTAAGAGGTTACGAGCGACCTCTCTCCGTATGTTCTACGCTCGGCGCTGTTGCGCTGACGGGCGGCGGAAGATATGGGACGCGCTCATGGAGATTCCCGGCCCAGGTTCCAGTGGCGTTGATTCCTCGTCGGCTGTGCGTGCCCATGATGAGGAACTGAGGATCGTGTGCAATACCAGGGTGTGGTTGAAAGGCTGGTAGAGTATGTAGGGTGGGTGGAGGAGAGATTTGAGGAGGCGCGGAGCAGTGGGATAATGTGGTTAGACCGTCTCCTTTTCGAGATGCGTCTTGCCAGTGCTTCTTTCCGAGCTAGGCGCTATGCGGACCTCCATGAAGATGTCTTATGCGGATTAATCCTCGTGCCATTACCTGCATAGTTCTTCTTGGAAGCCAGAACTCAAATAAACGCAGTGTGAAATCTCGACAGTGAAACATATTTGATTCACCTCGAGCGTCCAAACTTGGTGCATACATGCTAAGCTGACAGGAAAGGCGGGTGACGTGAAGGGGAATGATCATAGCGGGCCATATGTGGGAATGATCGAAATGGGAATCTGTGGCTGGTGGGACTAGCGTCTTAGATGCGCAGAAACATTCCCGACACATCGTTTACCAGTTTCGTTAGCAGGCATAATGGATACATTGGTTCTGTAATAAATCAGATTCAAATTACACTTGCTCCTGGAGCGATCCCCTTATCCTACCATTTCATGACCCGTACTTAAGTTTCTGCTTTCTCGGATATATTTGCAGATAACTTTGAATTCACGGGACTGAATGAATGACCAAACCGTAATCTACTCACCTAAAGCCTGAGATCTTCAATAACTTCAATAAAGGCGATGAACAGTAAACATCAAGTACTTTAAACACACCAAAAGTTCAGGGTCACTCGAGAGTCGAGTAGTCAGTCATGATGATGTTATTGATGTATATTTTACGAATTTGAATTTTGTGTGCCAAAACCAAAGATAGTTATACTAACGGATTCTGTCAGACAGTATAACGACACCAGCAGGATTTGAACCTGCGCACTCAAAGAGTAACAGATAGCAAACATTGCAGGTCATTCTAATCTGTCGCCTTAACCACTTGGCTATAGTGCCATGAAAGGAATTGCTCAGCGGTACAGGTTGGAGGAGGGCGATCAGGCTAGGAGTAAGCAAATGGGGTGGCCCCGTTTCGGACTTACCCTTGCACTGTGATTACACTCCATGTCAATACCAATATGACTGTTAGCTACCAATAGACAACTTTTCGCATCATGTCTCATTGTCTATGTCCAGAGCAATGTTGTCCACCACGTAGCCCTTGGATGTCATGTATCCAAGTCATATCCACTCACAGGCATCTTCACCACGTCTCTAGTTGTATGAGCAGATACAGCTTAGGCAAGGTTATACTGTGACAATGGGAAAGGGACCAGTGAAATGGAGCAGTGTACAGGAAGTGCCACTCCTGGTAACCACCTGAATGCGGCCATTTGACATTTGAACCTAGATGAAGGTGTCAGATCTCGACAGTAACAGACAGCAAGGATCTCATACCAAGGATTCCATCACAGTGCTGTGTTCTCTCTCATTTTATGCTGCTTGGACCTCCTTCCCACCATCCAAGCCTCTTGCACTTTGGATCAAAATAAAGGACCAGTCAATATTGTGTTCTCAGTGGCTCAAGTCGAAGGACATCTGGGCAGGTAAATCAAGATGGATCTATTTTGTCTGCTTGATAGCAACCTATAAAATCAAGGCCCTGATGTATAGAACAATGGAGAATTCTATTTTCAGGACAGTGTATTTGACATGCAAGGAAAGAGGATGTGATACTAACAGTAAGATGATCTTCTTTGTGGCCTAGGCGACTTCATAGAGTGAATCTGCAAGTTGGGTGTCAATGGGAGATGCTGGTTGTTCAGTTTGCCAGTAATTGTTGAAGAGGTGTCTGAGTGCACAGAGCTAGAAATGCAACAGCATCAAAGACACTGATCACACCCACACCCAACACTACACACACAAACATGCTCAAGTTTGTGGGGGGATTCTAATGCGATGAAAGTAGTGAACCAATACAATTGAGTTCTCAATATCTCTAAGATACACATGAAGCAATAGTGCTCATATAATATCTAGACTTCTCTAAGTCCAAAGGCTTTTCTCAAGAACAAGAGGGTGTGACTTCCACCGCTGGGCCTCAAGGCAAGGGTGTATAACAAGACACAGCTTTGTTAAATGTATCCACAGCTCTCTAGAAATTGCGCGCGACTCTAATAAACACAGCACACAACAAATAAAACACAAAACACGACTTAAAGCACTGCACTCTAAGCAGAAACCAAATCCTACTAAACTCAACACACTAATAACCTTGCATGTCACACACTAAACCAAAAACTTCACAAACACATGGAGAATTGTCTACACTGACATGAAACTCTGAAACTTCCACAAGAGCCACAGTACCGAATACAAGACTGACCTGCTCCGGTTATATCAATACCCAGTATTTGCACACATTTGTTTTTACTATATAAAGTAGTATGACCCCAGAGACATTCTGTGCTACATATAAGGCAAGTAAAAATTCATTCTAGTTTATTTGAAAAGGAACCAATTTACTATGTATTTTTATGTACATAGATCTAAATGTGATAATATTTTTTTTTTCAACAATCGTGATATTCAAGCAATAAAAATAAATCCTTGTGACTGCAAATAAGGATGCTGTGTCAAAAGTTGCTTACCCCTTTGCATATGGTACCCTCATAGTGTCGAAGGTTAGCATGACTAACCGCACATCTTGTTCCATGAGGAGCTGGTAAATACCGATAATGCATGAGTGTGTGGAAGAAGAGCTGCCTGAACTTTGACAACGTGTAATGGTCCATTCCATATCGTCTATCTCTTGTACTTTCTAGAGCACAGAACCATATGTGTCACTTATCTAGACCACCTTCCTTATCTGTTGTTAATCCTTCTACATTTGTTTCCTTACTATCATACCTTTACTACTGTCTATGGGACTACCGTTATTCCATTCCTTATCTTAAATTACCAATACAAGACCCCATATAGTTCAGTACCTAGTGGTTAAATATCCTTGACAATCATATAACCAATCCCAGTTCCGTTGTGCGCCTATCAGTGAACTTAGAAACAAGAACCTTGAAAATCTTTGCTGAGCAATCTTATCGAGCTCGATAGAATGATTTGTCAGCACTTTGCCATTGAGCTCGATTGAATGCTTTGTCAGCACAGCCATTGAGCTCGATAGGATGCTTTGTCAGTGATTACCATTGAGATTAATACAACCCAGGCCCCCAATGATTTCGACCCAAAAGAAATGCTAAAATTAAGTAACATGTTCATGGGGAATGTATCAATTCATTCTATGCTTGATGTCCAAAATTTCTTCATGAAATCTCAGTCCACTATATTTACATTTCCCCCCAAACTCCCTTTTCCCACATTGCACCCTTCCCCATCTTGATCACCTTAATATACATACTATAAATACTTTTTGTATAACACACTTCCACATGATGACAACTTTTTCATCATTGCTCCTGCTCTTGCATAACAGGGCTTCCCCCAGGATGATGATATCATGTTGGTCCTGCTCGGTGATCTGGAGGTAGTATTAGTTGGTGTTTCATGTCATAAATAATTCCAAGGGAATTCAAACCTTCCACAATTGCACTAGTTCATATAATCCATGACCTCTAAATAGCTCCTTTGGGGAGTATAGATTTACCCCATACAAAAGTTGTAGGTAGCCTTGCAGGCCCAAAGAGTAGTCGACATCATTCGACTAATCTTGGCCTGAAAGGCCAACTACAACTGGCACATGAGATATTGAATTTACACTCCCTTAAATTGATATATATGGATGTCATTACCATTCATCAAAGATGTTGATGTCAAGACCAGGATGGTTCATTGAGGAAACTCTTGTGTCTGATGGTAGGAATTAGTAAGTATGACCTTGCTGTTAATGACCTCCCACCTAACAGATGTTAGTGGGAATGCTCTCAGATTGGGAATCGGAAAGTGTCACACTGGCCTTGACTGCTGGTTGATTCTTTGGGGATGGCTACAAGCTGTAAAAGCAGTAGAGGACAACAAGTGAGCAGCAGAACCCACAGCCACTGCCATGTCTGCACAATGATGAGTGTTGAATGATAAGGGTTGCTACTCACCCGTTCATCAGCAAATATGACTAATTAAGTCTTTAATATATATATTTTGCAATGCCTAAGTTTATGAATATGTGTTTTAAAGTGTTTGGTAAATTTATTTCAAAAGAGAAAATATTAATATATAACCATGTTAATCAAATGAAAATATTAGCTAATCAGACACTGACATATAAAGTCATAGAGGGGTACCAGGGGTTCTAAGGCACCGATCACAAAAAGTTGAGCAGGTCAGTCTTGTATTCGGTACCACAGGGTTTGAACCTATGTGCTTGAGCCTCTAACTGATCATAGATTCACAGGGTTTGAACCTATGCAATCCAGAGAAACCCCATCTGACAAGTCAAAGGGTTTGAACCTTTGCCAACCTGTGGAAATAACACAGAAGAGCGAGCACTAACCAAGCCAAAGGGTTTGAACCTCTGCTGCCTGTAATGTCTCGCATCACACAAATGCCCTCAAGAACTCAAAAGGGTGACCTTCAAGACACTGTACTCTTATTCTCTCACAGAGCGCAAGTCAAACCAAAACCAGAACCTCTGCACAGAGTGCCACACTATTTTCTTATCTAAGTACGTGACTCAATTCACACAATAGATATTAGGTATGGGTTGTATTCTCTCTCGAAGTTCCAAACTACTCTAAGTGCTAGAGCATGTGGCTGAAAAGCTTTGCACTATTACACCGGGGGGTTAAAACTTGTATTCTACATCTACACTACAGTATTTATACATTTCTACATCCTACACATTGATACAACCTAATACAGTACTGTTAGAACCTTGGAACATTATCCCTTGCAATGCACACACATTGTTATAGCATGCCCAGGGCTGGACACTTGATCAGAGGTCTATCTCAAGACCAGACTCTGTTTCCTCATGGTTGATACTCCACTTGCACTGCACTCTATGTGTTGGCATGTCACTCGTCATTTCCTCAGAGGATACTTGGAGTGACAACCAATCCTATAGGCTGTATCCTATTCTAATGTTGAGTTTCTAGGTTTCTCTGGTTGGTGGGGGATACCCGTGATAAGCGTGGGCACTGCACTCTTTGGCTAAACTGGTTTCTCTCTGAGTTATCTATACTGAGGCATTATTTGGGACATGCATTGATATGCCTGGTATCAGGCTACCCATAGATTTTGCGAATTTTATACAAAATACTGCAAACTACTAGCTGTACTAAGGACTAGAGTGGAGACTTTGCACTGCTAAGTCAAGTCATCTAGATCAGTGGTGGAGCACCTAAAACTGTAACAGAAGAGGAAGTAGAGAAGACATCTAGATGAGTCAACTCTACAAGCCTTTCAAGATTACTTGCTACTTTCCGTTAAAACAGACTCCACATAGTCACCACACAAATGGGACCTCACTGTATCTAGGTGAACCCAAAAACCCAGAAGTTAGAAAAACTGAACTAGATTTAGCCTGTCAAACTCAACAAATCTGAAGCCCACCTTGAATATCTACTGAGTCACGATGGAACCAAATTCCTCCATGGACTTAGTCTAAAAAGAAATGAATGAGAAACCCTGAACCCTGAATGAAAGAATAGCCTAGTCAGGATCCGAGGTACCAGTCTAGATTGTGCAAGTGATTATGAACAAATACAATCTCAGTACCTCAATCAATCAATGATCGGTGGTTACATCCACTAAGATACTAAGCAATTAAACAAGTACTGAATGGATAGCCACATGGCACCATAGGAAAAACAGAGGCAGGAGTGCCTATGGACCAGTATTGTTAGGATCATGCCAATAGAATGAAGTGAAAGGAATGCACACTGTGGAATCTGCGGAGTGTGTGGGGCTTGGCGAAGCTATTAGCAACGTCACCCTTGGGTCAAAGCCCAAAGAAGGATTATGGACAGAGTCCGCGGGATTATGATCTCTAGGATCAAAGGTTAAATCCAACAGCTATCGGAGTCCATGGACGTAGAGAGATGGATTATGGCTTGAAGGCTGAAGAGAGTGAGGACGAGAGTTATTGGGCTAAAACAAGTTGATATTTGAACTGAGGTATGTACTACTAATTGTACAGCTTATATACTAAGACGGAGTCCGACAGGTCGGGGTCTGGAATAGTGTAGGTATGGCTAGAGTGACATGATCTGGAATGTTCTGTATCTAGAGGAGTCGAGTATTCCATGGACTCCGATATAACACCTACTTGCTACCGTGACGGGTTCTAGGTGTGATAAATGAATATATGAAATAAGTAAATGAAATAGAGATATGAAATATGAGATAGAAACTGGGATTCAGAATCTGACAGATTCTGATGATTGACTTGGAGCTGGTGGAGTGGACAATGGATGAGGTCCGTGGAGTCCGCGGCATGATTGTTACAGTATCCCCCCTTTAGTGTTCTTGCCCTCAAGAGCACAGATCCCGATGGCCGGGGGTGCCACATGGAATTTGTGAGTGAGGTATCACGTGATTTTCACCTCTTGACTTGCACCTGCCACTCCTGAGGATTTGGAGGTTGATGAACTGTCAGCATTCTACACTGGCAGGGATGACGAGGAGGAGGCGTATTGGAGCGCCGTGGAGGCCCACAAATTGTGGGTGGCTGAGAAGTTGAAGGCAGAGAAGGCCGCGGAGGCCATGGAAAAGAAGGCCCGTGAAAGGGCGAAAAAACTTTAAGAGCTGAAGTTGAGAAAGGAGGTGGAGGCCGCAGTGAAGCGGGCAGAGGAGGAGAGGCTGGCAAGAGAGGCGGAGGAGCAGAGGATAGCGGAAGAAAGGAGACTTGCTGCAGAGAAGCAGGCAGCAGAAAAGAAGAAAAAGGTGGCGGCTGCGGAGGCCGAAAAGAAACAGTTGGCTGGGATAGAGTCCGAGGCCACGCGAACACGGTGTTTGCTGCGAGAGCAGACCGAGTTGGCAAAGAAGGCTGCTGAGGGGGATGATGAGGAGACCATGGAGAATGCAGGTGATGAAAAAGAGAAGGCATGGGAAGAGTTGCACCGGCGAAGGAAGGAAAAGGGAAAGGCGAAGGCGACTTCGGTTGGGGCTGCGGGCCCTTCAAAAAAGAGAAAACAGTTGACAAGGTCAGTGGTAGAGGAGAGCGAGGAAGAGCCAACCGCGGGGCCATCGGAGGAGTGGCCAGCTAAGAAGGCGAAGGGAAAGGTTGTGGAACATGAGGAGTTCCATGGGTCTGGTAAGTGGACGCGGAACTTGGTGGATTGGTTGCTGAGTTTTTATTGCAGATAAATGTGGGCATTGTCGGGCCGATGGTGCCTGATGCATCATGTCCATGACAATGAGGTCCTGCGAACGATGCAGGATCCGCAAGGCAAAGTGCCTTTGGACAGAGGAAGCGGAGCCGTCGGCATTGGAGGAGGTGGTTGGCTTGCTGCATAGTTTGCATGCAAGGTTTGACGACATGGAGGAAAGGTTGGAGAACCTGGAGAAGGAGATGGCATCCATTGGGGGTCATGTTGATGACCTCGTTGACAATTTTGAGGAAGGTGACACCCTCAAATATCCTCAAGACTTCGTATCGGCGGTGTCCGCGGAGGAGTGGACAGCATCACTGGAGGAGCTTCGAGATTTGAAGGGGGTGACTCCGGAGGCCCTCCATCAGGCGATGCAACTTCATTTGGATCAAGATGTCGCCCAGGTGTTTCACGCACACCTGTCTTCCATGGAGTTTGATGGGCAAGATCCATTTGAACTTGCAAATATCGCGTACTGGCATGGAAGCCGTGGAGAGGGGGTGCTGGAGAAGCTGATCGCAGCCAGCAAGAGGTTTCATGAGACCCGCACACAGTTTTACCACCTCGGAGGGCTGCATATTGAGTGGGTACTCTGGAAGGAGTACCTGAAGGGGGGCAATGATTTTTTGGTGGAGGATTCTGATGGGGAGTTGGATGTGAATGAGGTGGCAAGGCCTGAAATGGCACTGGAGTCGTTGGCAGAAGGAGTACCTGGAATGGCGGAGTGGATGAAGAAGGTGAAGGAGAAAGGAAAGGAAGTGGATAGTGGAGAGGCCGGCGGGTCCATGGATGCCTAGCTTCTTTTTTATATATGATTTGGATGTTTTTAGATAGATAGGTAAGTATAGCGCACCTGGAGGGGCATAAATTGTAGATTTTTTTGGATGTCTTGAGAAATTGTATGAATAAGTGTGAAGTCAAGAAATGTGTCTGGCGGCATCCATTCCTGATTAGGAAATGAATTTGCAATAGTTTTCCAGAATTGTATTTGAAATTGGAGGGATGGATTCCAGTGGAAACCAATGGGATGAATGATTAAGAGGAATTAGGTGAGGTCTTGACTGAGACCTTGCGAATGGTGACCTTGGATAACGGTCCTGGTTTGTCTGGGTAACGACGATGGAAGTCTTCAATGTAGTCTTCCATGGAGAACTCTGTTGCAGGGATCCAGGCAACTTCTTCATCAGTACCTTCATAGTCCAACCATTGGACATGGTAGAGGAGTGGACAATGGAACCGACGGTCAAGCTTGGAATCAAGAATCTGTGCGATCTCGAATTGCTCTTCTCCGTTGACTTCCACGGGAGGTGGAGGTGGTTGGGTGCGATTAGGAATGGTATTGATTTCCATGGGTTCCATCTGTGAGACATGAAATACAGGGTGAATGGAACGGAGATCTGCGGGAAGTTTGAGCATGAAGGAATGGGATCCAGGCTGAGCAATGATATTGAACGGTCCGAGGAATTTCGCGGTAGGGTGAGTAGTCCTGATGTGTTTGGAATTAAGGAAAACCTTGTCACCTACTTTGAAATCTGGAGCTGGGGACCATCGTTTGTCCGCTTGGAATTTGTAATGAGACTGAGCATGAGTGATTTTGTCTCTAAGGAATTGGTGAAGATCGTCAAGGTTGACTATGAAATCGCAGGCCCGAGCGGAGGTGATGTCGCGTTCAGGGTACACCATGATGTTAGGATGGTAACCCTTATTAGTGAAGAATGGAGAGATTCTGGTGGAAGCGTTTGGAGCATTATTGTACATGAATTCAGCAATAGGTAGTAAGGTATCCCAATTGTCTTGTTGATATGAATAATAGATACAGATGTATTGTTCAAGGGTTTGGTTAGCACGTTCAGTTTGTCCGTCGGCTTCCGGATGATAACCAGAAGTGAAGTGAAGCTCCATATCAAGGGATTTGGCTAGGGCGTGAGTGAATTGGGAGACAAATTTGGAGCCGCAGTCAGAAGTGATGTGGTTGGGAATGCCATGCTTGGAGAAGACATGGGTGACGAAGAGCTGAGCTAGCTCTGAGGAATTGACGGTGTCATGAGTGGGAATGAAGATGGCTTGTTTACTTGCACGGTCGATAATGACAAGAATGGTGGTGAATCCGTTGGATTCTGGGAGCTGTTCAATGAAGTCCATGGAGATGGAATCCCACGGCTGTTCTGGTACAGGCAAGGGTTTGAGTAAGCCAAATGGGCAGTGTCTAGGTGTTTTGTTACGACCACAGGTAGTACAGGATTTGACATAGTGGCAAACAAATTCACGCATCTGGGGCCAGGTGTAATTCCGTCAGACTAATTCGAGAGTCCTGTTTTGACTGAAATGACCTGCCAAGATATGGTCGTGATTGTTTTGGAGGACATGAAGATGGAGGTCCGCAGAGTCTGGGACGTAGATGCAATTGTCAAGGCGGAGTATTCCTGACTCGTCTATAGACCACCAGGAAGGATTGGAAGGGGAAGAGGCAAGGCGGAAGCCTTCAGTCACCATGGAATCCGCGGGTTGTGCGAGCTTGATATCAGAATGCAATTGCTCTACATCCATGATTGCACTAGTATGGAGTATGGGACCTTCAAGAAAAGTAGCGTGGAGAGAAGCGGAGAGTTGCTCTTGAGTAAATACAGGGTGGAAATTGTGATGATTGACTTGAGCATATTGACTATCCCCCTCTTTTGGGTAGATGTCCCATCATCTAGTGAGTGTGTCCGGTTTCCCACCTAATTTTCCTGGATGGAATCGGATAACTAGGTTGAATTGGGAAAGGAATTTGGACCAGCAGACTTGTCGGCATGTAAGGACCTTGGTGGTAGAGAAGTACTCAAGGTTTTTGTGATCAGTAATGATGTCGATGGATTCCGCAGAGCCTTCGAGGTAATGACACCAGTATTTAAAGGCTTCAAAGATGGCGAGAAGCTCTTTATCATGGGTATCATAGTTGAGTTCAGCTCCATGGAGACTGCGGGACAAGAAGGATATAGGGTGAATTTCCCCATCATCAAGATAGATGGAGAGGATAGCAGCAATAGCGTAGTCGGAGGCATCGGTTTCCACAACAAGTTGACGGTCAGGAATCCAATGGGTAAGGATAGGAGCGTGAGTGAAAGCCTGTTTCAACTCGTTGAATGCAGCTAAGCATTTGTTGTCGAATTTCCATGGAATACCTTTGCATGTAAGACGTGTTAGAGGTAGAACAATCTCACTGTATTCGTAGATGAAACGGTGGTAGAAATTAGCGAAAACAAGAAATGATTGGATATCTTTGACCTTCCGCGGGATCGGCCAGTCAACAATAGCTTTGACTTTGTCTTCAGCCATTCGTAAGCCTTTGGGAGAGAGGATATAGCCTAGATATTCCACGGAATCCTGATTGAATTTGCATTTAGAACCCTTGCAGTAGAGCCCATTGGCTCGAAGTCTGTGTAGGACTTCACATACATTCTTTCGGTGTTCCATGGGATTGTCGGAGTAGATGAGGATATCGTTGAGGTACACAACAACAGAGACATCGAGCATGTCTGTGAAAATGTTGTTGACGAAACATTGGAAAGCCATGGGAGCATTGGTAAGACCAAATGGCATGACATGCCATTTGAAAGACCCATAGCAGGTATGGAATGCGGTTTTCCATTCATCTCCGTCGGCAATATGGACTAGATGGTAGGTGTGGCAGAGGTCGAGTTTGGTATATATGCATGTGGAACGCGCAGAGTCAAGAAGATCGGATATGAGGGGAAGTGGATAGTGGTCCTTTTTAGTGATTTTGTTAAGGCTGCGGAAGTCGACACAGAGTCTGAGTTCACCAGTTTTCTTCTTGACGAAGAGTACCAGAGCTCTGTGGGGAGAACATGTGGGAGAGATGAAACCATTATGGACATTATCGTTAATAAACTCGCGTAAGGCTTTGAGTTCAGATTCGGAGAGGGAATAGATGGGTCTGAGCAGAGGTGAAGAGCCTTCCTCAAGGTTGATCTTGAGATTGTAAGGACAATGCTTGGAGAGTTTCTCTGAGAGAGAGTCACTGAACACATCAGCAAAGTCATGATACTCCGGTGGAACATCAGATAGATCCGGCGGAGCCATGGAAGCGGCTTGGCCACTGACACTTGGCATAGAAGGTTGGAGTGTGAACTGTTGTGCACCCTCCTCTGCGCAAGCTTGTATGAAAGCAGCCTCGGAAATGATAGATATTTTGGGGGCAACTGAAGCAGAAAATGATGGGATGGATGGGTACGAGTAGATAGGCTCATACACTGGTGGAGTCCGTTGGGATCTTGGAGGTGGTTTGGATGGGATAGGACCTGAAGGGTCCTTGCAAGCTTGCGCTGTTGCGTTGGAGGCCACAGAAACATCTGGAATAGATGCACCAAATAGCTTTGAACGGAAAGTGATACTGTGCTTTGCCCAGTCAATCAATGGATTGTAGCAGGAGAGCCAGTTGTATCCCAGGATGAGGTTACAAGATGAATCAAGACGTGTGATGTAGAAGTCAATAGGAATGATATCTCCCGATGGGAATCGTACGGAGAGAGTAACAAATTGTGAAATGTGAGATCCAGCAGAGCCATCGAGAAGCCGAAGTTGTGCAGGAGGAATGGAGTTGGTAGGGATGTTGTGATCATTAACGTACTTCGAGTCAATGAAGCAATGGCTGGAACCAGAATCAACTAGAGCAAGAAAACATAGGATTGTGGATATAGGAGATCTGTCAGGCTCTGATCCGGAGCCGATTTCACTGGATAGGGATATGGTAAGGGAATGGTTGGAAAGAGCGGCGGCATTGAGGGTTACGATCTCCGAAATACAATGACAGTCAACGCAACCCTGTCCTTGCATGGAGGAAGCAGGGTTGCTCTCTATTTTTCCGACTCTGAAGGAGCCGAATCAACAGAGGCAGGAGTAGGGTCCAAGACCTCAGCTGCACATCCATGTGCGGAAGCCGCAGATTTTCACTTGTTGCAGTCCTCGGTCTTGTGTTTGTTACCACAGAACATGCAGAGGTCGTTCTTGTGGTGGCATTCCTTTTCCTTGGGTGTGAGCTTACCATCCTTGCCTAGCTTGTCAGCATAGGGCTTCTTGGAAGCACCCGTGGAGCCGGAGGTAGAAGAGGTAGATGAAGAACCCATGGTGGAACCGTAGGATTTCGGGGCCATGGAGTTGTTGGAAGAGCTCGAGTTAGAACCCGAACCCTTGGGTTTGAAGGTGGAGGAGGTGGAGGGCCGGTCGCAGTTTTCCCTGGAGACCTCAGCTTTCCTAGTCCAGTAGCGAGTGTCAAGCTCTTGGGCGAGGGTACGCATGTCATGGAGGTTGTTGGGTTTTCCATGGTGAGCCATGTCATCCTTGATCCGTGAGCAGAGCCCACGGTAAAAGGCATGACGGAGGGAGTTGTTGCTGTAACCAATGATGGCGGCATGTTGGTTGAAGCTCACTATGTACTTCATGATCCTATCTCCATTGTGCATCCGAAGATTTTCGAGTTCATCTTCAGTGTCTCCGACGGCATTGAACAGACCAAAATTGGTACAGAGCTCCGAGAGGAAGGCGGCATAGGAGTACGCCCAAGTGGGAGGATTGGCTTGATTGGGATGGAGGATATCCGGTTCGAACCAGTCAAGGGCGACACCGGAGAGGAAGGAGATGGTGTAGTTGACTTTGGTGGTGTCCGCGGCGAATGTGTTGGGCCTGTCATTGAAGTTCAACTGTAGGGAGACGATGAACGCCTTGAGTTTCCACGGAGCTGCTCCGTCGAAGGTGTCCGGTACCTTGACTTTGGTATGGATGATCTGCTGAGGCGGGTTGTTGACTTGGCAGGTAAGGCCACAGAGGAGGTTCATGAATTCAACCATGAGGTGGTTCTCATTGTTAGGATCAGGATTGGGAGGATTAGGAGGGTTACCGCCTGGTCTGCCAGGACCCCCAGGACTCCCAGGGCCACCTGAATTTGGTGGACCAGCTGGTGGACTGGGGCACCGCGGATTGCATGGGTTGCGATTGCGATTGCTGGGGGAGTCAGGTTCACCGTCACTGCCACTGGGATCCCCCTCGTCACCCTCTTCCTCAACTGGGAAGAGTGGCTGCACAGACTGATTGCGCGGGGTTTCTGGGATGATGCTTCGATAACCACCCCATCCGTTCGTACTAGTGGAGTCCGCGGAGAACAGATTGGGAGTAGTGTTGACATCGGATTGGTGGGTGGTGAAACCACTGTGAGTGTAGGTTTCCCTACGTGAGCGTTGTGCAGAGGCTGAATCCTCGCCGAAGAGGGTGTGATCCTCTTTCGATGCAGAGACAGGAATGTCGCGCATGGAGAGACGGGTTATGGGCAGAGCCATGGAGGATGATTGAGTTTGTGAATGTTCAAGGGTTGTGTTAGACATTCCTAAAGATTTTGACTCAAGGGTTTGAGTTCAAATATACTGTTAGGATCGTGCCAATAGAATAAAGTGAAAGGAATGCATACCATGGAATCTGCGGAGTGCGTGGGGCTTGGCAAAGCTATTAGCAACATCACCCTTGGGTTGAAGCCCAAAGAAGGATCACAGATGGAGTCCGTGGGATTATGATCTCTAGGATCAAAGGTTAAGTCCAACAGCTATCGGAGTCCACGGATGTAGAGAGATGGATTATGGCTTGAAGGCCGAAGAGAGTGAGGATGAGAGTTATTGGGCTAAACCAAGTTGATATTTGAACTGAGGTATGTACTACTAATTGTACAGCTTATATACTAAGATGGAGTCCGACGGGTGGTCTGGAATAGTGTAGGTATGGCTAGAGTGACGTGATCTGGAATGTTCTGTATCTAGAGGAGTCGAGTATTCCATGGACTCCGATATAACACCTACTCGCTACTGTGACGGGTTCTAGGTGTGATAAATGAATATGTGAAATAAGTAAATGAAATAGAGATATGAAATATGAGATAGAAACCGGGATTTGGAATCCAATGGATTCCGATGATTGACTTGGAGCCGGTGGAGTGGACGATGGATGAGGTCCGTGGAGTCCACGGCATGATCATTACAAGTATGGCACTCCTAGGCAATAGGAAAACCTGTTGCCTCCCCGTATAACTGAATGGATATCTCAGAATCACACTGTTCTTATAGAATAATTACTCATCATTTGTATTACTATGCATAATCATGCTACCAGTAGTCTAGATAAGCAACTCCTATACCTAGACGTAGAATACTATAAAATACCATCATCTAGACACACAACAGCAGGAAAGCATTCCCCTGCATTTGTGCTAGTGGCCTATAGCTACCTAATCAAATAACAGATTTAAGTGCCTGTCCTCGACTGAGTAATTCATTGCTAAGTCACCCAGATAAGAAAGAACATGTAGTTGAAGTGAAACATGCCCTAGAATGCTTTGAGTTTGAACGATTGAAGGAGTCAGCATACTCTAGAGCCTGTGTGCTCTTTGCAAGTCTATGTACTTGATGTAGGATCTGAGTATCCTTTGTAGAAGTCAGTGCACTTCTTTGTCTCAAGTCTGTGAACTTGTGTTGAGAGTTAGTAAACTCTAGAGCCTGTGAGCTCTTTGTAGAACCTGTGTGTTCTTTGATTGTTTGAGTTAAGGAGTAATCTAGATCAGCTATTGCTCACCTAGATGACGTTTGTTCCCTGAACTAGACCAGTTCCTACCTACCTATTAAACCCCACACCATTATAACTCGTTATTTTGACTAGTGTATCTTGTGTAAAAACATCTTCTAGATCAGAATCAGAAGTAGTTTTCGAACACTTTACATTGAATTATCAAAATCTAAGATCGTCCATGGGTGCTTCTACCATACCCAACCTCGAACTTACAAACATTGGTGATAGTGTGAGTGTTTAGAGTGAGAGTTAGTCTCTAGATTTCCCATCTAGAGTTTAGTTTCTCTTTGAGCGCTGCCCATTACCGAGCACATCAGCATGCAGTGTGCCACATGATCGGGGCCCTGTGCGTCATCAATCACTGTGTCACATAGTTCTCTTGGGATCAGGCATGTCTTTTATTAATGCTGTAGAGTGTGTATGCAATCTGTTTCTAGTGCATTCAGTATTGAGTGCTGAGCTCTTGGACTTAGTGTGACGTCACTGAAGTATCATACTAAGTTAGAGCATGCACTCTACCAATCGTCACTTCAGACTTGCACATGCATGCACACATTGTTATACCACATGCTATGTTGATATCACTGTGCTCTATGGCTATTTTTATATATGCACACAGCACGTGTCTCAGATCAATCCTCCTCATATCATGTCTGTCTCTCAGCAATTCATTAGAGCATATATCTGATCTGCCTCTAGTGCATTCAATATCAAGTACTGAGCTCTCATACTTAGTGTGACCTCAACCAGTATCATTCTAAGTTAGAGCATGCACTCTACTAATTGTCACTCGAGGCCATACTGCGTGTGACTCTGTATCGTGCTCCATATGTATATTACTGCACTCTGTGTGTTTGGTACTGCACTCTATGCATATAGTACTGCGTTCTTTTCTGTATTTTGGGTTACCTCAGTAACTAGCCCTTATACAATGTATGTATTCATACATATCGCAAAATTACATGGGTAGACACATTGCGAGCATGTCATTGTCTAGGCAAAACCCTATATGCTCATCAGAAGCATAAAGTACAACTAAAGTAACACAAATAGCAAGTCACGTACTAAAGATTTACTCCTGTGGCTGTGCGGTAATTTCATGGATGTAAACACTTTAAAGTAATATTGTCAGTGTTTGATTTAGAAACATGCTGACATGCTCGCAACGTGTCTACGCATGTAATTTTGTGAAATGATGAAGTGGCAAGACAGGGAAGGTGGGGCAGGCAGGAGTGCCATGCCATTTTGCAACATGCATCGAGTTCATGTGATCTGGTGCTGCCTTGCTTCGCACCATCATCACCTCTGCTTGACCAAAGAGTGACTCTCCTTTCATCAACCAGCCGCCTAAGCAGAAATAGGCGGACAATCTTTCGCCCACCCACCCACGTCCTAACTAAGAAACCAAGTACAGAAAGAACAAACATCCACCTGCCAAACAAGTACATAAAGATTTCTAGTCGAGACGAGAGCTTGGGATATCTCAGGCTCCTTGTCTCATCCCGGGATCTCACCCTTTGGGGTCTTCTCCCTTCCCTAGGACATGGGTGGGTGGGCGAAAGATTGTCCGCCTATTTCTGCTTAGGCAGCTGGTTGACGAAAGGAGAGTCGCTCTTTGGTCGAGCAGAGGTGATGATGGTGCGAAGCAAGGCAGCACCAGATCACGTGAACTCGATGCGTGTTGCGAAATAGCGTGGCACTCCTGCCTGCCCCACCTTCCCTGTCTTGCCACTTCATTTTTGAAACGGGGCATCGCGTACTTAGATCTGACTGTTGTAGGTGATACACAAATTGTATATATTGTTCAGACAAATACATGTAGTGACGTCTAGCCAAGTTGGGGAAGGGAGAAGACCCCGAGGGGTGAGATCCCGGGATGAGATGAGGAGCCTGAGATATCCCATGAGGACTAGTGTAGGTGCGTCGAAGGATGACAAGACTCACCCAACTACAGCTATGGCTTAGCCTGCACAATGGCCTTTATACCACTATTCTTACTCTCCTTTTCTCTTCAGCTCCATCTAGCAGTTCGACGTGAAGAACTCCCAGTATCTCCAAACTTCGCCAGTATTTCTTGAATGTGTCTGAAGACCATCGTCCCAGTGCTTTGATGACATCTGGGTTGACTCCTTTGGTCAGAAAGAATGTTGTTCCTCTGATGTGATATGAATGCCCTGTGAACCTCTGGATACCTGCTGTTGTCCATATTTTGTTGCAACACTTCAGGAAAGCTTTTGCCGTCATGGCTGCTCTCCTTCCGTCTGCTGTTTCGTATGACCCTAGTGGAGAATCTTCCATTAACTTGTTTCAGTAGATGTGGTGTAGCATAGCGTTTATTGGGTCCACATTGCCATTCTGTTTGCAGATGATAACGTCTTCTCCTCTGTTTTTCTTGGTCTTTGTCCATGGGAGGTGAAGCATGCAAGAGCCATGTGCCGAGTGTGGTCTGGCTAGATTTTTCAGGGTGGGGTTGTATTTTGGGTTGAATTTTCATATGTCTTGTGATGAAGGGAATAATTCGCCTAGTCTTATCTGTCCAAAGAACGCTGTTCTCGCTAGAGCTAGTACTGCTGAGTCTTTGTTGTCATGTAGGTCTAGTTTGTCATGTAGCATTGAGATCATGTTGATGGTCACTGGTGGGCATGGTGGTTTCTTGCTTGATTCTGGTGTAGCTTTCTCGACACCTTTGAGAGTGTACTTTAGGAGGATGCCATCGTTGTATGGGAGGTTGTGGAAGATGTGAAGAGCTCGTACACTGTATAGCTTGTTTTTTACTGCGTCAGATGTCATCGTTCCTTGGAAGGATGCTGCGAAGCTGGTGTTCATCAGAATTTTGCTATTTTTTAGGGTCTGTCACACACTGACTGAGCAGTGTTTCTGAAGCTGGGAACCTTTCTTCCTTTGGTATCCTTTCTTTCCTGCAAAAGTCTACAAACTGTCAGATACCACTGGCATGTCCTTTCATGGTCCCTGGTGCCCAAGCTCTTCCTAGGACCACTTGTATATCTGCCCTTGGTCTTTCGCCTCTTCTGTACATTGTTTTTGGTAATGTATGTGTCGTTCTTTCATTCCTTGTGCTTGTGGTGTGTGCTGTAGGTTGTTTTCTGGCTTGATGCCAATGATGCCAGAGGAATGGTCGGTATGGTGCCATGGATGTGAGAGGCGGTGATTTTGTGGCTGTGCTGACTTAATGTATTTATCATTGATTTTTGTTTTATGTGCGATTTTTTATTCTAGGGTCATTGTAATCTACTGAATGCTTTACAAATGGTTTTAGGTGTATTGGAATCTTTGGGGGAAATGCTAATAGGTCTTTCCTGTCTCCTAGTACTCCTCTGGATGGATCATCCGCTAGGTTCTCCTTTGTCAAGATCCACACTGTGGATAACCAAATTCCTGATTCTTGCATTAGGAACACTATCCAATGGAGAATGGCATTTTGTTGAGCATTCCTCAAATAGCCTGTGAGAAGATGCCCTGGTTGTCTGAGCAAATGATGATGTGACAGTCTCGGAGTCCTTTTGCCATCAGTGTTCTCAGGCCCAGCTCTATCACCACCATCTCTGCCCATCCAATATCTCTGCCGTCTGATTTCCACCCCAGTATCAGTTCCCAGGCCAGCCATTTTCCATCAAGCACAAGGCCGAGCCCCCATGATGTAGATGCATCAACCATCAGAGAGATGTTAAGTGGAGAAGATGGTGTGATGATAGGTATGCCTAGCAGCTCAAGATCGAGTTTCACTCTCCACCATTCTAGGTCTTCGGCTAGTGTTTTCACAACTGTGTGTTTGATGAAGGCTGGATCGTGTTCTTTGAATGATGCTCGAAATCTGTAAAGGGTCGGCATGTGTGAACGGCCATCTGGGACCACTAAGCAGACGTGGTTCAAGGTACCTATGACCAATTCTGCTTTGCTCTTGGACATTTTTGCTCCTGCTGTCCATGGCTCGATCTTCTTCTTGTACTTGTCTTTCTTTGGCTGAGGCAGGGATACAAACTTTGCTTCGATATCCCACCAGAAACCAATGTATGGGAATGCGGTGTCGAATAGGATGAACTTTGCCTTTGCCCATGGCCATCCTAGTGTCTCTGCAATTGTCCAGATCAGATCTGTGTCGTATGAGTATGTTGTCGAGCCCGATGCTGACAGTCTTGGGAAACGGAAGAAGATGAAGTTGTCTACCCATTTTACTAGGGCTTCTACCCCCTCATTAATGAGGATTTGTACCATTGCGTCTGCGATTCGACCCCAAATACCTGGTGAGGGTGATGCGCCGAAGTTCAGACAGTTGTCTAAGTGAATTAGTCCATCTAACAATATGGCTGTGAATGGCCGCACAGATGGATGGGTGGGTACGTTGCGAAAAGCTGAGTCCACGTCAAACACTGCCACTTGGGTTCCTTTCGGCATGCTGGCTACTTTGAGATAGCATTCAGAGAACGTTCCCCAGGCGCATTGGAACTTTTTTGAATCTATAATGGCATTTATTGATGTCGTTTCGGGATTGACAGTGATGGGGGATAAAGTATCTCTATTTAATGATACATCTATGGGTGTCGCTGAATGAGGGTACAATTGGTTGACGATGGCTCAGAGTTTCCCTGGTCTAGTTTCGGCTACACTGAGTGGGGCTGTTCTGAAATGTCCTGTGGTTTTGTCAGTTTCAGCATTTTCCTGCAACGAGCCCCTCACCTATCTTCAATTGGAGCTCTGCCGGGTCATACCCTTTGGATAATCTTCCTAATTGTACTTCTTCATGGTATTTGTCTTTTAGGAATTCGTGGTGCTCTGGTAACATGTAATGGTTGGGGGCAATAAATGTCCTGTCTAGTCTAAAATTTTCTAGGCCCATCATAAAGCCTTCTTGTATGCCAATGGGGATGTCTGCAAATTCTGGTAGGGCATGCGCTTTAATGAGATAGAGAGTCCACATTTCATGGTGGAAGGGTGTCGCTATCGGAAAGAGGTCTTCATCGGTGGGCATGGGCGCCATGGGAGGCATTGTTGCATCTGGTGCACGTGTGTCGGAAATGGCAGGCTTGTCTTTTGCACCCATCGGGGTAGTTGAAAGCATAACAAACTGGTTCATTTCCTGTGCGGAAATACCATTTTCCATTTCTAAGTTCGATCGTCATGTTCTTTGCGGCATTTGGGCAGGTTCTGAAGGAGTGGGAGCCTTTTTCTCCACATACCATGCATATGTAGTCTGGTGTGATGGCTTGTGGGGGCCTGCATTGGCATGTGTCAGTCGATGAGTGGGGAGCAGTCTGGTCTCTGTATTGCTGCATAGGTTTTTGCATCTTGTAGTTTCGAAATTTGTTCTGTAGGGCGAGGAATTTTGCGTCATAGTCTGCTGCTTTTGTCTTTGCTGCCCTAGCTTCATTCAGATTGAACTCAGTGAGGTGTGAATTCCATGCTGCGAGGTTGAAGTCCCAGTCGCCCTTGTTTCCATTGTTGTAAATGTGTTGACGAAGGCCCGAATCATAGGCTTGGATGACCAGGAAAAGTTCCTTTGCTCAGGGGAGTCTAATCAGTCTACTCCAATGGCCACATATGCCAGTTATGTAGTCCATGGCTAGGGGCCCCCGAATGCCATCTCTGAGGTCCAGGTTGTCTTTGAGTCCTTGGGTCATCTGGATCGTAAGTCCTATCCATTTGTCATACGTCTTCACCAAATCTTCCGGCGCAGCTTTGTGTGGTGGGACCGAGAATTCCAGGGTTCCTCCCGTTCCTACAAAGCATTGTTGTCGTTCTCTAGGTCCTAGAGGTTTTGCTGCGTCTTCTCTGCATGCTTCTATCGAAAACAATGTGATGCACATGTAGTGTTGCATCCCATGTCATAGGTTATGTTGGACCTCCCACGGCAAGTTTATGATGTTGGGGTCATAGGTGGGGACTACCCTTCATGGCCTCACCACTGTTGGTCCTTGGTCTTGGACGAAGAGTGTGGCTGCTATTGGGTCGAAGTCGCGCTCTGCCTGACGTGTATGCTGGAGAGTTCTCATGCCGGGGGCTGGGCCTGGGGTTGCTGCTGGTAAGTGTCTACGGGCAACATTGTAGTCGTCTCTGTGGCTGCTCATCGATGCGACCCTGGAGCTGCCTTGTGCCTGCTGACCTGGAGCGACTTGCATCACTGGGGTAGCCCACGCTGAGCTGCTTGGAGGGGGTTGCATCTGTGAGTGAACCGTCAAAGGATGGGTGTTGCTTGTTGTCAGTCGTGACACGGGTGGTGGCACCGGCGGGCGCATGCTTCCCAGGTAGACTACTGACAAGTCTGGCTGTCCGTTGGGTTGTTGTTGCTGGACTGGGGTCTCCAATGGGGTAGTGTGACGTCGAATAGATGGGTGGTCCGTGGCTTGGCTGCTTAAGCTCAAGGTTCGCTTCCTCCCTGCATTCGACTGCATTGACTGCTCCAGTGCGAGCGTTTCGACTCTCCTCCGGGATACCTGGCTCTCTGCTATTGGGGACTCAAGCCCCAGTGGGACGCCCCATTGTCTCTGACCAGGGTAGGGTTGGATGAAGTCTGCACGAACTGATTTGGTCAATGAACGCTCGTAATGCAGGTGTGCGGTCATACCTCTGTAGGTAGCACTTGTGCTGGCCTTGGCATTGAGAGCAGGTCCAGCTCTTGGCTGGTCTAAGCCTGAAAATGTCCGGTCAATGGACAAAGGGCTGGGTATATGCGCGACCATACCTCGTGCAATAGTGCTTGGGCCGGCCATGGCACCGCGGACTATGTCTCCCTCGACGGAGGGGGCTGCAATGAGTCTGCACTTCCCTTTCTGCAGGCTGGTGAACCTAGGGGGGGATGGGGCTGGCAAGCTCGTCATCGTGTCTCCCTGTATGTCGCTGTCTGGGTCTCCATGGTGTTGTTCGGGCCAGTAATCTCACATGGCTTCTTTGAGCATCTCATCCACGGAGTATGCTGGAGATGGTTGATGTGTTAGCTGCGTCAAAGGTGAGTCGTCGTGCATAAGGTCTTCCGCTGCTGATGTGAGGAGTGCTACACTCCATTTGCCTTCTAGCTGTTTGTCTTGTGCATCCTGAGGTGAGGGTGTTGTGTGCTCTGCTCCATTGGACTGGAAATCTGTCGGTATCGCTGTTGCTGCTGTTCTGGATCGTAGTGTTCACTCCGAGGGGGCTATCGGACGTGTTGCTGTCTGTCTGGGCATCTCTGGTGTTGTTGGGGGGTTGGTGTAACTAGTAGTTGTATGTTCAAAAGATTGTCCACCTATTTCTGCTTAGGTGGCTGGTCGACGAAAGGAGAGTCGCCCTTTGGTTGAGCAGAGGTGATGATGGTGCAAAGCGAGGGTTGTCAGTCCAGGTATACTCCGAGGAAATGACGAGTGACATGTCAACGCAAAGAGTGCAGTGCGAGTGGAGTTTCAACCATGAGGAAACAGAGTCTGGTCTCGAGATAGGCCTCTGACCAAGTGTCCAGCCCCGGGCATGCTATAACAATGCACACGCGTTGCAAGGGATAATGTTCCGAGGTTCTAACAGTACTGTATTAAGTTGTATCGACATGTAGGATGTAGAATTGTATAAATACTGTAGTGTAGATGTAGAATACAAGTTTCAAGCCCACGGTGTAATAGTGCAAAGCTTTTCAGCCATGTGCTCTAGCACTTAGAGTAGCTAGGAACTTCGAGAGAGAATACAACCCATATCAGATATCTATTGTGTGAATTAATTCACATGCTTAGATAAGAAAATAGTGTGGCACTCCGTGCAGAGAGTCTGGTTTCGGTTTGACTTGCGCTCTGTGAGAGAATAAGAGTACAGTGTCTTGAAGGTCACCCTTTTGAGTTCTTGAGGGCATTTGTGTGATGCGAGACATTACAGGCAGCAGAGGTTCAAACCCTTTGGCTTGATTAGTGCTTGCTCTTCTGTGTTATTCCCGCAGGTTGGCAAAGGTTCAAACCCTTTGGCTTGTTGGATGGGGTTCTCTGTGTTTCTGTGTATTCTCTGGATCACATTGGTTGAAATCCTGTGGGTCTACAATCGGTTAGGAAACTCGAGCGCGTAGGTTAGAATCCTGTGGTTCTTGTGGATTGTTTAATAGGAATTGGTTTCTGTTTCAAGCGCAGTTGATTAAGTGGTGTTTAGGGTGTTATTGATAGGGTGCAGTGGTTATTAGAGTCCCGAGCGATTCCTAGAAAGTTGTAGAGACGTTTAACAAAGTTGTGTTTTGTTATACACCCTTGCCTTGAGGCCCGGCGACGGAAGTCGCACCTCTTGTTCTTGAGAAAAGCCTTTGGACTTAGAGAAGTCTGGATATTATACGAGAGCTATTGCTCTGCATACCTTAGAAATATTGAGAAGCCAGTTGATTTGGTTCGTTACTTTCATCGCATTAGAATCCCCCCACAAACTTGAGTGTGTTTGTGTGTGTAGTGTTGGGTGTGGGTGTGATCAGTGTCTTCGATGCTGTTGCATTTCTAGCTCTGTGCACTAAGACGCCTCTTCAACATGAACATGACATAATAACTCATCAGGTTGGTGGTTAGTTTAACCGGGAATTTGTGAATTTTCCAGAATGTGATGTATGAGTTCAAGGCCTAATTGTAAGGCCCTAAAGTAGACACATCTATGGCAGAGCCCAATGTGAGGCACCACTTGTGATATAATTTCTCCAGGGTCCAAGGTCCATGAGCCTTCTGTCTGGACCCTGGAGTAACATCTATCAACATCTAGATGCCCCCAGCACATTGTGAGGGGGTCTAGATGGTAGAATCAAAAGCTGAGGTACCAATACTTAGGTTCTGTCAAACTGTGAACACAACAAAGTGTCTGCAACATCATTCTCAGAGCCCAAAATATGGAGAACACATAAGTTGATGGAGTGAGATATCATGACATTGACTGCCAATTTGAGGATCAGGTTGTATAGTGGTGATGATCTAAGAGAATTGAAGATATTGACTGTGTTTGTATTGTCCATGTAGATGGTAGCACATTTTTGTAACTCTGGAGACAAGTTATCAGCAATCTAATGAATACCAGTGCAAACACAGAGAGCTTCAAAGAAGAAGAAGACTTCATCTTCTGGTGGTAATTCTGGTGTCAGGCAGACAAATTCACAGGTGATTTTCAGCAGCCAAAAGCCCATCCCATCTAAGCACACATCACACAGGATGGTGACAGTGGCATCCATAATAGGATCCCAGTTCATGGTGTCAAAACAGCATATTCCATTGAAGAGCTGTCTAAGTGCACAGAGCTAGAAATGCAACAGTGTCGAAGACACTGATCACACCCACACCCAACACTACACACACAAACACGCTCAAGTTTGTGGGGGGATTCTAATGCGATGAAAGTAGCGAACCAATACAATTCAATTCTCAATATCTCTAAGATACACGCGCAGCAAGAGCACTCGTATAATATCTAGACTTCTCTAAGTCCAAAGGCTTTTCTCAAGAACAAGAGGGTGCGACTTCCATCGCCAGGCCTCAAGGCAAGGGTGTATAACACAATACAACTTCGTCAAACGTCTCCACAAGTTTCTAGCAGTCGCTCGGGACTCTAATAACCATGGCACACAATCAATAACACCCTAAACACCACTTAAACAACTGCGCTCGAAGAAGAAACCAATTCCTATTAAATTCAACACACTAATAAACCTCGCGCGTCGCGTGCTAAACCAAAACCTTCACAAACACGTGGAGAAGTGTCTACACTGACACAAAACTCCGAAACTTCCACAAGAGCCACAGGGTTTGAACCTATGCGCTCGAGCTTCCAACCGATCGTAGATTCACAGGATTCGAACCTATGCAATCCAGAGAAACCCTGTCCGACAAGCCAAAGGGTTTGAACCTTTGCCAACCTGTGGAAATAACACAGAAAAGCGAACACTAATCAAGCCAAAGGGTTTGAACCTCTGCGCCTGTAATGCCTCGTGTCACACAAATGCCCTCAAGAACTCGAAAGGGTGACCTTCAAGACACCGTACTCTTATTCTCTCACAGAGCGCAAGTCAAACCGAAACCAGACTCTCTGCACGGAGTGCCGTGCTATTTTCTTGTCTAAGTGTGCGACTTAAATCACACAATAGATATCTGATATGGGTTGTATTCTCTCTCAAAGTTACTAGCTACTCTAAGTGCTAGAGTGCATGGCTGAAAAGCTTTGCACTGTTACACCGTGGGCTCGAAACTTGTACTCTACATCTACACTACAGTATTCATACAATTCTACATCATACACGTCGATACAACTTAATACAGTACTGTTAGAACCTCGGAACATTATTCCTCGCAATGCGTGCGCATTGTTATAGCATGCCCAGGGCTGGACACTTGGTTGGAGGCCTATCTCGAGACCAGACTCTGTTTCCTCATGGTGGATACTCCACTCACACTGCACTCTATACGTTGGCATGTCACTCATCATTTCTTCGGAGGATACTTGGAGTGGCAACCAATCCTATACACTGTATCTCATTCTAATGTTGAGTTTCTAGGTTTCTCTGGTTGGTGGGGGATACCCGTGGTAAGCCTAGGCACTGCGCTCTTTGGCCAAACTGGGTTCTCTCAGAGTTATCTATACTCAGGCATTATTTGGGACATGTGCACGCATGCCGCGTGATCAGGCCCTGTGTGTCATAGATCATTGTGTCACGTAGTTCTCATGCATGTCTTTCAGTAATGCATTAGGGTGTGTATGCAGTCTGCTTCTGGTGCATTCAGTATTGAGTGCTGAGCTCTTGTACTTGGTGTGACCCCAATGAAGTATCATACTAAGTTAGAGCATGCACTCTACCAATAGTCACTTCAGACTTGCGTGCGCATGCGCGCGTTGTTATACCGCGCGCAATGTTGATATCACTGCGCTCTATGGCTATTTTTATATATGCGCGCAACGTGTGTGGCAGATCAATCCTTCTCATATCATGTCTGTCTCTCATCAATTCATTGGAGCGCATATCTGATCTGCCTCTAGTGTATTCAATATCAAGTGCTGAGCTCTCATACTTAGTGTGACCTCAACCAGTATCATTCTAAGTTAGAGCATGCACTCTATTGGTTTGACACTGCGCTCCATGTCTATTTCCATCTACGCATGCAGCGCACATCTTTTCATGTGCTCTACTTCTATGTTTCTATATGCATGCAGCGCGCGTCATAGATCAATGTAGTTCTCCTTGTATCATGCCTGTCTCTCATCAATTCCTTAGAGTGCATGGCTGATCTGCATCTTAGTGAATTCAGTATCAAGTGCTGAGCTCTCATACTTAGTGTGACCTTGACTAGTATCATTCTAAGTTAGAGTATGCACTCTACCAATTGTCACCCAAGGCCGTACTGCGCGTGACTCTATATTGTGCTCCATACATATATCATTGCACTCTGTGTGTTTGACACTGCGCTCTATGCATATAGCACTGCGCTCTATCTGTATCTTTCATTATCTCAGTACCTAGCCATTATGCAATGCATGTATTGATACATTTCGCAAAATTACACGCGTAGACACGTTGCGAGCATGTCACCATCTGAGTCCTCAATGTGCATGGCTAACCAATCTAAATCATCTTTCACAGCCCAATTCAATGCTATGCCCACAAACGGATTGGTCTTTCCTTGCATGTTTGCATACACATTTGACAGACCTGGTTTTAGCATCAGAAAGACGTTAAAAGACCAGTTAGCCCACCCAGCAATCTGCTGATATTCTTGCAGATTCCATCAGTTGGATGCAGCAAAATGTCAAAGTGCTTGGACAAGTTCCACCTTAGAATCAGGAGGCATCATGGCAGTCATGGTGTTTGGATCGACGTCAAACCCTATCACCACAAGGTGCAAGCCATACAACTGCTTCAATTTGCTGTGAGGTATGCCCAGGCAGTCCCATAGCCTGAGCAATTTCACCTGTTTCGAAGGATAGAATGAGTTATAAGGCTCTTAAAAAGCCAAATCCTTGCAGTCATCAAAGCTGAAGTCATTGTTGATGTAGCACCCCAAGTCTTCAATACCTTCAACATTTATGGCAACCCATGTAATGAGTCCATTCATGCTGTACCATACTCATCCAGATCCATGGCCCCCAAAGTTGTTGTTATGGTTGATGGTCCATATTAGGACTTCTGTTTCTCCTGCAGCCTTCTGCTTGTTTGTGAGGTATCCAGTTATCACAATCTGTTTTAATTGCCACAGTGGGTGCATTGGGCACAATCAATAAGCTTTTGACATGTTGGACTTGAATACAACAAGCATTTTCCAAGCATTCTCTGGTGAGCATTGTCTGAACTGAAAGATGGTGGAAAAAAGATTGTGGAGGCTGTTGAGACATGACCCAGAAATATCTTCATGGTGAATCATTTGATTAGGTGCATAAGATCCTGCAGACATGTTAGATACCATGCAGAAACCATCTGAATGAGGCTTTGGCCCTGCATGCACTGGAGTGCTGTACATTCCTGGCAACAGTTCTGGTCCAAACGGTGCTGAAAACCATCCAGCAATGATTTCTTTGTCACGATAGCTGCAGATGAACCACTGTTCCATCTTGGACCATGAGCTCATCCTCTCATTATCCCAGGTGACAGGGAAATCTTCACCATGACATGTCTTGGCCTATGGCCAAAAACCTTCTTGCAGCACGACCAGGACCAACTGAATGAAGGATTGGTTAGGATGCATCTTAAGACATTCTCGAAGGACATCAACTTTAATTGGCATCGTGATATCAAGCAACACTGGATATTTGGCAAGGGTTGACATTGCTGCTATGTTGGCATATTCCCTCAATGGTGGCCTTGGTACCAGAAACTCGGTTTCTGTGCAGCCGACAGCTCGGCTCTTCCCAGTATCCATGTCAGTGAACACAAATCCTCTCTTGAACCAGGGTGCATACCCCATTCCTCCCTCCCAATCCTCCTCTCGAACATCCCCCTCCCTTCTAACAGTTCATCCCAGAACACTTCAGGCTCTGTTTGGACAAGTGGAGACCATGTGTCTTCCTTTGCATCCTGAACAGACATGCTGGTAACAACACTTCCCTGCTGTGGAGGGGCAGACCCCTGCATTCCAGTGCCTGCAAGCTTTGAGACTACACCCATGATCTCCTCCCTTCTTCCCAGACCTTGAACTGGCATGTTGTCCTTCAAACTCTTGATATGCCATGCTGGCTGGTGAGATGTGTAATCATTCCAGATCATGGTGACACACTCTCAAAGTGTTTACCAGTGTAATTTCACAAAATGTATCAATATATACATTTTACAACATCCTGGCATTGAGATAACAAAGAATATGAATAGAGCACAGTGATATCCATATCATGCACAATACAATATGTGCACCTGTCAGTCTTGAGTGACAATTGATAAAATGCATGCTCTAACTTAGAATGATATGGGATACGGTCACACTAAGTACAAGAGCTCAGCATTTGATACTGAATGCACTAGAAACAGACTGTATATACACTCTAAAGCATTAACAAAAAACATACCTGATACTGGGAAAAACTACATGACACACTGATCTATGATGCACAGGGCAGAGATTGATCAAAGAGTTGCATGCACATATGAAATGATGTCTAAGAATAGATAACTCTGAGGGAACCCGATTTGGCAATAGAGCGCAGTGCCTAGGCTTACCATGGGTAACCCCCACCTACCAGAGAAAACTAGAAACTCAAGAATAAATGATGATACAGCCTATATGACCAGCTGTCACTCCAGGTATCATCCGAGGAAATGACGAGTGACATACCAACGCATAGAGCACAGTGCGAGTGGAGTCTCAACCATGAGGAAACAGAGTCTGGTCTCAAGATAGACCTCTGACAGAGTGTCCAGCCCTGGACATGTTATAACAACACCCGCACATTGTGATTGATGATGTTCCAAGATCGCAACAGCAGTGTATTAAGTTGTACTGACTTGTAGGATGTAGAAATGTATAAATACGGTAGTGTAGATATAGTAAAATAGCTTATTTGATATGCACGTGATCCGTTGGAGCTGTTTGAACCTTGCACTTGGTCCCTTAGTGATGAGTCAGTGGTGTTGAACCCCAATTGTGATGGTGTGAGAGATAATAGCTATGCGCTCTAGCACTGGGAGCTATTTGGAACTTTGAGTGAGAGAATATAGACCATCTCTGATATCAATTTGAGTGATTTGAGTTGCGAGCATGGCCAAGAAGGCTAGCAGGGCACTCCACACTTAAGTTGCATTGATTGTTTGACTTGCACTCTGTGTTGAGATTGAGAGATTTGTGTCAGTGTAGACACTTCTCTATTTGTTTGAGGGTTTTGTGTGATGCAAGGCATTATAGGTGGCAGAGGTTCAAACCCTTTGGCTTGGTTAGTGCTCACTTTGTGTTATTTCCACAAGTTGGCAAAGATTCAAACCCTTTGGCTTGTCAGATGGGGTTCTCTGTGTTTATTGGTATTCTCTGGATCGCATAGGCTCAAATCCTGTGGGTCTATGATCGGTTAGGAAACTCGAGTGTGTAGGTTAGAATCCTGTGGTTCTTGTGGATTGTTTAGTAGGGGTTGGTTTCTGCTTTGAGCACAGTTGTTTAAGTGGTGTTTAGGGTGTTATTGGTAGTGTGCAGTGGTTATTAGAGTCTCCCGTGATTCATGGAAAGTTGTGGAGATGTTTAATGAAGTTATGTTTTGTTATACACCCTTGCCTTGAGGCCTGGCGATGGAAGTCGCACCTCTTGTTCTGAGAAAAGCCTTTGGACTTAGAAAAGTCTGGATATTATATGAGATCTATTGCTCCGCATGTCTTAGAGATATTGAGAATTCAGTTGTTTTGGTTCGCTACTTTCATCACATTAGAATTCCCCCACAAACTTGAGTGTGTTTTTGTGTGTAGTGTTGGGTGTGGGTGTGATCAGTGTCTTCAATGCTGTTGTATTTCTAGCTCTGTGCACTCAGACACCTCTTCAACAGAACTTGTCTGTCTCTGAGAGCAGGATGTTCTAACAACATCTGACCTGGTTACAAATGGCTTGATCCAGGACAAGGACATGACAATGGAGGGGGATTGCAGTGGTGTGAAAGAGTGATGAGATGTATTGCTAGTAGAGGGTGAGTTTGTGTGAGCAATGCGGGAATGCGATGAGGATGGCCTGAGAGTATGTGTACCAGGTTGTTAACCACTCATCAGCATTACTGATGGTGTGTCTAGATTCTGAAGTGCCAGATGAATTATCCGCGAGCCTAATTGCAATCTTTTCAGATATCTCATGAGTTTGCACTGCATGGATTGAAGTGGAATGTTCAGCAGTGAAGACTGAGTTGAGATTGACAGCCTTTCCTGCAAGGAGAGCAAGCCATTGATCCTCGGGGAATTCAGGACATTCTGGTGAGTTGATAAGGCTTTGTCATGTTGACTTAAGATTGAGTGTGTAGTTCTTGACGAGCTCGAGGGTGCACTGCAACTCAGGGTGGAGAATTGCCTGGCCAGTTTCTCTGATAGGCTACCACAGGAACTGGGATTCATCAATCCTAGGTCCCTTTGCAGGTCCCTGTCCTTCATCTCTGGAACTTTTGGTTTTGGACCCTCCATCAGATACTGATTCTTCATCCTCTCCTTTCCCATCTTCATCTCCAATTTCTTCCTCATGGAGACTGGCAGATCTGGGTCGAGCAGGTCTCCCCTCTTCTGCTTGATGGGCAGCTCGGGCACTGAAAGGGCTGGTGACAGTGCAGGTGTGCAACAGTATTGTTACCCACACTTAAAACACTCTAAGACACTAACCCGGCAAGTTCATGGAGGCAGAGGAACATCTGTTATATAGAACTTTGTACTTTATTAGTTTTCCTGGTCACAATATAATGGGATTTTAAAGGTCTGTTCTGACCAGGTAGGGTTTATTCTTGTTTGTCTGAAACACAAAACACGAGTATCTACTGAGATACCAGATTCTGCACTGAGTTGCAAGAACCTCCGAACCGGGCTGACTGACTGACTGACTCTGACTGACTGACTGGCTCTGAGATACAAACTTTCAATACTGATTCTGATTCTTTCTGAGGGTACTTGCTAAAGTGAACTTAATTGTGATGATACTTTCAATTTTATTGAATCTAGGACTCGAAGCTCTAACCTAAATTCCCGCAGGTATTACTACTGTAGCTGGGGGCCAGAAAAACTTGACCCAGTGACTATTTACTACCTACTTTTATACTACCTGGTATGTCTAATTAGGATAAATAAAACTACAGGCTGCTATTACCTGATATCTAGTAATCCTACTACACTGCTTACTTAAAGCTTGGTCAGAAGGCATGATCACACCATCAATTGAATCATATTTCCTTACCGGGTAGGCCTGGACCCATACCCAGCTTATAGATTGTCTATGAGCAAATGCATGCAGCAGCTATTTGCTCATACCCACTCTATGACACATACTCCTAACCCGCAGCTTACCAGGTAGAACTCGTAGCTCTAGCCCAGTTACCAGGTAATTCCCATGCTCTTACTATATTTGGACTTGGTAACACATTTATCAACCTGCCGGACTTGGCCATCCATAGCACGTGGTACTGTGCCTGGGCTTGTCATTCTTTTGATAATTAAGAAGGCCTACCTCAACACATGGAGTGCTTCAGTGGTTTCTATTAATTGCTGGTATGTTTGCAACCCGGTATGATTATATGACTCTTGCTTGCCTTATAATCTTCCCAGGTTACTGTGTTCTTACTAGTGTATTACTTTCTTATACTTAGTGATACTTGTAATTTCCAGAAATGCAATTTTATTAGGTTTACATGGCTGAGCACTTTTTAGGCACATCAGCATGCAACTGGTTGGCTCCTTCCTGATGGAGCACACATTGCTCATTTTCATAGCTGTTGAGCATCTCAACATAGACTTGAAGTGCAGTGTTGAAGTCCTCATCATTGCCGGAATGAGCAGCGAAGAACTCACTGAGGACTCTGACAATTTGCATGAGGACATCCAATTTAGAAGGGTTGTTGCTTGTATGGTAAGTCTCAACAATAGACTCACATCTAATCATGACTTGCACCTGGGGAGTGTCTGGCACTGCTGGTGATCCTTCTCAGACATTGGGTCGCTGGGCACTCCCTGTGTTGGTCGATGGCTGAGTTGAGCTGCCAGAAGGGGAGGTGTTACTGGTTAGTTGGGGTGTAACATTATGACCAGTGGACATAATCAGAGAAATTCAAACATTGAGTCTTAAGGATGATGGATAAACAGAGTTTATTAGAGTTGCAAATACACAATGTTGCTCTGGTAATTCAGTGAGAGTGAATTAGTATGAGAAAACCTATCATGTTGAAGGCAACATAACATGCCTGGTGGTTCAGCGAGAGCAACAAGAGCTCAGCCTGAGACCATGCAGGTACATGTATCAAGGAAATAAAATGAGACACATGGTGAGGAAGCTAATGCCCATTAGCTCTTGTGCTTCTGTGTGATATTGCACATACTCACAGATGAGACAGTGGTGAGACTCCCGGGGGAGGCTGAGACCATGGCTGAGTATGTGCTGCAAAGCAGCTGACACCTGCAGAAGGTGTGAGGAACAAGAGGGCAGATCTGATGGAAAGGCCTCTTACCAATTAGACTTGTGTAAATACAATTTCTTTAAACCCAATATAATTACCACATGTGTTTTCACTTGATGTTTCACTGCATGGAGAATTCAATATTCTTGGCTGAAATATTAAAATTTATAACTGTATATTAATCTCATATATTACACAAAAATATTGAAATAATATTTTTAATATTCTTTCAATATTTGGGAATTTTTCAATATTTCTTCGATATACAGGATTATTGAAATATTATTAAGAATAATGTTTTGATATTTTGGCCAAGATTCTTGAAAAAATATACAGTTATAGAATTCAATATTTTGGTCAAGAATATTGAATTCTCCATGCAGTGTTTGTATCCATATATGACATATAAAAACACACCCAGTAATTACATGTGTTTTTGTTCAGAATATAAATTGAATTACCAAACTAAAACACAAATTAAATGACAACCTGTGTTTACAAAGGTGTTTTTTCGTGCGTGTTTCTAAACCAAACACTGACGATATTACTTTAAAGTGTTTACATCCCTGAAATTACTGCACAGCCACAGGAGTGATTATGATGCTGCACCGTGCTCTTGAACCTGCATGCCGGTCATCCATCACAGCAGCCTCATCACTTCTGGTCCAACCAATGCACTCTTTTCTATCTTACTCGCTGCTTCTTCAAGGACAGGGAGGGGGGAAGAGTAGTGAGATGATTTTGATGGAGTACTAAGGAAGAGGCCTGGCCTGGCACTGCAGCCACTGGCTGAACCGTATATTTCGCTTCGTTGGTTGGTGTTGTGGGGCCAGGGGAATTTCGTGTTCCGTATAATATGGGTGCCACCGTGCATGAATCTTTCAGCTTGTGTTTCCAGAGCTTCGAGTGCATATCGAGCATTGCACAAGACTAGGTACATCTGGTGCTAATTTAATACACACACAGTACCAGATAAGCAGTAGAACTAATAGGCTACCCTCAGACTTGATCATCAAGAGCTCTCTTGGAACGATCCAATTTGTCCTCAAACAAACGAATGTCCTGAATCTCAGAGAGTGGAATACTGACATTCTGAAGAAGATGCTCGATAAGGAATGAGGATAACATCATGTAGATCGTTATACATACCGTCTCTGAATTAGAACCTTCAAAGGTTTGCGGCGCAATGCAAAGAACAGCAGGAGGTGAAAGGCCTGCCTGCCCAGAATTCACTATGCTCGATTGAAGATGTTCAGGTCGATAATTGAACCTAAGGAAGGTTGATTTCGAAGCTCAGAAATTCAAGAATACTACGCACATAGCAAGTAGGGAGTTGGCATAGACTGAAAAGATATGTTAGTCAGTATATATGATTAAGAAATCAGGCTAACGTTTTGGTAGGACAAAATCAATACCAAGGAAAATCAATGTATTTGGCCACATGATGAACTGCAGATTCTGGTGAGCTCTCTGACCGTGATCAAGGTAAGAGAATGACTAACGGAGATAAGGGTGAGTAGAGAGCATGCGCTGCCAGTGGCTTCATTAGGTTTTGCAGACAACCATAAAAGAGTCTCACCTTGTAGCCAAGCCAGATACAACGATAAGTCGCATCAGATTGAGAAGGAGAGAAGCCGTGCTAGTAGGGGAACATTCAAAATATCTAGGAAGACTGTAGGACTGATGTTGCGCACCTTGAGAAATTTGTTGCCGCTCTGCTCTTATGTAGGTAATAACACATCATAAGGGCTATCACGAAGTCTGTCACTGCGACAGTGGTGAAGACGGTGTAAATGGATGCCTACAATATTTGAATTAGCATCCACAGCCATTCAGAGTACCAACATCATATACTTTAATGGTGGCGATGACAGAGAAATTTGAAGTCATAAAACTGTCAATAATCATATTTCAATTCCAAAACCCGTACGTGCTACAAGTTTAAAGGGCTTGCTTACATGTCATAGATCACAACTGCCGCATTTTGGTCAACAAATTGGAACGAGGGAGGAATGAATGATGCCTTACAGATTCCAGCTCCTGGAGAAATTGCAGGAATGATTAGCCAAACTACCCGAAAAGAACTTGAAGTAATGTGACTGGGATACCGAGTGAGGCGGCCACGGCCAAAAACTGTTCCATAGTAAGTGGGAATATGGCAATAGACCAAGTAAATGGATATCTACCACGAGCCAGGGGAGAAATTTGTGGAAATGCCGGCCAACTGTATCCAAAGCCCTGTCAATGAAAATCAGCGGGGCATAATAGAAGCACAAACGTTTCCATAGCCTGATGGCATATAACCTAATTCTATACCAATAAGTCTTTGTCGCCTTATGATTTGTTGGTCATTTTCGTACCCTTGAACATATACGACGATCAAAACCTAGGACGCGTCCGAGGGACACTGTTGAGACTGAGAAGGAAACAGGGTTTGGCGACCTACATTTGTATCTAGTTGCACCTAAGTGTACAAAATTCCATTGGAGAAGTTAATGGTGGGAACTATGGGGAAATCACCTTGAAGCTCCTGCATCATAGTAATTTAGTGATCTTGAACAAGCTTTCTGTCGACAGGAACATACCACACACTATGTACTAAAGCACCAGCCAAGTCCCCGGACATATCAACGAGATAGAAATATAAGGCGTGGGTAGTCAAAGCGACATGAAGAGCATCGAGTATCCTGATAACCAATATATTACTCACTCTGCTGAAGGTATCCATGAACGCACCAAAGAACCGCCACCTGTCGGGTAGCCGTCAGCGAATTGCAGGTTCCATAGAAAGACTTGCGACATACGGAATAACGGTAGACCCACCAATCTCTGGGATACTTCTTGTAGTATATTATCGTCTGTAGGTTCGTTATACCGAATAAGCTACCGTATAATTGAGTAAAGGTCATTTTGGGGAGCAGAAAAGGGCACCCACACGGTGGCTACGGTAGATCCGACATAGAGAGCACCGAGAGTCTCACCAAGGATGTCCTTTGAAGGCTGTGAGGACATCGTAGGCTTCAAAAGAGCTGAGAAGATTGTTCGGGCTGTTCAGCTCATAAATGGGAAGTTGGGTCAATACGGACCCAAGAAGTAGGGTCAAATGATCAGCCTACTGAATGTCGATGGCACCACATCCTTGATGTTCGGATCGCAGTGTTTAGATGCACTCCTTTCATTGGTTCACACAGAATCAGATCACATTGACGTAAGGAAGCCAGTTTGTGGGATGATGTGGACTGCACCGTGGTCTGCACGAAGCGACCATAATACATATGACTTGAGGAAATAAATGATGATACAAGCGGGAAGGGATCATTCAGTTCATCGAAATTCTAAATCGACACAGTTCGAACACCCTAACCAGTTGATGTTGGTCAAAACACTTTACTAAATTTGACAAACATGCGCACTTGAACGTTCAACACAGCCACTGGGTAAAATTGGTCTATTTTCGTTCCAAAGACGGCATCTTAGAGCGCTAGCTCCAAAATTCGACAAGAATCAATATGCACAAGAAGTAGTGCGATGGCATGAGCGTATCTTAGCTCTGACAAAAAAAAAAAGATGTAAAGACCTTCTGAATTCACCTCCAGGAGTCAAACCGGGTAGTAGGTACGTACTATGATTATACAGTTCTGCCAGGCTACGGGGTGCCATAGTAGCTGATCCGATTGGACATGCAGCACAATAAAACGAGTGAAGTACGTTCAAATAGCAACAGAGAGGCTTCGCTTGCTATTAGGAGACTGATCACTAAGCGGCTCAGAAGAAGACAGACTGCGTCAACGACCTACAGGCGGGGTAATCGACATTGAGCCTAGATACTCATTAGAGATTCAAAGGAAGCAAGCCCCGGGCCGTACCAGGCCCTCTTTGCATCAAATTTCAATTCACACACTGCGCTTCTTGGTGTCAGTAGCACGTCTGTCATCCACCATAGCCAAGCTTCTACGCATACTTCAAGCACTACCGATTCGTTGCTTCTTCAAAAGAGATGGGATGACGATATCCTTCACGTCGAAGCAAGGCTGTCGCACTCCAATGTGAACGTAGGACATTGATTACCAACAGCTGGCTTTCCCACGTTTACATCTCCTTCCGATCTATCAACGAACTCTCACGTACTTCCACCTCTCCTTGACCGCTCTCGATAGAGTACGTTCAATGAAACGCCCCCTCGGAGGAGATCATTCTGCCCAAAAAACATGGATAAGTGAAGCTGAGGTCACCACCAGAGGTTCCCCGTCTCTAATTTGGGAGGCAGGACTTCAACTTCACTATGTCTCCTTAATTGCTCTCAGCGGAGTATGTTTGTCGAGGCTAAGCGCTGCCTCGGAGGTCCGAGGAGATTATTCTGTACAAAAAGATGGATGAAGAGATCGTTACCGGAGAGACCCATCGACAAACTCTCACTTACTTCCACCTCTCCTTGACCGCTCTCGATGGAGTACGTTTGAAACGCCACCTCGGAGCTACCCAAAAAAATATGGATGAGTGAAGAGGTCACCGCCAAAGATTCCCCGTTTCTAATTTGGGAGGCAGGACTTCTTCACTATGTCTCTTTGATCGCTCTGAGCGGAATATTTTTGTCGAGGCTAAGCGCTGCCTAGGAGGTCCGAGGAGGTTATTCTGTGCAAAAAGATGGATGAAGAGATCGTTGCCAGAGAGACCCGTGGCACAAGTATAAAGTAAAGGTGCTGTGAAATATCACGATAGTTTTCTCGTGATACAATGGGGATTAGTGGAAGCCGCCTCTTTTGGATGAGGAAAGATGTCAGACAACTTTTGTAAGTCACAACTAGGTGTGATGCTGAATCTTCACAATTGATTCCTAGGGTAGTCTCAATATCTGTCACATAAATAACGTCAATGTACCGTACCGGTGTGTCTTTTGCTTTAACACATTTCCGAGATCTCTTGATAATTATTAATGACGGTGGTGCGAAATCCGAATCACGATGTTGAACATAATTGAAAGCAGAGAGTAGCGCTTTATTTCAATTTGATGCTGGTGGCGTGGTGCTGACTGGCCTTGTATGTTTCTTTAGACTTCTCGTGATGACGGTCGAAAATATATGTACAGGCTCTGTCTCTGTCCCTGTCTCTTCAGAATCGATAAATCAACCCCAGACACAACATGCAACCCGTCCCCGAAGGTTTTCACATAGAAGAGCTGTAAGTTACAATCCTGAAGTCGAGTAATAGTACGTACTAAGGCTTCTCACTCCAGCTCTGGACCTGGGGTTTGTCAAATTGTGCGTCCAGTATACTTAATCTCTAACACAGTCATTTAGATTGTGGCTTATCTCATGCACTGGGGGCTCTTCGGGACCCTTTCTGTACAATTGTGTGCGCTACCCTGAATCTGTCTCCGATAGATGGTTTCTAATTAATTCTCATTAGATCTTTACTATCTGGCTTTTCCAAAGGACAGAAAATTCATCAAATACCTCGTCTATGGCATCTACATTATCGAGTTTGTTCAGACGGTGCTCTTCACCCACGACGCTTTTGCGATATTTGGGTACGGCTTCGGTGACATCGATGCCCTGACTGGAATGCATTTTAATTGGCTTACTATCCCCATCATGGGTGCTGTTGGTACGGGCAGCGTATTCTGCTTGTTTTCCGGCTAATAATCCTGGGCGCAGTTGCGTTTGTCGGGCAGGTCTTCTATGCATACTGAATCTTCATTATATCAAGATCACGAATTATCCCTCTATTCGTTATCTGTGTTTGTTTCGGTGTCCCTTCTGCGTGGAAGTTTGGCTCATATTTCTACAGGTATCCCTGACCAGTTCTGTGGCTGGTATAATCGATGGTGCCTACTGTTTCTCAGAAGACAACATCGCTGACCTCACTAATGACCGGAGGGTGTCCATTGCTGTTGGGGTGAGTAACTGATTAACTGTCCCTCAAGTTTGTCGGACTGACCCAGTGTAGATTTGGTGCAGTGCCTCCGCCCTATGTGATGTCATTATCGCCATCTGCATGACTTACTATGTGAGCTCTCTCTCTCAATTACTATCTTGATTAACACTTATACTAATTTGTAGCTTATGCGCAATAATACTAGTTTGCGATGCACTCAAATTCTGGTGTCAAGCCTAATTCGTCTTACTATCGAAACAGGAACTATGACAGGTATTTAATCTCTGCCATTTCTCCACCGTTGTCAGAAGATTCACACCGCCTAATCGTAGCCGTTGCTGTTCTACTCAGCCTCATCTTATTTCTTGCGTTTCCCCATGAGACCTTCTATGCAGCAATAGTTGTCATCGTTCCCAATCTGTATGCCAATACCATTCTCATGATGCTGAATTCACGGATCCGAATTGTGGGTGGACGGGATACGTATACGTCGTCTGGCGATATGATCATCACAACTACTACTATGATGAAGGGGATCATATCCCAATCAACCAAAGGCACACAGCCTGCAGACACCGGGATTCAAGGACAGGTGTCAGTGGTCGCGATAACTCAGAACGTCTTCAATGACAAGTTGTTTGAAACGAAGGTTAGTCACGGTAGTTCATGTAGTTTGTTGAAGTTAACTTTCCCCCAAGGAAAAACCGCAGAACGGTAGTATAAGCCTCTCAGTGTAACTGATAGACATTACATTCACACCAAGTATATGGACTGCTTTCATTTTTTATTTGTCTGATTGTAATAACTACTTAAGTCAGTCTAAATGTTACGACTTTGTATGTTCAAATGTGTTGCTCGGCTTACTTCCCACCAAATACAAGCAATTCATGGATCAACGCAGACGTCTCGCCCAAAAATGTTTCTGTGCATGATCGCCATGCGCAAACAACCCGAATGTTACTACGAGTGCGGCTGCGACCGGGTCTGTAGTGAGCATGCTGAACCATGGAGGAAGGCCCAGAAAGTTGTGTTGGGAGCGACACAGACAAGGATGAAGATGAAGTCGAGGAGGAGGAGGAGGAGAATGAGAATGAGACGAGGATAAGAGCAAGGATGAGGATGACGCATCGGAAGAGGCTAGCTCAGAAGACGACGATGAGTAGCAATGGCTCGAATTTCAATGACATGGAGGTACCAGAATTTCGATACCTCGACGATTCGAAGGCTGACTTGAAGCTTGAGGTCAGCTTTAAATTGATGAGAATATACTGTTGCTTCTTCCGAGAGCTGAAGGAGGGACAGAGGAGCGTTGATGAGCGCGTAAGCGTAAGTGTCCTCTCAGTCGTTGGTTTCGTGATTAATCAATGACATATTTAGAGTGGAGTTCTTGTTCCTTGGACGACATCCTGTTGTTCAAGTCTATCGGAGAGTAGGATTAGACGTGATGTCCGTGGAGAGAGAATAAGGCGGAACGTATAGGAGAACAAAGCCAGGGAGGTATGTGGGGACTATCCTGGGTTCGAGAGACTTGAATGCGAGGCTTGGAAGCCACGTATAGTGATGAAGGTGAGGCAGAGGGCATGAGGGAGGCGCCAATTTATTCTCTCAGGAATGGAACTGATGATTGGTGTTTGAACTACCGAACTGCGCAAAACGTCGCAGAAACTGATTGCCATGATTGCTCAACGATTCAAGGAAATTAATTTCAAAGTTGAATGAAAGATCAGGTCCCGATTGTCCGTTCGGGGTAGGTAAATCGAACAAATTGCTTCCATCTGCCGATGAAGGAATGGAAGAAGGTCCTGACGGTACAGCGACATCTCTGAAAGTGAGTTTTAGGACTGATTCATCATTATCCAACTCGGTAAACACTTCAGACCCTTTATGTTTTCCGAATGTGAGTGAGGATGCGAATGTCATGAGACTGAAGGGCGATGTTTCCAATGTTTCCACATACAGCAGACATGAACACTGCTGATGTACTTTCATCATTCCTTCACCTACGCGTGATGCCCAATTTAACGGGCTGTACTTCTGAAACATGCATTGATGAGGACCTCGAACTCTTTGTAAAAAGCTGGAAGCCTTTGTAACCGTCTGACAGCACGGTGATCGTGATAAAAAATGTCAAGTAGTGCATCGTAGACTGTATCTTACAGACTTTCTATGTGAAACCCTACGGCAACGGGCTGCATGCTGTACCTGGGGTCGTTTTAACGATTCTGAAGAGACACAGCCTGCACATTTATTTTAGAGCGCCATCTTGAGAAGTGAAAAACATCGAAGGCCGGACAGTATCACGCTCGCTCCACCATCAGAGCTAGAAGATCCTAGAAATACGTGAAAGCGAAAGAGATGCTGCTGCATTGATATCAAATTGATTTTGAAACTACCCCTGGAGTCAATTCAGTTATGAGAAGAAAGACGATAATCGCAGCGGGTGGCAGTTACAAGATGGTCACGTCCGACATATATCACACATATCCAGTAGATCGAGGACAGCTTCTTATGCCCAAATTTATGGCATCATAAGTAAACATTCTTGATAACAGCACTTTTACTCGTATAAAGAAGTTCTGGGACAGCCTCCATCGGAGATAGTAGCCTGACATCTCTGGTAACGATCTATTCAATAATGCTTTGCCTCGACACTCGTACTCCGTCGAGAGCAGTCAAGGAGACGTAGAAGTGTGCAGGAGTTCGTCGATAAATTGGAAAGATAAATGCAAACGCGGGAAAGCAAGACGTTACACGCCTACGGTATAAGGTTTGAGTGCTATCGATTGTGAAGGTATTGGATGGAGGTAGCCTGGGTTGATGTTCAGTGTCACGGTAGCGCACCCAACTTTGACGACTCAGCGCAAGGATCGTTTCGGCCGGAGGTATCTCAAGCTGGCGTTCGCCTACTTGTTCAGAATAGCTCAGATATCAAGGCATGCGTAGGTTTCAACTCAACGCAGCGAAAGACCCCGGGAGCAAGTCTATCCTTGTACGTCAATGCACGGAGTGGCTCTGAGAAAGAAGGGCTCGGAATTCTCATCCTTTGGCTCGTCCTCTCTTGTCAACATTGAATAATGTCCCACCGTCGTCCCATTTATCACCCGACTACGATCCCAATCGCAAGCACTGCCCTTATCCTCAAAGTCCTGGTCCTCCTGGGTGAGGTTTGAATAGAGCACAATGGCCGCATCATCTTACTACCCCGCCCTACCGCCTCCGCTCCTGCTCGAACCTCTCCTCCTCCACCCACCCCATATACTCTACCTGATTCTTAACCACACCCTGATATCGCAAAAAACCCTCAGCTCCTCATTATGGGCGTGATCGAATAAAAGATCTCGACACTGACAAGATGGCACGGACGAATCGAAACAATTGGGTGTAACCAGTAATCGATACATAAAGACAAAAGCACCAAAGCTAGATCTAGAAGAAAAATGATGTTCATTGCGCGGTAGACGAAATGCTCGTCAACTTTGTGAATATCGACGTTGAAGGCATGTTCGATTCTCTCGAAATCAAGATTCTGGAAGAGTTATTCAAGCGGAAGAACGAGACTGAGCTCGCTGATCAAAACTGTGGCGATCTGATAGAGAGACATGTCGTGGATGACGCGGTAACGTCGAACGAGGTGGCGAAGCAGAGTAAAAGCCACATCCATGTTCGGACCGAATGTCCGCCGCCTTGCTTGCAGCCGTCATCATGGTTTATCGTCCTGGATTCTCGACGAACGGTGAATCTCACAGGATCCCGTACTCGTGTAGGTCATTTGTTCTCTTACTTACGCAACCTGACCGGCCACTTCTCTTCCAGCTATTGAGCCCTCTGTCTCCTTTTAACATGACTATCAAGACGTTCTCTGGGAAGAGGCGTCGTATTCGGTTGAGCTGCATCTCGCAAGGTCAGTGTTCAAGTCCAAGCCGATGTGCGAAGAGTGCTAGTCAAAGTCAGAGTATGGGAGGAATGACAACTGGAGACTTTGCACGTGGGGGGACATTGATTACCGGCTTGAAAAGGTAATTTCCCACACTTGCATCTATCTTTCCGCTTCATTGATGAACTCTCGCACATTTCTACGTTCCTTGACCGCTCTCAGCGGAGTACATTTGTTCAGGTGAAGCATCACTTCGGAGGAAATTGTTCTGCGCAAAAAGATGGACGGGAAGATTCCCGGCAGAGACGTCTCATCTCCGATGGAGGCTCAGGTCCTAGTTCTCTATACAAGTAAACGTTTTCTCATTATGCGTTTTTTTGGGCAAAAGAAGCTATCCTTAAAGGAGAGTCTCTTGGATGAGAATATATGTCGGACCTAACAGATGATCTTGTAGTAGTAGCAACGCGATTATCTTCTTTCTTCTCACAATTAAATTGGTTCTCGGGCCCGTAGCCGTGTCAATATCAATTTGATATCAACGCACCAGCATCTCTTTTGCTTTAACATATTTCGGGGATCTTCTGATCCTGAGGGTGGTGCGAATCATGATATTGAACATAGTTGAAAGCATGGAGTATCACTTTATTTCAACTCGGTGTCTGTGCCGTGATGCTGACCGGTCTTGTATGTTTTCCAGACTTCTCATGATGACGGTCGAATATATATGTACAGGCTCCTCCTCTTCAGAATCGGCAAAACAACCCCAGACACAGCATGCAACCCGTCCCCGAAGGTTTTCCCATAGCAAGGCTGTAAGCCACAATCTTGAAGTCGAGTAATAGTATGCACTAAGGCTTTTCATTTCAGCTCTGGGCCTCTGGTTTGTCAGATTGTGCCTTCAGTATCCTCAAAACCTAACACGGTCCTTTAGATTGTGGCTTATCTCTTGCATTGGGGACTCTTCGGGACCCTTTCTGTGCAATTGTGTGCGTCGCCGCGAATATGTGTCCGACAGATTGTTTCTCATTAATTCTCTTTAGATCTTTACTACCTAGCTTTCCCAAAGGACAGAAATGTCATCAAATGCCTCGTCCATGGCATCTACATTATCGAATTTGTCGAGACGATGCTCTTCACCCACGATGCTTTTGCGGTATTCGGTTACGGCTTCGGTGACATTGAAGCCCTAATGGGAATGCATTTTAATTGGCTTGCTGTCCCCATCATGAGTGGTGTTAGTACGTGCAACATTCTCCGATTGTTTTCCTGTTAATAATCATGAGTGCAGTGGCATTTGCCGCGCAGGCCTTCTATGCATACCGAATCTTCGTTCTGTCAAAATCACGACTTATCCCTCTATTCGTTCTCTGTGTCCGTTTCCATACCCCTTCTCCGTGGACGTTTAGCTCATCTATTTACAGGTGTCCTTGACCAGTTCTGTGGCAGCTATAATCACTGGTGCATACGCTTTCCAAGAAGACAGCGTCACCAAACTCAATGACCGGAAGATATCTATTGCCATCGGGGTGAGCAGTTGATTATATGTCCCTCAAGCTTGCCGTACTGATCCATGGGTAGATTGCGGGTGGAGCCTCCGCCCTATGTGATATCATTATCGCTGTTTGCATGACTTACTATGTGAGAGCTCTCCTAGCCATCTTCATGAACGCTTATACCATTTTGTAGCTGATGCGCAGCAATACTAATTTCCGCCGCACTCGAATTCTTGTCTCAAACCTAATTCGTCTTATTATAGAAACAGGAACTATGACAGGTATCCATTTTCTGCTAGCTATCACCATTGTCAGAAGATTAATACCTCTTACTTTTAGCTGTTATTGTTGTAATCAACCTCATCTTGTTTTTTGTGTTTCCCCACCAGACTTTCTATGGAGCAACCTCTATCCTCATTCCCAAGCTGTATGCTAATGCCACTCTCATGGTGCTGAATTCACGGATCCGAATTGTGGGCGGACGAGATACCTATACGTCGTCCGCCGATATGAGCATCACGACTACTATGATGAGGGAGATCGCATCCCAATCAACCGAAGGCACACAGCCTGCAGACAAGATTCAAGGACAGATGTCAATAATTGCGATGACTCAAGACATCTTCAATGATAAGATTGGTCAAGCGAAGGTTAGTCCAGGTAGTTAATGTGCATTGTCAAAGTTGATTTTCCCCCCAGGATGAAACACAGGGAAGAACTATAAGCCTCTCAGTATAGTTGATATACAGTGCCTTCACACCGTGTATAGCCTGAATTTCTCTCATTTTTTATTTGCCTGGTCGCTATAAAAACTCAAATCAATCTAAATGTTACGATTTTTTGTGATCAAATATGTCGCTTAGCTCACTTCTCTCCAAATCAAAGCACTTCCTCCTTTATACATTCGCCAGGCATTTCTTGGGGGGTTGTTTCAAGCATCCCTGCTTTCACCGTTCACTACAGCATACGAGGACCAGTATCCTGATGGTCAGTTTGACGGTGGTCACCCCTTTGATTCCTTTGATGTAGAGGACCCACCTGGCTGTACTGCTGATTTCCAATCTCCCGTCTTTGCGCAGGCGGTTGTGGATGCTGGGCATCCGACACGAGCGTCTGTTATCTATCAATTCCTCATCAAATTAGCCTAGATGTTATCCCGTTCCTAAAACTAGGTCTCTTCTTCTCTTCCAGTCGAGCACGACAGCATCAGTGATTTCAAGCCGACCCCAAACACTTGTTGGTGTTTCAATCGTCGGTTCTCCTGATGAACAGGATCTTGATTTAATTATCGACTCCCTCATCATTGATTCTTGATGGATTCATGGAATTCCCGTACCTCAGAAGACCGGAAACGAAATATTCGTTAGTGATAGCAGTGTGTATCTTTGGGATTCGATCAAGGGTGACCGAGTGTTTTTGATTACGGACAACTAAGCCCTCTCATGATGTTCTAGCGGGCCAGACTGTGCAGTCTCATGAATAAGACTGGTCCATGTCCACTACAGACCCAGTCGCAGCCGCGCTCGTTGTAACATTCAGGGTGTTTGTGCACACTGAGAGATCGTAGGCAGAAAGCTTTTGGGCCAGACGGGTGTGCTTGAGTCAGGAATTGTTTGGGTTTGGAAGGAAGCCGAGCGACACATTTGAACACATAAAGTCGTAACGATTTAGATTGACTTGAATGTTATTACAACCAGACGATAAACAAATGAGAGCAGCTTTCTCGTACAGTGTGAAGTCACTGTCTATCAGTTACACTGAGAGGCTTATACTGCTCCCCCGGTGCAGTTTCTCCTTGGGGGAAAATTACGTTCAACAGAGTACCTGAACTACAATGACTAACCTTCGTTTGACCCAACCTATCACTGAAGACGTCTTGAGTTATCACGACCACCGGCAGCTGTCCTTGAATCCTGCAGGTTGTGCGCCTTCGGTAGATTCGGATGTGATCTCCCTCACCATAGTAGTCGTGATGCTCATACCGGCGGACGACGTATAGGTATCCTGTCCGCCCACAATCCGAATCTGCGAATTCAGCATCATGAGAATGGCATTAGCATATAGCTGGGGAACGATGAGAGATGGTGCTCCATAGAAGGTCTGGTGTGGAAACGCAAGAAATAAGATGAGGGCCAGTAGAACAACAACGGCTAGAAGTAGGTCCTGTTAATCTTCTGATAATTGTGGGTAAGTAGCAGAGATAAGGTACCTGTCATAGTTCCCGTTTCGATAGTAAGACGAATCAAATTCGACACCAGAATTTGGGTGCGGCGGAAGCTAGTATTGCTGCGCATAAGCTACAAAATAGTATATGTGTTAATCAAGATGGTAACTGGAAGAGGGCTCATGTAGTAAGTCATGCAGATGGCAATGATGATATCACATAGGGCGGAGGCTCCGCACCAAATCTAGTACTATGAGTTAGTGCAATGAACTTGAGTGACATTTAATCAATTACTCACCCCGACGACAATGGACATCTTCCGCGTATTAAGGTTAGTGACGTTGTCTTTCGGGAAAGAGTAGGCGCCTGCGACCATAGCTGTCGCCGAACTGGTCAAGGACACCTGTAAATAGTAGATGAGCTAGACCGCTTCGGAGAAGGGGTGAAACGGACACAACTGATGAATAGAGGAACAATTCGTGATTTTGATAGAATGAAGATTCGGTATGCATAGAAGACTTGCCCGATACAAGCAACTGCACTCAATATTATTGACAGGAAAGCAAGCGCAAGATGTTACACGTACCAATAGCACTCATGATGGAGACGGTAAGGTAAGCCAATTAAAATTCATTGCAATTAGGGCTTCGACGTCACCGAAGCTGTAACCGAACTCCGCAAAAGCATCATGGGTGTAGAGCACCATCTGAACAAACTCGATAATGTAGATGCCATAGACGAGGTATTTGGTGAACTTTTTGTCATTTGGAAAAGCTAGGTAGTAAAGATCTAATGAGAATTAATTAGAAACCATCCATCGGAGACAGATTCAGGGTAGCGCACACAATTGTACAGAAAGAGTCCCGAAGAGTCCCCAATGCAAGAGATAACCCACAATCTAAATGACCACGTTAGGGATTGAGTATACAGAACGCCCAATCTGACAAACCAGAGGTACAGAGCTGAAATGAGAAGCCTTTAGTACATACTATTACTCGATTTCAGGATTGTAACTTACAGCTTTTCTATGGGAAACCCTGCGGGGACGGGTTGCATGTCGTGTCTGGGGTTGATTTACCGATTCTGAAGACAGCCTGACTCCTGTACATATATTTTCGACCGTCATCATGAGAAGTAAAAAGCATCCCAGGTCGGTCAGCATTACACTACAAACACCGAGTGGACATAATGTGATACTATGTTTTCAACCATGTTTAACGCCATGATTCCGGGATATTCTGGGGCATCTCTGGTGGTGATCTCTTTCTCACATCCATCTTTTTTTTCGGCAGAATAATCTTCTCCGAGGCGGCATTTTCAAACGTGTTCCACTGAGAGCGATCAATGAGATGTGGAAGTGAGTTAGTCTAGGATTTGATCCAGGGGCGGAGGGAGGGGATGCTAGGAACTTAACAATAATGACGGTCGGAATCCGGCACTGTGGGCGTGTGCGTCCAAATTTAGAATTCACTCTCACAACAACGTCGTGTCGTCCTTCGCATGCTCTGCACACTCGTGCTGCTCCCTGAGACATAATTTTATGATCTAGGACAATATTGCGCTGTGCGGACTCTTAACCAGTATGTGGCACATCCATAGTGACATATATTATCAGCTATAGTTGTCCATGAATGTTACGAGGAGATTCAAGACCCCCTTGGAAACACTTGTCACTCAGGCTTCGGAAAAGAGGAGTGATTCGCCATTTATTTTGGGATGCGCGCACCTATCATGCCGGTTCGGCCATCACATTTTTCTTTCACCTCCCCTTCCACCCCTCAATCTAATTCCAGACTCGACATCATTTGAGCGACTTTTCTTCACATGATGTCTCGGAAACGGCATTCTCCATCGTTCTCTACATCAGGGCCTCGGTTTTTAGGTTTTCGACCAGATGAATTCCATCCATCTTGATGTGCCTGTCCGAATGTCCATCGACTCGAGTCACTACAACGATATCGAGTGGTTCTCTATTTTGGTCCAAAGTACAGGAGGCCTGCGTGACGGAGCGAAGGTCCCAGCAGCGTAAAATGAGAGAGAACATACCAGTGACACAATGGAATCTTTGGTACAAGATACTGGCTGTCTCTCACTTCACTTTAATGATCTGACAACTTCATATAGGTTCGAACGTTCAATGTTTGCACTTAGGTGGTTACCAGCGGTGGCTTATTCCGCCACGCCACTGCAGTAACCAAGTTGTGAAGATCGAGGAGCTCAACCTTCTATCTGTTGGCTTGCAAATTACTTCCGTGGCGAATACATCGTCCATCACTTCAGAGCCTCGATACGCGCTTCCTGCCCACTTCTCCATTTCAGTCCCTCCTATTATTACCATATGACCTCGCCCAGGCTGTATATGCTCGTACAACTGACGACATGGGGAGAATACCTGTGAGCGGATGCAACTTTGCTACATGTCATCCTACGGCTATGATCCCCACGCAATGACTCGAATCATTTGCTCTGACCACACCACATGGCGAAGTGGGAGTTCGGCCCCACCGTGTTCGATTCGCACAGGAGTTTTGTTAGGGATTACCGCACTATCGCACTACTTACTATATTTAGCTACACAAACCTGTACGAATTTGATAGAATCTTCTTACTCTTTCTTTCCTTTTCCTTATCCTCCGAGTAACTACTAGAACATTTCCTTACAAAGTATATAACTCGAACTCTAAGTAAAAGATATATTCATTCAATTCATCATATTTGATCCTCTACTTACTGTGTGAACAAACTAAGTGATCGTGCCAAGCGCTTGTCAGAACCAACTATGCCTAGCGCTTGTTGGCCCATTTAGGACGTTCTTATTGGTAACTCGAACTCAATTTACTCTCGCTCTCACATACGACTTATAGTAATATTAGTGAAGTCCTATTCGCTATACTACTTAATATACTCGTATTCCTAACACTGGTGGACACATAAGTGGTTACCTAGTACAAGAACTTCCGCATTTCACCATTGAGGATCCATTCCAGCAATTTCTCTCCCGACTCCTGGCTCAGAACTCAGCAAATATGCCAGAGTCAAATTCACACTCACCTACGGATCCTGAAGTTTCCTCCCCGCCAACGCCGTCACCACTGAACGCCTCTCCATTTGCATTTCCAGACCCGTTAGCCCCACTGGTGATGCCAGTTGAGCTCCGCGAATTAGACGAAGAGGATGTCCAAGACGTAGAACGATTCTGGCCAACTTGCGTTCCTTTAGTCTCTTTCAAGAGACATGCAAACTTACGCAACCGGAAGGACCGTATCATTCAAATATTGAAACTAGGAATGAAGATAGGTTATGGCCTACTTTCTGCGCGACCTCTGACACATAATCAGTACATGAAAACTTTCAGCAGGGAAACAGACATGCTGGATGATCTCCTGATTTGTGTCCTGGCTTGTGGAACGGTCACGAACGAAACGGCATACAAGCTACGAGATCAAGCCTACCAGGACCTACGGACCATTCTTCTCACAAAACGTGAACAGGCCTTAGACTCTCTCAAGGAATTTGGCTATGATGACCTGGAAATTCCCACCTGGGGGTTACCATTAGCCAAAGGCCTGACCGTGAATGATTTCGAAATATACGCATTGCACTACCGGATCTGCGTCAAACACTTCTTGTTCATGTTAGACGCTGTATTCAACTGGGATACTTTCAAGACGCGTCGCAACCTTGACGAAGGACTACTAGCCGCCCAACGTGACACACACAAAACCCATGTCAAAGCGGAAGATGACACACATGCCCCACGACTTTCTCCCTCGGTTTCAAAAACTCACAAGTCGAAGACACCTTGACGAGATGATTCCGACTGGAGTCCTGGGGGGGTATGCCGTGCAGCTACTGGGGAAAGTCTGCGTCATCCAGGTAACAGACATGCGTCAGAATACTCAACTAGAGCTGCAGAAATCCTGGGATATCCGTCACAGAGACCCAGTGTAAAGACAAACAAACCTCACGGTTTTAGCCCCCGAGGGCATAAGAGTCTTCGCGCATCTTCATACCAGCCAGGATCCACTATGACTCCAGAGGAAGGAATTCTGTCTGAGGAAGAAGGCAATTTCAAGCATGGCGAGGGTTCACCAAGCGACCCAGACTCGGAACCCAGTGATGAAGACAGGAACAGACGCTCGCCTCGTCGGCCTTCACATAAACCTCAGAGTACCAGTTGATCACATCCTGCTACAAATTCAAGTATTCATTTCGATAACAAGCTTAAAATGTCAGACATACCTTCTTGGGATGGAAATCAGGACACTATAATGGCTTGGCTCTTGAAAATCAATGATCTCGCAGCCATGAGTGATTTGGTGTTTAAGGATTTAGGGCACATCGTTCCAAAATGCCTTACTGGTGAAGTGGACAGATGGTATTATTCGTTACCTCTTCCTTATCGTCTTGATCTTGAAAAGAACTGGGCAACGCTCCGTGAGGGCATCTCGGATTACTACCTAAATAGAAGGTGGTGGGAACGTCAGAAGGATCGGGGTCGACAAACCACTTACCGACAACCTGGACATACTCGAGAAACACCCAGCGAATACTACATCTGCAAGGCAGATCTTTTGAATACAGCATTCGAGCTCATGGACTCTGAGATGATTACCCAAGTAATGGATGGAGCACCATTAAATTGGAACACGGTACTTACCACCCAGCTATACAAAACGGCAGTTGAGTTTCAAGCTAGCATCCATTTCCACAAAGATCAATTACTCCATCTAGACCCTAGCTATCATAACCACTCCTTGAATACATATGAGATGCATGCAAATCAAGAAAAACAGACCTTTCCTTACCAAAATTCACATGCACAAATGATAGGCGCTTCAAACCAGCCTACAAATCCGCCCTTTCCCAAGGATGACAGCAATAAGACTCGACATCGTAAAGCACCTAAAGACGTTGGAGCTAGGGACTGTCGTCTCTGCAGCAGTGGAGAACACTGGGATTCGGAATGCAAATATCATGAGGAAGGGATGAGGACCGCTCGAACACGTTTAGCGGAAACAGATATTGCCGAGCTTCATGCTCAAGACGAGTACAATGACTTATTCTATGGACTTGAAGGTGAGGAGGATTTTGAACATACCCTTCAGACTACCGACCATACATGCAGACTTGCTGTTCCAAGTGTAATCAAGTCCACAGAAGAGTCAGCCCTGGAGGGTGCTTCAGAGAAGAGAGAAGGAATACCGATCGCTTCAAACAAAGTATCAGAAAGGAATGACACTGTAAACGCAACTCCGAATACATCATGTCATAAGATATTATCTTCACCGGACTGTCGAGTTTTCAATCGCAAACAGCAACATCGACTTGATAAATTGCAGTGTCGATTCAAGAGGGTTTTTCACGTCAAAATCAACTCCTCCGAAGCTACAGATCCTAAACCGTTGTTGGAGTTGAAAAGGTTTATGCAACAACCTTCTGGTTGCACATTCTTGGGGAGTAAGGCCACTACCGCTACAGCAGGAATAAATGGTGTCAAGAGAGACTCGCTTGCAGTCATCATGGATTCAGGGTCTGATATTACTCTCATTTCGCAGGAAGCGCTACAAGGATTATCTTCATGACCAAAAATCTGCATGGGTCAGAAAATCAACCTTATTCAAGTAACAGGAAAATCTACCATTTCAGGATACGTCAATCTTGATCTTTTCTTTGAAACCATGGATGGACCTGTCAAAATGAATGTCGATGTATATATTGTGGACGGCATGACTACTCCATTCATTCTAGGCAATGATTTTGCTGATCAATATTCCGTATCTATTCTGAGAAGAGACGGAATCAGCTACCTTTCATTTGGGGATACTGGATGAGAACTGGAGGTTGAGAACTCCACTGCGCCTCCAACAATGGATTTTGAAGGACATGTCTTCAAAGTATGCATGTTACCTGAAGATGTTAGTCACCTTACTAAGCACAGAACTCACCGATGGCTTCAAAAATCGCATCAGCGACGAAATAAGAGATTGAATCAAGGAGATATCCGGGCTGCAAGTTGCGTAATAATTCCTCCAGAATCAAGCTCAAAGATACCTATAGAAAGGGAATATCTTCCTAAATATAAGGATATCTTCATCGAACGATACATTAGCCAGGATTCTAATCAACGACAATTCTTTGGCTCACCTGATTCCCTCATATCATCGGAAGAACCTTTCTTGCATATATCCAATTTTTCGGATTCTCCTGTAATAATTAGCAAAGGACAGATTATAGGGAGAGCACACAATGCAAAGAATTGGTTAGACAGATGAGAAAGTTCATCAGAGGCTACAACCAGACAATTACGAGCATCATTGTTATGTGAACTAGTCAAAACACAGCTTACAGGGTCTAATGCCGCCGGAACATCAAGCCACTCAATCCGAAGTGAATCAAAAATTACTTCTAAGGCACAACATAACACTTTTGAACCAGACGACCCATCTGCTTCCGAACCAATCGAGGGAGGACCCAAGACTGCCGATAGCCCTCCGGAATCTTTACCATCATCAGAGATCCTCACGGCACTAGATCTTTCTCCACAGCTCTCAGAAGAACAGACCTTGAAACTGCAAGAAGTAATAATGTGAAACCAACGAGCTTTCGGACTTGATGGCCGTCTAGGGACTCATGATGCAAGAGTGGAAATTTGTCTCAAACCTCACTCTCAACCCATTTCCTTACCACCATTTCCCGTCTCGCCAGCCAATAGAGAAGTTATGGACAAACAAGTTGATGCTTGGATCAAACTGGGAGTCATAGAACCATCAGAGAGTCCTTGGGCTGCTCCCGCATTCATTGTTTATCGTAAAAGTAAACCTAGAATGGTCATTGATTATAGAAGACTGAATGCACTCGTAATTCCAGATGAATTTCCTCTGCCCAAGCAAGAAGACATAATGCAAGCTCTTAGTGGTTCGCAATGGCTGACTACCCTCGATGCTCTCTCAGGCTTTACGCAGCTCATCGTTCAAGAAGATTCACAAGAGAAACTAGCCTTTCGATGTCACTGAGGATTGTGGCAATTTACCAGGATGCCTTTCAGATATCGCAATGGACCAAGCGTATTTCAACGAGTCATGCAAAATGTTCTCACTCCATTTTTATGGATTTTGGCTTTGGTTTATATAGACGACATCGTTATATTCTCTCTAACCTTCGACGATCACTTGATGCATATTGATAAAGTCCTACAAGCTATCTCGGCCGCTGGTATTACTCTTTCACTACCAAAATGCCATTTTGCGTACCAATCACTCTTGTTACTCGGACAGAAAGTTTCTCGACTAGGAATGTCGACTCATAAGGAAAAGGTAGAAGCAATTCTCATGCTGGAAACTCGTCGTAACACCAGTGAACTACAAACCTTTTTAGGGATGATGGTTTATTTTTCTGCTTACATTCCGTTTTACACATGGATTGCTTATCCTCTCTTTCAGCTTTTAAAGAAAGATAATCCATAGGTCTGGACTGAACTACATGATGAAGCTTTTAGTCTATGCAAACAAGTTCTATCTCATGCCCCCATGCATGGTTATGCAATCCGAGGCCTCCCTTACAGAGTCTATACAGACACGTGTGATTACGGATTAGCTGGCATACTGCAACAAGTGCAACCCATGTTAATTCGAGATCTCAAAGGAACACGAATGTATGAGCGCTTGAAGAATGCTTTTGATAAAGGGGAAACCATACCTCAATTAGTTCCGAGTATTTCCAAGGAATTCAATGATGTCCCTACAACGGAAAATTGGGCACCCACCTTCGAAGATACTACCGTCTACATGGAACACATTGTGTGTTACTGGTCTCGCGTACTGAAATCAGCTGAGTGAAACTACTCTCCTACTGAACAAGAAGCGTTAGCTCTCAAGGAAGCCCTAATCAAATTTCAACCCTACATCGAGGGAGAACAAATTCTGGCTATAACCGACCATGCTGCACTTACCTGGAGTAAAACTTTTCAAAATGTGAATCAACGACTTCTCACTTGGGGAACCATATTTTCTGCTTACCCCAACTTGCATATAGTACACAGGGCGGGTCGAGTACACTTGAACATTGATCCTATTTCTCGCCTTAGGCAACGCCTACCCCCGCAAGACAGACCTCTTTCAGATATTACCATACCAGTTGACCTTATGAAGCCTGGATGGAATGAGGACCCTATGCGGAATATGTTCAAGGAGCTTGGAGATCGCTTTGAAGAGAAGCTTCTTACAGTAGGATTGAAATTCATTGCCTCAGAGACTATAATGGACGAAGATCTATCTATAGATCTAGGACACATTCCAATAGCATGCGGTGATGAAATTCTAGCCTCTACTCACTTACAAAGTGCAAGAAACTACTCTCTACTGGTGGGCCTGGACTCGAAGGAGATCGAAGAATGGAGAAAATCTTACCAAGACGATACCCATTTTTCCGAGGTTATAGCATCTCTACAAGATAAACAAGCTCATGTTACACTGCGCTTTCCCCAATATCTATACTCGGACAAAGGTTTGCTTTATTTCGAGGATCACAATGGTAATAATCAGTTATGCGTTCCATGGGCATTGCAATTACGAATTATGGATCAAATACATAATTCGCTTATGGAGTCCATGCATGGTGGGTATCATAAATGCTATAATCATCTAGTGACCACTCATTATTGGCCTGGAATGTCAAGAGACCTGAAGAAGTATGTAACCTCGTGCGATATATGTCAAAAATCGAAACCTCGCCGTCACGGTCCTATAGGGTTACTCCAACCAATTCCTATTCCGACGCGTCCTTTTGAAGTCATATCCATGGATTTCATCCCAGAACTACCAAATTCATCAGGATACGACAATATATTGGTAATTGTTGATAAGCTTACAAAGTTCGCTACTTTTGTTCCCTGTAGTACCAGTATCACGGACGACGCCACTGCTCGATTATTCTTTCAAAGCATTATGTTAGGGCTAGCCTCAGGTAAACCAAACTAGAGTAAACTGCCTGACTATGCCAGGTTACACCCGAGTCAAGTAGAGTCTCAGTTGTGTCTGGTTGTGATACTGAGTACTGGCTCAACGACTAGTACATTGCAAGAGAATCGAGAGAAGAGTAAGATTGTAAACTTTAGCTCGAAGCTGAGTCTTACAGCTGAGAGCGTGCTACTTATATACTAAATGGTAGTCCTAATAATAGCTATTGACAATGGTGATGGTGAAGATTTATAGAAGTTGATGCGACCGTTGCCCATGTGATGCATATAGTGCCAATGTGAAGGTTCTGAAGGGTAAAAAGTAAATAAATCGTAACATTACCCTCTCGTTAAGGCAGTCGTCCCGACTGCCATTAGGGTTCCCATTCGGGCTCGTCTGCGCCTGTGCTGTGTACATTTTCCCAGTATGTTTCGATGAGTTTGTCCCATCTTCGTTGTTCACTGGTGGATTCTTCGGTGAAGGGAGAGGTGGGATTCCTGATCCATTGCTGGCTTCCATCGCCGGCTTGGGCTTTATAGCTGACAACTCCGTTGTCATTGTATTTGTGGTCTAGGATCATTCTTGGGAATTTTCTGACTTTGATTTGGAGTGTCGCGGTGTGGATGGAGGACGCATAGGCTACAGTGAGTCGGCCTGCATGTTTGGCCTTCTTTTCATAGTCTTTGATTGCCTTTCTGGTGTGTTCCATGTCTTTTTCTCATACCCAGCTGTTGTGTTCCCGGGTCCAGCCTTTCCATTTGACATAGTAGTCGGTGACAACTACTGGGGGTTCCCCTCTCTTTCCTCTGACTTTCCTGGTACGATGGTCCAGGACTTCTTCAACTTCGTATTCCTCCTCGTCTTCGATTAAGTCAGGTGGAGGTGGTGGCGGTTGTTCCTGGTTGGGAAATGTGGGTGGGGTGTACGGGGAAAGGAGTTTCTCATTGAAGGTGGGGTGAATCTTCCAATGAGGTGAGAGTTTCAATTTATAGGCAGAGGCACCGTATTTGTTAAGAATGAGGAAGGGGCCTACTTGCTTGTCATCGAGCTTCTTTTTTGGGCATGGGAGGCTCAGGTGGGAACTGTCAAGCCATACATGGTCTCCGATTTTGTAATTGATTGCAGGTCATTTCCTTTTGTCATACTGTGTCTTCATTTTGTCTGCCTCTTCTTCAAGGGAGGCCTTTGCTTCGGTATAGATGTTCTTCATTTTGTCAGAGAAGGACTGGGCGGTGGGATTGGTAAAGGGGTTGGCTCTGTGAGAGTCGGGGATGATCCTAGGGTTTCGGCCATAGTTGACCATGAACGGGCTTTTACCAGTGGCGGAATGGACATGGTTATTATGGACGAAGGCGCCAATTGCTAACCATTCACTCCAGTCGTTCTGTAGGTGATTGACGAATATATGGAGGTATTTTTCGATTTCTTGGTTGGCCCTCTCTGTTTGTCCATCGGTTTGGGGGTGGAATGCTGTGGATGCATTCGGAGTTATGTCGAGTAGTTTATAGAGGTCTTTCATGAAGTTTGAGACAAATTGGGGACCTCGGTCGGAGATTACTACACTGGGCATTCCGTATCAGGCATATATGTGGTCTCGTAGTATCTTTGCATACCCTTCTGATGTTAGTTCCACATTGCAGGCTACTGGGACCATCTCTTTTGAGAAACGGTTGATGATCATCAGGATGGCATCGAATCTGTTTGACTCAGGGAGGCCGGTTATCATGTCTACCAAGATGTGAGTCGAGGGCTCGGAAGGGATTTTGTTTGGGTGGAGGGGGGCTGCCTTTGCTTGTGTGCTTGTTTTGGTTCGTTGACACGTTTCGCACACTTTAACATACGCTTCAATGTCTTTATGGAGTTTTGGCCACCAGAACTCTCGTTGGACGAGCTCTTTGGTTCTGGCAATTCCTGGATGGCCGGCAGTAATATGGTCGTGGGAGTGGGATATGATTTCTCCGTGAAGCGTGTGGTCCCTTGGGACGTATATCCGTCCGTCGTAGTAGAGGAGTCCGTTTGCCTCAGTTACTCCTCTCTCATGGTTGAGGGACCCTGCAATGCCCTGGTCCCACTTCCCATGATCCCTGGTGGCATCTTTGACCTTGGCATGGGTCTCTTCGTCGGTGGGCATAATCATTGCCCGGAAATGTTTGGGTTTCAGGACGATTATGTCTTCGTTGTCCTGCTTGCCTTGGCTGTGGTCATCTCGTCGACTCAGTAAGTCAGCTTTCCTATTGGCGGTGCCGGCTTTGTGGAAGAGGGTGAAATGGTACTCTGTGAGCTCCGTTACCCATCGGGCTTGTCGGCGGTTGAGTTTCTGGGGCTTCCTGAAGTATTGTAGGTTTTGGTGATCTGTCCAGATCTCGAACGTGTCGGCGGCTCCCATGAGATAATGACGCCATTCCGCAAGGGCGAGCATGATGGCCAATAGTTCCTTGTCGTAGATTTCGTAGTTCCTCTCTGTGACTGTAAGGGCCTTTGATAGGAACACAACTGGTCTCCACTTCCCGTCTTGTTGTTGGCTGAGGACAGCGCCTATTGCTCCTTCGCCTGAGTCCGCTTCCACCCTGAACTTCCCCGTTTCTGTCGGCATTGCCAGGATCATGTCTTCGGCCATCTGTTTCTTCAGCTGTTGAAATGCCTGATTCTGGGCAGCACCCCATGTCCAGGATGCGTTTCCAGTAAGTTGAGTCATAGGGCGGACAATCTTTGAATAATTTTTGATGAAGCGTCGGTAAAAGTTGGTGAAGCCCAGAAATGATTGTAGCTCCTTCTTTTTTGTCAGTGTTGGCCATTCAGTGATCCCTTTGACCTTCACCGGATCCATCTTGATTGCCCCTTCACTGATGATTACTCCGAGATACTCGGTCTCTAGCGTTTCAAACTCACATTTCTTGGCTTTCAGGAATAGTTTGTGCTCCCTCAGTTTTCGGAGCACCCGCCTTACGATTGCTCAGTGTTCTTGGAGATCTTTGGTGAAGATAAGGATGTCATCGAGATAGATGGTGACCTTTCCTTCTGCAATTAAGTCTTTGAAGATATTGTTCATCATCCACTGAAAGGTGGCCGGCGAGTTTGTGAGGCCGAAAAACATTACCGTTGGTTTGAAGAGGCCTCGGTTAGTCCGAAACGCAGCCTTCTGCTCATCTCCCTGTTTGATTCGTACGTTATTGTATCCCCATCAGACATCCAGTTTGGTGAAGTATTTTGCTCCCTTGAGCTTGTCCATTAACTCCGAGATGAGTGGGAGTGGGTATCTGTTCTTGATGGTCATCTCATTGAGCTTCCTGTAGTCCTGTACGGGATGTAATGATCCATCCTTCTTCTTGACGAAGAAGAATGGTGAGGCAAAGGGTGATTTGGAGGTCTGGATTCAGCCGGTGGCCAAGTTCTAGTCCAGGAATTTATCAAGTTCCTCCTGCTCGTGTCGGTTGAGGGGGTAGACCTTACAGTCTAAGGTCAACTGCGCATTGGGGGTCAACTTGATTGCGTGGTCCCAGGGTTTTCATTCCGGGAGTTCATCAAAGTTCTCTTTTGAGAAGAGGTCTTGGAATTCTCGGTAGGTTGGCGGTATCATTTCCTCGAATGTTCTTTTTGCTTTCCCGGTGTTTGCCTGGGTGGCTAGGTCGTTTGCATGGTGTACTGCCCTGATTTCTAGGGCTTGTTGCATGTTGACCGCCAGAATGGTCTCTCCCTCCTCTAATTCTTCGTCCCATCGATCTTCTGGATCCGCATCGGGTAGGGGAAAAGGATTTTTGTGGCATTGACAGTGGGCAAACGTGATCTTCCCAGTCTTCCAATTGATAACTGGGTTGTGCCGCTTTAGCCAGTCATGGCCCAGGAAGATGTCCTTTTTTCCCAGGTCCATGACTGCGAGGTCAATTCGCTCGCTATGACCACCAATCGTCATTCTTAATTCTACGAACTCAGTGACATCCCCGGCTTTATTTCGGGAGCCATCAGCGTTGTAGATGGGAATGGGTACTATGGCTTTTGTGGTTGGGAGTTGATGTTTTTCTACATAAGCTCGATTTATGGAGCTTCCGGTGCAGCCGCTGTCGACAAGCCCCTTGGTTTCTAAGGTTCGTCTGTTGGTGAGGGTTTCAATTAGAATTGGGAGGATCAAGTTCCGTGATGAGGCTCTCTCTGTTCGGCGAATGTATCGAATGGGTTCTCGTAGTTCATAGAGTCGTTCTCTAGCTGCCTCTCCTCCTGCTTTGAGCTCATCGATCAGGTCGGCTATGATCTCGCCAACCCTGTCTCAATGAACCCAGAGCGAGAGAGCGGCTCGTGCTTCCGACTCGGTACATGCTTCCCAGATCGCCCAGAGGGTCCAGTTGACCTCGAAGGGTCTGTACCAGGTGTACCCCTGGGGAGGGATGCGTACCTGGTCTTTCGCGGAGGCGATGGGGGGGTCTTGTCTCTCTCTTTCTTCCTCCTGTCGTCACTTCTCCTTCCATATTTGATATGACGTGTCATCGTCCTCGTCAGGTACCTCGACAAGGGTGGTGGGCAGCTTCTGGGGCATGCAGGCCCCTGTTCGGCCCTTCTCGCAGGCGCTTGCGATTTCTGGTGCCGAGTGACGATCCTTGGGGGGCCCTTCCCTACAATCCTGGTCATCAGGTCTTGCTGCCTTGAGTCTTTGCCGCTCTTCTTCCTGGTTTTCATTGTTGTCCGTCCTTTCGTTGGGTCCCTCCTCTGACAAGACGGCTTCCCTAAGGGTTGTTCCCTTTGTGTCCGGCGATTGAACGTCGTTCAGTCTTGACGCAGTTGGATGTGTTCTTGCACCTTGGGAGGACACGCTGGGGATCGTTGGTGCTCTCGAATGGTCAGAGGGGGGGTTTTGGTCCAGGGGAGTACTGGGGAATCGGGGTGTTTCAGGAGGTGTTTTTATATCTTTTTCTAGCTCCACAAGCAGGGCATAATGGTTGTGCGATTCTTTTGGTGCAGTCGTTCTGGAAGGTGTCAAAGTGGGTATATTCGAATGCGTAGGTAAACATGAGATAACTACAGAAGTACAATAAGTCCGACCAGTCGGAAGTGAGCGCGCACCATGGTTCTTAATAAGTCCGGCCGAGCAAGTGGAATCGCTCACTTGTCGGCCCCGTCTTTTACTTCCTCTATCTTTGTGGTCAAGGGCATCTTCTCCTCGACTTGTTTCTCTTCTTTCTCTGCAGTGGCGAGTAGTGCTCACAACTCCTGTGAGTTCCACTTTTTTCTTTCTTTTCTCGGCTCCTTGCAGTCCCTGGATAGGTGTCCCTTCTGATTGCAATTGAAGCATCTTCCTTCTGCTCGCATCCGGTCTATGTCCATGGGTTTCCCTGCTCCTCCATACATTGTTCCGGTGGTGGTCTTCTTGTCTCCTGACCCACTTGTCGTGCCAGCAGGTTTTTGCCCACTGCTGGTGTTGTTGTTCGGGTGATTGTCAGGGTGTTGTCCTCCATAATTAGTCCGGTTGTAGGCCTGGGACTTTGACCATTGTTCATGCATTACGATGACATGGGCCTTCCATTCTCTATAGTCGTGGGGAATGTTCATTCCTATATCGGTGATGAACCTGATATAGTCTTCGGGTACCCCTTGTCGGAGTGCTCTGACCATCGCTCCCCTATCTCCGCTGTCTTGGATCCTATCGGCTAGCTAGGCCTCTGCTTCCAACTTCTGGAAGTACACTACTGCCGATCTGTTCCCCATTTGAAGATCCATCATCTTCCTTTCGTGTTGTTCCTTGGCCGTGGCGTCCATGAACTGATCCTGGACGATGCGCATGAAGTGCTGCCAATTTGGGTAGCAGAATCTTTCATGTCGCTCGCTGTAGTATTCCATTCGTTTAGTCGTCCACCATTTGGCTGCTCCCCCTTTGAAATAGGAGGCAGCAAACGGGACTTTTAGGGTGGGGTTGAAGTAGGAGTCATGTACTTCGAAGTATGCAACACAGTCCCCAAAGAATCGGACTATGTCGTCGTGGCCTCCAGAAAAGGGGAGGGAGGTGCGTAGCAGGACTGGTTTTACAGAGGGGAATGGGTCGCTGTTGCTGGTGTAGCCGGTGGGCCAGTTGGGGGGTTCTGGTGGTGGATATTTAGGGGGGCGCCGGGGTACCGAGTAGAGGTCTCGTCGGTGTCCGACCGAGGGGGGTCCCATTGGGTAACCCGGCCTTCCTCTTTCAGGGGGTGCTGGTGGTGGTGCTGCTGGAGGATCTGCTGGAGGATCGGCCTGAGCCTTTCCTTTTCCTTCATCCAGTGGTTCGAGGTCCCAATATCTGGCGGCTTCAGTCAGCTTGTCTCTGAGCTGGTCATATTCCCTCTTCATTTGTTCTTGTTGGTCCATCGCTGTGGCCCTGCTTGTCTGAGCCGCTTCTTCTTGCATCGGGTCGAGTCCTTCGTTCCATTTCCCATCTTTACTAGTTCCTTGTTCTGCCCTGGCAAAGAGGCGTCCTTGGGTTGGCCAGGGGTAATATCCCTGGGTTCTAGTTTGTGGGGGGGGGGGAATCAGGTAGTGGAGTTGGGTAGAAGGGGTTCTTTGAAGTGAACCCTCCTCCTTGCCAGGCTTCAATCAATGGTCCCCTCTCAGGCCCACTCATCATAGTTGAGGTTGTCATGGGAGTCGATCCAGCTCCCCTCAATTTGTCCCAGTAGGTCGATAAGCCTACTGTGCTCATGGACTGTCCTCTCTCGTAGGGTTCCTCGGGGTAGTATTCGTCCTGGTCGGGGGCCATATACCCTCTCCCAGCGTCTCTCTCCAGCGGATAATGGGTGGGCAAAGAGGCTTCTATATTGATCGACGGTTCCATAGTTGATTCCTCCCCTTCGGAGGTAGTCTCCTCTCCTGAGGTTCCAAGTGATGCTTTGTCTGCCGAGTAATAGTCTTTGTTCATCAGAGAGGTTCGGCCAGATTCTGTCCTCACCCTCAAGAGTGAACAGGTTCTCTCCAAGCTCAAGCACGCCGAGCTGGGCCTCCACGTGGTAGTGAAATGGGTTCTCATGTCTGCTGAGGTCTCGTAGCCTCTGATTGTAGTTGATATCATCCTCTCTGGGTTGTTGCTCTGGATGGGGTCTCCCAATCCAGCCAACCAATAATCTTCTGTTCCGGAGCTCGCAAGCTCGCTCAATATTTCTCGGATCTCTATCCTCTCTTGTCCAGAGGATTCCACTTTGTCCCTCCACCTCGACTCATTGCTGGGTGAAACTCTGAAGGGATTGTTGGTTTGGAGTTCTTGTCGTCTCCCTATGTGGGTGTGAAGGACCGGCCTCATGGTCACTGCTGGAGGAAAGAATGCTGGCCTCTGTGGGGCCAGTGGTTGTTGTGGTGGTGCTGGGGGAGAGTTGTCCTCTTGGACTAGGGTTCGTAACCCGTAGACTCCTTCCCTTGGCCGCTGGTAGAGTCCTGCTCTCCCTGAGAGCGGGTTCCTCCTCTGGCTCGGTTCCTGGGTCATAGTAGTCGGTGATGTCCTCCTCTCCGGTGAGGGAGGGAGTCCTAGTTCGGGTATGAATGGAGTGCCAAGTTCCGGAAGGTCCAGCGACGAGGCTTCCGGACTCAGTGGATTGGTTGGGTCGTCTGGGAAGTCGCCAGGGGTCGAAGTTTGGTGGGAGGTCGTCAGTCCTAGTTATCCCCTGCAATCTCTGTCTCGGGGTAGGTCGATGGCAGCGGGAGGGATCCATTGAAAGGTGGGTTGTAGTGGTAGGGCAGTTGGCAGGGGTAGCGAATTGGCTGCCTTCTTCATGAGCAGGCGTTAGAACACCACACTCTGATTTGGGCACCAAAGAATACAAGTACGACGATGACGGTTGCAAGACTTAGGGCGGCTGTTACTAGCGCAACGACTAAGACTTTAAGTTCTAGGGTCGAGATGTCGGGAGTGATGTTCATGGGTTCTGATGGTGGCTAGCACTCAAGGGAATGTAGGGAAGCTTCGAGCTAATTGTTAGGGCTAGCCTCAGGTAAACCAAACTAGAGTAAACTGCCTGACTATGCCGGGTTACACCTGAGTCAAGTAGAGTCTCAGTTGTGTCTGGTTGTGATACTGAGTACTGGCTCAACGACTAGTATGTTGCGAGAGAATCGAGAGAAGAGTAAGATTGTAAACTTTAGCTCAAAGCTGAGTATTACAGCTGAGAGCGTGCTACTTATATACTAAATGGTAGTCCTAATAATAGCTATTGACAACGGTGATGGTGAAGATTTATAGAAGTTAATGCAACCATTGCCCATGTGATGCATATAGTGCCAATGTGAAGGTTCTGAAGGGTAAAAAGTAAATAAATTGTAACACATTATCTCTAAATTTGGAATTCCCTCACAAGTCATTACTGACCGGGATTCGCGATGGAGGCATAGTTTTTGGAAGGAGGTCTGCAAACTCATGGGAATGAAGAGAGCATTAACTACAGCTCATCACCCACAAGCAGACGGGCAAACTGAGGTGCTAAACCAAGGATTAGAAATCGCCTTGCGGGCTTACATCGGACCAGACAGAGATGATTGGGTTAAATATCTTGACGGCCTCGCAATGTCCTACAATACAACACTGCATTCAAGCACAGGTTATGCGCCGGCCTACCTACTCTACAGATACACCCCAACAACTGAATCCTCATTGTTAACTATCCCTGAATTTATCCCACAGCCTCTGGGAGATTCCATGACCGAAGGAGGAGAAGCTGATATGATTCACAAGACACATGAAAGCGACAAGGCCGTAGATATGGTTGAGCAATTTGAAGCTACCAGGACGTGTGCTAAGGAAGGCCTCAAGCTTAGTCAAGCCTTCAAGAAAAAACATTATAATCAAGGAAGATTACTGACCAAATTCGAGGAAGGAGATCTCGTGGTACTAAATCCACATAGCCTGGAACTGCTAAAAGATGTCAAAGGTTGAGGTAAGAAACTACTAATGAGATATGATGGACCCTTTGAAATTATCAAGAAGATTAGTGCCGTAACCTACCAACTAAGGCTACCGGCATCTTATGGTATCCATCCTATTCTTAACATTGCCCATCTTGAGAAATACCATCCATCTCCTGACGAATTCGGAGCACGACCTACTAAACAACTAAATCGAAAGGACTTTGAAGAATTGCCAGAAGTAGAAGTGGAATGGATTGTTGGAGAAAAGATGTTCAAGGCATTGGGAAAACATCGGCACATCAAGAAATATAGGGTATGATGGACTGGTCTACCTGAAAACGAAGATGAATGGAAAACTAAGGAGGAGTTAAGAAACGCTCCTCAGATTCTAGAAACCTGGGAACAATCATGATCAAGCACAATGTACGCCACAACTTGACGCGTCTCTGAAATTCGGGTCCTAATATGGCACATACGCTTGCTTTGTTAGAAAAAAATTCAGAAAGTTCTACTACCTTCATGCAGAAACTAATCATATAAAACCTCTAAAGTATGAAACGATGCAACAGCCTCACTGGTATACTAATTCTATCCCTCGCCCTCCATTCCAATCTCATAAAAACTTCATTTTACGCAAACAAACTCAAAAATTCAGGCAAGCCATACATCATTTACATGTAATAATAATCTCACAAAGCATAACCTTAGCATGCAATCTAAATTCTCGAACGCTATTACCACCTTTGACCGCGGACATTACCTGTATCCACTACAGACTGCCATTCATGACCCCACCTTGATCCTCCTCTTGGAGAGCTTCATCAAAAATGATGCTGTCTTTAAAGCAATTATTGACAAGCACATTGTCATCTCCAAACAGGATGACGTCACCCTCTACCATCCGTCTTATCCCTTCGTGGTGGTGGGATGGGCTGTTGTGCAGAGTCTTTCGGACCTAGTCCTTGCCGCCGTTCACAATATCACACCTTACACAGACAAATCCCAGCACCCCATCACTATTCCCGAAACTGTCTTCGAAGAGCTCGGCATCGCAACCGCTGATGAACTCGCTATCACCCAACTACAATGCAAACCGAACTATTTTGCTACGCTGGTCTGCGACTCTCTCGAGGCTCTGCGCCTTGCCCTCACCAATTTCCAGCAGTTCCTTTGTCGTGTTATCCTTTGGATCGCTTCTTGCATCAACCATAGTATCTCGAAAGGTTTTGAAGCTCACCTTAACTGGGGAGCATTCATTGGTTTGAAATGGGAAGACTTTTTGTTTTGTGTCTCCCCTGCTAGAGTCATAACGGAGGCGCGCAAGCGTGGAATTATGGCCAAGGAAGTCTACGCTTATTACGAGGCTGACAACGCTGCGCCAATCACCCCATACATCCCTCATTCACGCATTCACTACCCAGACATTGCAGCTTACATGCACTTTCCATACCATCCTCAGTATTCTCGTATGGATTTTTTTGAAAGCTTACCGCGTCTTCTCACCAATCATGACGACGATAACACTTCCATGACTTCCACCTTAGTCTCTCCCTACCCCGAGAACGATGGCGACGTCAAAATGAAGGACCAGGGGATTGAAGACATTACCTCGATGATGCAGAACTTAAAATTGGCTTAAAGTATGTAATAATATTGGATTTCTCATTTCATCTCGCTAAACTCTTGGACTAGCATAGTCTCCCAGGTATGTGTAGACTGGGGGGGCTCTGTTAGGGATTACCGCACTATCGCACTACTTACTATATTTAGCTACACAAACCTGTACGAATTTGATAGAATCTTCTTACTCTTTCTTTCCTTTTCCTTATCCTCCGAGTAACTACTAGAATATTTCCTTACAAAGTATATAACTCGAGCTCTAAGTAAAAGATATATTCATTCAATTCATCATATTTGATCCTCCACTTACTGTGTGAACAAACTAAGTGATCATGATCGGTTACGCCAAGCGCTTGCCGATCTACTCACTTCTGATTACGCCAAGCGCTTGTCAGAACCAACTACGCCTAGCGCTTGTTGGCCCATTTAGGACGTTCTTATTGGTAACTCGAACTCAATTTACTCTCGCTCTCACATACGACTTATAGTAATATTAGTGAAGTCCTATTCGCTATACTACTTAATATACTCGTATTCCTAACAAGTTTATCACCTCTTTCCCCCTCTTCTCCCATGACAGCTATACTATCCTTAGTTGAATCGCCTTTTAAAGAGCAACAGCGCTGGAAGAAAGAGGATCTTAGTTGCTATTTCTCTGTACGGCCCTCCCATCATCCGGTTCTGTGAAAGTTGCGGTTCCTCACATGTTCGACTTTGCGGCCCTCTGAAATATGACATACTTCATGGGAGTGATAATCCTCCAGTCCCGCTTGCCTGCCTCTTCTTGAGGCATGTTACATTGGAGCCCACGCTACGTTTGGCAGTTTCATTCTAGCGACATCCCTCCCGCTACTACCAACTCGAAACATGACTAAGATCAGTGAGCTGCAGAGTAACGAGCCCAGTATCCTAGCATATATCCGTGGTCCTGCACCAGGTCCGACTCATGCAGATCAAGTCATCAAACTTCGCTAGCCGTATTTTTCCGCCATTTCCAAGAGTTTATTTCCACTCCAGTTATTTTATCCCCATGTTAATGCATGGAGCGCCTGAGAGGAAGACGGGCTCCAAGTTCTCCGAGGTTGTTGGCGTCCTCGTCGAATCTTGTCAGCGTTTGAATAACGACTCGCTCACCACCGTTCCATTTCTCTTATCCTACCACAACCCCAATGCTTTCGGCGAACCACTATGCTTCGAGAGGATGCAGTGAAGGGTACTAAACTCGTCTCATCCACGTACAGCAGAACGAGGACTGGGAGGCGATGGTGGTGAAATTTAGATTTACATGCATCTGATGGATACCAACTTGAATGAGACGGGAGCTCCCGAGATAAGGTTGATACTGTCCGGTGACCACTGATGGAGATAGAAGTCTCCTCATACAACATGCGACCCTCAGACATACTCGAGACCTTGGAGTTCCCCACTGAGTATCTCCGCGCAAGCATAGTCCTCGTCCTCGAGGTGAAGGTTTCTCATAGGCTGGGCGACGACACGACTCCAGTGACATGCCCCATGGTCACGCCCGTAGTCCTGCCATTCTTTAGAACCACTAAGCACAGTCCCTTGTCGTCGTTACCATCTCGCAACGCATCTCCTTGTCCGTGATGGTACCCCGGAGCTTCAAGAGGCGGTCAGCAGGGTACCCGAAGGAGGTGGGCGTAAATTCCCAGCACGGGATCTCGGCACCGAGGTGTTACCTTGTCGTCGTCGACTTCGATGATAGCATAGTCCTCGGTGTAGCCTGCAGTGCCGGTGCCGAGGCTCAGGACGACATGACCCAAGACGTTTGTTCCAGTTCTGCTCGATGTCTTGGCGGAAGGTGGAGAATGCCCCTATCGTCTTGTTTCCCCAACTAATACTTGACCGTCCCTCCCCTCAGCTGCCTTGACAAGCCGTTCCTCATGGCTCGACGATGACCCCTCGTCGACGAATTCGAGTCCGAATGGATGCGAGGAGTTCTTGCTACGAAGTGTCACCGAGGAGGAGGACGTTGACACGAGGCTGGCTCCCGGATGTGTGTTCAAATGTGTTGTTTGGCCCCTTGTTTGCTGGGAAGACGACATGATGAGCAGTAACTTCTTGCTGTCGCCACCTTTGGTCATGAAAAAACCGCCAGTGCCCTCAATATAAGGCGTGGCCTGGGCAGCAATGAGGAGACTAAGCGCATGGGTAAGAGGGCTTTGAACATCTGCGATTGGGTGGCGGAAGGAGGCTCGAGGAGCTTGGGATCAATGACGGACTACTCGCGGATGTCGGATGACGTAGGCGGAGGCGGAGGACTCTCGGGTCTTGCCGATACGAACGACGTCCATTCGACATGCATCTCGTCGAGGCCTGCGAGCCGAGTCGTCGTCCCAGGCGGTGTTGAGCAGACGGGTTAGAGCAAATCGAGAGTCGAGTTGAGAGTGTTAGGCGGTATGAGACCAATGTGCTAAAGATTCTCACAGTTTTTTGGTAAGCACGAAGCTTGAAGGCTGGGGTTATTTCACTCTGGAACTTTTTCTCAAAAGTACGTGTTGGATGTACACAGTAAAGAGGCCGCATCTTATACTTATGCACACTTAGATCTTCGTTTTCCTTCATTACATGGAATGCAGCCTTGATACATCCAATCCTTCAGGTCTGGCGTGATCATAATAACACTCCGATAAGTACTTTAAGACTAAGTACTTCCGACGTACGACATCCTCTCTCTCAACCCGGGGTATATATCGAATTCCAAACAAACAGCAGGCAATAAAAAAGAGCGGCGACTTCCATTTGTAGCTCTCTCTCTCTCTCTCACACACACACACACACACTCTTCTCCAAGGTTCCGATGACCGCAGGCAATCATAACTCGAAGCTCAAACCCTGGTCTGGCGAGCAATATCCACCGCGGGAATTTCAAGTGCCCTTCGGAGCTTTCTCGCTATCAGACTGCGAAACCAAATACGCTGTACCCACTCCACGGCGGTATTCCAAGCGTACTGGACACACTGATGTAAGGTATTCTCTGGGAGGCCATCAGATGTTACCGCCTCAAGTCAAAGAGGGAAAACGAACCTAATTCGCTCCAAGTTAATGCCCTGCGAGACGGGTCGTCCGGATCCATGAATATGTATATGCTAATCATCGCGATGGCCTATCATACGAACCGCTGAGTGAGTGCTAAGATGTGAGTAGTAGGATGTACGAACCAAGGTAAAGCATAGAAAAAACACTCGGAATTTTTTGGCTTCCAGTGAACGACCATCAGTAGGATAAACCGCCATTTCATCTCCAGAAGTCGAAGCTGGCGCAGATATTGTGGATTACACTAGGCTACGTGCACGTGTACGGTGTAGATAGTTGCATTTTCTTGGCCTGGATACGAGCGGCACATACAGTGAGACTAGTCGTGGAATATGCTTCTTTTAACATGACTACCAGCACATTCTCTGGGAAGAGGCATCGTATTCCGACAAGCTGCATCTCGCAAGGTCAGTGTTCGAGTCCAAGTCGATGTGCGAAGAGTGCCAGTCAAAGTCAGAGTGCGGGAGGAATGACAGCTGGAGACTTTGCACGTGGGACTAATTATTAAAGTTAGTTTCCCATGTTTGCACCTATCTTTCTGATTCATTGACGAACTCGAGCACATTTATTCGTTCCTTGACCGCCCTCAGCGGAGTGCGTTTGTTCAGGCGAAGCATCACTTCGGAGGAGATTGTTCCGCGCAAACAGATGGACGGGGAGATCGCCGGCAGAGACGTCTCATCTCCGATGGAGTCTCAGGTCCTAGTTCTCTATACAAGTAAACGTCTTCTCATTATGCATTTGTTTTGGGCATAAGAAGCTGTCCTTAAAGGAGAGTCTCTTGGATGAGAATATATGTCGGACCTAACAGATGATCTTGTAGTAGCAACGCGATTATCTTCTTTCTTCTCACAACTAAATTGGTTCTCGGGCCCGTAGCCGTGTCAATACCAATTTGACATCAACACACCGGCATCTCTTTGGCTTTAACATATTTTAGGGATCTTCTGATCCTGAGGGTGGTGCGAATCATGATATTGAACATAGTTGAAAGCATGGAGTATCACTTTATTTCAACTCGGTGTCTGTGCCATGAAGCTGACCGGTCTTGTATGTTTTCCAGACTTCTCATGATGACGGTCGAATATATATGTACAGGCTCCTCCTCTTCAGAATCGGCAAAACAACCCCAGACACAGCATGCAACCCGTCCCCGAAGGTTTTCCCATAGCAAGGCTGTAAGCCACCATCTTGAAGTCGAGTAATAGTATGCACTAAGGCTTTTCATTTCAGCTCTGGTCCTGGGGTTTGTCAGATTGTGCGTTCAGTATACCTCATCCTTAACATGGTCATTTAGATTTTGGCTTATCTCTTGCACTGGGGACTCTTCGGGACCCTTTCTGTGCAATTGTGTGCGCTACCCGGAATTTGTCTCCGACAGATTGTTTCTAACCGATTCTCATTAGATCTTTACTATCTAGCTTTCCCGAAGGATAGAAAATTCGTCAAATTCCTCGTCTATGGCATCTACATTATCGAATTTGTCGAGACGATACTCTTCATGCACGACGCTTTTGCGCAGTTCGGTTATGGCTTCGGTGATATCGAAGCCCTAACTAGAATGGATTTTAACTGGCTTGCTGTCCCCATCATGAGTGCTGTTAGTACGTGCAACATCTTCCACTTATGTTCCAGTTAATAATGATGAGTGCAGCTGCATTTGTCGGACAGGTCTTCTATGCATACCGTATCTTCATTCTATCAAACTCACGAATTGTCCCTGTATTCATTATCTGTGTATGCTTCCATGCCCCTTCTCTGTGGAAGTTTAGCTCATCTATTTACAGGTGTCCCTGACCAGTTCTGTGGCAGGTATAATCACTGGTGCCTACTGTTTCCAAGAAGACAGCGCTACTGAACTCAATAACTCGAAGATGACCATTGCAGTCGTGGTGAGTAACCGATTAAATGTTCATCAAGTTTGTGGTACCGACTCATAGGTAGATTTGGTGCGGAGCCTCCGCCCTATGTGATATCATTATCGCCATCTGCATGACTTACTACGTGAGCCCCCTCTCAGTTATTATCTTGTTTAACACGTATACTATTTTGTAGCTTATGCGCAGCAATACTAGTTTCCGACGCACTCAAATTCTGGTGTCAAGTTTAATTCGTCTCACTATCGAAACAGGAACTATGACAGGTATCTAATCTCTGCCACCTACCCACCATTGTCAGAAAATTAACACCGCCTACTTCTAGCCGTTGTTGTTCCACTGGCCCTCATCTTATTTCTTGCGTTTCCTCACCAGACCTTGTATACAACAGCAGTTGGCATCCAAGCCAAGCTGTATGCCAATGCCATTCTCATGGTACTGAATTCACGGATCCGGATTGTGGGCGGACGTGATACCTATTCGTCGTCGGCCGATATGAGCATCACAACTACTATGCTGAGGGAGATCACATCCCAATCTACCAAAGGCACCCAGCCTGCGGACAGGATTCAAGGACAGTTGCCGGTGGTTGTGATAACTCAAGACGTCCTCAGTGATAGGGTGGGTCAAACGAAGGTTAGTCAAGGTAGTTAATGTGCATTGTCAAAGTTGATTTTCCCCCCAGAATGAAACACAGGGCAGCACTATAAGCCTCTCAGTATAATTGATATACAGTGCTTTCACACCATGTATAGCCTGAATTTCTCTCATTTTTCATTTGCCTGGTCACTATAAAAACTCAAATCAATCTAAATGTTACCATTTTTTGTGATCAAATATGTCGCTTAGCTCACTTCTCTCCAAATCAAAGCAGATCCTACTTTATAAAGTCCTCTTCTTTACATTCGCCAGGCATTTCTTGGGGTCATGTTTCAAGCCTCTCTGCTTTCACCATTCACTACGGCATACAAGGACTCGTATCCCGATGGTCAGTTTGATGGTGGTCACCCCTTTGATTCCTTTGATGTAGAGGACCCACCTGGCTGTACCGCTAATCTCCAATCTCTTATCTTTGTGCAGGTTGTTGTGGAGGGTGGGCATCCAGACACGAGCGTCTGTTATCCATCAATTTCTCATCAAATTGGCCTAGATGTTATCACGTTGTTAGAACTAGGTCTCTTCCTCTCTTCCAATCGAGCTCTACAGCATCAGTGATTGTCAAGCTGACCCTAAATACTTGTTGATGTTTCAATCGTCGGTTCTCCTGATGAACAGGATCTTGATTTAAATTATCGACTCCCTCATCATGGAATTCTCGCACCTCAGAAGACGAGAAAAGAAATATTCGTCGGTGATGGCAGTATGTATGTTTGGGATCCGATCAAGGGGGACCGACATTCTGGCATTGCCCTATTTCTGCATGGCACCTGAAAATCGGGTAAACAGTCCTCAAGAATATCATGGATCAAGTTCTTATTCTTTGCAGTGAGTTGTTTTCGGGCGCTAGACGCGAGTAGTTATTGTCGCTGGATGAGCCGTATATCTCTACTTGGAGTGCGAGTGCGCACTCAAGCTACGTTACATGAGAAACATCTTTCTCTTTCTTGCTTTCGCTCAGTTCGCAACTCCCTGTCACAGTTCTTCCTTGTCCGTGGAATCTGGACCAACTTGAAGTGAATACAATCCCACTCGTTTGGCACCTCGTCCCAGAGACACTCCTAATCGTCATCTATCTGGAGGTGAATCTCTCCCTTTGTCGTCTCGCTCTTTGTTACCTGCAGGTCTATCGGAGCCTATTGGTGGGTTCCTTCGTCACCAAATCAAACTCGACTCGCACGTTAATTATCGGAGGACAGGTCCAGCCCGATCCATTCTTCAGAGTGTGTAGCGTAAGTTGTGCCACTGGCATCATTTGGGCAAATCACGATACTAAATTATTTCAGGGTTGTATTTGCACCACGAAAGAGCAGAAACCGTTAAATACAGTGTCATCTACTGAGTAATTGAACGTTGGCCGCTACACTCCTACATGTATGAAAGGCACCCATCTCGCAAACGAACTAGGTTCATTTCCCAGACTTTTGCGAAGACTTTGAACAGCGTGTCGCAACAACACTTCGATATCCAGCCATAAGCATTCCCGCTGCAAGGTGAACAGATTCCTCTGATAAGGACAAATCTCCTGTCGCCGTTTGGCATGCGGACAGGTATGCAAAGTCAGCATCAGGGAATGACTTTGCGATAACCTGCGAGAGCGGCAGATGCCCGTTTTGGTAACTTGAATTGGGAGAGGGATGAAGGTGAAAGGTGCTGTTTAAAGAATTTTCCTTCAGTTGCGTACCATGGCACGCCATATGAACCCAATTACAGGTTGACATGCCCTGTAGCACTGTGTCCGGCGTCGCCTCTGTCCCCTTCAGATACTCGACATGGACTTTCGTAGCTCGGTCTTTGATCTTCTGCAGCTCCTCTTCTGTTCCAGGGAGCCTCGACATCTGGGGAGTGTTCGGTTGGCTGATTGCTAGGAGTCCTTTGAACGTTCGAGGTTTCTCCAGTTTGTCAAGAAGAATTGTGAGCGTCGGGGTGTATGATGAGATGACATAGTCAGATAGCTTTGTTCCTGGATTGTTCGAATAGTAATCGCCGGCGGCGTGGAGAGGGAGGAATGCTAGGGGTCCTGTTGGACACCACCACAATCGGCGCGGGTTGGCAGAATCACAAGGCTGAAAATCATTCTAAAAAATAGTTAAATGTTTTCACATCCTGTGAGAAAAGCTACTCACCAAAAATCCTAGGCCATCGAGTACAGGTTTCGCGATACATGTCCATAGCTCCTTTAAAACATACATGTATATGTTTTCCCCTAAGGTAGAATATACTGGGGTTGACAGTCGTGTACGAGCACCACGACCCGAGACCACTTTGGTGAGTCGTTCTTGTAGTAATTTGGCCTTTTTCCGAGAGAAATCGTTGAGCGGGATGTGGATGACGTCGTCTAAATGGCTGGGTAAAATGAGCGCATCACACCCCATGGCGCAGATATTGACTACAACGACTGGACCAAGTTTGGCCGCATTCTTGAGCGTAGCAAGCCTTTTCGGCGCTAGAAAATCTTCAAACCCTGGAAGCACCCGGACTTTTTTAACTAGATCATCCCACTCCGTAGCCAACTTAAGGTGCTTTCGTGCTACCTCCGCCACTGTTAAATCCTTGAAGTACTCTGTGTTAACACCTCGAATAGTCGTCTCCTCCAAAGCAACCGTGACTTGGGACAGCTTTTCAGCGAGATCCGGATGTGTACCAGAAAGGAAATCGACAGGCGAGCGAAGGTTATGTAGCTGGCCCCACACAATGGCCCGCCCCATCTCTAACCATTCAACTGCTGTATCAACTCCGTGGTGGTGAATTGCCCATTCCGCTGCCTCATTGACTGCGTGACCAAAATAGGTTAATCGTTTATGTCGTGCAGCTATACTCTTCCCGGTCCAGGCTACTCGGGGGAGGAGCTCAATAACCACTTTATACGCTTCGAATGCAGACAGGGGAGTTACTCTCCTGTCCAGCTGAGCCCAGTTTACAGCAGCGGTCAGCCGATTGGAAGGCTCGGCAGCCAGGTCGAGTGCAGCAGGTTTGAATAGAGAGATACCTTTTTCAGCATCTAGTGGATTTTGGGAATGGTCGAAACGAAATCGTGCTGACAAACCGAGGCAGACTAGTGCGGTACATTTGGATCCACCACCATCAGAAACGAGTGACAACGCTTCCTCTCCACAGGTGATGGATTCCTCCAGGTCGCCGAGTTGTTTAAGATCCGAGTCTCTGAAGCGGTATTGAAGAGAAGTGGCAAGGCTGATGAGGGAAGAGGATTTTCCTTGACCACCATCAGCGTTACATGCCACGGCATGTCGTCCTGCAGAAACAGCCTTGTCGATATCCTTGCCATCCTTCGTCACCTCAAAACGATCACGAAGGCGCTCGTTAAGGTGATCAAGTATGATTGGCTTGAAAACGTGTCCATCTGGAGCGCTGGATCGGGCGCGCTTCAACAATGAAATGGACTCCGCAAAGTCATTGAGGTCTCCCTTCAGTTCAAAGCGCGCAAAAAGGCAACCACTGAGGGTGTCCAGGTAACCTAGCATGTCCGGACATTGACTAGGCGCTGCATTCACAGCATCCGTCCCTTTGACGATTGCCTCATCCAGATCGGCAGGGTCGCCGAAAAGATCAAAGCGGCTTCGAAGGACGTTACTGAGGTTGTTCAGGTGTACAAATCTCTGCGGAGAGACATCTGTAAACAAAGCTAGTGCCTTCTTCATTTCTGAAATTGACGCATCGAGGTCATCAGGCTTCCTCGAGTGTTTGAAGCGATGATACAACGAAATGGCGACGATGTCCAATGCCAAGCACTTTAACTCGTCTCCGTCAGCGAGAGAGAATGCAAGCCGCCCCATTTCAATTGCTGACGTGACATCATCAAGTCTGTCAAGCAGCCGAAACCGTCGATTGAGGCAAGTGGCGAGCGTGTACAGCGAGCTGGGTTTGTGTGGGCTTCCTTCAGCACAGGCAGACACTGCACGCTCTGCAGCTGACACAGCTGAGTTGAGGTCGTCCAGGCTTCCCCGGAATTGAGAACGAAGAGCGTAGGAATTGCTGAGAGTGATCAAATACTCGGGTAGGGGGTCCTGGTCAGCATTTGCCAAAGCGACCGCAGAGTTTGCGAATGTCAACGCTTGATCAAGATCTCGACTATTGCTGAGCAACTCAAAGCGATCTTGGAATGCAATGGAAAGAGGGTGCAAGCGACCAGGTTTATTGGGATCGCTATCCGAAGTCAATAACACTGAATGGTGCAGCGCAGAAATGGCATTTTGTAGGTCCGAGTCCTTCTTTGCGCCGAACTCCGATCTGAAGCGTCGCTGAAACCTCTCGCCATGATCACTGAGTAATTTAGGGATATTAATCGACACCCCGTCGCGAAGTTGTGTCAAGGGAAGGCGTTTCATGGGATCGCTGTCCGAAGCGTATGTCAATGAACGATGTAGCGCAAGAATTGCATGTTGGAAGTCCTCCTCACTGCGGGACTGTTCGTAGGATTGCAGAAGCTGCATGCCATATTGGCCGCACCATTCGGGGATATCAACCCAGATCTGGAATGGAATAGCTGGTCCCGATTGTCCGTTTGCGGTAGGTGAATTGAACAAACTGTTTCCGTCGGCCGATGAAGGATTGGATGAAGGTCGTGACAATACAACCACACCTCTTACGCCAACCTTTAGGACTGAACCATCATCATACACGCCACACCCTGAAGACCCCCCTTTAAGTTCACCGAATGTGAGCGAGGATGCGAATGTCATGAGACTGAAGGGTGACGTACGGTAATCGTGTGTCACATATTCTGATATCAAGGCAGCAGTTTGCGATTCAATGTGAGCAAGTATCTGATCATCCTGCCCAGGGCATTGGCTTAAAAAGAACACCTTGAACAAGGGGATTGCGGTAGATCTGCAAGAGACCGCAGGTCATGGGTGGGATTGCAGACGCCTCAGTGGCTGAAGCAACGGAAGTACGAACATTTCAATGTTCTGCGTTAGCTCCCAACAACAAGGACATTCCGCTTGTTTGACCATCATCGACGCTTGTATAACAGTGTCATTCGTAACGCATTTAGAGATCACTTTGTAGCGTGAGAGGTTCGGGTGCGAGTCCACTCGGAGCTTGATTCTCAAGCCTATGGAATGTGTTCAGTATGGTGGGGAGTACAGCATGATTGAATGAGTAACCTGTAATGCGAATTGTACTACACACCATCATCAGCGAATATCTTCGACGCGACATAACTATAAATCTTACCTGTAAGTAATGCTAACTGGGTCAATCACGGGATCAGCATTTGCATGATTGAGGTCGGACATGGTGCTGAAGGGGAGAGGAAGAATGGGGGAAGCCAGATAGGATGCAGAGAGGCTTCAGTACTTATGATGGAGTCTCGTACACTGCCTTGTCCCGGAACTGGCCAGAACGTTGTTTCCGTACACAGCGGACATGAACGCCGCCGATGCACTTTCATTGCTCGTTCACAACCGCGCAATGCCCAAGATAATAGGCTGTACTGCAGAAGCATGCATTAATGGGGTCATCGGATTGGGTTCTTTGTGAAAAAGCTCAAAGCCGCTGTAGCCGTATGACAGCACTGTGATCGCGATAAAAATGTGAAGTGGTGCATCATGGTTGGCACAACGCATATACTGAAGCGCGTGTACTGCATGATTTCTCTCAGTCCCTGTACAGAGGCTGTCTTCTCAATGACAGCACGAACACGATGATGAATAAAACATACCCGCTGGTCGAATACACGAAACGTACCCGCTCTATTCAAGCTTGACTCTCCGTCCTTTCTGTCTGGCCACGCGTAATCCTCAGCTCTCACGGCCCTTATCTTCCAACAACTCGGTAGAGTCTCCTCAGCGGACGAGGCCTTCACGCATCGTGAGGGTGTGTTGCTTCCACCGCTCCAAAGATTTCGACCCCGGAATGTTACATTCCGAGATCGACATCTATACGAATAGCAATTCATACATCGAAATCGATGACCATATACCCTGAACACCTCTTCCCTAGATTCCTGAGCGCGGAGTGAGTGTTAATCGCCATCCCTGCATCAGTCATCATCAAAAACGTTGAATGGCAACTGACCGAACAGCATGTAGTTATCACGATGCCTCACACCATCCCCGAGGATACCTCATCTTCGACCATCCTACCCAGAAAATTTAGTCTTCAGATACTGATGGAGCGAAGACGACCAATGAGGTGTTCAGGCAGTGGGGCAAAATTTTCGAAAAGATGGGGTCTTACATCCGTGGGGCATGCAGAGAATGGCACTGTGAGGACACGCACACTGATCCAAAGAGAATCTGCTGTCGGCCCAGTGTGGGAAGGTAGCTTCGTCTCCGGGGATGTCAATGTCGTTTTGTACTGTCTGCATCATGCAAACCCATCAGTCTGGCGATTATAGACAACCTGAGCGCCTTCATACAGCGATTAATGAGGTTCCGCTTGCTGGGAGACCTACCTGAGTGGCTCATAGTCGGTGGGAAACGCCATTTGTTCATCGTCCGGGTCGGAGAACAGTGAGCGGTGAGCCTAGATACTCCTCAGAGCTCCAGAGTGATATGAAAAGCTCCTTTCGTACCAATGCTTTTATCGCGGGTCTGTGTTCTGTGTGTCCCGATTCATGCCTGACATCCATAGCAGCCAAGCCTCCGACTTCGGCGCTGGCCATAAGTGAACAACGGGCAGCGACACGCGGGTCATCCCATTCACGAGCCACAGTAAGAGCAGTGGCCGGTATTAGAACTCTGACTGGGATGTAAAACAGACATTTGCGCGACACCGCAGTGTGGGGTATAACATCATATTGGTCCTTGTCACTCATTCGAAAGAGAGTAGTCAAACAATACTATGGCAGGTGAGGCGAAAGAGGTCACGGTGATGCTGTCGGTTGACCCATACATGTAACACAGCCACTGGCTCGTTTTTTGCTTTTTTGCAGGTAGTGGTATCGGTAGTGGTACCGGCGCAAGGTCACAATAAGGAATGGCCCGGTCCGCAGCCCTGACAGGTAACTGTGGGTGTGCATAGACAGCCGTATATTTCTACCGATGTAGATGTATACATACCTGTACCTATTGGTGTATACATCTACGTAACAGTGTGTCATGGCATTCCCGTTCGACCAACTGCCGAGTCGCCTCAGGTTCTAATCCCCCACCGTCGATTGATTCTGATATCAATGACATTCAGTGCAGACTCAGGTGAAGGGTTATACTTTGCGTACCTTGACCTGCTGCAAAAGTCGTAGCCTTAGGATGTGGAATACGTTGGCCTTGCGAGTGCACAACCATCCCTATGAAATCCGAGAGTCAAGCAGGACTCTTTCACCGAAGGGGAGATGGGAGGATATCATAATCCAGGGGTATGTATGGCACCAGTATGAGGGTTTTGAATATGACAGGCTGAAATAACAGTAAGACGACGTAAGGGTGAAGTTAGTGATTTGGTGAGCTCACCTTCGCCAAGGACAAAAGCAATAGTAAAGATAGACCGGATATATGCGCCCTTCCGAGTATGCAATACTAATTTGACGAGTTCGCTGAGCGTGTATCGTGATTCGTGAACATGACCAAGGGACTGCCTATGAAGAATTGACGAGAAGAACGACAGAGGGCAGGCAGGGACGCGACCAGCAGTGGCGGTGATAAGAGGAAGAAGGATGTCGGACTTTGCCGGCCTCTGGCCGTACGTCTGCCAGTGCGACGATGATGACTACTTCTCAGCACCTGCCCACCGCCAAGTGCTTGCAGACCACTACTCTTGCAAAACCGAACCGAGATTATGACTATGATTCTATTCTATAACTCTGTTTTGGGGCCTTGGTACCGACAAAGGAAGCCCTTGTTTACTTATGCAAAGTAGGACGCGTGTTTCTTCTATCCCAGGTATCATAACGGTACGGACGACCGCCCTTCTTTGCCTACCCCCTGATTGCATGCATATGTGAAGATATTCTCGGAGACCTCTATGCTCGCAGGGTTGCCCACCCCGCCTTTATCGACGTCGTTCGCCTCTCTTCGCATTCTTTTTCCTTCCACCGTTGGTTCTCTGCGAAGGTCGTGAATGACGGCATGGAGAATCCGAGCGGCAGAGGAAAGGACACCGTCTCGCTGTTGACGTCACTGAGCACGGTACACGTCGCCGAGGAGGTGCAGCCACCACGGATGTACCCTTGCTGGCATTATAGACGGGTGCAGGCCTAAGTGCCACAGAGCGTGAAGCTGGTGCAGATAGGGCACGGTCCCCGTTTTCCGACTTCGGTTCGCATGGCTCACGATGTTTGCAGCGTGGTCCCTCCCACCCGCCGCCACTACCCCATTCCGTCTCGGCCCTTATTGGCCTCATCGATCTGGGGATATGCTCCGTCTCTTCGTTGCCCCACTCTTCCCGATGTTGGCGTCATTGTGTTGCTTGTAGCCTATTGGATATGCGGAATGCACCGGGTTCGAGTCCTGGGAGTGAAGTCGCATTTCGCTTGTCTCCCTGACTACATTTCGACGCCATGACGGCAGAGCGGAAGTTCCCCCGTCGCTGAATCAAACTCTCGACTCACGCGACAATTCTCGGAGGTCGAACCCGCCCGACCTGACGTTGAGATCAACTCTTTCTGTTTTATTCAGAGTTTAACTACTGCATGGACTAGCGGAAATGCGGCCTCGATACCATAAGTTTACCGACATATAAGCAAACAGCGCCCCTCGAAAACTGGCGACTGTAACACCAAACAGTGACAGGGAGCATGCCAACAAAGTGTGGCACTTCTTGTGCCTGCGAAGTACAGAAAGAGGGAAATATATAGAACAAGGTCTCCACGGACGCCGACTTCTCTTCCACGCACTTTGCCCATCGCCAGTATCGTTCTGGATAGCGCTGGGACAACTACTAAACGTGTCGCCCCCAAAGATGTAGTGGAATCAGCGTGTTTTCCTCATGCATGACAGTGTTTCCTTCAGTATCAACGGCCAGCAAGAGTTTCTCGTGTGCCTTGCATTCCGAGACAGATTCGAGGAGCCCAAATATGAAATAGACAGGCATCTCATCGACGGTGCGGAGCTGGTTTGCATACTTGATCATTGGCGTGAGTACATGTCCGTCGTGCTCCCCTTCAAGCCATATACAACGTGCAATTGGGTGTTACGGGTGGATCTCGGAGTTCAACTTGAAGGAGAGTGGCGTCCATGGCCTCTGGTACGGGAGAAGCCCGTGTCGTCCAAACTATAAGATCCCAACAAGATGCGCGGTGGTGGGTTTGGAGTCTGGAGAGAGCATCTATGAAGTGGTGATAACAGCATCCTGGCTACCTAAACCATGGGGAATACCATTTTTAAACTTTCTCCCGACTACAATTAGCCGCTGGGTGCAACGTGCCAGGCTACATCGATCGGGGATTCATATCGATAACACTCCAGGCCAGCACCTTCTTATGTTCTCGCCGTAGGGAAATTTAGGCTCAACCGTGTCGTCTCCTCGTGTTTCAGGTGGCATGCATGCTTTGGTACCGATGTGTATATTCTGAGCGGGACTCGTCGAACCCAGCTGTACCCTATCAGGGTATCCAAACATGACTTGACAACCAGAGCTACGAATGTGCGGGAAGGGGGGAACAGCAAGCGCTGTTGTCTGTATGAAATTGGACTGCAGCCTAACTCGAAGTCGGAGGTGCGTACTTTCCGTGGTGTATGAATTCGATCAGAATAGGAACATTTGAGACGAACTAGGTTATTTAACGAAACGAAGGAGTCGAGTGCATTGCCGTGACGATGAGCAGCAGGAGCAAGAAGAGGCACAGACGACACAGACAAAGTTTTCTGGGAATTTTGGGTGTTAAAAAATCGTCGGAGACTCTTGAAGCCTGGGCATTGTATACAGTGCAATAAAACGCCGGGGCGTTCCCTAGTAATTATCACTTCCTCCTGGCAGTGGCCACTGAGTACTGACTTCTTGGCCCAAGTTGGGCGACATGGAATCGATGGCCTCGTTATCGTCGACGCCGTTACGTCAGCTACCATCTTTTGAAGTGCTTTCCTTGTACCGATACCACCGTGTGTGCGTTGCCCGCCATACTCAGTATCGCTTGACTATACTCTCTTTCGAACGAGCGACCAGGATCAATTCAATATCTTACCCTACAATATGGTTGGTTCACATCCCAGTCAAAGTCCGACCCGAACGATGAACAAATGGTGTTTCCCACCAACTATGAGCCACTCAGGCGAGGTCTCCCGGCAAACGGAACCTCATTAATCGCTGTATGAAGGCGCTCAGGTTGTCTATAATTGCCAGACTGATGGGTTTGCATGATGCAGACAGTACAAAACGACATTGACATCCCCGGAGACGAAGCTACCTCCCCACTCTGGGCCCCCAGCAGATGATCTTTGGATCAGTGTGCGTATCCTCACAGTGCCATTCTCTGCATGCCCCACAGATGTAAGACCGCATCTTTCCGAACATTTTGCCCCACCGCCTGAACACCTCATTGGTCGTCTTCGCTCCATCAGTATCTTGGCACATCAGGTACTGAAGACTAAATTTTCTGGGTAGGATGGTCGAAGATGAGGTATCTTTGGAGATGGTGTGAGGCATCGTGATAACTACATGCTGTTCGGTCAGTTGCCATTCAACGTTCTTGATGATGACTGATGCAGAGATGACGATTAACAGGTCACGAATGGAACACGTTGACTCACTCCGCGCTCAGGAATCTAGGGAAGAGGTGTTCAGGGTATATTATCATCGATTTCGATGTATAAATTGCTAATCGTATGAAGCCTATCTTCATCATTGCACTTCCCAAACGGATGGAGCCTTTGCATTCTTTTGAGGCTCTCGGCCTCATGTTTGCGGCTGAACATTAATCAAAATTTAATTTGATGGCGAGAAGATATCGATCTCGGAATGTAATATTCCGGTGCCGGAATCTTTGGAGCGGTGAAAGCAACACACCCTCATGATGCGTGTAGGCCTCGTTCGCTGAGGAGACTCCACCGAGTTGTTGGAAGATAAGGGACGTGAGAGCTGAGGATTACGCGTGGCCAGACAGAAAGGACGGAGAGTCAAGCTTGAATAGAGCGGATACGTTTCATGTATTCGACCAGCGGGTATGTTCTATTCATCATCTTGTTCGTGCTGTCATTGAGAAGTCAGCCTATGTACAGGGACTGAGAGAAATCATGCAGTACACGCGTTGCAGTATATGCGTTGCGCCAACCATGATGCACCACTTCTCATTCTTATTGCGATCACAGTGCTGTCATATGGCTACAGAGGCTGTAAGCTTTTTTACAAAGAACCCAATCCGATGACCCCATTAATGCATGCTTCTGCAGTACAGCCTGTTATCTTGGGCATTGCGCGGTTGTGAACGAGCAATGAAAGTGCATCAGCGGCGTTCATGTCCGCTGTGGAGATTGATCCAGTTAGCATTACTTACAGGTAAGATTTATAGTTATGTTGCGTCGAAGATATTCGCTGATGATGGTGTGTAGTACAATTCGCATTACAGGTTACTCGTTCAATCGTGCTGTACTCCCCACCATACTGAACACATCCCATAGGCTTGAGAATCAAGCTCCGAGTGGACTCGCACCCGAACCCCTCACGCTACAAAGTGATCTCTAAATGCATTACGAATGACACTGTTATAGAAGAGTCGATGATGGTCAAAGAAGCGAAATGTCCTTGTTGTTGGGAGCTAACGCAAAACATTGAAATGTTCGTACTTCCGTTGCTTCAGCCACTGAGGCGTTTGCGATCCAATCCATGACCTGCGGTCTCTTGCAGATCTACCGCAATCCCCTCGTTCAAGGTGTTGTTTTTAAGCCAATGCCCTGGGCAGGATGATCAGATACTTGCTCACGTTGAATTGCAAACTGCGGGCTTGATATCAGAATATGTGACACACGATTACCGTACGTCACCCTTCAGTCTCATGACATTCGCATCCTCGCTCACATTCGGTAAACATAAAGGCGGGTCTGCATGGTATGACGTGTATGATGATGTTGGTTCAGTCCTAAACGTCGGCGTAAGAGGTGTCGTTGTATCGTCACGACCTTCATCCAATTCTTCATCGGCCGATGGAAACAGTTTGTTCGATTCAGGGCACCCACACCAATGTACCTCAGGCGCGTCGTGCTCCCCCACCTAGCCCCTTTTCATTCCGTTGCATATACCACACACCACGCCGATCTCGCCAGGATCTGCAGCCAGCACCACAGCTCATCATCGATACCTTGCGACTCCTGAGTGACGATGGCAACTCCTGCCGCCGCTTCGGCGCTGCGACGTTGTTGCTTCTTGTTGCTTGTGTTTCGCTCGCTCGCTTTCGTTGCTTGCGACAAGGGCGACTCCTGCCGCCGCTCCGGCGCTGCGACGTTGTTGTTTCTTGTTCCTTGCAGAGTCTCGGTCCGGTTCCGGTGTCTTGTTGGTGGTAACGGGTGCGACTCCTGCCGCCGCTTAGGCGCAGCGACGTTGTCGCATTGCGTTGCTTGCGTTCCAGTGCTCCCGTTCCGTTTCTGTTGACGTTCACGACTCCTGCCGCCACTCCGGTGCTGCGACGTTGTTGTGGATTGTTGCTGGCATCCCATCCCGTCCGTGTCTGTGATGTTGGCGACGACACCTGCTCCTGCCGCCACCTAGGTGCTGCGACGTTGTGGCGTCTCGTCGCTGACATGTTTTTTGATTGTGAGAGTCCTCTTCGCAACAAGAATGACTCCTGCCGCCGCTTCGGCGCTGCGACGCTGTCGTTCACGTTGTGAGCTGCTGGTGACCGCGTACGTATCTGACTCTCTCCACCACTCCCTTGCCTCGATGTACTCCTTTACGTGTGCTCGATTTTTCCGCCTTATAATCCGTGCGCCTTCCTCGCTGCTGGCTGTGGAGGTCGCTCCCCGACCACCACTACCCCGCAGACTGATATATCAAAGTCTACAGGATACCGTTAACCATGATACATTAAAGGCCTGTTCCTGCAGTCAGTGATTGATATATCATCTGCAGTCGCATCAGAAAAAGGTCCAAAAATAGGCCTCGAATCAATGTACTGTTGCTCACTGTCAGTGACGATGAGCTCTGCTCTTCTGCGCCTCGGTATGTCTGGTTTTACTGGACTAAAATGCGCGATCGTGTGAGATCATGCGCGGCCGTGCACGATCGTGCGCGATCGCGCGAGGGTAGGCACGGCCGCGCGCGGACACCGATCATCGGAACAGTGATTCCGACAATTCCATTCCCAATGGAACACATTTTGTCACATCAGTCACATGGATCGCTCCCAGGCCCAGGTCATGCTTTTGGGTAGCCAATAATGTATTTTTATTTAATGCCCGTGAAATTTGTCAATAAATTCCGCCACCAAACACTTGAAAAAAACAAACAAGCATGTGCTTCACACTGGTCAAGATCAACCTCTATGTTCCACTCTCCAGACTCTTAGCTGGCAGTGCAACTGATGTATTCACTAATTGGACCAAATGCTTAGATTTCTGGCTTTCCAATACCAAGACAGTTGCCCTTTTATAGACTATTTAAATTGAAATCAGAAGCTATTATGCATTGTCCATGATGTCACTGAGTCACAAAACCTGTAGGTCAGTCACATAGTGTGACATTGGATAAATATACATGTGATGTTCTCAATATGATGCCTCCCAATCCGTAACATTATGGTAATAACCAGCAGATTTGGTTAGGGATGCAGCATGTTCAGGGTACTCTGCATCCACATCTGGGATGTGACCCAACTCAAATGGTAAAGTGGGAGCCCAACCGAAGGCTACATAGAAACTTTCACAATAAAACAGGGCCATGTCCCATTGCAAAGATGTCAATATATCCTCCATATATCTGTTCTTTTCATCCCATATACTCTGCAGACAATTTCTCCATGTACTCATCACATGGTGTAGTGAGGAGACATATGGAGCCTGACACATCCAGCTAGACTCTGTGAGACTATGGTGGGCTTCTACAAGCTCGACAATCCAGCACCAGTCATAAGGTCCTCTGAGAAAACAGTATTCCAAGTGTTTTTGATGCCTCCTTAGAGCAGAGTCATTCTCGATGACCCTCAAATGACTATCCACAGATAAGATTTCCAACCTGAAGCCCAATTCAGACAGCTCCCAAAGGATTTTGTGCATGTCCTCTATGTTCATGTGAGGTGTAGACTTGCCCTGCCAGGTCGCATCCACCAATACTCCTTCCTGAATGGACATTTCATCCAGACATCCAACCAAGAAGGTTGCCGCTAAGTTACAATGGTGGGTCTCCTTTCCTCTCTATTGATAGAAGAATAAATGTGAGAACTCAGTCTGGCACAGCGTATTGCTCACATGACATTGACGCTGTGATGTGATGAACCAATAGGTCCATCACAGTGAGTTGTATGGTCACAAGGTAATCAACTGAGATGAAGTAATTGTTTTAGCATAATAAACTTATTGAATTTATTTATTACAGGAGGGGTCCAGAGGTGGTGGCCCAAAGTAGGTGTCACCCTCCGGTCACATTTGAGGGACCCAGGTAGCTATCTTTCAGGGGTGGAGGCACCCACCCTCTCTCAGCCGCGCGTGATCATGCACGATCGCGCACGGCCGCATGCAATCTCGTGCGATCGTGCATTTTAGTCCAGTAATACCCAGCATACTCGGCTATACCAACAGTTACTGACATGGTCCCAAAGTGAGTATCGGATCGCGCCAGGATCACCCATCCTTACTAGTGATGTATAACTGCCTGAATTGGTTATAGATGCTTCCCTACCAGTGGGCTTCTTTCTCCATCTGTGCCGTGCGTGTTGGCTGCCTACATCAATGCAACACTGCTGAATAAGATTCTATTACCTATTTCTGTTATCTCTGCACATTTTCTATGCAACATTGTGTTTGTTATTTTATACATGGGTGATAGAAAATATATTGAAATTAATTAAGAGTAAGACGGTAAGAACATGTTAATCACTAAATGTGCAGCTAAAAAGCAAAAAAGGGAAATTTGACGTGTGTGCTAGGGCAGTGAGATGTGGTGGGTGAATGATTTCGGAATGATCGGAAGAAGCCAATAACTGATCCTATTGGTTCGGTGAACCGGGTATTGATTCAACTGAATGCTTGCACTGACATTTTCACTTGTTTTTTTATTCCTTTCTTCAGGCATCGTGCGTGCTGAAAAGGTGTGAACACTTTACAAACATACAATTGACTGTGATTGTTGGATCACAACCTTTCCAGACATATATTTGCCATGTTAATGCACCAATTCAGCATAATATTGTGGTATTGCTACTCTACACACTATAGAACAGCATTGATATGGAATGAATGCATAATTTTAGTGGAATAATTATCCTTTATCATCACTGAACATATTCTTCTCAACCCATGAATGCACCAGAGCAAGGGATTAATTTCCATCAGACAAAGCTCTGAAAATCAGCAAATGCCGTTCAAATGCACACAAGGAACAATGATCTCGATGCTACATTGGGATTGATGTGCCTAAAAAGTGCTCAGCCATGTAAACCTATTAAAATTGCATTTCTGGAAATTACAAGTGTCACTAAGTATAAGAAAGTAATGTCCTAGTAAGAACACAGTAACCTGGGAAGACTATAAGGCAAGCAAGAGTCATATAAACATACTGGGTTGCAAACATACCAGCAATTGATAGAAACCACTGAAGCACTCCATGTGTCAAGGTAGGCCTTCTGAATTATCGAAAGAATGACAAGCCCAGGCACGGTACCGTGTGCTATGGATGGCTGAGTCCGGCAGGTCGATAAACATGTTACCAAGTCCAAATATGGCAAGAGCACGGGGATTACCTGGTAGCTGGGCTAGAACTACGAGTTCTACCTGGTAAGCTGTGGGTTACCCAGGAGTATGTGTCATAGCAGGGGTATGAGCAAATAGCTGCTGCGCATGTTTGCTCATAGGTAATCTATAGGTCGGGTACGGGTCCAGACCTAGCCAGTAAGGAAATATGACTTGATCAATGGTGTGATCACGCCTTCTGACCAAGCTTTAAGTAAGCAGTGTAGTAGGATTACTAGATATCAGGTAATAGTAGCCTGTAGTTTTATTTATCCTAAATAGACATACCAGGTAGTATAAAAGTAGGTAGTAAATAGTCGCCGGGTCAAGTTTCCTGGCCCCCAGCTACGGTGACACACTCGCAACGTGTCTACCCATGTAATTTTGCAATATGTATGAATACATACATTGTATAAGGGCTAATTACTCAAGTAACCCAAAATACAGAAAGAGTGCAGTGTCAAACACCCAGAGTGCAGTAATATATGTATGGGGCATGATACAGAGTCACGCGCAGTATGACCTCGAGTGACAATTAATAGAGTGCATGCTCTAACTTAGAATGATACTGGTTGAGATCACACTAAGTATGAGAGCTCAGTACTTGATATTGGATACACTAGAGGCAGATCAGATACGTGCTCCAATGAATTGATGAGAGACAGACATGAGATGAGAAGGATTGATCTGCCACGTGCATTGTGCACATATATAAAAATAGCCATAGAGCACAGTGATATCAACATAGTATGCAGTATAACAACACGCCCATGTGCGTGCAAGTCTGAAGTGACGATTGGTAGAGTGCATGCTCTAACTTAGTATGATACTTCGTTGAGGTCACACTGAATACAAGAGCTCAGCACTCAATACTGAATGCACTAGAAACAGATTGCATACATGCTCCGCAGCCATAATAAAAGATATGCCTGATCTCAAGAGAACTATGTGACACAGTGATCAATGATGCACAGGGCCCTGATCACGTGGCATGCATGCATGTGTCCCAAATAATGCCTCAGCATAGATAACTCCAAGAGAACCCAGTTTAGCCAAAGAGAGCAGTGCCGAGGCTTACCACGGGTATCCACTGCCAACCAGAGAAACCGAGAAACTCAACATTAGAATGGGATACAGTGTATAGGATTGGTTGTCACTCCAAGTATCCTCCGAAGAAATGATGAGTGACATGCCAACGTATAGAGTGCAGTGCGAGTGGAGTATCAACCATGAGGAAACAGAGTCTGGTCTCGAGATAGACCTCTGACCAAGTGTCCAGCCCCGGGCATGCTATAACAACGCGCGCACATTGCAAAGGATAATGTTCTGAGGTTCTAACAGTACTGTAATAAGTTGTATTGATGTGTAGGATGTAGAATTGTATAAATACTGTAGTGTAGATGTAGAATACAAGTTTCAAGCCCACGGTGTAATAGTGCAAAGCTTTTCAGCCACGTGCTCTAGCACTTAGAGTAGTTTGGAACTTCGAGAGAGAATACAACCCATATCAGATATCTATTGTGTGAATTGAGTTGTGTGCTTAGATAAGAAAATAGCATGGCACTTCATGCAGAGGGTCTGGTTTCGGTTTGACTTGCGCTCTGTGAGAGAATAAGAGTATGGTGTCTTGAAGGTCACCCTTTTGAGTTCTTGAGGGCATTTGTGTGACATGAGGCATTACAGGCAGCAGAGGTTCAAAGCCTTTGGCTTGATTAGTGCTCGCTCTTCTGTGTTATTTCCGCAGGTTGGCAAAGGTTCAAACCCTGTGAATCTACAATCGGTTGGAAGCTCAAGCACGTAGGTTCAAACCCTGTGGCTCTTGTGGAAGTTTCGGAGTTTTGTGTCAGTGTAGACACTTCTCCACGTTGAAGAGGTGTCTGAGTGCACAGAGCTAGAAATGCAACAGTGCCGAAGACACTGATCACAACTACACCCAACACTACACACACAAACACGCTCAAGTTTGTGGGGGGATTCTAATGTGATGAAAGTAGTGAACCAACACAACTGAGTTCTCAATCTCTCTAAAATACATGCGGAGCAATAGCGCTCGTATAATATCTAGACTTCTCTAAGTCCAAAGGCTTTTCTCAAGAACAAGAGGGTGCGACTTCCATCGCCGGGCCACAAGGAAAGGGTGTATAACACAATACAACTTTGTCCAATGTCTCCACAACTTTCTAGCAGTCACTGGCGACTCTAATAACCACTGCACACAATCAATAACACCCTAAACACCACTTAAACAACTGCGCTCGAAGCAGAAACCAATTCCTATTAAGCTCAACACACTAATAAAACCTCGGGCGTTGCACGCTAAACCAAATCCTTCACAAACCCGTGGAGAAGTGTCTACACTGACACAAAACTCCGAAACTTCCACAAGAGCCACAGGGTTTGAACCTACGTGCTCAAGCTTCCAACCAATCGTAGATTCACAGGGCTTGAACCTATGCAATCCAGAGAAACCCCGTCTGACAAGCCAAAGGGTTTGAACCTTTGCCAACCTGCGGAAATAACACAGAAGAGCGAGCACTAATCAAGCCAAAGGGTTTGAACCTCTGCTGCCTGTAATGCCTCACGTCACACAAATGCCCTCAAGAACTCAAAAGGGTGACCTTCAAGACACCGTACTCTTATTCTCTCACAGAGCACAAGTCAAACTGAAACCAGAACCTTTGCATGGAGTGCCGTGCTATTTTCTTATCTAAGCGCATGACTCAATTCACACAATAGATATCTGATATGGGTTGTATTCTCTCTCTTGAAGTTCCAAACTACTCTAAGTGCTAGAGCGCATGGCTGAAAAGCTTTGCACTATTACTCCGTGGGCTTGAAACTTGTATTCTACATCTACACTACAGTATTTATACAATTCTACATCCTACACGTCAATACAACTTAATACAGTACTGTTAGAACCTCGGAACATTATCCCTCGCAACGCACACGTGTTGTTATAGCCTGCCTGGGGCTGGACACTTGGTTGGAGGTCTATCTCGAGACCAGACTCTGTTTCCTCATGGTTGAGACTCCACTCGCACTGCACTCTTTGCATTGGCATGTCACTCGTCATTTCCTCGGAGTATACCTGGACTGACAACCAATCATATAGGCTGTATCCTATTCTAAAGTTGAGTTTCTAGGTTTCTCTGGTTGTTGGGGGATACCCATGGTAAGCCCAGGCACTGCGCTCTTTGGCTAAACTGGGTTCTCTCGGAGTGATCTATGCTGAGGCATTATTTGGGACATGCACGTGCATGCCATGCGATCGGGGCCCTGTGCATCATCGATCACTGTGTCACGTAGTTCTCTTGAGATCAGGCATGTCTTTTATTACGGCTGCAGAGCATGTATGCAATCTGTTTGTAGTGCATTCAGTATCAAGTGCTGAGCTCTTGTATTTAGTGGGACCTTAACAAAGTATCCTGCTAAGTTAGAGCATGCATTCTACCAATCGTCACTTCAGACTTGCGTGCGTTGTTATACCGCGCGCTATGTTGATATCACTGTGCTCTATGGCTATTTTTATATATGCGCGCAATGTGCGTGGCAGATCAAGCCTTCTCGTATCATGTCTGTCTCTCATCAATTCATTGGAGCGTGTATCTGCTCTGCCTCTAGTGTATTCAGTATCAAGCACTGAGCTCTCATACTTAGTGTGACATCAACCAGTATCATTCTAAGTTAGAGCATGCACTCTACTAATTGTCACTCGAGGCTGTACTGCATGCTACTCGGTATCGTGCTCCATACATATATTACTGCACTCTGTGTGTTTGACACTGCGCTCCATTCATATATTGCTGCACTCCATGTCTACTTTCATACATGTGCGCAGCGCGCGTCTTTGAATGTGCTCTACTTCTATGTTCCTATACACGCACGCATGCATCTTAGCTCAATGTAGTTCTCTTAGTATCATGCCTGTCTCTCATCAATTCCTTAGAGCACGTGGCTGATCTGCCTCTTAGTGCATTCTGTATCAAGTGCTGAGCTCTCATACTTAGTGTGACATCAACCAGTATCATTCTAAGTTAGAGCATGCACTCTACCAATTGTCACTCAAGGCCGCACTGCACGTGACTCTATATTGTGCTCCCTACATGTATCATTGCACTCTGGGTGTTTGACACTGCGCTCTATCTGTATCTTTCGTTATCTCAGTACCCAGCCATTATGCAATGCATGTATTGATACATTTTGCAAAATTACACACATAGACACATTGCGAGCATGTCAACGTGTTTGTGAAGGTTTTGGTTTAGCGCGCGATGCACTGATGAGCCTCATGGCTCTGTGCGCTCAGAAATCGCGGGCACACAAAACAATTTAACGAAATTCTTACTTGCAAGGATGTTCAATTAACCAATCCTTGCAAGTCCCTTACAAATCAAAACCCCACCAAATAGTCATTTAGGTCGCGAAGCGCATACTCAATAATGGTTTGCAAACCATAAATCATCAATACGGCACAAAGTACGTGGCAATACCGGTTACCATGAGACTGACACTGAACTAGTCATTCGATTCATGTCATCACCTAAACAAAGGCAGCATGATGCAATATTAGTCATGTGATGCCGCCCATACGATCACCGACTGTGCATAAGTGCGCAGGCTGTGCCCAGCTACAGGACTCGTAACACAAACATACGGTCGCGAAGTTAAATAAGAAATGAAGTTCACGAATCACCCAGGCTAGCACTGTGCAACTAGTATCCGTCAGTCAGCTAAGGATGCTGCAATACGTTGAAAACTGGCATACACAATTATATGTTATAAAGCTCAGTAAGAGACATTATAGCAACGATAATAGTGTTACAAACCCTTCACAAAGCTCACTAATCTATTACTGCAGTTACAAAGAATGACACCTTTAGATTATGTGAACTGTTAGAGAAAATTAGTATAAAAACTCAAGTGTATTAGCCAGAAAGACAGAATACCCTTGGGATACTACTCCCCCATACCAAAGACTACAGAACCCTTAGTGTTTGCACTAAGAACATATACACCAACAAGTCAGTGACTATGAACGCACTTAACTAAGTCACGACCCCGCTGTCCCTTGCTTTACTCTATAAACCAAGAAGGCGGTTGTTCACCTTCGTTGGCATCCTCACACTTCCAGACATCGCACTCAAAGACGAGTGCAACAGTAGACCGCACCGCATACTAGGCTGCAATAACACCTTCATGAACTAGATAGTTTTTAATAACCGCTTTGTGAACCGACCTTGTCTTATACAGAGCCAGTAGCTCGAGACATAACACCAAGTAGCCTTGAATAAGCTATGAACTTAGGACCTATAGTCACTGCACAGAGGTGCCCGACTAGACTCACTAAGAACCTGCCTTCAGATTCTGTGACTGATTATACTAGCTGTTTAGGTGTTGTGTTTTCTGCCTGCAGGAGTCTCTAGGTTCATCAGCGCAAGGTTTTATTAGTGTGTTGAGTTTAATAGGAATTGGTTTCTGCTTAGAGCTCAGTTGTTTAAGTGGTGTTTAGTGTGTTATTTGTTGTGTGCTGTGTGTATCAGAGTCATGTGCGATGTCTCAAGAGCGGTGGATACATTTAACAAAGTTGTGTCTTGTTATACACCCTTGCCTTGAGGCCCAGTGATGAGCCTCAGGGCTCTGTACACTCAGAATTTGCGAACTTTGTCATTTCTAAGTGACAAAAGACTTAGCACCAGATATAACATTATCTCCGGTGTGCACACGCTACTATAGGACCTTCTTGACACTTCAATGACCGGAGATAATGAAGAATATCCCTCCCCACTCGTTTCACGGCTCAAATCGTACGCCATCATGGCTAGGCACCAATATCGACCAATTAGTCAACCACCGGAGATAAATCATACAATGCATCAGAGCGCATCACGGCATAAAACCCTGGCATTGATCCTTTAATTATATGAGGTCATACTCGTTGACCGTTATTCCGCTTCAATAATCACCAGGTTTTTGTCAGCTCGACACCCGGTTTTACCAATAACACCGTGCCAAGGTCGCTAGCGCATGATACTCCTTTCATACACCTCAGGTTATCAACTGTACCCTCCCGGTCCGCAGTTAAACAGCACCTCAAAAACCATGCTGGAGAAGACCCATGATCTAGGAAATTTACCTTCCTTCGGTAATGCAGAGGATTGGCTGTTACAAGTGACTACAGAGATACGTATGGACGCTAGGATCTTTACGAAGCCGCAGCCTTGTAGCTTTACTAAAAACCACTATTAATAATTATCTCCAGTAGTATAAAAGTGGGTAGAAAATCGTAGTACAGTAGTTAATCAACTACCACCCGTTCCTCTGCCATTAGCCTCACTATACACTTGTCACCGGATATAATCTCGTCTCTACACACTTGCTACAGTTATTAGCACCGGTTTTAAACAAACCATACCCCACGCATAGCGCAGTATACGAACAATAACAATTGTTTGCACTCCATACGCTTGCTATAAGCCAGAGACTGGTTTTACACCATCTGAGCTTCGTACTCCTTTGCACTCCCCTTGAGAAATGCTCTAAACCGTGATCGACCAGTTTTAGGAATTATCTCCGGCATCGCACATCGCACGTTAGCTTGCACCCCATCATTAGCGGTTGATACCTGCATCTAGCGCGTAACACCAGCGTTTGCGTCGTACACTGCCTCTTTTGTTTTATAGGATTGGACCATCTTCATCTTCATACCATAGGAGTTTTATTCGGCTTTATTTTCAACATTGTTTATCGCAGCCCCCTTGGGTAGTCTCTGGCAGGCTTATAGGAATCAACATCATCAACATAGGATCACTTTGGACTCAACACCGTTTAGGACCATTATAGGATAGGATAGGATAGTCCCTCGAGAGGACTCATAGGTTTGACATTGACATAGGATAGGAATGTCTCCGAGTAGACTCAGCTTTCGACATCGACTTCAGTATATTTCGTCTCATATAGGAGCAACATGCATTATCTCCGTGCCTCACCGGATATAAACATATTTTCACACTTTTGCCCACATTAACCGGCATTATTAGGATCACCACCCAGTACATCGACACTCCACCGCTTATAAACCAACTGCCGCACACCTAGCTTCATTTTCACCGTTATTTTCATAGGACCAACATCTAGAGACCTCATCTATTCATTTACCCTTGTTACACCGGATTTGCGGTATTCACGTCATACCCAAAACCGTTCAATCTCGTCATTGAGATTATCACCAGCCTACAGCCAATACCTTTTAGTACTCAATCGCTTGAGTGCTACTTGTTTGACTGAAAAGTCGCAGTATAAACTCGCGTCTAGAGGAAGTGATTAGGTCGCACGGAGGTGCCCCAAACAACTCGCACAACACAGTACCTTTATCTCCGGTCTACACCGTCATTAATCATTACTCTTTGAGTTTTGGTTTGCTGTTGCTACGGAAGTCTAGGTTCATCACCGGCAATGGAAGTCGCACCCTCTTGTTCTTGAGAAAAGCCTTTGGACTTAGAGAAGTCTAGATATTATATGAGCGCTATTGCTTTGTGTGTATCTTAGAGATATTGAGAACTCAATTGTATTGGTTCGCTACTTTCATCGCATTAGAATCCCCCCACGAACTAGAGCATGTTTGTGTGTGTAGTGTTAGGTGTGGGTGTGATCAGTGTCTTTGACACTGTTGCATTTCTAGCTCTGTGCACTCAGACGCCTCTTCATCTGGAGCCCACCATGAGGGGGGGAAGTAGTTTTCACAACCTGATACAATTGGATTCAAGAGAATCTAGTTGCGCGTGAGCGAAACAATTATATATTATCTTTGATTTCCTCCTCCGAAAGCAAATCTGCTAGACAAGTATCATCTCAATTATTGTTTAGTGAAAATGGGTAGAAATACCCTAGAGAGCATTGCATATTTGAGTCAGAATAGCTGGACGTATTCTGCCTCAAGAGCCTAAGACTAGGTCAGAGAAAGAAGCGAGTGGTGTTAGAGTACTGCCTGCTTACCCACTCAATCCTGAGAAACGACATCAGGATAGAATCAACGCGAACCAAGAGGTTCAATGGCAGAGGAGCGCATCAATATCTGTGTCCCCTCCACCAGTCGATCCCAACTTTAGTCTCTTTCGAGTTTGGGTATCTCCCAGTGAAACTATCCCCACAGAGCATGGAACTAGCTCTGTTTCAAACTCGCAACCTATTGTAAACCAACCACCGGGTCAGTTGAACCCTGGTAATCAGAATATTGTAACAATGGCCGCTTCTATGCCAGGCCCGAGTGAGAAGGCTGCACCAAGATTTGAGAGCTCCTCTGATCCTGAGGAACTCGAGAGATTCTTCATGCACCTTGAAGACCTCTTCACCAAGTGTGCAATCATGGATGAAGATGAGAAGAAGAAAGCTGCAGTGTCGTATACTGATATCCAAACCGAGCAACAGTGGAAGATGCTCCCCAAGTATAAGACTGGAGAGAAGTATGAGGACTTCAAATCCAAAGTAATAGATTGTTATGATGGCATGTGTGATGGTGACCATGATGCTGTCTTGGAGTTGAAGAAATTGGTCCATCAATATGATATAGCACAGATCTCTGACAAGAGTGAGTACATGGCATTCAGGAGGGAATTCCAAGTCCTGGCAGCTTTGCTCGTGTCAGTGCAATCAAACAGGGAACTTGTGTATGCTTTCTTGGCACCTATGTCCGATGAATTGTACAGATCAATTAAGTTGCAGCTAGAGCGTCTCCCACTACCCGTGGGTTGAGCAAAAAGGGAGCTCGCAAACCCATATACCTTGAGTGAGGTTATGCAAGCTGGTTTGAATGTGCTACAAGGAGTGTTTTCGTCCATGGACAGAAAACGAGATGAAGTGTGAGGTATTCCTGTGATTTCCACACGAGAGCAGCACAGGTCTACAACGACCATGCGCAATATGCCCGTGGACAAGGATTGCGTGGTAAAGCAAGAAGAGATGGGAAGCGTGATGGCAGTCATGAAGGACTTCATCGAGGAGCAGACCTCTGTGAGTGACAAACAACTCATGAGCATAGAGAAATCGATGCTGGAGAATCAGAAGAGCATTCTGACATTCTTGCAACAGCAATCAAGCAGAGCTCCAGGTTCCTCATACAATCCTGGACCGAGATTGATGGGGTATGGGCATATGCATAACAATAACCCATCACGCGCATGCTTTTTCTGTGGAGATACAGATGGGCATATGTCAAACGAGTGCTTGGTCAAAGCCTTGTATATCAAGTCAGGCAAGATTGAGCTTGTAGATGGAAGAGTGTGTCTCCCTGGTGGAGGTGACATCCCCAAAGACATATGAGGTCAGTATGTGAAGGAGCGCATTGACGAGTACTATGTGTGCACGAAGGCTAGCAAGGTTCAGAGCCAGAATGTGGTGATTGCATCAACATCAACACCGGGTCTGTTCCATGTGCCAGGAGGATACAGTGTGCTACTCCAAGAAAAGCAGGAGTTCGAGAGACAGGTGTATGCGATGTGATCGCTGCAAGAGAGCAATGATACGGGTGCTCGAACTCGGAGTAAAGGCCCTCCACCTGATGATCCAATTGTCCAGATATCAACGGATGAACATAGGGAGCAGGGTTTTTCTAGGTGTTCAATGAAGGCAGGAGGGGACCAATATAAGATCAGTGGAGTTGCCAGGTCTGGTTCACCATCACCCCCAGAGGATGCAAAAACCAAAAAATGGAGTGGAGCGATAAGAGTTGAGGTATTGAGTGACTCGTCTGATAGCAAAGATGAGGAGCGCATATCTAAAGTGACAAAAAGGAAGAATGTGGCAGTAGTAATGCCCCCCCCCCCCGAGTAAAAAGCAAGTACAGATGGACCCCGTACCCAAGGATATACCAACTGCATGCAATGTGACACCGGAACCAGAGATACCATACCTGGTTGCGACAGATGTTACCAATGCGGGTAAGCAGGGAGGTCCTCCAAAGAGATTACAGAAGACAACAGGATTTGTACCGTACACAGCAGAAGAGAAACAGTCAGCTTATCATCTGAAAGCACCGGTAGAAGACAGAGGAAACTCACCTGAGGTATTGGAGAGACTCATGAAGTCCCCCATAGCTGTGATGGTTGGAGAATTGCTTGCACTCTCTAAAATTGGTGGTGTGGTAAAGCAGGAATTAACTATGAAGCATGTACCTCTGGGAAAGTCCAAGAAAACTGGGAAGCAACAGTTTGGACTAGTGATTGAAGAAGGTTCAGAATCAGAAGACAAACCTGCAGAGCGCTGACATGCTCTCAAAGTATTTACCAGTGTAATTTCGCGAAATGTATCAATATATACATTTTACAACATCCTGGCATTGAGATAACAAGGAATATGAATAGAGCGCAGTATAATATGAATAGAGGGAAGTGTAATACACACAGAACGCAGTGATATGCATATTGCGCGCAATACAATACACGCGTGTATCAGTCTTGAGTGACGATTGGTAGAATGCATGCTCTAACTTAGAATGATACGGGATACGGTCACACTAAGTACAAGAGTCCAGCATTTGATACTGAATGCACTAGAAACAGACTGCATACACACTCTAATGCATTAATGAAAAGCATACCTGATACTGGGAAAACTACGTGACACACTGATCTATGACGCACAGGGCAGAGCTCGATCAAAGAGTCACGTGCGTGTATGAAATGATGGCTAAGAATAGAGAACTCCGAGGGAACCCGATTTGGCCATAGAGTGCAGTGCCTAGGCTTACTGTGGGTATCCCCCACCTACCAGAGAAAACGAGAAACTCAGGAATAAATGAGGATACAGCCTATATGACCGGCTGTTACTCCTGGTATCCTCTGAAGAAATAACGAGTGACATGCCAACCAATAGAGTGCAGTGCGAGTGGAGTCTCAACCATGAGGAAATAGAGTCTGGTCCCAAGATAGACCTCTGACCGAGTGTCCAGCCTCGGGCAGGCTATAACAACACGCACGCGTTGCGATTGATGATGTTCCAGCATTGCAACCGTAGTGTATTAAGTTGTACCGACTTGTAGGATGTAGAAATGTATAAATACGATATTGTAGATAGAGTAACATAGGTTTTCAACCCCCTGTGTAATAGTGACAAGCTTATTTGATACGCACGCGATTCCGTTGGAGCTGTTTGAGCCTTGTACTTTGTCCATTAGTGACAAGTCAGAGGTGTTGAACCCCAATTGTGATGGTGCAAGAGACAATAGCTACTCACCCTAGCACTGGGAGTGGTTCGTAACTTCGAGTGAGAGAATATAAACATTTTTGATATTAATTTGAGTGATTTGAGTCATGAGCGTGGCCGATAAGGCTTGCAGGGCACTCCATACTTAAGTTGCATTGATTGTTTGACTTGAGCTCTGTGTTGAGATTGAGAGGTTCGTGTCAGTGTAGGCACTACTCTATTGATTGAGGGTTTCGTGTGACGTGAGGCATTACAAGCAGCAGAGGTTCAAACCCTTTGGCTTGTCGGACGGGGTTCTCTGTGTTTGTGTATTCTCTGGATCACATTGGTTCAAATCCTGTGGGTCTACGATCGGTTAGAAAACTCGAGTGTGTAGGTTAGAATCCTGTGGTTCTTGTGGATTGTTTAATAGGAATTGGTTTCTGCTTCGAGCGCAGTTGTTTAAGTGGTGTTTAGGGTGTTACCGATAGGGTGCAGTGGTTATTAGAGTCCCATGCGATTCCTAGAAAGTTGTAGAGACGTTTAATGAAGTTGTGTTGTGTTATACACCCTTGCCTTGAGGCCCGGCGATGGAAGTCGCACCTCTTGTTCTGAGAAAAGCCTTTGGACCTAGAGAAGTCTGGATATTATATGAGAGCTCTTGCTCCGCGTGTCTTAGAGATATTGAGAATTCAGTTGTTTGGGTTTGCTACTTTCATCGCATTAGAACCCCCCCACGAACTTGAGTGTGTTTGTGTGTGTAGTGTTGGGTGTGGGTGTGATCAGTGTCTTCGATGCTGTTGCATTTCTAGCACTGTGCACTTAGACAGCTCTTCAGCACATATTCCCCTTTGCAGAGGAAGAAGAAGAGGATGACAACGATGGACTACCAACTGGAGCAATACATTTATCACAGGTTCCATTTATTGGGACATTTATTGTAACCACTGAAGCTATGAATGGAATACCCGAAGGCGCGCTTGTCTGGCAAGACCCCTTCGAGCAATATTTGAATGATGTGGAAGAAAAGGGAGAAGTTCCAAAGCAGGTTTATGTTGTGAAGGATTCATAAGCCTTGCACTCTGTGTACCCTTTCATAAATGGTGCAGAGCGCTTTGAGAGCTTGTATGATACTGGTTCGCAAATTGTGTCCATGTCAAGTCAAGTTGTAGACCAATTGGGTTTAATATATGACCCAGACAAAGTGATCAATATGCAATCAGCAAATAAGCAAGTTGAGAAGTCCCTCGGAGTGGTGAAGAATATCCCATTCTTGTTTGGAGATATTACAGTTTACTTGCAAGTGCATATTATCAAGGACCCCACTTACAATGTATTGTTAGGCCATCCTTTTGATGTATTGACTATGAGTACTGTTTACAACACTGCAGATGGTGGACAAACAATTAAAATCAAAGATCCCAACTCAGTGCGATGTGCTATGATACCCACATTCCCTAGAGGACAAAAGAAGTTCATCACGCGCGAAGTTGAGGAGGGTTTTCAGTGATCGATGATTTGATCAATGATCAAGGAGAGTTAGCACTAATGATAGAAGCTGATTGCAATGGAGACCTGGTGATCAGCGGTGTGCAGCCACACATCTGTGTGAGCGCACATTTTTGGATTTCACAACATTCCGCTATTACTATGGGTGCAATGCACCTTGCCTAGGCATCGCCCACTCGCAGTCATTGTGGTGGGAGGAAGGGACAGCCGGTCAGTGACTGGAGCATGGACCAACCGCCCGGCGGCCACCTGTCCCGTGGACGCTGGACCGATGCGGCATACCGACGGATGTCCATGACAGGCTTGCCATGAGTGGATGTGTCACCGCCACACAGATAGAGGCAGGTCTGGGCACAAACAGGGGTCATATTTGTCCCTGTCAGCAGGTAGGAGTGGATGCAACCCTGGTTACCTTTTAAGGCTATTCGTATCAGAGCCATTCAAGGAAAGTGTAGCAGGTGCACAGAGGGTCTACCACGCGTATATGCGGAAGTGCCCTAAAAAGGGCTAATGATCAATCAAATTGGACCACAGGTGATGGTATAAAGGATTGTGTAGATGAAGATAGTTAGTTAGTAAATTCTACTCCCATAGAGATCCTTATTCCAGGATTCCTCTCACCAAAGGAATACATTTCCTCTTTCTCAAAGCTCATAAGACGCATCTGATGTCATCATCAGCTGCCGGTCTTAACCGTCCGATCCCAGTCAGACCCTACATTCCTCTCATCAGCAACTGTCTTAGCGGACGTCGCAAGCCGCTGAAGCAGAGTGGACCTACCTTCCCTTATCCCTTACCAGATAAGAAAAGATCTTGCATAGACAGGGATTTCTTCCTTCACAGGGAGTTACCTAGCCTTACAGCAGATATGCAAAACCCACAGGATCTCAGACTTTTAACAAGGAAGAATTACAGGCAGTGTATGCTGTCGCAAGCTCAATGGTGTGTGGCAAGGATACAAAAGCACATGGGACACTATCCTCGTATTTTGGTGTGCTAGAAGATGTCAGAGATATAAGGAAACAGAGAGTGGAGGCCGCACAGACTATGCATGAGTCTAAGTCATGTTCCAACAACACACGCACATCTACGGAGACTGCGCATGATGCTAAAATGAGCACGGGAGATAAGAGCGCAACTTACTTCTATGAGAAAACAGACATCACGCACGCAAAGCCCACAGTTGGTTCTGTAAGAGATGTATTTGCAACCAAGAAGTACAAACCAGTTGCACAGAAGGTCAGACCTATTACAGGAGGCCTCCCCTCGGAATTCAGGATTGTGCGCAAAATAAAGGGTGATCCACGGAAGGATATGCCTCAGTTGAGTACACATCCACCCGAGTTTACACCTACAGGCCGTTATACCCAGGAGCGCAAAGAGATTATTGACCAAGTACATAGCGAGGGATTCCTTTGGGAAGAGGAGCACAAACTCATGCATGAATTCATGAGTGTACAGAATGAAGGATTCACATGGGACGATACAGAGCGCGGTGAAGAGGCTGGCTGTGGGCACTTGTGGAACAGCACATAGAACGGCGTGATACACACACCAAACCACACACACACTCACACAACTACGCAATAATACAATCACCCTTGTAAGTGCATGGGGGGATGAGATTATTTCTACTCTGCGGTTATTAACACTTTAGAACTCGTAAAGCTCCTTTTTATCTCGGCGCGGTACAGCGTTTACTCGTTTTATTTGATCCTAAAGCTAGAATCTTTTTACAAGAAGGTATACTTCGAGGCGCAACCTTCTAGGCGAATGGTAATATTCAATTTACACTAGGACACACGTCCTACAATACAATAGAACACGAGACTCCTCACTACGACACCGAGCTCACTCTTTAGACCACTCAACCAAGTACTGACTTAGTGAGCTCGCTACTCCCTAGGGGTAGGGTTGTCAAGACTAACTTCGACGACGATAACAGACTCCGACTCTCCAACAGTTCGCAATTTCAGAACAGAAACAACTCAATTTCAGAACAGAAGCGGATTTAGAAACAGACTGACAGAACAGAACAGACAGACAGACAGACAGATTTCAGAACTTCTACTTCAATTCATACTCTTTCCAAACAGACCTCGGCAGTACTCAGATGGAACAGAACAGCGACACTGTTTCTTATTCACTCGGAACTTAAGCACACTTGACAGATCCGGAAGTTATCTCTATTCCTCAAGGTGAGCTCATTCTGTATATACGACGCTCGAAGCTACAAACTTATTCCTTTATTACAGTACTCGCCTTCTACGCGTGCACCGCAACTCGGGGGTTCGAAACTTGTATACTACACTGAACTTCTAACTACTTATACTAAAACAACTATTAATTACAAATATCACCGCAGTCCCCAGGTAATCCAGACTCCTGTGTGTACAGCCCACCGCTGCCGCAGTCCTGCTTGGCGTCCGACTCGGTGTTGCCATATGTGGTTTAGTTTCCATGTTGAGCTCGCTACGGTTTTACAAGCACTCGCTAATCTCAAGTCCGAGGACATATCTCCTGACTGGTGGCGGTCGTGCTGTGTCTCGCCCCAGCTCTTATTCAATCATGCTTCCAGAAGCAACTCTTACTGGCAATGGTTCCTCGACAGTGTGACAACCGCAAAGGCACTCGTCATACCATGGCTGGCACATCAGATTTATCTTCTTATCTTATCTCTTGCGTGGTTTCCAGACCGGTTTCCTCAGGTACAGCACATCACTTTAATTTAGTATGCACCAATCATTTTTAAATTGCAATCCTTTTCGTCTTGGTTTAAAAGGAGCAAGCTCTCTTGTTAATGGACAACTACCGACGGCTGAACAGGGTTTATGAACTTTCTGTCAAGCTAGCCTGTCAAGTACCAGCTGTAACTAAGTCCCGGTTTGGGTCTGTCGCGTCGTGTCATGTAGACAGGTAGTCTTATTGTTTTAGAGGTATTTATTATGTACACTCGCTTAGTCCTTAGGCCTGTTTCTCTCCTTGTACTGCAGTACCAAGTATATTCATTAGATCGCAAAATTACACGTCTGGAATGTATGCAGTCGTAACAGCGGTCATTTTAAGGAGGAATACTTCCCACCTGTGACCATTCCAGCAGTGGAACATACTCCCTGGATACAGAAGAACATACCTATTCTGCCTGGAATATTTGATCAGGTGTGTAAAATCATCAAAACCAAGATTGAAGCCGGAGTATACAAGCCATCAAATTCCTCGTATCACTTGCAATGGTTTTGTGTGGTCAAGAAGGATGGGAAGAGTCTAAGACTCGTCCACAGCTTGGAGCTATTGAATGCTGTAACTATAAAGCACTCTGGCATGCCCCCTGTGACTGACAAGCTTGTGGAACATTTCATGGGATGCTCCTGTGGGGGTACCCTTGATTTGTATGTAGGATATGATGAGAGAACATTAGATGAAAACTCAAGAGATATGACGATGTTTCAGACGCTGTTTGGCGAGCTACGACTGGTGACATTACCGATGGGGTGGACTAACTCAGTACCAATGTTTCACGATGATGTGACTTATATTCTGCAAGCAGAGGTACCACATGTTACAATACCCTATGTAGATGATGTTCCCATACAAGGAGCAAAAACGCGCTATGAAACAAAGGGAGGAAGCTATGAAACAATACCTGAAAATGCAGGAATATGAAGATTCATATGGGAACACTGCCAGAATATGAACCGTGTTGTGCAGCGCATGAAATATGGAGGAGGTACCTTCTCTGGTCATAAGGCTGTACTCTGCATGTCAGAGATAATGGTTGTGGGACACCGTTGCACTTACGAAGGAAGAAAGCCAGAAACTGATAGAGTCGGAGTCATATTGAGATGGGGTCCTTGCGAAGATCTTGGAGATGTGTGCTCCTTCCTGGGAACAGTAGGAGTACATTGAATGTTTATCAAGGGCTATGCAGAAAAAGCAGATGCCTTAACCAAGCTCACATGCTTGATGGTACCCTTTGTGTTTGGTATAGATCAGGAGGAAGCAATGCAGATGCTTAAAGATGCACTGCGTGATTGCCCTTCTTTAATGCCAATTGATTATGAGTTGCTCACCATGGTAATACTTGGTGTGGATACATCATACCATGCGATTGGGTTTTATATTTGCCAGGTAGACCCAGACAACCCTAAACAAAGACGATACATGTGCTTTGGGTCTATTGTTTTAAATGAGCATGAAGCTCATTTCTCGCAGCCCAAACGAGAATTGTATGGCCTCTTTAGAGCTCTGCATGCTTGTCGACACTGGTTGTTTGGTGTCCAGAAACTTGTAGTTGAGACTGACACAAAGTATATTGCTGGGATGCTTAGGAACCCGGACAAAGTCCCTAATGCAGCAATAAACAGGTGGATTGAGTCAATATTAATGTTTCACTTTACCTTGGTACATGTTCTGGGAGAGAGACATGCTCCTGATGGGTTATCAAGGCACAGCTTTCAGCCTGGAGATGAGGAATACTCGAACCCAGAAGATGAATACAATCCAAAAGAAGAGGACCCTTGGGAATTCATTAACGAGACAGAGGACCAAGTAGAAGACATAGCAGACTTCAAAGAGAGAATTGATATGAGGCATGGCTTTGTAACAATTGACAGAGCAGTACACGACTTTCATGAAGATAAAGTAATGCAGGAGGCAACAGAGCGCGGTGAAATGTACTCAGTACTGTATAATGTGGGACCACTCCTACCAGAGGCAGCTGAATATAGTGACACTGAACACTATGACGAAGAGCGCAGGAGCGGGTATACGAAAATGCTGGATCACCAGTTACCTCTTGTCATTAAGTGACATGAAAACCCTACCACACAATTACCGGGATTCAAGGATGACCAGTACTGCAACTTCATTAGATATGTGAAGAACTTCATGGTGGATAAGGGCAGACTGTATAGACGAGATATAGAGTCCGAATACAAGCTCGTTATATATCCAGACAGGCGCATGTATATTATGAAGGCTGCGCATGATCAACTTGGACACCAAGGGATGTACGCAACGAAGATGCTAGTAAAAGAGAGATTCTGGTGGCCTGAAATGGAGTGCAATATCTCTTGGTTTGTTAGCACCTGTGAGATATGCCAACAGAGACAGAAGACGGTTATCAAGGCCCCACTGACTGTTACCTTTATGCCTTCGATCTTCCAGGTATTACATGCAGATACAATGCATATGCCAGAAGCTTCGAACCATCACAAGTATATTGTACATGGACGATGCACGCTAACAAGTTGGATGGAAGGGAGGACTTTAGCAACCAAATCAGCACAGGCTATTGCGGAATGGATGTTTGAGGACATTATCTGTAGATGGGGATGTATTTCCCTGATTGTAACCAATAATGGGAAACCATTTAAAGCCGTGGTAGTGTATTTAGAGAGAAAGTATGGGATTAAAGGGATTAGAATCTCACCATACAACTCACAAGCAAATGGCAGAATAGAGAGATCTCACTGGGATGTGAGACAGAGTTTATTCAAGGCTTGCGGAGGAAATAAGAGAAAATGGCACCATTACTTCTTGTTGATAATGTGGGCTGACCGGATTACTGTTAGAAAAAGGATGGGAGGCTCTCCCTTCTTTGCATTGACTGGTGTGCATCCCATATTACCACTTGATGTGATAGAAGCAACCTGGCTAGTTGAGTCCCCAGGGAGAATGGTAGAGGATTGGGAACTCCATGGCTTGTGCACAATTGCACTAGAAAAGCATGTGGATAAGGTTGCTGAAATGAGGAATCATATGGATGAACAGAAAAGACAGGACACTTTGAAATACGCAACTATGAATGCGAATAAGATTAAGTCCTATAACTTCAAGAGAGGAGATCTAGTATTGATGCGCAACACTCAGATCGAGAGTGCACTAAATACTAAGATGAAGCCAAGATATCTGGGACCTTTAGTTGTTGTAGATCACTCAAGCGCAGGGAATTATATCCTAGCAGAGCTTGATGGTGCACTTATTGGTTCGAAGATAGCGGCATTCTGAGTGATTCCTTACCTCACGCATCGCTCTATTGATATCAATGATAGAGTATTACATTGGATGTGCAAAGATTCGAAAGAATTAAGAAGAATCATTGACTCACCAGAGCCAAAAGATAAATGGCCTACAAACTTCACTGAAGAGTTCGAAGAAGTTGCCAATCCAAAGGTCTTTGATGCAGTTAACTTGGATGATGATTAGCATGCGATGTGGAAACACCATCTGTGAGCATATTCATTGAGAGTAAAGACTGGATGTACAGCACTAGCTACTGTACTTGCAATATGAATAAGATACTGACTATGGATACATGCACTTAAAGCCTTGGACGACTTGGATACTCAAATCTGCAAAGAGCGGTAGAGTAACATCGCAGATAGGTAATAAAAGTTCAGCATAACAGTCAGTAAATGAAAAAGAGAAAAGCATTTTGCGATAGGATTTTAAGAGCTGGCCAGAAGACGAGTGAATACCGTAGATATCAAGGACTACCAGCCTGGGACTAGGCAGATGGAGGGTCCATGCTAGAAGAGGTGGAAGGAACGGGAGGAGTCTCGGCCTCCACAGGAGCGGGATCGCTAGAGTCCGGTGGTGCCTCCGCCACTCCAGGGTGAAGTGCGTGTTGAACACGCTCGAGCTCATCAAGGAGAAATGCGCGCTGCTTCTCTGCAGCATATAGAGTGTGCTGTAACATGAGGACATCACCCATGAGGGCATTCTCGAGTTTTGCCAGATGCTCTGGTCTCTCCACTGTGAAAGAGCCCATGGCTGGTCCTTTATAAGACTCGTGCAAGAGATCAACACTGGGAAGAGTTCCCCCTTCTCCAGTGGCTAGAGCGCAATAAGAAATCAGTATAAAACCTACCGAGTGAAGAAACAGAAAAGACTTACTGGTACTAACAAGTCCAAGAGCTGAGGACAGTCACCTGTCTCCGCCTCCCCTAGAATGATGAGGGAAGTACTCCCTAGTGGATGAGAGCGGGAACGACTGCTTAGCACGTTTGCTAGAGCGCACACCATCTCGATGGGCATGCCCTCGGGAACCTGACTGTACCACTTGAAGAGTAAGTGAAAATACCAAAAGAGCGCAAGAAGAAAAATGCATACCTGGCCTCTATCAATGCAATCTGAAGATGGGTGGCTATTAGCACCACAATAGATGCAGCCAGAAGGTTCATCCTGCAATTGAATGCATTTAGTGAGGGGGAAATCAAAAGAGCACAATAGAGATATTACCTTGGAGGGTTCCTTATGCTTCTCAGCAGTAGAAATGTCATTGGACTTGGCCTTGGTGGCTTTGACAAACTTTGATACCTCACCACCACGGTCATTGATGACCATCTTTACAAATTTGGTGGTTAGAACATCAAGCAAAGAGCATGTAGACTGTACATACTTTAATAGAGTCGGCATCGGATTCAGAATGGGCAGCTACCTTGTCTACATCATCGTATTTGTCCTCAGAATCACTATCAATAGTGGTGCGTGAATGACAGATAGAGCAAGCTCTGCCTTTGCCACGAGTCTAGGAATATGTGCACATCAATTCAAAAGATAAACACAGAGAAAGAAGAATATACTGACCGACTTTGGGTCATGACAAGGGCCAGTCGGAGCACCAACAGGGGGTCCCTCGGCACTCTGATTGCGCTCCATCTTGATCCAGCTAGTAATGGTCTTGAGAATCCTATGAATCGGTTGCTTGGATGCATTTGCATGGTACTCCCTCTCGATAGCAGTATGAGCTTTAAAGACACAGTCCTTAAGCTCTTTGTCTTTCAAGAGCTCTGCCTTGTAGTGCTCTAAGTAGGACTGTATTGTGCGCAGTCAGAATCCAAAGAAAACAAAAATGCACAAGACTCACAGTATACTCCTGCAACTGATCAAGGTGATCATTTGCAGTAATAGCAAGGTCCTTGCAGAGCGAGACGAGAACAGCTTTGACGACCAGGAAAGTGGGAATCATGACGCTTGAATAGAGAATTGAGTGGGTCTGTAGAAGAGCAAAGAGCTGGTTGGGTGTATGTGGTTTGGGATAATGTCTCCTTCGCATACCCAACAGGTTTTATACTCAAACGGACAGAGCTTTCGCAGTAATGCCTTAACAGCTGGGAGAAACAGTACAAAGACAAATATATACTGACAGAGACGTTGACACACTCGCAACGTGTCTACGCATGTAATTTTGCGAAATGTATCAATACATGCATTGCATAATGGCTGGGTACTGAGATAACAAAAGATACAGATAGAGCGCAGTGCTATATGCATAGAGCGCAGTGTCAAACACACAGAGTGCAGTAATATACGTATGGAGCACGATACCGAGTCACGCGCAGTACGGCCTTGGGTGACAATTGGTAGAGTGCATGCTCTCACTTAGAATGATGCTAGTCGAGGTCACACTAGGTATGAGAGCTCAGCACTTGATACTGAAGGCACTAAGATGAAGATCAGCCATGCGCTCTAAGGAATTGATGAGAGACAGGCATGATACAAGGAGAACTACATTGATCTATGACGCGCGCCGCGTGCATATAGAAACATAGAAGTAGAGCGCATGAAAAGACGTGCACCGCGTGTAGATGGAAATAGACATGGGGCGCAGTGTCAAACCAATAGAGTGCAGTGAACAAACCAAGATAGTGCACAGTGTAACAACGCGCATGCGTGCAAGTCTTCAGTGATGATTGGTAGAGTGCATGCTCTAACTTAGAATGATACTGGTTGAGGTCACACTAAGTATGAGAGCTCAGCACTTGATATTGAATACACTAGAGGCAGATCAGATACGCGCTCCAATGAATTGATGAGAGACAGACATGATATGAGAAGGATTGATCTGCCACGCACGCTGCGCACGTGTATGAAAGTAGACATAGAGTGCAGTGATATCAACACCGCACGCAGTATAACAACGCGCGCAAGTCTGAAGTGACTATTGGTAGAGTGCATGCTCTAACTTAGTATGATACTTCATTGAGGTCACACTAAGTACAAGAGCTCAGCACTCAATACTGAATGCACTACCAACAGATTGCATACATGCTCTGCAGCCATAATAAAAGACATGCCTGATCTCAAGAAGAACTACGTGACACAGTGATCGATGATGCACAGGGCATCGATCGCGCGGCATGCGCATGTGTGTCCCAAATAATACCTGAGTATAGATAACTCCGAGAGAACCCAGTTTGGTCAAAGAGCGCAGTGCCTAGGCTTACCATGGGTATCCCCCACCAACCAGAGAAACCTAGAAACTCAACTTTAGAATAGGATACAGCCTATATGATTGGTTGTCAGTCCAGGTATACTCCGAGGAAATGACGAGTGACATGCCAACACAAAGAGCGCAGTGCGAGTGGAGTCTCAACCATGAGGAAACAGAGTCTGGTCTCGAGATAGACCTCCAACCAAGTGTCCAGCCCCGGGCATGCTATAACAACGCGCGCGCGTTGCAAGGAATAATGTTCTGAGGTTCTAACAGTACTGTATTAAGTTGTATCGACGTGTATGATGTAGAATTGTATAAATACTGTAGTGTAGATGTAGAATACAAGTTTTGAGCCCACGGTGTAACAGTGCAAAGCTTTTCAGCCATGCGCTCTAGCACTTAGAGTAGCTAGTAACTTTGAGAGAGAATACAACCCATATCAGATATCTATTGTGTGATTTAAGTCGCGTGCTTAGACAAGAAAATAGCGCGGCACTCCGTGCAGAGAGTCTGGTTTCGGTTTGACATGCACTCTGTGAGAGAATAAGAGTACGGTGTCTTGAAGGTCACCCTTTCAAGTTCTTGAGGGCATTTGTGTGACACGAGGCATTACAGGCGCAGAGGTTCAAACCCTTTGGCTTGATTAGTGTTCGCTTTTCTGTGTTATTTCCGCAGGTTGGCAAAGGTTCAAACCCTTTGGCTTGTCGGATGGGGTTTCTCTGGATTGCATAGGTTCGAATCCTGTGAATCTATGATCGGTTGGAAGCTCGAGCACGTAGGTTCAAACCCTGTGGCTCTTGTGGAAGTTTCGGAGTTTTGTGTCAGTGTAGACACTTCTCCACGTGTTTGCAAAGGTTTTGGTTTAGCGCACGACGCGTGAGGTTTATTAGTGTGTTTGAATTTAATAGGAATTGGTTTCTGCTTCGAGCGCAGTTGTTTAAGTGGTGTTTAGGGTGTTATTGATTGTGTGCAGTGGTTATTAGAGTCCCGAGCGACTGCTAGAAATTTGTGGAGACATTTGACGAAGTTGTATTGTGTTATACACCCTTGCCTTGAGGCCCGGCGACGGAAGTCGCACCCTCTTGTTCTTTAGAAAAGCCTTTGGACTTAGAGAAGTCTAGATATTATATGAGCGCTATTGCTGCACGTGTATCTTAGAGATATTGAGAATTCAATTGTATTGGTTCGCTACTTTCATCGCATTAGAATCCCCCCACGAACTTGAGCGTGTTTGTGTGTGTAGTGTTGGGTGTGGGTGTGATCAGTGTCTTCGATGCTGTTGCATTTCTAGCTCTGTGCACTTAGACAGCTCTTCAACGTCATGGGAATAGCTACTATCCTACAAAAATCGGAGTCGGAAAAACCTTGTGTGTGGAAAAACAGAGAAAAAGTCATGCGGTTGTGACCAAGGACAGTCAGATTCTTTTAGTGTGGGGGAGATAGAGGTATACCGAGGGTATTACCACCTTAACAGGAAGAAGCTCAAATAAATTTTGCAATTTCTGTATAGCAGAAAATACAGAACACAAAACGGGTACCTAGCACAAGAAAGGAAATGAAATTCACAGTGGATCAAACCCATAGCATGTGCCACAGCAGCAGTAACATCAGAAAAGGATATATCCAGTGGCGAGTAACCTGTACCATGGTTGCACTCATGGACTGGAACGAGATACACCTAGAGCGCAGTCTAAATTGACTTGAACATTCAGATACAGAGAAATATGGGTCGCGCACAAGTTATATCAAATGTGCGGTAATCATACCAGGAATCAGGGATGTCAAAAAGATCAGACAAGCTAAGAATAGCTTTAAGGATCGTTTAGAAGGTTGCATGCGATCATAACAAGAAAGAGCGTGACAAGAAAAGGCATATATTACATTTTGGAGGCCCTAGGGACTGTAGAGACTGCATGGGATATACGAGAGAATTGATATATATGCATAATGACTGCTAGCTGCATTCAAAGACCCTGAGTAGTACGATAAATAAAGGAAGACAAGTATCAACAGGAAACATGGAGGCAGAGAGATTAACAAAGTCCAAGAAAAGATACTTAAACCCAACTACTCATCATTGAAGGAATGATCCTCATCAGCTCCGTCATCAGATAGGCAGGTAGCAATGGAACCACGTGTGGGAGACTGCGAGGCACTCTCACCAGGACGGATGATGAAGGACTTAAGAAAATCCAAGACACTAGCGTAAGCATCAATGATGTCCTTACCATGCTCATGTGCAGAGATCATATCCAGGCCGTCAGTGAGCTCAGCAAAAACTTGATCATGGTCAGCATGAAGCTGATTGGTGAGATGATCAAGGTGCTCGAGCTGCTCATTGAGACGCTCGACACGTTGCATGCCACGGAAAATAGCTGGAGCAGAACGGGTTAACACAGGAGAAAAAGAATGAGGGACTGGAGAAACATACAACTGTCCCCACTGAGAGTAAGGGGATCCAATAATGTAGCCACACTGTGAAGTTGATTGGCATCCCAGTGAGCAGAGCAAGGGCCATGTAGGTTTGACTTGCAACAAGTGCAACACTCTTCACCCACCCCCCCTTCGAAAATGCACTCATCCGGCATACCAGCCAATGTACAGTTAAAACAGGGCCAGTTCAGCTATGCGATGGATGTTAACAAAGAGAGAGAAATAAAATGGAGGGAGACCTACTAAAGGAGCTCGAATGAAGTAGGGATTGGGATCGGAATGGCAACAATATATGTACTCCCAGCCACTACGAACTTGTGAGGGAGGTCTATGCAAAGTAAGAAACAGTGCGCGACTCTACAAACGAGTCACCTACTTGGTTAAAGAATCAGGAGCAGCCAGAAGGAGAGACATCTTGAGGCGTTCAAGAGCCTCATGAGATGGAGGCTCATGAAGCTGAAGGTTGATATCAGGATAGAACCCACGTGCATAGATTGTGTTGTCGACAATCGCAGAAGGAAGCCGTGGTTTAGAGGCAGTAGCAATGACCGGAGATACAGGAGCAAGGACAGCAAGGGCTGGTAATGCTGCAACACAACCCTTTCCCTTACTCTTGCCCTTGGAAGAAGTGTCAACAACTGGGAAAGGTTGTGCAGGCTCAGAGAGAGCTGAAAGAGAAATATAGGTGAGCCCTGTTAAAGGCTCCCCAGTAAGGGGATGATATGCACACATGGGAGGGGGAACAATGGTCACCAGAGACACCAAACGAACTCATTTGATAGGCCAAGCCATGATCTCCTCAGTCTCCTGACCGGAATCATTGCACACGATGTCCTGCAGGGTACTATCCTCATCCCCAGAATCAGAAATGTCAACATTACCAGAAGAATGAGCTAGCAAGAGGCTGTTAGTATCGAGACAATAAAAGAAAGAAATGGACTACCGAGTGTCTGAGTTTTAGCAAGCACAGATGGTGGCTTGTGTGCAGGAGCTACCTTGGCCTTCCTTGCGCTGGTATGAGTCCCGCACCTGGTTATTGCAGGCTTGGAGAGTTTGACAGAGGAGATTGGTGCAGAAGATTTCATAAACCTCGTAGACCTGTACAAACATGGTTAGTAAACAACTACTAACAAGGGGAACGAAAATAAAAAGGAAAAACATACTTTTTAACCTCGGAGTCATCAGCAAGGAGTTGCACGGCACTACCCTGCACGCGTTTGCACTTGGATGCAAGAGGAGCAGGCTGAGAAAATAAAATAAAAGGAGGGAACCATTCAGCAACCAAGGAAACATACGGGAGGAGATACCGAGGGAGATCTGACAACCTCAACCTTCCGGGTCGAGATTGGAGGAAATACTAATCAAGAAAGGTAAGAAGAGATGAGTCAGAGGAGGAACAAGACTGCGCGACATACCAGGGTCCTTGGGAGGCTCCAACGTCTTGATCATGGTAGGGCGAGGTCATTTGTTACTGCTTAAAAAGGTCAGTATAAACAGAGAAAGAATGAAGCAAAGGGGGGACTCATGTAGTGGGACCCATGGGTAGCGAAGGAAGAGGTACAGGAGTCTCGGGAGGAGCAACACTCACAGGGGAAGACACAGACATCGAGAGTGCAGCTACTGGATGATGTGGGGGAGGCAATACGAAGCAGTGGAAAGGTCAAACATTGAGCTCAAGGACCGAGTGGTCACCATTAACCTCATAACCTTTCTCTCCAGGGAGCGAGAAAGACTTGTTGAGTTTGTACTGAGAAAATAAACAGATAGAAAAATCATAAAGGAGGAGAGGAGCCAGATTGAGAGACGTACATTGTTATGGTCCATCTCCACCTCTGTCAGAAACCAACGGTGCCAGGCCAAGGGACACTGTTCAAACGGGATATGGCCAACGAGGACACAAATGAGGGTGTGCAAGGACAATCTGTAGTGTGAATCAACGAGCTTGAAGTCGTGTAGGATACCCATGTGTGCATCCTAGAGATAAAACGAGACTAATTAGCCCACACAAGGCAGGAGAAAAGGTAGACACACACCAAGTATATGTGAGCTTTATTAAGGACATGAAGCAACTCCTCTGGAGACGCCGCTATGCGTGCATCCAGCTCGAAGTAGCCCACAGTGAGTGCCCAGGCACTCACGAGGTTGTCACAGATATCGGACATTGGCGCGCGATGAGATGGGATGAGCTCTGAGTTGGACATGGCAAGGGGGAAGACTCAGAATGGGTTGAAAACAAGAAGAAGAGAAGGGGAAAGTCGTGGTAGAAAGGAGGGAGCTGTTAGACGATTTGACAGCTTCAAAAGTCCAACATGACATAAATGCTTGTCATTATTAGATAAAAACTGACAGTGCAGGTGACAATGGAGGTGTCTAGACTAACAAGCTAGCTTCCAGGCCAACTTGAAAGATATCTGTGCATTGTGAATGGTGATAATCAACACCTAGAGAACCACTACAGGACCGTGGAAGGTCCATAGCTTAGTGTGGGGGATATGACATGCTCGCAACGTGTCTACCCATGTAATTTTGCGACATGTATGAATACATACATTGTATAAGGGCTAGTTACTGAGGTAACCCAAAATACAGAAAGAGCGCAGTGTCAAACACACAGAGTGCAGTAATATACGTATGGGGCACGATACAGAGTCGCGTGCAGTACGGCCTTGAGTGACAATTAATAGAGTGCATGCTCTAACTTAGAATGATACTGGTTGAGATCACACTAAGTATGAGAGCTCAGTACTTGATATTGGGTACACTAGAGGCAGATCAGATATGTGCTCTAATGAATTGATGAGAGACAGACATGATATGAGGAGGATTGATCTGCAATGCGCCCTGCACACATATATAAAAATAGCCATAGAGCGCAGTGATATCAACATAGGGTGCGGTATAACAATGTGTGCATACGCATGCAAGTCTGAAGTGACGATTGGTAGAGTGCATGCTCTAACTTAGTATGATACTTCGTTGAGGTCACACTGAATACAAGAGCTCAGCACTCAATACTGAATGCACTAGAAACAGATTGCATACATGCTCTGCAGCCATAATAAAAGACATGCCTGATCTCAAGAGAACTATGTGACACAGTGATCGATGACGCACAGGGCCCCAATCATGCGGCACATGCACGTGTGTCCCAAATCATGCCTCAGCATAGATCACTCTGAGAGAACCCAGTTTAGCCAAAGAGAGCAGTGCCTAGGCTTACCGCAGGTATCCACTGCCAATCAGAGAAACCTAGAAACTCAACATTAGAATGGGATACAGCCTATAGGATTGGTTGTCACTCCAAGTATCCTCCGAAGAAATGACGAGTGACATGCCAATGTATAGAGTGCAGTGCGAGTGGAGTATCAACCATGAGGAAACAGAGTCTGGTCTTGAGATAGACCTCTGACCAAGTGTCCAGCCCCAGGCATGCTATAACAAAGCATGTGCATTGTGAGGAATAATGTTCTGTGGTTCTAACAGTACTGTATTAAGTTGTATCAACGTGTAGGATGTAGAATTGTATAAATACGGTAGTGTAGATGTAGAATAGAAGTTTCGAGCCCATGGTGTAATAGTGCAAAGCTTTTCAGCCACGTGCTCTAGCACTTAGAGTAGTTTGGAACTTTGAGAGAGAATACAACCCATATCAGATATCTATTGTGTGAATTGAGTTGCGCACTTAGATAAGAAAATAGTGCGGCACTCTGTGCAGAGGTTCTGGTTTCGGCTTGACTTGCACTCTGTGAGAGAATAAGAGTACGGTGTCTTGAAGGTCACCCTTTTGAGTTCTTGAGGGCATTTGTGTGACATGAGGCATTACAGGTGGCAGAGGTTCAAACCCTTTGGCTTGATTAGTGCTCACTCTTCTGTGTTATTTCTGCAGGTTGGCAAAGGTTCAAACCCTTTGACTTGTCGGACAGGGTTTCTCTGGATTGCATAGGTTCAAACCCTGTGAATCTACAATCGGTTAGAAGCTCGAGCATGTAGGTTCAAACCCTGTGGCTCTTGTGGAAGTTTCGGAGTTTTGTGTCAGTGTAGACACTTCTCCACATGTTTGTGAAGGTTTTGGTTTAGCATGTGACGTGCAAGGTTTTATTAGTGTGTTGAGTTTAATAGGAATTGGTTTCTGCTTCGAGCACAGTTGTTTCAGTGGTGTTTAGGGTGTTATTGATAGTGTCCGGTGGATATTAGAGTTGTGCGCGATTCCTAGAAAGTTGTGGAGACATTTACCGAACTTGTGTTTTGTTATACACCCTTGCCTTGAGGCCCAGTGATGGAAGTCACATCCTCTTGTTCTTGAGAAAAGCCTTTGGACTCAGAGAAGTCTAGATATTATATGAGTGCTATTGCTGCACATATATCTTAGAGATATTGAGAATTCAATTGTATTGGTTCACTACTTTCATCACATTAGAATCCCCCCACAAACTTGAGCATGTTTGTATGTGTAGTGTTGGGTGTGGTTGTGATCAGTGTCATTGATGCTGTTGCATTTCTAGCCCTGTGCACTCAGATGCCTCTTCAGCAGTGACACGCTCGCAAAGTGTCTACACATGTAATTTTGCAAAATGTATCAATACATGCATTGCATAATGGCTGGGTACTGAGATAACAAAAGATACAGATAGAGTGCAGTGCTATATGCATAGAGCGCAGTGTCAAACACCCAGAGTGCAATGATACATGTATGGAGCACAATATAGAGTCGCGTGCAGTATGGCCTTCAGTGACAATTGGTAGAGCGCATGCTCTAACTTAGAATGATACTAGTCGAGGTCACACTAAGTATGAGAGCTCAGCACTTGATACTGAATGCACTAAGAGGCAGATCAGCCATGCGCTCTAAGGAATTGATGAGAGACAGGCATGATACAAGGAGAACTACATTGATCTATGATGCACGCTGCACACGTATAGGAACATAGAAGTAGAGCGCATGAAAAGACATGCGCTGTGTGCATATATGGAAATAGACATGGAGCACAGTGATATATGAATCGAGCGCAGTGTGAAACCAATAGAGTGCAGTGATCAAACCAAGATAGCACGCAGTGTAACAATGTGCGTGCATGCAAGTCTTCAGTGACGATTGGTAGAGTGCATGCTCTAACTTAGTATGATACTTCATTGAGGTCATACTAAGTACAAGAGCTCAGTACTCGATACTGAATGCACTAGAAGCAGACTGCATACGCACTCTAAAGCATTAATGAAGACCTGCCTGATCCCAAGAGAACTACATGACACAATGATCTATGATGCACAGGGCCCAGATTGCATGGCACGCTGCATGCATGTCCCAAATAATGCCTGAGTATAGATAACTCCGAGAGAACCCAGTTTGGCCAAAGGGCACAGTGCCTAGGCTTACCATGGGTATCCCCCACCAACCAGAGAAACCTAGAAACTCAACCTTAGAATAGGATACAGCCTATATGATTGGTTGTCAGTCCAGGTATACTCTGAGGAAATGACGAGTGGCATGCCAACGCAAAGAGTGCAGTGCGAGTGAAGTCTCAACCATGAGGAAACAGAGTCTGGTCTCGAGATAGACCTCTGCCCAAGTGTCCAGCCCCAGGCATGCTATAACAATGTGCATGCGTCGCAAGGGAATAATGTTCCGAGGTTGTAACAGTAGTGTATTAAGTTGTACCAAGTTGTAGGACATAGAAATGTATAAATATGGTAGTATAGATAGAGTACAATAGGTTTCCGACCCCCCGTGTAATAGTGACAAGCTTATTTGATACACGCGCGATCCTTTGGAGCTGTTTGAACCTTGCGCTCTGTCTTTTAGTGATGAGTTAGAGGTGTTGAACCCCAATTGGGATGGTGTGAAAGACAATAGCTATGCGCTCTGGCACATAGAGTAGTTTGGAACTTTGAGAGAGAGAATACAACCCATCTCAGATACATATCATGTGAATTGAGTCATGTGCTTACATAAGAAAATAGCACGGCACTCTGTGCAGTAGTTCTGGTTTTGGTTTGACTTGCGCTCTGTGAGAGAACGCGAGTACGGTGTCTTGAAGGTCACCTTTCGAGTTCTTGAGGGCATTTGTGTGACACGAGGCATTACAGGCAGCAGAGGTTCAAACCCTTTGGCTTGGTTAGTGCTCGCTCTTCTGTGTTATTTCCACAGGTTGGCAAAGGTTCAAACCCTTTGGCTTGTCAGATGGGGTTTCTCTGGATTGCATAGGTTCAAACCCTGTGGCTCTTGTGGAAGTTCCGGAGTTTTGTGTCAGTGTAGACACTTCTCCATGTGTTTGTGAAGGTTTTGGTTTAGCGCGCAACACGCGAGGTGTTATTAGTGTGTTGAGTTTAGTAGGACTTGGTTTCTGCTTAGAGCGCAGTGCTTTAAGTCATGTTTAGTGTGTTATTGGTTCTGTGCTGTGTGTATCAGAGTCGTGCATGACTTCTAGAGAGTGGTGGATATGTTTAATGAAGCTGTGTCTTGTTATACACCCTTGCCTTGAGGCCCAGTGATGGAAGTTGCACCCTCTTGTTCTTGAGAAAAGCCTTTGGACTTAGAGAAGTCTAGATATTATACGAGCGCTATTGCTGCGCATGTATCTTAGAGATATTGAGAATTGAATTGTACTGGTTCGCTACTTTCATCGCATTAGAATCCCCCCACAAACTTGAGCGTGTTTGTGTGTGTAGTGTTGGGTGTGGGTGTGATCAGTGTATTCGACACTGTTGCATTTCTAGCTCTGTGCACTCAGATGCCTCTTTCATGGTTAGGCTATCAGCAATTCAACAAGATTTGCACAATCTTGTAGAAGACTGTCAGAAACATTCTCATTCAAAAATGTGTTTTAAATATTGCAAAAAGTATGAATGTGTTTGCCGGTTTGACTTAGATGAATCAAACTACTGTCAATATTCATCCTTTGACTATGAAAAAGGAGAGTTATGTCTACGATGTTTGAATGGACTCGTTAATAACTTCAATGAAACTATGATTCGAGCCATGTGGTGTAATATGGACATCAAATTTATTGGATCTGGAGCTTCAGCAAAGGCGATAATGTACTACATAACAGATTACATTACTAAGTCACAATTAAAAGTACATGTCGCTTATGCGGCGTTGGAATTATCTGTACAAAAATTGAGTGAATTCAATCCTGATGAAGATGAAATTACTGTCTGTGCCAAACATCTTCTTCAAAGATGTGCATATGCTATGATTTCCCACCAAGAATTATCTTCCCAACAAGTGGCTCCATACCTCATGGATTATGAAGATCATTCTACCAGCCACAAATTTCATTCATTGTATTGGACCAGTTATGAATCATTTCTGAATGAAGAACAACCTTCTCCAGAATGTCAAAGTCATCCCATGCACAATAATGATAACAAACTGGAGGAAATTGATGACATCTATGCTAATCCACACCCTCCTGAACAGATCAACAATGATTTGCACTCTGACAGTCAGGCCGTTATGTCTGACAATACATTTGTTACTGTTGACATCGATGTGGATGAACAGCCAGAATGTGAAGACATCAGTGATATTGAGGAAGATCCACTGGAACAAGAGAAGGGCAATGCTGATGTCATCATAACCATGGACAACAAAGGTAAACTCTTAGCCCAATCATCACACTGTATGGGGAATTCAATATTCTGGCCTATAATATTAAAATTTATAACTGTATATCAATTTCATATATTACACAAAAATATTGCAGTAATATGCTCAATAATCTTTCAATATTTGGGAATTTTTCAATATTTCTTTGATATACAGGATTATTGAAATAATATCAAGAATAATGTTTTGATATTTTGGCCAAGATTCTTGAAAAAATATACAGTTATAGAATTCAATATTTCAGCCAAGAATATTGAATTCTCCATGCAGTGTCAGGTGTTCTTGATTATCAATTATGCAGAGAATTTCTTCATGGACTAAATTTATGGGAATATACAATGCAAGTTGTTAAAGTTCATGGTGCTCCATGTAAAAAGAAAGGGACACAGAAGCAAGTTGAACAGGCAGAGAACATTAGTGATATTTCCGACAACAAGTCTGATGAGGACAATACTGAAGAGCAGGCTCCAGACACTGCCAGTGCTGATCACGTATTCTCATCACTTGAGGGTAGTAAGTGGCCTACTTTAGAAGCGGCTTTAGCCAATTGTCATTGCATCAGAGGAAAAATGAGTCTCGATGACACACACCCTGATGCCAGAAATTATCATCAAGTTATCAATGCACCTTTGGCTTGCAAAGTTCCTGTGCCCTCCAGGCCCACTATTCCCTGCCGGGATCGGCCTGAAATTTACCCATGCTATTGCCATTTGGTGTTATTATTGTTTAAGCCATGGTGTCATGCAGATGACTTAAGAGCGAATGGACAATCATGGGTAGATGCTTTTGATGTCTTTCAAAAATCATGTTCCTTGGAGATTACACAGTTAATGAATAATATGCAGATTTTACATGAATGTCGTGATAGTAGAGATGATCATTTTGCGAAACGAAGAGTGTGCCAGAATGAAAGGCCTGGAGGACAATATAGAAATCAGCACAATTCAGATGACTTCACTGATGAGGAGAATACTGAAGATGCAATTCTGGCACACATGCGTTTGTTAGAATGTGTTGCATCTGAAAAGCTCCTGTATGCTCAGACGAATGTAGAGGCTTGTTTACGTGCTGCAGAACATTGTCATATGTTTTCCATTTGTAAAGATCACATGCATTCTACATATGATTGGGAAATCGTAGGTTGCACAGAGCTAGTCAAATCGAATGACATGGGGAAGGATTTGGAAGCTATTTGGTATGAAGAATATGAAAAATGTAAGGAGGATCACAAAAAATGTGCCAAAGACACACACACCTCAGCAGTAACTGATTCTGTTCCACCCAGTCTACAAAACGAGCATGCTACAGTTGATGGTAATGCTTTTCGCCAAGCACTCAAACATGCCGCTATGATTGAACCTTCCATTTGTAGTGATATTCCCATAGTTAATCCTGAACACGATGTAGACATTGAATCTATTGTAGAACAATTCAACCTTAACATCGAACAAGCACGTGCTTTCGACTAGTTGCTCTTCATAGTTTGGCATTGAAACCAGACCATTTATGAATGTTTTTGAGTGGTGCAGGAGGTACTGGAAAGTCAACAGTAATTAACGCTATTTGCACTTATTTTACTCTACGTGGTCAAGAACACCGTTTTCGTTTGACTTCTTTTATGGGTATTGCCACGCATAACATATCTGGCATGACACTTCATTCAGCATTGATGCTAAATCAGAGAAGCAAGTGCTCAATTTCTTCAAAGACCAGTCAAGATTTAGTGTCAATGTGGCAAGGCATCAATTATTTATTCATTGAGGAAATTTCTATGGTCGGTTGTAAAACATTGGTGCAAATATTGGATGCGCTTTCTATCGCCAAAGAAGATGAGAATATTTTTGGAGGCATGAATATAATAGTGGCTGGTGATTTTGCTCAGCTTGCTCCTGTAATGGATACTAAATTGTTTGCTCACATCAAACATTTTAAATCCAGTAACCAACAGCAAATAGATGGGAAAATTCTTTGGCTTTGTGTAGATACTGTTGTTGTCTTACATGACATTTGGAGACAACAAGGCTCCACCAATGCAGCTTTCATAAGCATGTTAGCTAGACTGCAGACTGGGAATTGTACACCTGAAGATTATTCCATGTTATTGTCCAGAGTACTTAATGATCAACATGCCCTGGATTGGTCCCAGAAACCATGGTGTGATACCCCTGTAATATTGATGCAAAACAATGTTATAGATGCATCTAATGAATGACAAACTGTGTCATTCGCTGAAAGAACTGGACATGAATTGCACTTGTATCATTGTGTCGATACACACAAAGGTCTTTCCATCACAGATGAAATTTTAGGAGAACATTTATACTCTTTAACTAGCGGGACAACTAACCAAAGGCTTGGTGTTTTACCGTTAGTTATCGGAATGCCTGTAATGATCACGTCTAACTTCAATGTACAAGCAGGCATAGTCAATGGGTCTACAGGAACTTTGAAAAAAATTTGTTACTGCCTAGATGAACAAAACTGTCACATTGCACTGTTATGTGTTGTGGAAATTCCCAACATGTCAGGTGACAGACTCACTGAACTTCCACAAGGCCATGCTGCAGCTATGCGAGACACAGTTGACATGAACTTCACACATCCCTTCAGTAGAAAAGAGTGCCACATTAAAAGAAGTCAATTGCCTATTGTGCCTGGCTTTGCATTCACAGCTCACAAAGCACAGGGTCAAACCTTGCCAATGGCTATTGTAGATTTGAACAATTGTTGCGATATGGAAACACCATATGTTATGATTTCAAGGATGAAATCCTTGGAAGGATTGTTAATCTTACAGCCATTTTCAAAGGATATTATCACAAAGAATCCATCAGAAGACTTCAGGAAAGAAACTAAACAATTAAACATACTTCAATTGTTGATGCTTACTAAATATGGCAATGCTACAGAAAAATCTTCTGCAGACATGGAATTACAAAGATTGTCGATCACTGAACATGATCACGATTGGTACATTTGTGCTTCACCCAATGCTCATAAGACTGATTATAGGAAAATGGAAAAAGTTGAACGCACGGTAGAATTGTTGGATGTACATAACAAAGCTGTGAAATCACCTAAACAAGGCCCTAATCAACCCAATCTCACATGCCACAGATGAAAATGACAATGAATGCCAAATGAACAGCACATTTTCAGGCAACCAGTACCAAAATGTTTACATAAACAAAAATGAAAACCTGTCAATGTCTTAGAGAGACACCATTTCATTTACAGTTCACTTATGCACCATTACATTGATTGGTACAAAAATTGACTTCATTCAATCCTAATAAAGATGACATTACCATTCATTAGCCATCCTCCTTTTCCACACAAAACATATGACGTCGACATAATCAGTATTCTGTTGCCAATTCCAGTGATGTGTTTTTGCTGAAATCACATGCAGTTTGCTGTCTTGAGTAACAAAAGTAGTCACTTATATCTCTTGGTTTAGAATATGTTTGTGTAAGATACATCATATTCATGTACTATGGTACAATAATGAATAATCAACTACAATGTTACTGTACAGGTCATCATATGCTGTAGTAAACGAACATACCATAGTGGAAGTACTGTCGCTTCTTACAAGTTGATGAAAAATGTACTGATTCAAAACTGTCTTCTGAAGCATAAGTTTGCTATTTGTGTAATGGTATTCCCACAAGAATGTAGGGTTATGGGCTACATTGCTATGAAGTGAGCTTGGTGGCCTTACACAATTACGACATCGCATAATCACAACAGTAAATTTGCCCCTGTTAGTTATGCTTACTCCCCTTTAAAGGCAATGGCACTGCAGTGGAATTTTTGTTATGTATTGTTTGTTGCATGTTTCAAGCTTTTTATATCATTTATGCATGCATCATCAACCTTCTCAACCATGTGGTTGATTCCTGTGAGGAAAATGTTTATGGTCATCTCTTTTATCATTACTTTTCATCTTCTAAACATCATCCTCGGGCCTCACGATAAATATGCCTTGTCTGCACTGTCCTCGCTGTCTATCAGCATTTGTTGGTCATCAATTAATTTTAGAAAAATTATCTTTATCAAGACTATCTCAACATTTTTGAGCCATGACAATGTAAGGCTAGGTAACTCCCTGTGAAGGAAGAAATCCCTGTCTATGCAAGATCTTTTCTTATCCGGTAAGGGATAAGGGAAGGTAGGTCCACTCCGCTTCAGCGGCTTGCAACGTCTGCTAAGATGGTTGCTGATGAGAGGAATGTGGGGTCCGACTGGGATCGGATGGTTAAGGCTGGCAGCTGATGACGATGTCGGATGCATCTTATGAGCTTTGAGAAAGAGGAAATGTATTCCTTTGGTGAGAGGAATCCTGGAATAAGGATCTCTATGGGAGTAGAATTAACTAACTAACTATCTTCATCTACACAATCCTTTATACCATCACCTGTGGTCCAATTTGATTGATCATTAGCCCTTTTTAGGGCACTTCCGCGTATACGTGTGGTAGACCCTCTGTGCACCTGCTACACTTTCCTTGAATGGCTCTGATACGAATAGCCTTAAAAGGTAACCAGGGTTGCATCCGCTCCTACCCGCTGACAGGGACAAATACGACCCCTGTTTGTGCCCAGACCCGCCTCTATCCGCGTGGCGGTGACACATCCACTCATGGCAAGCCTGTCATGGACGTCCGTCGGTACGCTGCATCGGTCCAGCGTCCACGGGACAGGCGGCCACTGGGCGGTTGGTCCATGCTCCAGTTGCTGACCGGCTGTCCCTTCCTCCCACCATGATGACTGCGAGTGGGCGATGCCTAGGCAAGGTGCATTGCACCCATAGTAATAGCGGAATGTTGTGAAATCCAAAAATGTGCGCTCACACAGATGTGTGGCTGCACAACCGGGGGAAAGACAAATTGTGAGAGTCCCCGCTCACACTACCGTGTTGTATCTGAATGCGCATCCAAATGTCAGGGTCGTCACATATAAAAGCCCATGGGATCCCTCCCATCAGATATCTGAGAAATGCAGTTAAGGCATTCCCAAGTATTGTCACTTCCCCTGGACTATACCAGCGTGGAATCCACAGTAACTCATCTATCTGCGCTGACTGATGCCAAGAACGGGCTGTCCGCTAACGCTCTAATGGCCAAGGTCATAGCCAATCTGAACAGCATGATACAGACGGTCCCCACTGTCGTACTGGCCGCTCATTACCCAGAGCGGCTCAGCGACGAGCCGGTCATCCGATGGATGGATAACTACTTGGCGTACAATGTGAGTGGTATGCCAGTGGTGATACCCCAGTGCTGACATGGCTGGTCCAGCATGTATATGAAGCATGTGAGCAGCACATGCATGATACGGACATTATCGTCTATGCAGACAGGGTCAATGCCCCGAACCGTACACTCATGCGCCAGGCTGTCCTCTTCCTGAGCCCTCAATGGTTCCATCGGATGACCACCTCTATGTGTCGGGAATACGTCCGCATCCGTGACATGCACAACTCCCATAAAGCCGTAGCTTTCGAGAAGGCTCATTACGCTCACCACACGGCTCATGGACTGTCAGAGGATGACAATGTCTTTCTCGCGTCCCTCGAGCCGCGGTTGTGGATCTCGGCCAACAGGACCATCATACCTGACTGGGAGGTGCCCACTGACAAGGCGGGCAAAGAGATGGCAGATGAGGACCCGCACTGGGGGAGTGATGATGGCAAGGAGGCAGAGGGGGTAACTGATGAACAGGTACAGGCTGGTCATGACTTCTATACTCCAGATCTCGGGGAGCTTGGTTATCCCGCTACCGGTGACAACTAGAGACAGCTGAAAGGAAAAAGATTTGTTAGCACGAGCCCTTACCTGTACCTTCACTTGTTAAAGGAATATGCAATGTGTCATGGGTGCGAGAATACGCCTCTTGCTTAGGCATAGGAGCGGTAAACACGTGGCCTCTGAGCGAGGCCCGAGTAAGAGTGATACGAGCGGGAGGAGTTTGCTACTTTATGGTGACTGGCGTGACCCGCTCAGTACGTGCCCCTTCAGTGGGCAGAAAGGTTGTGGATAAGTCGCTTCTGAAGCAGAGCAGACTTGATAGCATGATGAACAGCAGGAGTTTGCTACGTGATGGTGGCTGGCGTGATCCGCTCAGCACGCATCCCTTGCATAGGCATAGATGTTGCGGTCGGGCCACCTCTGAACGAGAGCGGAGGAACGATGATATGAGTGGCAGGAGTTTACCACTTCCTAGTGAATGGCGTGACCTGCTCAGCATGCGCCCAGTCGTATAGGCGCCTGCGCAACAGCCAGACCGCCTCTGACTGGGGGCGGTATGGGATACATGGTCAACGAGCAGCCTGGCATCCGGTGGAAGCTAGATGAAAGCACCAGGCGGAAACTTCCCTCTAGGGGCCCCTAAGCACGTGTCGCCCTCGGCGACTCGCCGAGGTATGCATGCGGGGCGTGATTCAATTGGGAATGTTCCGTTGGGGCCTTCCAAAACTCCTTGGGGAAGTCGACACTCCCTTTACTTCAGGAAAGATCAATCCCACCGAGATGCTGCATTTTTGTACAGCAACTTCCCCTAAACCAGGAACTGTTGTGTCATACGGCGCTGATGGCAATGCCGGCACCTTCTCTCTTCCCAAAATTTTTGTTTCTGGAAACTGCAGAATTTTTTCATTACTGCCGCCCTGGAATGGAAGCCGAAGCCGCTGCTGCTATAAGTATTGGGCAGTCTTTGGAGCGGTTCCCCTCCACCTATCGCCCCTGTCCGCATCATGCCCTCCAATCCTCATCTCGAATCGGATACTTTCTGCTTCGGGCTGATGGACTGGGTCCCGATGGGGTGGACTGAGGCAGAGGTCTGTGGGCTTTCCAACCGCCTTGCTAACGATCCGACCACCCTCAAACCCTTGCAACGGGGGGCGGCCCTCATTCACTGGGCATTCAATGCCATCTGGTTCTGCATGAGTGCCTTCAGCACTACTTCCTTGTTTTCCATTGATTTTGGTAGGACAACACCCGTTCTCTGTGCAAATGCAGCGAGTTGCCGGTGAAGTGGGTGCAGGCGAAGTGCGCATGCCTGCTCCACAAGCTGGAGTCGGTTCTCGAGCTGGAGCAGAGGCCAACATTTGCCAAATGCGCTCGTTGGAGCCCTCAGGTGCGCTCCACCGTGCGGCAGATGCTGAAGATCACCTACCACGGTCTGCCCGAGCCGTTGGAGGCCAACATGGAATCTGAGTCCGAGGAGATGGCTGAGCCAGCCACCAGTCCCAAGGTGAGCAGGGCCTCTCCGCCCACTGGAGACGCGTCCTTGAGTGATGAAGAGGGTGAGGGGGAATAGAGCGGGATGCCCAGGCATTGGTGGCAGAGGAGGAGCTCATTGGCAAGGCAACCGATGCTGGGGTGGAGGAGCGATCCCTGACTCCACCTGGTTCGGATGCCGGGAACTCGGGGTCAGATTCGCCGCTGGCAGGGCAGAAACACGGTACGTATCCCTTTCATCCTTCAACGTCTCCTGGCTGATGAACACTAGTTGCTCTGGCATCTCCAGTCCCACCGGTTGCCATGGGCAAGGATGCAAGGGAACCCCCTCTCAAGAAAGGTTGGTGAGCGATGCCCTGGCATCAGTCACAGCTAAAGGTTCCGTTTCTAGCGAAAGGGTTTACAAGGACTGGATGGCCACTCGCGCTGAACCAGCAGCTCCGGGAGGGTCGGATGCAGCCAGTGATGCGTGCGAACATGGAGGCTATGCAGGATGAGGGCCTGCTACTGGTGGGTACATCCGTTTTGTTCTTTTGTGTTGTACAACCTCCTTTCCAGGCCGCTTCAACCAAGTGCGATCGTTGCAAGGCAGCGAGCGGTCGCTCCTGTAGGATCCCAGCAGATTCGGACAATGGGCGCCCATCATGCGCAGAATGCCTGATCAGCAGCCATAGCTGCCCTAGCCACCTTGCGCCTGCTACTCGGGCTGCACATCTGCCCATGATCCCCAAGGTGTCTACCGCCCACCGGCAAGTCGTCGTCAGAGTTCCCTGTATTGGCGAAGTTGCCCATGAGTATCGGAGAATTGAGGGCTCTCAAATGAATCTGCACCCACCTGTTGGAGGAGGTAAGCTTTTCTGTTCCACGGCGAGCCTGCCTACTGATACTTTCCCAGATTCCACCACTGATTTTGCCTTTGGCTTGGTGGAGAGGCTCGGCTTACAATCGCACCCCTGCAAGGCCGCCTGGGATCGGATTGTGGCTGCTAGCGAGCAAATCGTCGCCGGGTACCATGCCCTTCAATACAAACTGCAAAATTATGGGCCATTCGACGAAGCGGACGTCGAGCGCTTGCTGACCAACTGCTTCCCAGAGTCCGCCCTTGATGAGGGACATGCGGGTCCAGAAAACTAAAAAGCCTGAGAGTGCCCCTCGGGCAGAGAACTTTTCTTGATGGTCGGCCAGATTTTCTTGGGGAGCGGATTCCTAGCCCAGTCATTACGGATGGAGAGCGGGCGGCTCTGTGGATCCTCATCGGCAGGCATGGAGGCAGTCCGTCATGGGTAGAGCATCTTGGAGGGCATGATATCCGCACGACCTTAAATATCTTGAATCTTGGCAGTCGTAGTATCGAGGTCAAGGAGGAGGAGGTGGATGAGCTGATCGCACGGGGGGTTTTGTACACAATAAATAGTGATCCTGCAAATGTAGATAGTGGATTGTCTGCTGGGGGGAACAAAAAATTTCTGACTCCTGGCAGAAAGCCCTCAGGTTAGGGAGGAACAGACAAGAAAGAGATGTATTGCCTCAGTAGATCATCACAGGCGTGCGCGCTAAATAAATAGTAACGAGGAGGTGATGTGACTTTGGTACAGTATGGACAAAACAGAACAGCATGAGGCAGACACCGGTGCATACCCATGTGACACAGAGCCTGCCGACGCACAACCACCCCAGGGCGGAAACAACAATCTGTGACTGTGGGAAACTTTTGGTGGTGTGGGAAAAACTTTATCAGCAGTGAAGAGCTGTCTAAGTGCACAGAGCTAGAAATGCAACAGTGTCAAAGACACTGATCACACCCACACCCAACACTACACACACAAACACGCTCAAGTTCATGGGGGGATTCTAATGCAATGAAAGTAGTGAACCAGTACAATTCAATTCTCAATATCTCTAAGATACACGCGCAGCAATAGCGCTCGTATAATATCTAGACTTCTCTAAGTCCAAAGGCTTTTCTCAAGAACAAGAGGGTGTGACTTCCGTTGCCGGGCCTCAAGGCAAGGGTGTATAACACAATACAACTTCATCAAACGTCTTCACAACTTTCTAGCAGTCACTCGGGACTCTAATAACCACTGCACACAATCAATAACACCCTAAACACCACTTAAACCACTGCGCTCGAAGCAGAAACCAATTCCTATTAAACTCAACACACTAATAAACCTCGCGTGTCGCGTGCTAAACCAAAACCTTCACAAACACGTGGAGAAGTGTCTACACTGACACAAAACTCCGAAACTTCCACAAGAGCTACAGGGTTTGAACCTATGCGCTCGAGCTTCAAACCGATCGTAGATTCACAGGATTCGAACCTATGCAATCCAGAGAAACCCCGTCCGACAAGCCAAAGGGTTTGAACCTTTGCCAACCTGCAGAAATAACACAGAAAAGCGAACACTAATCAAGCCAAAGGGTTTGAACCTCTGCGCCTGTAATGCCTCGCATCACACAAATGCCCTCAAGAACTCGAAAGGGTGACCTTCAAGACACTGTACTCTCGTTCTCTCACAGAGTGCAAGTCAAACCGAAACCAGACTCTCTGCACGGAGTGCCACGCTATTTTCTTATCTAAGCGCGCGACTTAAATCACACAATAGATATCTGATATGGGTTGTATTCTCTCTTGAAGTTACTAGCTACTCTAAGTGCTAGAGCGCGTGGCTGAAAAGCTTTGCACTGTTACACCGTGGGCTCAAAACTTGTACTCTACATCTACACTACAGTATTTATACAATTCTACATCATACATGTCAATACAACTTAATACAGTACTGTTAGAACCTCGGAACATTATTCCTCACAATGCGTGTGCGTTGTTATAGCATGCCCGTGGCTGGACACTTGGTTGTAGGCCTATCTCGAGACCAGATCCTGTTTCCTCATGGTTGATACTCCACTCGCACTGCATTCTATACGTTGGCATGTCACTCGTCATTTCTTCGGAGGATACTTGGAGTGGCAACCAATCCTATACACTGTATCTCATTCAAATGATGAGTTTCCAGGTTTCTCTGGTTGGTGGGGGATACCCGTGATAAGCCTAGGCACTGCGCTCTTTGGCCAATCTGGGTTCTCTCGGAGTTATCTATACTCAGGCATTATTTGGGACACACGCGCGCGTGCCGTGCGATCAGGCCCTGTGCATCATAGATCATTGTGTCACATAGTTCTCATGCATGTCTTTCAGTAATGCATTAGGGTGCGCATGCAGTCTGCTTCTGGTGCATTCAGTATCGAGTGCTGAGCTCTTGTACTTAATGTGACCTTAATGAAGTATCATACTAAGTTAGAGCATGCACTCTACCAATAGTCACTTCAGACTTTCGTGCGCATGCGTGCTGTGCAGCCACACATCCATGTGAGCGCACATTTTTGGATTTCACAACATTCCGCTATTACTATGGGTGCAATGCACCTTGCCTAGGCATCGCCCACTCACAGTCATCGTGGTGGGAGGAAGGGACAGCCGGTCAGCGACTGGAGCACGGACCAACCGCCCGGCGGCCGCCTGTCCCGCAGACGCCGGACTGATGCGGCATACCGACGGATGTCCGTGACAGGCTTGCCATGAGTGGATGTGTCACTGCCGCGCGGATAGAGGCGGGTCTGGGCACAAACAGGGGTCATATTTGTCCCTGTCAGTGGGTAGGAGTGGATGCAACCCTGGTTACCCTTTAAGGCTATTCGTATCAGAGCCATTCAAGGAAAGTGTAGCAGGTGTGCAGAGGGTCTACCGCACGTGTACATGGAAGTGCCCTAAAAAGGGCTAATGATCAATCAAATCGGACCACGGGCAATGGTATAAAAGATTGTGTAGATGAAGATAGTTAGTCAGTTAATTCTACTCCCAGAGAGATCCTTACTCCAGGATTCCCCTCACCAAAGGAATACATTTCCTCTTTCTCAAAGCTCATAAGACGCATCCGAAGTCGTCATCAGCTGCCAGTTTTAACCGTCCAATCCCAGTCAGACCCTACGTTCCTCTCGTCAGCAACCGTCTTAGCGGACGTTGTAAGCCACTGAAGCGGAGTGGACCTACCTTCCCTTATCCCTTACCGGATAAGAAAAGATCTTGCATAGACAGGGATTTCTTCCTTCACAGGGAGTTACCTAGGCTTACAGCGCGTTGTTATACCGTGCGCTATGTTGATATCACTGCGCTCTATGGCTATTTTTATATATGCGCGCAACATGTGTGCCAGATCAATCCTTCACATATCATGTCTGTCTCTCATCAATTCATTGAAGCACATATCTGATCTGCCTCTAGTGTATTCAATATCAAGTGCTGAGCTCTCATACTTAGTGTGACCTCAATCAGTATCATGCTAAGTTAGAGTATGCACTCTACTAATTGTCACTCGAGGTCGTACTGCGCGCGACTCGGTATTGTGCTCCATACATATATTACTGCACTCTGTGTGTTTGACACTGCGCTCTATGCATATAGTATTGCGCTCTTTCTGTATTTTGTGTTACCTCAGTAACTAGCCCTTATACCATGTATGTATTCATACATATCGCAAAATTACATGGGTAGACACGTTGCAAGCATGTCAGTGGGGGTGTTGGCAGTGGCCTATCTCAATGTCCATCCTTGCATACAGAAATATGATAATAGTCCGGGAACGTAGGGACAGCAAAAGTCCTCGGGGACAAACAAAAGTCCTTGGGGACAAACAAACCTTCGGGCTCTCCTGGGTGAGATAGGCCTAGATAAGAAATATTTTGGGCTTGTCTGAATTTTTTTTTTTTTTTCTGGTCCATCCAGGAAATGGTGTCTTCAGACTGAGGGGTGACAGAGAGTCATGAGTCCTGGAGAACGGGTCCTAGTCCAGCTCATCCTCAAATGAGTCCAGTGTCTGCTCTAGGGCAGCGACCTGTGCAAGAGGCTGGTCCAGGAAGCTTGAGAGGTCGGGTATTTCGATGGTTGCCCATGGATGGTATGGAATGCAGCGGAAAGCGGCCACAGGGTTTGCCAACAGCATGCCATCTAGTTCGCATAGGATCAGGGCTCCTCCCTTGTTTTTGGAGACATACACCAGGGGCCCTAGGTACCTCGGCTTGAACTTTCTGTTAAGTTCATATTCTACCTGCATGTTGCGGACGAGTACCAAGGACCCAGGCTGGAATGCCCAGTGAGCGATCCGGTTCATGTGCTCCTTCTCCCATCGTTGGACTGTCTTTACTCATGCCTTGTAGACCTTAGAGCGGATTCGGTCAAGATCCTCCAACCGCTTCTGGAGGGCTATAGCGCGTCTGGCGATTAGTTCCTCAGTGGAGAGCATATGGGTAGGCAGCTCGACCAGGAACGAAGCTTCCGCAATATCAAGTGGAAGGATAGGTGGGACACCGGTGGCTACCTCATACAGACTCTTACCGATGGTGCGAAGGGGTGTCACCTGCTCTGCCCAGATGACGGAGTATGCTACATGAGACCATTGACTTTCCACTCCACCACAAGCCTTGAAAAGAGACTCCCTGAAACCCAAGTGTCTGCATTCAATGACTCCCTGGGCTCTAGAATTGTAGGGTGAGATGGCAATCTGATGAACGTTGTATTTCTCATGCAGCAGCTTCAGGGCGGCTTGGAAGGCGGGCCCGTTATCCGTCACGATCTCCCGCAGGCTGCCCCATCGGCAGATTATATCTTCGAATATGAACCTGGCAAGCACTTCCGTGTTTTCGTGCCTCAGCATTCGGAATTCGGGATAAGCGCTCATGGAGCATCAGGCGTGCACAACGTACTTGAATCTGCCCGACTTTGGTAGGTGAAAGGTGTCGATGTAGACCTTGGAAAACAGAGGTGTGGGGTAGGCCACCATGGGCGGGATGTTCCACTTCTCTGTTTGGCGGATCTGGCACATATGGCATGTACAAATGAACCACTTGATGTCGTCCAGCAATTGGGGCCACCAATACCTCTTCAAGAGATGGACCCTGACGGAGTACACTCCTTTGTGTCCGAGCTCATCAAGCGCGATCCGCAGGAGCTGGTACCGCTTTTCCCTCGGCACCACAAGTTTGTGTTCACCAGTCATGTCCCGTTTCCACAGTGTGTCTCCAGAACAGAAGAAACTGGCCACATAGTTGAGGAACGTCCGCTTTTGGTCCTCGGACAAGTAGGCAGGTGTGACCAAGTTCTCCAGGAATGCGTGGACAGCGTCGATTCTGTCGTCGTTGGCGGACGCTTTGGCAGATCTAGGAATATTGGCCTCCAATTCATCGGGTAGGGGATTCTTGGCGAGCGGGTGTATCATCGGACCACCGCCTGGCAAGGGCTGTGACTCTGCTGCAGAGGTCGTGAAAATTCTCATGGGGGACAGAACCGTTCTTCCTGAGGGTCGTCCTTCTGGGAGTGGGTTCCCTATGTGAATGAAGCCGTACATGCTGTCTATCCAATCAGGGTCATCCCCTTCTGCAGGTGCATCACCTGGTTGTGGGCGCCGCCTGGATAGACCATCTACACCATGCTTGGTGCCTGGGATGTGTATGAGTTTGAAATCAAAAAGAAGGATTCCCGCTACCCAGCAGTTGATAACTGCATTCGGGTTCAAATCCAGGTTGTTGATCATCCCTTTGATGGCGGTCGCGTCTACTTCCACCACCAGTGTCTTGACCCCGATAAGCCATATAGCAGCCTCTTTCAGTGCCCTATACAGGCCATAGAGCTTGAGTTTCGGCTGGCTATACCTTGACTCCACCTGGTTGAGCGGTATTGAACTGAAACGGGACGGATATCTGCACTTTGGGTTTTGCGGATCCTCCTGGAATATCGCGTATCCGACCGCTAGCACACTCGTGTCCACAGCCAATATCACAGGAGCAAAAGAGGTATAATCAGTTGGGCAGAGAGCGGGCGAGTTGATGACCGCCTCCTTCAGTACTTCTTGGGCTAACACTTGGTCGGGGCCCCAGTAGAAATTGACTCCTTTGTGGGTGAGGTCAACGAGTGGTCTTGCCAGTAGACTGTAGTTCTGAATGTATATGCAGAGTATGCCAGCCGTCCCTAGGAAGGATCGGACATCCGTCAGGTCTTCACATGGGCCCCAGTTCTTGATCTTGTCGACCTTGCCATCCTCTGGCACCCTGCCTTCGTAGGTGCATTTATGTCCTACAATGACCACTTCGGGTACACACAGGTCGGCCTTCTTGCCAGACCAGGTGCACCCCACATATTTCATGCGCTGAACTATGCGATTGAGATTCTGGAAATGTTCCCAGACAAAGTGGCGGATGAGCAGGTTCTCGGGGATGGTTTCGTATCCTCCATCCGCGGTCTCATAGCGGGTCTTAGGTCCTTTTACCCCTGCATTGTCTATGAAAGGAATCGTTATGTCTGGGATCTCATCGTTTAGCATGTAGGTGATATCACCTTGTAGGACCTGCATTGAGTTTGTCCATCCCATAGAGAGCATGGTTAGTCAGAAGGTTCCTAAAGGAGTCTGGAAAGTGGTCAGGTCGTGGCTGGATATGGATAACAGCCGCTGGTCGCAGGTGACAAACAGGTCGAATATGCCATAGCAGCCTCATCTGCCGAACATTTCCGCCAGCTGCTCAATAAGCAGAGGAACACCAGAGTTGTGGATGGTGACTGCGTTGAGCGGCTGGAGGTCGTGCACAATCCAAAGAGAGTGACCATCCTTCTTGAATACCGTGAACCACTTGGAATGGTAGGACGAGCTTGAAGGTTCATATATGCCGGATGCGATTTTGTCCTTAATGATTGCGATAACTTCATGATATAAGCCTGGTGGTATTGGAATATTTCTGTGTACCCAAGGGATATGTTCTATGACAGGAATGGTGACCAGGGGAAAGAAATCTTCTCTAAATTTCCCCTTCTGTGACTCATCCCACGCAAAACTGCCTTCCTGCAGCATCATAAAGTGATGCATGAGCTTCTGCTCCTCGGGCCATAGAAACTCCCCAGGATGATTTTCATCTATTATATCGCAATTTTGCTGAGTATACCATCCGGTCGGCTTGAAATCTGGCGGATGTGGAGAGAGAATGGGCATGTCCACAAGCGGATCACCCGTGATTTCATGAATGATACGAAACTCCTCGGGAAGCGTAGTAGGTACAGGCTTAACACGATTCTCCACCTTTTTGTACTGCTTTTTCTTAGGCTTAGGTCTCGCAACCTGGAGAATGCTGACAGGTTGGTAAGGAGCGGGTTTGCTGTAAACGCTGTCCGCTCCGAAGAGTTCCACGAGGAGCAGCTCATGTGGCTGATGAATGAATTGAAGGATAGACATAGAGGGAGATTGAGAAGCATGTGGAGAAATAGGCTCGGTTCGAGGCACTTTGCGAGATCCGCCAGCGGGGACTGGTGCCGCGGCGGATGCGAAACAACTCCTCGAAACCAGTGGGGTATCATATTCATTACAAGCTATATGCTTAGCGTTCTGAATATAAGGTTGTGTTTGGTCCAGGCCTTCCATATTGGCGACCTGTCCGCTGGAGATAGCGGACACAGCGATGGCATACCCAGGGATAGTAGTGATATCTATATGAGCGGTGCTGCCATCTGCTGCGGATGCAAGAGAATATGTCCGATGAGAGAAATCCGATGGTAGTTTTTCGACCGTGATAGAGAGTCCCAATTCACCTTGATCAGAGAAAAGGTCCTCACTTAATGAAAATTTTTGAACTGCGTTCCGTATGGCGGGCGTGGCTCATGAATATGCGGTTCCATATGGCCAAGGGGATTCCATCAGAGCAAACGGGCACCTGACGTAGGGGGGTAAGGGGGGGGGGAGGGGGGGAGGGGGGTAGACCTTAAACGTGTAAGTGACATACCAAAATTTAGTAGTACATATCCATACAAATAGTGAAATTTGACTTGATTTTGACTATAAAAGGTGCTATCTTGAGTATCATTAGTTTCTGCGCCATTTTTTAGCCAGAACTGGGCCAGGAACAATTGAGGAGCGACCGCATTGAGAATTTCCCCTGATGATGTAACACTTGTATTTGCTCAGCAGGCTGGCTTCATGGACCGTTGCTCCACTGTGGGAACATATATCTTGAAATGGATAACAGGGACAATTATTGTGGGACTTTAATACTATAAAAGGAAGGTGAGGGAGGGAGGGGGGGGTCCAGCCCACCTTAAACAAATTAATGTAGGTCAGGTGTGTAGTTGTTTTTCTGGAGCCCCCTTGCATATGGCGGTGTCCTTCTTGCCATGAGAAGTGTGGACGGCCATGCTCATGAGTCGGAATGACTACTTCGCGTCTGGTGTTGGGATCCGTTAGAGTTAGGATTTGTTCCCCGTTGGAGCGGTTGTCAATTTTCGTTTCACATAGCACACTGAAAGGTCTTCCCAGCAGCACATTGTATGCTGCATGTTGTACGACATGAACTTGTAGGAGGACTTCTACTCCTTGGAAATTGAACAGCACATCTCTGCATAATCCCAGAGACCATCCAGTTTTGTTGTTGGCACTGGTGAGGGAGATTTTGACAGATGGGTCTAAGCGCAACCTGCATTTCTCCCATATGGCTGCTGACATGGCCACAACTTGGGAACCTTCATCCAGGATGGCTTCGACCTCATGCGATCCATCTATGAGCAGCGTCAGAGAGCGGAGACCTGCGGCTTCGTCCACCACCATGGTATTGGTGTGGTTTTCTTCGCGTAGAGACCAAATCACAAAGGAGTCTTTACCTCCTTTCCCGACCGCTTCTGCGCCTTTCTGTCCCTGACTTGGCATATCAACTGGTACTTTGCGGTTTGTCAGGGCATCTTTTAGCTTGGAGCAGATTCCAAGGCTCTCGCTACACAGTTCCTTAATGGAAATTTCCACCTTCGAGTCGAGGACTCGGTTGTATAGCTCTTCAGTCGAGCTAGGCTGGATGATCAGCGCTGAGTGCTTGTACTGCCACAGGTCCTTCCTAGGTTCTGTTGGCTGTGGCGGATCCGGCTTCTTGGGCTCCTTTGGAGGCACTTCCTGCTTCTCTGTTCGGGCTGCATCCTCATGCGCTTTCAGGACCGGATCTGGTGCGGACGGCTGGCTTCGCGCAGTGGATGGAATGACAACCTCGACCTTTTTGAAGGGTTTCCCCATTGGTCCTTTCGGTTTCCCATCTTTTCGTCCATTTCTTGTCTTGATTTTCTCTTGCAGGACCTGCTCGAGGATCCTGATGGTATCATCATCATCAGAATCAGAATCCCCATCAGAGTCTGAATCCTCTGAAGAGAGGGCCGCCATATACTGGTGGCTCGACTGCTGTGGGCTTTGCTGGAAGATCTCGCTGATTTGAGAAGGCATGACCTTCTGGTACACAAAGCTCCCATCCACTCGAGGCCCTGACACAGGCGGGTTCACCCCGTACGTTCTCGGGCCCTGCACCATTGCATAAGAGCCTTGGGTGGAAATCATGTTAACCGTCATGGGAGGAGTACTACGCTCCGCATGCCATTTGTCCACCCTCATCTTCATCCAGCCGGCGCTGTTGGGAATGTCTGTGCTATCAGGCATTACGAGCTTTCGCTTTGCTCCATCCCATTTAATCAAACCGCCGTCATGGTCCGCCTTCTTGGCGAGGCACGTCTTGAAACCAGTGTCGCAGCCATCATACCCACACCTCTTGGGTGCTTGGTTCTGGCTTTGCTGGTTACCCATTAAGCGCTCTATAGCGGCCAGCAACCTGTCTTCCGTCGTCTCCGGTTTGGGCGGTGGAGCAGATGGTTTGAGCCGCTCCAGGATCGCTAGGAGACGATCGTCTGTCGACTCAGTTTTGATGGCGGGTGCGGGAGCAGGCGCTGCAGGTGGTGCAAGTGATGGCATTGCGTACAGTGGGTATGCGTACAGGTTGTAGAAGGATGGCGGAGGCCCAGTGGCCGATGATTGTGACAGAAAGTCTACCACTTCCGCCATTGATCCGATAGCGGGTGCTACCATCTGCAAAGGTGGCACAGGTTGCGCGAACCCCACCCCTGCGTATGCTGCTGAGACTGGGTTCACATATGGAGATTTATAACTCTCCAGCACGTATTTCGCGGCTTTCCTAACCTCATTGACCGGAAATGGCTCTGCCGGGTCATGGTCCGAGAAGCGGACTGCGAGGCGGTTCTCGACCGGTATCCTGAGCGCCGGGTGGATAGCGGATATGTACATCCTGGCGTACTCATGGGTGGACATCAACGGGTTGTTCCCTGCAGTGACATCGAGCCCGATGCCTTGTATGTGCCGATCAAAACAGCCAAACTCATCAAGGGTTGTGATCGGACTCCTCTGAAGGACATGCACCGCTTCTTCTAGGTGAGCATGCATATATCTGCGTGCCTCATTGCACTTGGGGTAAAACTCGTAACACTCCGCCTTGAAGGCCGCCCAGGTTGCCATAGCCGCGTTGGCTGGCAGCACCTGAGAGAGCCTTCTCCACAGATCAGATGCCGTCGGGTCCGCATACATAATCGTGGCCGTGATGTATTCCATGTCCGTGTCTTGTCCTGCTGCTTGGCAGGTGCGCTCTACCTCTGCAAAGTAGATAGGTAGGGTAATGGAGTCGTCAGGTCCTTTCCACCCCCAACTGGGGGCTTTACCAGACCCTCTGATAGGGAGTTGCTGCTGTTGGGCATTAGGTTGGGCCATCTCGAAATGCAGATGGATTCGTCAGTTTCTTGCCCAACAATATGTTCTGTTCGGGGGTAGGTAAGTTGGAGAAGGTGGAGCCGATTCCTGCTCTTCCTCTTCTGACCAAAATAGAGGTGTCAGAGGCGAGGGCAGAGTACAAGGCGGTTCTGGTGGAGCAGATGCAGAATGTTGTGGAAGGGGATCTAGTTGTGTTTGCTCGGGGGTGTTTCCGAAGGGATTAGGATCTGTTGAGGTGTCTAGGAGCTCTCTCAGCTCTTGGCTGTAGGAAGACAAGAAGGATTGGTTGAAGTGGAAATGGGCGGCCTCGTTGTCGGGAACGAGGTCGAATAAATCCTCTTCTTTGATCGACTCATTGAAGGCAGCTTGGATAACAGTCCATAGGGCGGCCGCTTCTCGGCGTTCCCAGGTTGGGCGAAGAGAGCTTCTCCTGTCAGCTATTGTGGGTTTAACCTTCCCTCACGGTGGGCTCCACTTGTAAGGCTAGGTAACTCCCTGTGAAGGAAGAAATCCCTATCTATGCAAGATCTTTTCTTATCCGGTATTGTTGGGGCCCACCCCAAACCTGGCTTATTACTAAGATGTTAGTTTGAGAGAAAACATATATTATGATTGTAATTGAGCTTCAGAATATGCAATGTTCAATGTATCAGTTTTTTTTTCTGTTGGTGAAAAGCAAACTCAAATCTGTTGTCCAGAAGTGCAGCAGCTAAGTGCTGCATATAGTTGTCCATGTGAAAGAACAGGAGTATGTAGATCCAATCCCACATAGGTGACTGACTGGCCTTGAGACTCATTGATTGTCATTGCAAATGCCTGCCTGACTGGAAATTAACAACATGAAAATGCAATAGGTAGTTTGGCTGTATCTTCATTGACAGTGATATGGGGAATGAAGACAGTCTTGCTCATATGGGTGCCACTAAGAAGACAACATTCTAAAACATGAGGATGGAAGCCAGTGAGAATCATCCATGTTAGGGCTTTGCACCATACTGTTAGGATCGTGCCAATAGGAAGAAGTGAAAGGAATGCACGCCGTGGATTCCGCAGAGTGCGTGGGGCTTGGCGAAGCTATTAGCAACGTCACCCTTGGGTCGAAGCCCAAAGAAGGATTACGGATGGAGTCCACGGGATTATGACCTCTAGGATCAAAGGTTAAGTTCACGGCTATCGGAGTCCGCGGACGTAGCGATGGATTATGGCTTGAAGGCTGAAGAGAGTGAGGACAAGAGTTATTGGGCTAAACCAAGTTGATATTTGAACTGAGGTATGTACTACTAAATGTACAGCTTATATACTAAGACAGAGTCCGACAGGTCGGGGTCTGGAATAGTGTAGGTATGGCTAGAGTGACATGATCTGGAATGTTCTGTATCTAGAGGAGTCGAGTATTCCGTGGATTCCAATATAACACCTACTCGCTACCGTGACGGGTTCTAGGTGTGATAAATGAATATGTGAAATAAGTAAATGAAATAGAGGTATGAAATATGAGATAGAAACCGGGATTCGGAATCCGACAGATTCCGATGATTGACTTGGAGCTGGTGGAGAGGATGATGGACGTGGTCCGTGGAGTCCACGGCATGATCGTTACAGTATCCCCCCTTTAGCGTTCTTGCCCTCAAGAGCGCAGATCCCAATGGCCAGGGGTACCGCGTGGAATTTGTGAGTGAGGTATCACGTGATTTTTACCTCTTGACTTGTTACCACCACCATCTTGGTGGTAGGAAAACTTGCTTTCTTCTTCCTCGCCGCCGAAATTAATGTCCGATGCAACCCGATTGTCGAAGACGCCGGAGCTGTACGAGGCGCCCGCTACCCCCGACGACCTGGAGGTCGATGAACTATCGGCATTCTACGCTGGTAGGGATGAGAAGGAAGAGGCTCATCGGAGTGCCATGGAGGCACATGAGCTCTGGTTGGCCGACAAGGTGAAGGCTGACAAGACTGCGGTGGCCGTGGAGGCCGAGAAGAAAAGGTTGGCTGAGGCAGAGTCCGAGGCTGCGCGAACATGGCGTCTGCTGCGGGAGCAGACCGCGTTGGCGAGGGAGGCCACGGAGGCCACAGCTGCTGCTGCTGCGCAGGCTGGGGAAGGGGATGACGAGGAGTCCGCGGAGGATGCGGAGGCGAAGAAGGAGCGGGCGCGCGAAGAACTGTGCAAAAAACGAAAGGAGAAGGGCAAGTCGAAGGCGACATCGGTCGGGGCCGCAGGCCCTTCGAAGAAACGAAAACGTGTCTCAAAGCCGGTGGTGGAGGAGAGTGATGAACAGAGTGCGGGGCCGTTGGGGGAGTGGCCAAACAAGAAAGTTAAGGGGAGATCAGTGGTACGTGGAGAATTCCATGGAAAAGGTAAGTGGACTTCATGAATATTTTATTGTGCTGATGTGATGTTTTGTAGATAAGTGTGGGCGCTGCAGGGCCGACGGGGCCCGTTGCGTTATGTCTGCGATCATGAGGTCCTGCGAGCGGTGCCGAATCCGCAAGGCCAAATGTATGTGGGCGGATGAGGCGGCACCGACGGCGATGGAGGAGGTAGTGGGCTTGTTACATAGCTTGCATGCCCGGTTTGATGACATGGAGGAGAGGATGGAGAAACTGGAGAGGAAATTGGAGTCCGTCGGAGGTCATGTGGATGATCTTGTCGACGATTTTGAGGAGGGGAGCGTTGGAGAGTATCCGAGGGATTTCATTCCGGTGGCGTCCATGGAGGAGTGGGAGGCCTTGCTGAAGGAGCTGCAGGATTTGAAGGGCGCGACTCCAGAGGCTCTCCGTCGGGCCATGCGACTGCGGATCAATCAAGATGTCACCCAGGTGTTCCATGCTCACCTGGCCTCCACGGAGTTCAATGGGCAGGACCCGTTTGAACTTGCCAATATTGACTACTGGCGTGGAAGCCACGGAGAGGGGGCACTGGAGAAGCTGATCGCAGCCAGCAAGAGGTTTCATGAGACTCGCGCGCAGTTCTACTGCCTCGGAGGGCTGCGTATTGAGTGGGTACTGTGGAAGGAGTACCTGAAGGGGGGCAATGATTTCTTGGTGGAGGATTCCGACGGGGAGTTGGATCCGAATGAGGTGGCAAGGCCTGAAATGGTGCTGGAGTCCTTGGCGGAAGGAGTACCTGGAATGGCGGAGTGGATGAGGGAGGTTAAAGGAAAGGGAAAGGAGGTAGAAGTTGGAGAAGCCAGCGGTTCCGTCGACGCTTAGCGCCTAGCTCTTTGTATATATTTTATATGGATATGTGTAGATAGTAGCTGGATAGTTGATTGCGCCCGGAGGGGCATACAAATGTAGATGAATTTTGTTGATGTTTTTTGAATTTGGTGTGAATAAGTGTGAAGTCAAGAAGTGCGTCCGACGGAGTCCGTTCCCGATTAGGAAATGCATTTGCAATAGTTTTCCAGAATCAAATTTGAAATTGGGGAGACGGATTCCGACGGGAACCGATGGAATGGCTGATCAAGAAGAAATAGGTGAGGTCTTGACTGAGACCTTGCAAATGGTGACCTTGGATAACGGTCCTGGTTTGTCTGGGTAACGACGATGGAAGTCTTCAATGTAATCTTCTGCAGAGAACTCTGTAGTGGGGATCCAGGCAAATTCTTCATCAGTACCTTCGTAGCCCAACCATTGGACACGGTAGAGGAGTGGACAGCGGAACCGATGGTCGAGCTTGGAATCAAGAATCTGTGCAATCTCGAATTGCTCTTCTCCGTCGACTTCCACAGGAGGTGGAGGTGGTTGGGTGCGATTAGGAATGGTATTGATTTCCACGGGTTCCAACTGTGAGACATGGAATACAGGGTGAATGGAACGGAGATCCGCAGGAAGTTTGAGCATGAAGGAGTGGGATCCAGGCTGAGCGATGATATCGAACGGTCCGAGGAATTTCTCAGAGAATTTCACAGTAGGGCGAGTAGTCCTGATGTGTTTGGAATTAAGGAGAACCTTGTCACCTACTTGGAAATCTGGGGCTGGGGACCGTCATTTGTCCGCTTTGAATTTGTAACGAGACTGAGCATGAGTGATTTCGTCTCTAAGGAATTGGTGAAGATCATCGAGGTTGACTATGAAATCGCGGGCCTGGGCGGAGGCAATGTCGCGTTCAGGGTACACCGTGATGTTAGGATGGTAACCCTTATTAGCGAAGAATGGGGAGATTCCGGTGGAGGCGTTCGGAGCATTGTTGTATGCGAATTCAGCAATGGGTAGTAAGGTATCCCAATTGTCTTGTTGGTATGAACAATAGATACGGATGTATTGTTCAAGGGTTTGGTTAGCGCGTACAGTTTGTCCGTCGGCTTCCGGGTGATATCCGGAAGTGAAGTGAAGCTCCATATCAAGGGATTTGGCTAGGGCACGAGTGAATTGGGAGACAAATTCGGAGCCACGGTCGGAAGTGATGTGGTTGGGAATGCCATGCTTGGAGAAGACGTGGGTGACAAAGAGCTGAGCTAGCTCCAAGGAATTGACAGTGTCATGAGTGGGAATGAAAATGGCTTGTTTACTTGCGCGGTCGATAACGACGAGGATGGCGGTGAATCCATTGGATTCCGGGAGCTGTTCAATGAAGTCCATGGAGATGGAATCCCACGGCCGTTCTGGTACAGGCAAGGGTTTGAGTAAGCCGAATGGGCGGTGTCTAGGTGTTTTGTTACGACCACAGGTAGTACAGGATTTGACGTAGTGGCGAATGAATTCATGCATCTGTGGCCAGGTGTAATTCCGTCGGACTAATTCGAGAGTCCTGTTTTGACCGAAATGACCTGCCAAGATGTGGTCATGATTGTTTTGAAGGACACGAAGATGGAGGTCCGCGGAGTCTGGGACGTAGATATGGTTGTCAAGGCGGAGTATTCCTGACTCGTCTACAGACCACCGGGAAGGATTGGAAGGGGAAGAAGCAAGGCGGAAGCCTTCAGTTGCCGTGGAATCCGCGGGTTGTGTGAGCTTGATATCAGAATGTAATTGGTCTACATCCATGATTGCACTAGCACGGAGTACGGGACCTTCAAGAAAAGTAGCGCAGAGAGAAGCGGAAAGTTGTTCTTGAGTAAATACAGGACGGAAATTGTGAGGGTTGACTTGAGCGTATTGACTATCCCCCTCTTTAGGGTAGATGTCCCATCGTCTAGTGAGTGCGTCCGGTTTCCCACCTAATTTTCCTGGATGGAATCGGATAACAAGGTTGAATTGGGAAAGGAATTCGGACCAGTGGACTTGTCGGTGTGTAAGGACCTTGGTAGTAGAGAAGTACTCAAGGTTCTTGTGATCAGTAACGACGTCGATGGATTCCGTGGAGCCTTCGAGGTAATGACGCCAGTATTTAAAGGCTTCAAAGATGGCGAGAAGCTCTTTATCATGGGTATCATAGTTGAGCTCGGCTCCGTGGAGACTGCGGGACAAGAAGGATATAGGGTGAATTTCCCCATCATCAAGGTAGATGGAGAGGATAGTGGCAATAGCATAGTCGGAGGCATCGGTTTCCACGACAAGTTGATGGTCAGGAATCCAATGGGTAAGGATAGGAGCGTGAGTGAAAGCCTGTTTCAACTCGTTGAATGCTGCTAAGCATTTGTCGTCGAATTTCCATGGAATACCTTTGCGTGTAAGACGTGTTAGAGGTAGAACAATCTCACTGTATTCGTGGATGAAACGGCGGTAGAAATTAGCAAAACCAAGAAATGATTGGATATCTTTGACCTTCCGCGGGATCGGCCAGTCAACAATAGCTTTGACTTTGTCTTCAGCCATTTGTAAGCCTTCAGGAGAGAGGATGTAGCCTAGATATTCCACGGAATCCCGATTGAACTCGCATTTAGACCCTTTGCAGTAGAGCCCATTGGCTTGAAGTCTGCGTAGGACTTCATGTACATTCTTTCGGTGTTCCACGGGATCATCGGAGTAGATGAGGATATCGTCGAGGTACACGACAACAGAGACATCGAGCATGTCTGTGAAAATGTCGTTGACGAAACATTGGAAAGCCGCTGGAGCATTGGTAAGACCAAATGGCATGACGTGCCATTCAAAAGACCCATAGCGGGTACGGAATGCGGTTTTCCATTCATCTCCGTCGGCAATCCGGACCAGATGGTAGGCATGGCAGAGGTCGAGTTTGGTATATATGTGCGTGGAGCGCACGGAATCAAGAAGATCGGATATGAGGGGAAGTGGATAGCGGTCCTTTTTAGTGATTTTGTTAAGGCCGCGGAAGTCGACACAGAGTCTGAGTTCACCAGTTTTCTTCTTGATGAAGAGTACCAGAGCTCCATGGGGAGAGCGTGTGGGAGAGATGAAACCATTACGGACGTTATCGTCGATAAACTCGCGTAAGGCTTTGAGTTTGGATTCAGAGAGAGAATAGATGGGTCCGAGCAGAGGTGAGGAGCCTTCCTCAAGGTTGATCTTGAGGTCGTAAGGACGATGCTCGGGGAGTTTCTCTGAGAGAGAGTCACTGAACACATCGGCAAAGTCATGATACTCCGGTGGAACATCAGATAAATCCGGCGGAGCTGCAGAAGCGGCCTGGCCACTAACACTTGGCATAGAAGGTTGGAGTGTGAACTGTTGTGCACCCTCCTCTGCACAAGCTCGTACGAAAGCAGCCATGGAAATGATAGATATTTTAGGGGCAACCGAAGCAGAAAATGATGGGATGGATGGGTATGAGTAGATAGGCTCATACGCTGGCAGAGTCTGTCGGGATCTCGGAGGTGGTTTGGATGGGATAGGACCTGAAGGGTCCTTGCGAGCTTGCGCTGTTGCGTCGGAGGCCATGGAAACGTCTGGAACAGATGCACCAAATAGCTTTGAATGGAAAGTGATACTGTGCTTTGCCCAGTCAATCAATGGATTGTAGCGGGAGAGCCAGTTGTATCCCAGAACGAGGTTACAAGATGAATCAAGACGTGTGACATAGAAGTCGATGGGAATGATATCTCCTGACAGGAATCATATGGAGAGAGTAACAGATTGTGAGATGTGAGATCCAGCAGAGCTGTCGAGAAGCCGAAGTTGAACAGGAGGAATGGAGTTGGTAGGGATATTGTGATCGTTAACGTACTTCGAGTCGATGAAGCAATGGCTGGAACCAGAATCGACTAGAGCAAGAAAACGTAGGATTGTGGATATAGGAGATCCATCGGACTCCGATCCGGAGCCGATTTCACTGGATAAGGATATGGTAAGTGAATGGTTGGAAAGAGTGGCAGCGTTGAGGGTTACGATCTCCGAAATGCAATGACAGTCAACGCAACCCTGTCCTTGCATGGAGGAAGCAGGGTTGCTCTCTATTTTTCCGACTCCAAAGGAGCTGAATCGACAGAGGCAGGAGTAGGGTCAGAGACCTCAGCTGCACGTCCACGCGCGGAAGCCACGGATTTGCGCTTGTTGCAGTCCTCGGTCTTGTGTTTGTTACCACAGAACATGCACAGGTCATTCTTGCGGCAGTGTTCCTTTTCCTCGGGTGTGAACTTACCGTCCTTGCCTAGCTTATCAGCGTAGGGTTTCTTGGAGGCACTCGTGGAGCCGGAGGCAGAAGAGGTGGATGATGGTTTTCCTGGGAGATCTCAGCTTTCCTAGTCCAGTAGCGAGCGTCAAGCTCCTGGGCAAGGGTACGCATATCATGGAGGTTGTTGGGTTTTCCGTGGTGAGCCATGTCATCCTTGATCTGTGAGCAAAGCCCACGGTAAAAGGCATGACGGAGGGAGTTGTCGCCGTAACCGATGATGGCGGTGTGTTGATTGAAGCTTACTATGTACTTCATGATCCTATCTCCATCACGCATCCGAAGATTTTCGAGTTCATCTTCAGCATCTCCAATGGCATTGAACAGACCAAAATTGGTACGGAGCTCCGAAAGGAAGGCGGCGTAGGAATATGCCCAAGCGGGAGGATTGGCTTGATTGGGGTGGAGGATATCCGGTTCGAACCAGTCGAGGGTGACACCAGAGAGGAAGGAGATGGTGTAGTTGACTTTGGCGGTGTCCGCGGCGAATGCATTGGGCCTGTCATTGATGTTCAACTGTAGGGAGACAATGAACGCTTTGAGTTTCCGCGGATCCGCTCCGTCGAAGGTGTCCGGTGCCTTGACTTTGGTACGGACTATCTGCTGAGGCAGGTTGTTGGCTTGGCGGGTAAGGCTGTGGAGGAGGTTCATGAATTCCATCATGAGATGGTTCTCGTCGTTAGGATCAGGATTGGGAGGATTGGGAGGGTTACCACCTGGTCCGCCGGGACCGCCGGGACCTCCAGGGCCACCTGGATTTGGTGGGCCAGCTGGTGGACCGGGGCGCCGCGGGTTGCGCGGATTGCGATTGCGATTGCTAGGGGACTCTGCTTCACCGTCGCTGCTACTGGGATCCCCATTGTCACCTTCTTCCTCGACTGGGAAGAGAGGCTGTGTGTGCAGGGTTTCCGGGATGATGCTTCGATAACCACCCCATCCGTTGCTACTAGCGGAATCTGCGGAGAACAGATTTGGAGTGGTGTTGACATCGGATTGGCGGGTGGTGAAGCCACTGTGAGTGTAGGTTTCCCTACGTGAGCATTGTGCGGAGGCTGAATCCTCGCCGAAGAGGGTGTGATCCTCTTTCGATGCGGAGGCAGGAATGTCATGCATGGAGAGGTGGGTTATGGGTGGAGCCGTGGAGAAGGATTGGGTTTGTGATGGATCAAGGGTAGTGTTAGACATTTCTAAAATTTTCGACTCAAGGGTTTGAGTTCAAATATACTGTTAGGATCATGCCAATAGGAAGAAGTGAAAGGAATGCACGCCGTGGATTCCGCGGAGTGCGTGGGGCTTGGCGAAGCTATTAGCAATGTCACCCTTGGGTCGAAGCCCAAAGAAGGATTACGGACGGAGTCCGCGGGATTATGACCTCTAGGATCAAAGGTTAAGTTCACGGCTATTGGAGTCCATGGACATAGCGATGGATTATGGCTTGAAGGCCGAAGAGAGTGAGGACAAGAGTTATTGGGCTAAACCAAGTTGATATTCGAACTGAGGTATGTACTACTAAATGTACAGCTTATATACTAAGACGGAGTCCGACGGGTCGGGGTCTGGAATAGTGTAGGTATGGCTAGAGTGACATGATCTGGAATGTTCTGTATCTAGAGGAGTCGAGTATTCCGTGGACTCCGATATAACACCTACTCGCTACCGTGACGGGTTCTAGGTGTGATAAATGAATATGTGAAATAAGTAAATGAAATAGAGGTATGAAATATGAGATAGAAACCGGGATTCGGAATCCGACAGATTCTGATGATTGACTTGGAGCTGGTGGAGAGGATGATGGACGTGGTCCGTGGAGTCTGCGGCATGATCGTTACACATACCATGTACAGTATATGGCCATATAGAGGACAGCTGTCATTACCATATATACATCAATGGTTACCTTTAAGGGTGGACATCAGCATCAAATATTGCAGAAACAGTCAGTTTTCATTGTTTTATCTATACTGCTCTAAAAAAACTGAATGATTAGTCCATTTTCAGATACCCATATAGGACCTGTACAATACAAAATGGGCAAAACTCTCTGACAGTACAGGGATGGTACCCATACAATGGCACCCGTACAACCATACCATACAGTGATGGTGCAAAGCCCTATTCCACATCCTATTGCATAGGCTATTAGCTGGATCCAGATTGCATAGGAGCATAAGTAGGTATCCAGCTTTGCATATGGTAATCCAGAGGGATAAAAATTCTGAAGAAATTCAATTTGATAGAAGGCAGCAGCATCACTCTCATCTCATCCATGATCATCTTATCCATACTCCACTATACCATCACCTGTCCCTGGAAACTTCTTCAGAACCTGCTGATATTGAAGGATATCCATCCTGCCATATGCACATCCTCTCTTTTTTTTGATCACCTTTTGTTCCTACTACCTATCTTTTATATCCTAAATCCTGTCATTACTCAATCTCACTTATAAAGTCTCATCGTAGTCACCTTATACCTCAGTTGTTTCATCTATGCTTTGCCGACTGAGGTGTGTAAACCTATACCACATTTACTATTTACTTACTCACACTTGGTCTTAGATCTAATGTATATTCTTCTACCAATAGGTACAGTACACTGTTAATATACAGTTGTTTTGCCTATACTGTGCAAACTGAGATCTAACATATATTTTTCTACCAATAGCTACTAATTGCATTCAGAGAGAATTAGTAGTAAGAACATATTGAATACCCAATTGGTCATGCCACACTAATCTCCCTGCATTGTGACATTTGAATAAGGCATAGCACAGATGGCATCTATATCCCTCTGCATATCTTAGTTATGTAAAGATATCAGGAGCAAAATACACAAAAGGATGAAAAAATAGTGCATATCTCCTGAGATCTTGATATAACAAAAATACATCCTCATGATACTATCTCACTCAACCTCTGGTTACATATATAAGGTGTACTTTAGTTTTCTACACCTCAGTATTTTCTGCTTTTACTGTGCTGACTGAGGTTTGAATATTTTGTTACCTTTCTATCCATGTACATACATAGTCTTTCAAGATCTTATCCTTATCCTTTCATTATCAGATACAGTGTGCTAACTGAGATATTGCTATCCTTTAGTACAGAAGGTAGGCTTGTCACCAATATCATGAAATGGAACTAATGCTTACCTGGGTGTGGCAGTCTCACATAGGAGTGACCACAAAAATAGCAGATGGTGGTGCAGCAGGGTTAAGCTGGGCTTGTGGCAGTGCTATAGGACCGGTGCTGCAATGGCCGGTTGTGGCAGTGCCTACAGAAGAGGAGTTGACATTTCAAAGTCCGCTAATTTTACATAATCAACTATGATTGGGCACTTGCAAACTGTCTTATATATATAGACAAGCTTCCATCCCATGTCTTCGTCATGATTGCCAGACCCTCATACCTCAGGTCTTGGCAACCTGACTATGACATGGAACTTCAGCTTGTTGGGGCCTGCCCCAAACCCAGCTTATTACTTAAATTCTGAGATGTTAGTTTTAGAGAAAATATATATTATGATCGTAATAGAGCTTCAGGATATACAATATTCAAAGTATTTGTACCCTTTTCTGTACCTGGAAAGAGAACTCGAATGCACTGTCCTGAAGTGCAACGGCTAAGTGCTACATAGAGTTGTCCATGTGAAAAAACAGGAGTACGTAAATCTAATCCAATATAAGTAACTGACTGTCCTTGAGACTTGTTGATTGTCATTGCAAATGCCAGCCTGACTGGAAACTGGCAACGTGAAAATGCAATGGGAAGTGCAGATGTATCTGCATTGATTGTGATGCATGGAATAAAAACAACCTTGCCAGCATTGTTCCCACTAAGAAGACAACACTGTAATACATGGGGGTGACAATGTGTGAGAATCATTCGTGTCCCATTGCATAAGCCATTTACTGGATCCAAATTGCAGAGAAGCATGAGAGGGCATCCAATTTTGAGAGCCAGCCTTGCACGTGGCAACCCAGAAGCATTGAAATTTTGAAGAAATTCTACTGGATAAAGAGTAGTAGGATCATCCAACTCTTCTTCTATTATCTTGTCTGTACTCCAATAGACTGCCTCTTGTCCTGGAAACATATCCAGAACCTGTTGATTGATTTCATCAACATCATCATTGCGTCCAGAGAGAATTGTTCGTTCTTAAAAAAAGCAATCTTCAAAATGGCCAGCTTGAATGTTTGGATAAATGTAACTGATAAGTCCAGAAAGTGATGGGTTGGTAAGGCGCATAGAATCTGGAAGAGAGATGGTTCTATCCTCAGTGAGTCCTTCTCCTGCACCAACAGTAAGCAGCCATTGAGCAAACTCTACATTCTCAGGAGTCTGATCCAGATGCATGTTTTTCTTCAAATGAATGACCTGGATCTGAGGCCATAATGGTGAACGGCGAAATGAAGCTGCAACAATTTGCTCTCATGATCCCCTTGAAACAACAGGCAGTGTCTGATGAAAGTCTCCTAAAGTCAATAATCAGAAAGGTTAATCTATAGAGTCATATAATTAATACACATACCACCAAAAAGAACAGTTAGTCCACCAAAAGGAGTATCATTATTGTGGATATCACGAAGAGTGTGGTCAACAGTTTCAATATCATGCCGATTTTGCATAGGAACTTCATCCCAGATGATAAGAGAAGCTCGACAAAGAAGTTCAGCCAGATGGGTTCCTTTGCAAATGTGGCATGTTGTATCATCATGTGAATGAATTGGAATTTTAAAAGTGGTGTGGCTTGTACGTCCTCCTACTAAAAGAATTGCTGCTATACCAGAGGAAGCACAGGCTAATACAATCAATCCTTGGGCATGAACAGCTGCAGCAATAGTGTTACACACAAAAGTCTTTCCACCACCTCCAGCACTATGAAGAAATACTAATTTCCCTTGCTTATGAGTAACAGAATCAATAATTATGTCAAAAGCAATCTTTTGCTCTGCATTGAATGTCTGAAGATTCTTAGCAACTAATTGCTGAAGAGATGGAATATCATAGGTCAGCTGTGCAGCCAGGAGAGGGTTATCCTCATATGCAGCCCAGTCCATAGTAGAGGCTGGCATCTGGGTCCACTCAGAAAGATGATGGCCATGAGATTGAAGAAGCCTATCAATAAGGTGGAGACCAAAATCATAGAGCTGGGCATCTGTTGGATTTGGAACATCATGTTGGTGGAGTTTATGTGCCAAATCATCACAAATATTATTCTTGAACTGCTCCCATAACTCATCTGGCTTTGCTGGATGACAAAAGAGAAGAAGAGTGGCAAACAGTGATCACAATTGTGCTCCTGACTTCATAATAGCTGCCTCCTCTAAGCACTGCTTCCATTCATTATCATTTTCCAGCAAACCCATAGCAATGCATGCCTCCTTGAAAGTAGCATACTCCACATTGTTTATAGTGCATATATGTTGAAAGGATTGAGCACTGGCAACAGCAGTCAAAAGAAGCCATAGATAGAATCGTTCACCTGATGAGGGTGCAGCTTGATACATTCGACCAATAGTAATACCAATAGTAGTGTATCTTTGGCATAACTTCCATGCCTTTTTATTCCAGGTATAATGAGCAGGGGTATCCTGATATAAATATTGGTGTGCATTTGGATCTTTTTTATTGAGCTCAAACCATTGTAATAGAGTGGTTGTCTTTTCTTCTGCAGCTGCTAATATTTGTTCTGGGCTGGCATTCTCATCATATGTAATGAGCTGTTCATCAGGAAGATGAACCTGAAGACGAACAACATTTGGTTCCTCTTGATGTAGTCGAAATCCAAAGATCCTCCAACATGATTCAATAGCAGAAATATAGCGTGCATCCAAAAACTCTTTGATCTCATCATGATCCCGAACCTCTAATGTAGTCCTGTCATGGCCCTTGTATATGTATTTGTGGATATATTTAATGGCCTTGATAGTAACACAAACCTCCACATTGATGTGGCAGTCATAACGTGCACTCAGATAAGGATTGTATGGAACAACATTGCGATTGTCATAGACAGTATGTTTGTCACCATTTATTTTAACATATTGTCGACCATTGTTAGGACGTGCCAGATTGGGATATCCATCAGTAGTGAATTCAGTATGTTCATTGAATTCTTTTGGATAGTTCTTGGTGCAACGACCATCTTTCATGCAGCGATGGTCACAGGGACCATGCACCATACATCTTGTGACAATCTCATAAAGAATTGGATATTTTTCAGGATCTGGAATTTGAGCACATGAGACTGAATCAGCATCAGCAGGTGTATGGATTTTATATTCAGAATCCAAAAATATCAGAAGATGCATATGAGGGAGTCCACGCTTCTGAAATTCAATAGTATGCACCATAGCTTTAACTTTGCCAAATATTCCACCCTTCTTGATTTCCTCCAGTAAGGCCTCCTTTTTCAGCTCAAAAACTCTTGCCACAATATCTGGTCGGTCCTCTGCCTTTTGATTTGGTCCATCTGTACACTTTAAAGCCTCTACAATTTCTGGCCACTTTGGATTAGCTGTCATTGTAAGAAAGATATCTGGCTTTTGCAAGGCTCTACAAATGGCCATAGAGTCTTGATACAGCTGATACATTGCATGGGGGCTTCCAGTAGGTGATGATGGTAAGACCAATTGTTTGCCAGTATTTTCAAACCCATCTTCATTAGTAGCTGCATCAACTACCCCCTTATAAAGATCTGCACAAATAGTTGTCTGGTTCTTGCAAACCCAGCTGAGATTATTTTGTTCAATTGATGCCCATGCATCCACAAAATACTGTTGTATCAGTCTTCCTCCCCTAAATAGTGGTACATTTGGTTCAGTTGCTGGACGATGGTGTAGACGATAAGCATAATACATATGCTGAGTAAGTCTTGTCTGTTTTCGGGTGCTTCTTGCAGTCTCTTCCAGGAGCATATCTGGATTCCAGCCTAGTTCTCCATAGGGAAAAAGAAGAACATAATGAAGAGATTGATAACTCAGATGAAGTTGGCTAATGTATTGAAGTGAATGATCATGCATACGTAAAACAATATCCCGATATGGTTCAACAATTTCAGATCCATCTCCAGGAATAATAGCAGCCAGTTCATCAACTGTTGGAAGATTATATCGTTGCCCATCAGTACCATCACCTACATGCAATCTTACTTCAATATTTGGATACTCTTCATGAGGCTTGTCTTTCATAATAAGATATGCATGGCGATATATATCAACATATGGATTTACATCTTGCAGTAAATCATGTAGTTGAGACATAATCCCAGGATGTAGATTAGGATTGTGATGATTGCGCATACGTAAGGCTTCTGCTGGATCATGTATATGCAGCTGTGCATAAGACAACTTCTTTCCTTCTTTTGGCAGCAGAGATCCCACCCTATGATGAAGCTCGCCAGATGTATGAAAGCAGTATGGTCCAGAAGAATTGGTGATTGTCTCATCAATATTTACAGCTACAGATGTAAATGACAATGCTGCATTGTATTGTCTGATATCATAAAGAAAGGCTTTTGAAATTGAATCATTGCCAAAGAGAAGATTTCGGAGAATAGTAGGAGCGGGACGAAGAGGAGGCAAATTAATTTGTCCTTGAAGGCAGCACATGCCAAAACAGGGATTAGTTTTTGATGAATTTTTTATACGTTCATCAAACCAATGTGGTGCTCTACATTCCATACAAACATATTCCATCTGTCCAAGATTATGCTGAGAGCGTGGTTCAACATATGGACATCTGGCCTGAGGAAGAGATGCAGAAATAAGTGGTGATGGTGGTGGTGATGAAAATCTTGGTGGTGGTGATGGGGAGCTTGATGGTGGTGGTGATGGGGATCTTGGTGGTGGTGGTGGTGGTATGGATGGTGATGGTACAGGATTATTTACATTTATACTTTGTCCCTGTTCTCTCTGACCATAATCATGTGATGAAACAGAAACAGAATTACGGCTATGTAGCTGAATAGGAGCACCACCTCAGGCAGCACCACGTGGCCTTCCACGTTGTCCACGTCTTGTAGAAAATACAGGTAGAGATGGAATAGTAGGCATTGGATGCTCTATTGGGAGATCTAACTGAGATGGAATTTGTGTCTCTGGTATATGCAACTGTGGAAGTGGAACATCAGGATCAGGACCTGGATGTTGTGATCGACCCTGGCGATGAGAGGGTGAAGTCATCTGTAGGCACTGAAGACGATCACGCTCTCTCTCTGACTGGAGATCATGCTCTGGTGTAACAGGAGGAGGAAATTGGAAGGCATTATTCTCATGGGTGGGAGTTGATGGTTCCCTAACAAAGAAAAGAGATTATTAACATACAGTAATAGTAGACACTACTCAAAAGATTTACATACATGGTGGTGCAGAAAGAAATCACCTAATTGCAGCAGGACAATTTAGACAGAGATCAATCAAGAACAGAATCCCACAGTGAGCTTTAGAAAGCCACCACTGTAACAGGAAACACAAAGAATACACAGATCTGCTTGAAGAAAAGACATCAGCAAAAATCACAGATTCAGTAAAGATAAGGGAGCAGTACTGTGAAAACTCCACCAAACAGGGCTATTAGGAAGCTATGAGAAGGATGTATATAACAGGAAAATAAAATAATACTTACCTGTGACAGGGGAGACCAGCAGTCAATGGGGAAGATGAGAGGAAGGAGGAAAGAGCTGGAAAGGCATGGGTGCTGTGTGGGCCGGGTTGTGGCAGTGCCAGCCAGGCTGGACCACTCTGTCCAGTTATGCTGATAGCCAGTCATGGCAGTGCTGACTGGAAAGGCCTGAAAATTCAAGGTCCACTAATTTTACATAATCAAATGTGATTGGGTGCTTGCGAACTGTCTTATATATATAGATTATGGTTGCTAGTTCCCCTTACTCTCAGCTTCCATCCACATCACACCTTGCGATTACATGTGAGCAAGTTCCCAATTTTAAGCTGGCAGACATTTGTATTCATGAAGAAATAAGGTCTACCCCACCGACAATGCACTTGTCTGCTACCCATTCCACCACAGTCTCCTGACTGAATTTAACCACCCTGAGTTCCCCCACCTCTAAGGCAAAGGAACTACTTACTATCAAAAAAACCCCCATTGTTCTATTACCTAAGGCTCCTCTTTTGTTGAAGAATGTGCCGATTTTTGACCCAACATTCCAGCTAGGCCCGGATCCCCCACTTTGCAATGGGTCCAATCCTGTAATGAAGTTGCCATATCGATGTGCCAGCGAAGAAAAACAAATTCAACACAATCATTCAGATTCACAAATTGTCACTGGTACAACTTTCCATTTTTTGCAATGTATGTTTTTCATTCATGGAACATAGCAGCCACTTCAAGTCATCAAATGTCGACGCATGGTAATATTGTGCACAGCCATAATATAGCTGAGAGCTCAGAAGCCAAATTCACTTTTGATTCAGGCAGGAACACTCCTCAATTTGAATCTGCTTGGGGTCCTCCAGCTTGGAAGATTGACAATAATGACACATTTTTGATCTACAGCAAATGCCCATTGGCACCACAACCACATGGCAATGCAATGATTGTTGATCATCCTCCATCACGTTCTCCATCTGTGCAAATCATAAGTCCCCCTCCAACCAAACGCAAAGGTTGCACGTTCAAATTCAGCAAGTCATTAAAATTTGATGAGGTTTCTGATGACGAAGATGCTTATTTGTTGGCTGCGTTCGTGAGGAGACATTGAATGTCAAAGGCATCACACATTGAGCCTCCTCACAAGAAAAAGAAAACTGGCATTTTCCCCCTTCAAGATGAACATCATACAATCATGGATGGCACTGGAAAACAGAGAAACACCATGGAATCCCCCACAGATGATGACAAAATTGGTAAGTTGTTAGTCTGTCAAGCATAACTTCCCAAACTAACATATTCTCCCAGTTGTCATTCCCACACCAGCTATTTGTAAATGTGGTCCAGGGCCTTCAAAACCTCCACCAGTTTCAATCGGCATCAGAGGGGGTGGCTTTGGTGAGACTGTGAGCCCAGCGCTTCAAGCAGTTCCAAATGGAATACAAACTATTGGTCTCCTTTTGGTTCAAGAAGACTATGGAAAATTCGTCAAAGTGGACAATCACTTGTGGAACAAAGATGTAGTGTTGTTCGTTGGAGAGCATGTAAGTAATTTTTTGTCTTCCTTCCATTTTTTCATGACCATTCGTCTTAGTATTCTAAACCTTGCGACCAATGCAAAAACCGAGGCACTGACTGCCATAAATTCTTAACACATACATCTATTTGTGTGCAATGCCATTATGTGAAACAGTCATGTACTGTAAATCAACAAATTGTCTTGAATCCAGTGGACCATCTTTCCATGACTAGTAATGGTAAATTTTTGTGTTCTTGTTCATTAGAAATACTGACATGTCATTCAAGTTGAAGTCAATCAACACATCAGCAACAGTCTTGATTTCGTTGACACACAAATATCTTCCATTAGGTCCAAAACTCAACATTTCTTGACTAATCTCAACATCTTGGAAGATGTCCACAATATTCTTGAAGATATTTCACACCTTCAAGACAGTTTCAGCATTGGCAAGCATAGTCAGAGCCTGACTGAGTCAGCCATTAATGCTGGTGGAGAAGATAGAATTGACATGAATGATGTCACTAAACCAGAAGCCGGGCTGTCAACATAATTGTTACTTTGAACACTGTACATACTCAGAAATTGTCAAATGTATTACATAGGGAAAAGCTATTGGAGGCATGATCCTGAGTTTGTAAGACCAATTTCTCCCACTGTATGGAGAATTCAATATTCTTGGCTGAAATATTAAAATTTATAACTGTATATTAATTTCATATATTACACAAAAATATTGAAATAATATTTTAAATATTCTTTCAATATTTGGGAAATTTTCAATATTTCTTCGATATACAGGATTATTGAAATATTATTAAGAATAATGTTTTGATATTTTGGCCAAGATTCTGGAAAAAATATACAGTTATAGAATTCAATATTTTGGTCAAGAATATTGAATTCTCCATGCAGTGTCCATATATCTGTCTCATCCACTCTTTATGAGAAAATCAATATATTCACTTGCTTTGCAAGAGTGAGTGCTTGTTTTTATTGAAAGTCTGAATGAATTCTTAGTGTGTTCAAACTGGGGGAAATTTCAGCCACATGGATAATGTAATTGGTTGGTAATTCCTGAGGCCAGGTCTTGAAATTGTTGAACCATGGCTATGGTGTTGTTGGCAGTTGCCTCTGTTATTTGTCGTGCTTTCAGTCATAACATGTCGTTGTTGAAATGGGATTTTTATGGTAACTGCTTTGAATATGGCAAAATTCCCGCCTTAATGTATATTTATATCTCGAGGACAAGAAATTGCCATGGGTTTTTTGAAAAATGAAATTCTTTCTTTCATAATTTGGTTAATTCTTGCGTAAAAATGGTGTGTTGAATATCAATCTCAAATTTTGTCTGTAAACAGCATAGATCCCATGTCTCTCTCCCCAAAGCTGTTTATAAGTTAACAAAATGCTAAAAGTCGAGTGACTTCACCATTCCTGTCTTGAAAAATCTTTCTTGTATAGTATGACTGCTTCACCACTGGACTCAGGGCTATGCAATATGTACATTTACAAATACATGAATTCATTAACATCCCAAACATGCTATGTAGACATATGAAGTAGCATATCAGAAAGCACATCAATGTCCGTGGCAGTTTGGACCTGGACAGCAATATTGGAACCTTTGAAGTGAACATGGTGTTTCTTTACCGGTTGCACAGCAACATTTCAGGATTCATTACAACATTTGTCAATGTCTTTCAACACCTGAGAGTAGTTGAGATTGTGGTCACATATATTGAACAAGAACAATACCTCGGCACCTGTCCTATTTATGACCACAACAGAATCTAATCTGACCAAAAACCGTACATGGTTGTTCAATTTTAACATATGGAAACAAATTCCAATGTCAACAATATGTCCGGCATGCAACATTGTTGGCTTCATAGCAGTTACATGCCTATGGTATTCTGTCAGTTTGAAATAAAGTCAATCATTTAATGTAAATACTACTCACATTGAACCGTCAACCTTCTTGTCCCATTTCAGGAATGCAACAATGTTATCCTCTGTATAGCAGTGACTGCCATGGCAAAATACATTTCAAAGAATATCATTATCATCCACAGCACCATGATCAACAACATCTGATTTTGCACATTGTGTGGGAGTGAGTAGGTGTGTTGCCGCACAAATAGCATCCATGTTATCAATCCACATAGGATAGTATGTCGATGGCTTTTTGTCAAATCTACTCATGAAGTAATGGATGGCCTCTATTGCTTTGACAGTGTCGTTAAATTGACTGTCATCGTCATGACTTCCAATGAGAATGGATTGAACAAGATCATTCAATCTAAGTCTATGAGATGGTTAGCACATGAATGAATGAAAATTGGACAACTCATGAGTTCTCACTCCCGCTGCCAACCACAGGAGGAACATGTCCTTCCAACAAAACACCCTGGACTTGTAACACAACTTCCTTGTCACTATTGGACCACAACAAGTAATTGTACTCATCAGATTGTGTGGTATCAACTTGAAAATAACCGTCTATGGCTCCCTCATCTTTGTACGTTTGAAGTAGCTGTTTGGTGTTGACTAAGCTTGATTTTAAATGCCGCACAGTATTCATGGCTACAATATTTGGCTGCTTAAAATGATCACCAGGACATGTAAGGATCATGTACCTGATGTCGTCTCTGTCAATAGTTCTCGCACTTGGTCCATGTCCATGGGCACAATTCGAGAAAGAGGCATGGTGTGCCTCTGAGATGACCCAAATCACAATCTTTATGTTTTTCATGCATTATTTATATCTGATCATAGACTTCATTCTGACGTGGAAGGATCAATGTTCTTGATTGTTGTGAATACCTCCATTGCTTCCGTGAACATGTAGTTCATACTTCATGAGGTTGTGTACATACATACTGATGACTTTGTCTGTAAGATCATCGTCATAGATGAGGTCACCAAGACAAAGACATTATTTCAGTGTTTTCAATGCATACATTTGAAAACTGATCTGTTCAATGTCAGTACCTGCTGCCCCAAACTTGTGGAAATGACATTGCCTTGTATCAAATGCGACATATTATCAGTAATCAATGGACCTTAGTTTAGTAGGCCATAATGTGAACTATGTTTGCTTCAATGTGTTAGAAACTGTGTGATGGTTCCACCACAGATCTGCTGCACCCTTCATTGTTCTAGTCTATTCTTTTATTTTTTCCATTTAAATATTCTCTTTCTGTGACAGATAAGTTTGTTACTGATGTGTGCTGGTGCAGATGTGATTCCGAAATGATGTGAGTACAAGTCCATTCAGTGTGAAAACATATATCTAGTGCACCCTCCCACACCACAGGTCACCAACCCACAACCATGCCCTTTGCTCATATGACTGCCAAAAAAACCAAGTTCATGTCAAACACAACTGAAAATTGATCCAACTGACCTTGCTTGTTACAGACAAATCCAACAAGGAAAAAGGTCCATGGACAAACTGTCAGCCAGCATGACCCATTCCAAACATGTCAAAGTAGCTGGTGGTGAGCCTGAAACATAAGTTTTTTGTATATTATATCTACACTACGTCACACTGATTTCTACAAAGCGACAATGACGATAACAATGCCATGTCTGACTTCAAGAAGTACACATTACATTGTCTGTTTCGAGCCACCAACTATGACTAATTCCAAATAGTTTAACAAACATTTATTTTGTGACCACTACTGCTGTGACATCCAGCATACAAAGTATTAATTCCCCCTCTCTTGATGAAGTCAGGTGAAAGTTCATGTCATGTTCCATGCTATGTTGTTCTAATCAAAGTATAGTATCCCCAATGGTCCCGTCAATGGCATTGACAACTCCATGAGTGCCAATCATAATGACAGATCTCACATCTTGACTCCAACTGACAAGCACAGCAAACCTCCCCCCCCCCCCCCCCTCCCCGAAGTCGAACCGAATGGCATACTCATCCATATCCTGAACGTGACTGAGGGAGATATGGCCATATCCACAGATGCTGGTAATCACAGCCACCAATGGAACTGTCCTCCTTCCATTTTTCAAAAAACTTCTTGCCACCCTCAAGGCCATTCCTATTCTTCCATGCATGAAGGAGTTAGGTGTTGCTTATGGTGACCCTGACCCTTGCTTGATTATTCCATTCAATCTCACAGACCAATTCTCTGGAAACACAGTCAAAGAAAAGTACATTGTATTTTGTTATCCTCTTCCCCTCCCCGCTAACCTCATGTACAGGCACCTGTTGAACTTTGCCTTTAAATCGGAAGGTCATAACATGCAAAACTTGTTTAGCACTGTTACTCAGCAATACAAATATCTTGTCATCAATCCCAAGAATGATGGCAGAAAGATTGTATATGCTAAGAACAACAAAGAAGCTATGTTTTTTCTTATTGGAAAAGTAACATTTTGCAACCTAGCCACTGGTGAATATAACAAGGAGATTGATATTTAACCTATGGGTCACCAATGGCCTTGATGTGTCATGGTGCTAGCCCAGATCCTGAAGTTCAATGACCCCCTAGTTGCAGTATATAAAGATGGCATTACATTTTCCACTTACCATAAGCCAGGCAATGGTTCGTATTTGAACTCTGTCATCGCTACTCTGCTTGCTTATACATCATTTAGGGCAAAAAGAGCCCACTATCAAGAAAATTCCCATGGATGGTATTCACCATGGGCCCCATGTGTTTTTTTCTTTCATGTACATAGTTGCGAATTAATGTCAAATTTGAAAGCTATTCGTGCTTGGAACATGGAAGGTGCATATTGCCAGAAATTTGACATTCTACAACAATCTCATGACATTGTAGTACCGATATACTGTGGGGAAGATGTGTTTGCACTTACACGCTACCCCAAACTCCCTTGGGCAGATGAATTTGGCATAGACTCCTTCGTTCTCATCGCTTTCACAGTTGGCAGTTATCATACTCATGAGGACTTTGAACATGTCTCCTTAAACATCCAGTTTGTCATTGGCCTTGAAGAACAGCTTCCTCATGATGTTGGTGAAGTCACTGATGACACTTTAATTGAGCTTGGAGATGAAACCCCAATTGGAGTTTATGACATCACTCCAATGAGACTTGTTCCTGAAAGTTTCGATCCCATTGGCATCACAGCAATTCCTGGAGGGCCAATAATGTAAAACCTGTCTCTATATTTCTCTTTCAAGTCAACTGTGTACAATAAACCAAACATTTGTTGACAATTTATTACTACTGTTTGAACTGAATCATGTGATTTGCATGAACAAGTAAAACCAAGCTGCTCATTCCAATGCTGGCTTGCTATTTTTTTTTGATGAGATTATTACTGTCATGCCACTTGACGTCGACAATCATTCAAGTATGCAAATAATGTTTTTTGACTTGTGTGATTTCTTCAACATGCCAGAAGTGGTCCAACTGATGTTCAGAACCTTTGCTTGTGAATCCTTAGCAGCAAGAATGACTTGACTTGACAGAAAAGCTTAAGCAATGTCTGTCGACTCAACATTTACTTTTTAAAGGTGAAAATTGTTGCAAGCCAGGTGTGGGGCGATACTGTAATCTGTCAGTAATTCCTGAGACTAGGTCTTGAAATATTGTTTGCAGTCCAATCCACATAAGTTGAAATTTGTAAGGAATATAGTTAAACTGTGGCTAGGGCACTGGTGGTGGTGGTTTTGTTACTTGCCATACTTCTATTCCTAAGGTTGCTGAATGGGATTTTGATGATAAGTACTGATCGGTAACTGATCATCCACATGCGAAGGACATATATTTTTGCTTATGTCATGACACAAATATGGCCTTCATTATTTTTAGATACTGACAACTTTGTAACTACGAAGGGAACTAAGTTGTAATAACCTGGACTTGATGGGTATGAACAGCGAAAAGCTACAAAAATTCAATATAACTTTATAGCTTATCAAATACATTCAACATCCTCACCTCAAATTTGTCCTGCATGCCTTGACTTACATGCACCGTCAACAAAACATCGACCTTCACAGGATTTCTCTCCACTTCATGCAAAATTTCCTTGGCCGTAGCATGCTGCCCAGGTGTGGTGGAGGTATTGCTGTATTCATTGAAATTGGGTGATCCAGTTATTTTCTACTGCCTCTTGTAATTCAGTACAACAAAAAAGTGTATTAAGATAAACACATACGACAACCAAGGGCTTGACATAGATCAGTATATATTTTTGCCTCCAACCATGTATCCAACATGACACAAACTTTGTCTTGATTCTTCACATACAACCCCTGCAACACATTCACTTGTGCATCAAAGAGTAGTTGTGCACTGAGTGAATCACTGGAAGGTCCCAACCTAAACCAATGATTGTTGTTTAACAACAGGAACTATGTAGACATCAATAAATGCAAATAAATAAAATAGACAGGAGCTCACTAGAAGATCTGTGGTTATGCTCATGCCATAATGAAGCTGACCTAACAACATGCCACAATAAGGTTTGTGCGTTTCTGTATTAAAGCAATGTCTTGTTGCTTTTGTTAGAATAAATGTCACATTCGTACAAAAGCCACAATATAGAGGGACCAGAACTGTGATAGTAAGACTGCATGACCCAATCAATTTCTTGACTGACATTAGGTGGGGCCATATTTGTGTGAACTTTTCTCCTTGAATTTTAGCTTTTTAAGTCTAGAGGTGCACAGCTATTTTAACCACTTCTTCTGAATAACACTGAAACAATATTAAATAGTAATGAATGTAAGAAGATGCATGACTACCATTTTTAGACATTCTGTAACCATCAGAACATCATTGTTAACGAGCTGCTGAACCACGTGTTCACATTGATGATTGTTCCAATACAGTTTCATCACTAGAACATCCCCCTTCTAAGACATACCCACTTTACCCAGCGGATAGTTTTTAGAATGTATTGTATGCTGGTAGTTTGGGATGAAGTAAACCATGTACATAAACCTCAATTCTGTCTGCCCATGTCAGACATCCGAAATCCCTCCACCTAATGTCTGTGACTCAACCCATATATTCATGTCAAGGTCATCGATAGGACACAATTCCATTGCTGACTCTATCAATAATACGGGAATGATGCAGACTGCATGCAGCCTGAAAAACACTCTGTGAAACAGGGCAAACTCCTATGAAACTCAATTTTGCATTGAATATGTTAGACCATGAAGTACTTTTTGCATTACGGTTTGAATATGCGAACGGACGGTGAAGTCAAGACATTTAAAAGGATCCATGTACTTTCTGCTCCTTACATCTCCTATAAATACCTGAAGTTTTCCCTCAGACATTTCAGCATGCTATTCTCAAAATGCCAATGGAAGAACAGGCCCACATCAGTGATGTGTGTAAACATATCTATGAATCTTCTGTTTGTGCTTTCATTCTTTCTGTTGACATGCTTGCAACGTGTCTACCCATGTAATTTTGCGATATGTATGAATACATACATTGTATAAGGGCTAGGTACTGAGGTAACCCAAAATACAGAAAGAGCACAGTGTCAAACACATAGAGTGCAGTAATATACGTATGGGGTACAATACAGAGTTGCATGCAGTACGGCTTTGAGTGGCAATTAGTAGAGTGCATGTTCTAGCTTAGAATGATACTGATTGAGGTCACACTAAGTATGAGAGGTCAGTACTTGATATTGAATGCACTAGAGGTAGATCAGATACACGCTCTAATGAATTGCTGAGAGACAGACATGATACGAGGAGGATTGAGATGAGACGCATGCTGTGCACATATATAAAAATAGCAATAGAGCGCAGTGATATCAGCATAGCATGCAGTATAACAATGCATGCATGTGCATGCAAGTCTGAAGTGACTATTGGTAGAGTGCATGCTCTAACTTAGTGTGATACTTCATTGAGGTCACACTAAGTACAAGAGCTCAGCACTTGATACTGAATGCACTAGAAACAGATTGCATACATGCTCCACAGCATTAATAAAAGACATGCCTGATCTCAAGAGAACTACATGACACAGTGATCAATGATGCACAGGGTCCCAATCGCATGGCACACTGCGCATGTGTGCCAAATAATGCCTCAGTATAGATAACTCTGAGAGAACCCAGGTTAGCCAGAGAGCAGTGCCTAGGCTTACTGCGGGTATCCCCCACCAACCAGAGAAACCTAGAAACTCAACTTTAGAATAGGGTACAGCCTATAGGATTGGTTGTCACTCCAAGTATCCTCCGAGGAAATGACGAGTGACATGCCAATGCATAGAGCGCAGTGTGAGTGGAGTATCAACCGTGAGGAAACAGAGTCTGGTCTCGAGATAGGCCTCTGACCAAGTCCAGCCCTGGGCATGCTATAACAATGTGTGTGCATTGTGAGGGATAATGTTCCAAGGTTGTAACAGTAGTGTATTAAGTTGTACCAAGTTGTAGGATGCTACAGTAGTGTAGATAGAGTACAGGAGGTTTTTGGACCCCCATGTAATAGTGACAAGCTTATTGTGATACACACATGATCCGTTGGAGCTGTTTGAACCTTGCACTTGATCCATTAGTGACGAGTCAGTGGTGTTGAACCCCAATTGTGATGGTGTGAGAGATAATAGCTACATGCTCTAGCACTGGGAGCCATTTAGGACTTCGAGTGAGAGAATATAGACAGTCTCTGATATCAATTTGAGTGATTTGAGTCACAAGTGTGGCCAAGAAGGCTAGCAGGGCACTCCACACTTAAGTTGCATTGATTGTTTGACTTGTGCTCTGTGTTGAGATTGAGAGATTCATGTCAGTGTAGACACTTCTCTATTTGTTTGAGGGTTTCATGTGATGTGAGGCATTACAGGTGGCAGAGGTTCAAACCTTTTGGCTTGTTGGACAGGGTTCTCTGTGTTTATTAGTATTCTCTGGATCGCATAGGTTCAAATCCTTTGGGTCTATGATCGGTTAGGAAACTCGAGTGCATAGGTTCAAATCCTGTGGTTCTTGTGGATTGTTTAATAGGAATTGGTTTCTGCTTTGAGTGCAGTTGTTTAAGTGGTTTTTAGGGTGTTATTGATAGTGTGCAGTGGTTATTAGAGTCACGCGCAATTCCTAGAAAGTTGTGGAGACGTTTAACGAAGTTGTGTTTTGTTATACACCCTTGGCTTGAAGCCTGGTGACAGAAGTCGCACCTCTTGTTCTGAGAAAAGCCTTTGGACTTAGAGAAGTCTGGATATTATATGAGAGCTATTGCTCTGTGTGTCTTAGAAATATTGAGAAGCCAGTTGTTTTGGTTCACTACTTTCATCGCATTAGAATCCCCCCACAAACTTGAGTGTGTTTGTGTGTGTAGTGTTGGGTGTGGGTGTGATCAGTGTCTTCGATGCTGTTGCATTTCTAGCACTGTGCACACAGACAACTCTTCAACATTGTCATCTTCTCGGTAGTATACATTATGATCCTGATGTGCCCTATTCAGCAGAATATCAGCCTGATTTACCAGTGAATCGTGCCACATGAGTCATCAATTTTGTGCTATATGGCAAAATTCCCGAAAATTGTGTCTTCTTTGATGAGAAAAAACAATGTTCCCTCAAAAGAATGTAAGTTCCCGATGTTTACTCTACCATTTTCACTGCATGGAGAATTCAATATTCTTGACTGAAATATTGAATTTTATAACTGTATATTTCTTCAAAAATCTTGGCTAAAATATCAAAACATTATTCTCAATAATATTTCAACAATTCTGTATATTGAAGAAATATTGAAAAATCCCCAAATATTGAAAGAATATTTAAAATATTATTTCAATATTTTTGTGTAATATATGAAATTAATATACAGTTATAAATTTTAATATTTCAGCCAAGAATATTGAATTCTCCATGCAGTGTTTCTTACTGAGCTTCGATCAGTTTTTTCTTCTAAATTGCCATGCTTTAATACATGAATTGCATGATTTTCCTTGTGTATATATATACCAATTTATTGAAAAAAATACCAGCTCCCCTTACTATGATTAAATTGATCAATCTATGTCTTTGACGGCTCACCAGTGCCCCAGATAAGGTAACAGGCTGTGCCGCTTGCTGGCCTTACTTTGTTATATCAAGTACATAAAGGAGCAAAAGGTAAAACCATATAAATTTTGACTACAAGGTTCCTCTTTTTGTCTACCGGTTTGGATCTGTGTCATGCTTCGATTTCCTGCGACTGTGTTTAGCAGGTGGTGCAGTATCCTTTTCAGTGTTGCCAGACTTGGACACACACTGCTTATGTGGAATTTTGTCTGGAGCTTGCCATTCATGCATAGTAACAGCTGTATCATGAGACAGCATGTTGGGTTTTGGATAAGTCACCTTTTGTGCTTTCCTCTCCACTTTGTGCTTATCCAGTTGCTCTCTATGCCATTTTGCAAGCTCTTCTTGTTTGAAATTGGGTCCCACCTAATGAAATTCAGCCCAATTTCACTGAGGTCAAATGGAATTGACTTACTTCAAGTTTGGACTCATTTCCTTCATGTGAATTCTTCTCTCCCTCTGGACCATCATTGCTCCAAGGATACCAACCATCCTGGTGCATACCAACATCTAATCCCCACTGGTGATTACCTGCCACACCTGCATCCTCTCATCTATCAAACATTTGCACCTCTAGTAGAATTAGAGCATCCATGTCGACATCCACTGCATCAGGCTTTGGCTTGCCATCTGTTGTACAGCCTGTTGAAGAGCTGTCTAAGTGCACAGAGCTAGAAATGCAACAGCATCAAAGACACTGATCACACCCACACCCAACACTACACACACAAACACGCTCAAGTTTGTGGGGGGATTCTAATGCGATGAAAGTAGCGAACCAATACGATTCAATTCTCAATATCTCTAAGATACATGCGCAGCAATAGCGCTCATATAATATCTAGACTTCTCTAAGTCCAAAGGCTTTTCTCAAGAACAAGAGGGTGCGACTTCCGTCACTGGGCCTCAAGGCAAGGGTGTATAACACAATACAACTTCATCAAACGTCTTCACAACTTTCTAGCAGTCACTCGGGACTCTAATAACCACTGCACACAATCAATAACACCCTAAACACCACTTAAACAACTGCGCTCGAAGCAGAAACCAATTCCTATTAAACTCAACACACTAATAAACCTTGCGCGTCATGCACTAAACCAAAACCTTCACAAACACGTGGAGAAGTGTCTACACTGACACAAAACTCCGAAACTTCCACAAGAGCCACAGGGTTTGAACCTACGTGCTCGAGCTTCCAACCGATCGTAGATTTACAGGATTCAAACCTATGCAATCCAGAGAAACCCTGTCCAACAAGCCAAAGGGTTTGAACCTTTGCCAACCTGCAGAAATAACACAGAAAAGTGAACACTAATCAAGCCAAAGGGTTTGAACCTCTGCACCTGTAATGCCTCGCATCACACAAATGCCCTCAAGAACTCGAAAGGGTGACCTTCAAGACACCATACTCTTATTCTCTCACAGAGCACAAGTCAAACCGAAACCAGACTCTCTGCACAGAGTGCCACACTATTTTCTTGTCTAAGCGCACGACTTAAATCACACAATAGATATCTGATATGGGTTGTATTCTCTCTTGAAGTTCCTAGCTACTCTAAGTGCTAGAGCGTGTGGCTGAAAAGCTTTGCACTATTACACTGTGGGCTCGAAACTTCTACTCTACATCTGCACTACAGTATTTATACAATTCTACATCCTACATGTCGATACAACTTAATACAGTACTGTTAGAACCTCGGAACATTATCCCTCGCAACGCGTGCACGTTGTTATAGCATGCCTGGGGCTGGACACTTGGTTGGAGGTCTATCTTGAGACCAGACTCTGTTTCCTCATGGTTGAGACTCCACTCGCACTGCGCTCTTTCTGTTGGCATGTCACTTGTCATTTCCTCAGAGTATACCTGGAGTGACAACCATTCATATAGGCTGTATCCTATTCTTAAGTTGAGTTTCTAGGTTTCTCTGGTTGGTGGGGGATACCCGTGGTAAGCCTAGGCACTGCGCTCTTTGGCCAAACTGGGTTCTCTCGGAGTTATCTATACTCAGGTATTATTTGGGACACGTGCATGCGTGCCGCGCGATCAGGGCCCTGTGCATCATCGATCAATGTGTCACGTAGTTCTCTTGGGATCAGGCATGTCTTTTATTACGTCTGCGTATCATGTATGCAATCTGTTTCTAGTGCATTCAGTATCGAGTGCTGAGCTCTTGTACTTAGTGTGACCTGAATGAAGTATCATACTAAGTTAGAGCATGCACTCTACCAATAGTCACTTCAGACTTGTGTGTGCATGCGCATGTTGTTATACTGCACGCTATGTTGATATCACCGCGCTCTATGGCTATTTTTATATATGCATGCAATGCGCGTGCCAGATCAACCCTTCGCATATTATGTCTGTCTCTCATCAATTCATTGGAGCGTGTATCTGATCTGCCTCTAGTGTATTCAATATCAAGTGCTGAGCTCTCATACTTAGTGTGACCTCAACCAGTATCATTCTAAGTTAGAGTATGCACTCTACTAATTGTCACTCGAGACTTGCACGCGCGCATGTTGTTACACTGCGCACTATCTTGGTTTGTTCACTGCACTCTATTGGTTTGACACTGCGCTCCATGTCTATTTCCATCTACGCACGCAGCGTGCATCTTTTCATGCGCTCTACTTCTATGTTTCTATATGCGCGTGGCACGCGTCAAAGATCAATGTAGTTCTCCTTGTATCATGCCTGTCTCTCATCAATTCCTTAGAGCACATGGCTGATCTGCATCTTAGTGCATTCAGTATCAAGTGCTGAGCTCTCATACGTAGTATGACCTTGACTAGTATCATTCTAAGTTAGATTATGCACTCTACTAATTGTCACCTAAGGCCGTACTGCGCGCGACTCTATATTGTGCTCCATACATGTATCATTGCACTCTGTATGTTTGACACTGTGCTCTATCTGTATCTTTCGTTATCTCAGTACCTAGCCATTATGCAATGCATGTATTGATACATTTCGCAAAATTACATGTGTAGACACCTTGCAAGCGTGTCACCGTGTAGTCAACAAGTCACTCCCAAGCTTTCTGACAAATGAAACAATTGACAACTTTGATATCTGAGGTAGGAGGAGAGTCATCATCCTGTGAGAATAGATTGCCTGATACCTGTAAGCATTGAGGAGCATCTGTGAATGAGACATAGCAAGACTGGTAGCCCAGTCAATCAGGTGCTCCTTGCAGATCTTCAAGACACAGTGGAAGAAGTAGTTGTTTATTCTGGCCAGATCATTCAGCATGAGGCCTCCTTCCAATGTAGAACAAGATTTGAATAAGAAAGTGGGGAATTGGATATAACAAGGTAAGGCCGGCAAGCAGCACAGCCTGCTACCTTATCTGGGGCTCCTGTGAGCTGTTACCGACATAAATTAATCAAAGTAATCATAGTAATGGGAACTTGTATCTACTACAATAGAATTGGTATATATATTAACAAGGAAAATCACAGCAATTCAGTATTATTAAATGATGGCAATTTAGAAGAAAAAACTAATTGCCGCTCAGTAAGAAACCAGTAAAGTAAATGTTGGGAACTAACATTCCGTGAAGTAAGTGAACTTGTATCTGTCAGATTGTTCTTGGACTGCATGGGGTATTATGCTGTCACTGTAGCCATTTTACTATGATATCACGGGCTATGCATATGCTCTTTATCATTGCTAGAACTTGAGTCGGCCTGCAGCCATATAATCATGAAGGCTCAATATCTAATCCACTAATGTTAAACGCTAAAAAGTAGTGAGAATGTGTACTCCAATTTGTCAGCAGATTAAGCATACTACCTGCGGTTTATTCGGGGAAAATGATTTGCCCTGCCTGATGCCACCTGTGCAAGGACTCTTTTCCGAACACCGTACACATGTTTCAATGAGACTGCACGTGTAACAACTTCGTCTAAGCCTTTATATAGTGAGACATGATTCAATGCTTGTCTTCTCACCTGTCCTTTCTATGGTCCCATGTCTAGCATGCTTTCCTTGATCCTGCTTGTTCCTTTAGTTTATGCTGTCAATGTTACCCACTATGCCCCTTGCTCGACGAACATCAACAACCTCACGTATGTGTTGAATGGAACCACCAATGCGCTGGGGATATACAACACATCTATGATGCCTGACTCTGAATATGGCACCACAACTGGTGCAATATGCCTCATGTTTGCGTCAGAGAATACATGTATGTCCAACTGAGATATCAGTACTTTCATATAGATTCTGACATGGTAGTGCAGAACTCCCTCCTCGAGATACACCATTGAGTACGTAGAAGTTATTCAGAGGCACCAGAAGCGAACACCGTATGTGTCCAACATGTTTATTGATTTGTTGTTGTGTCCCATGAGGCTTAGAAATATGATTCTAGAACATGAGAAAAAGCAACCGGTCTCAAGGAGATAAGGCAGGCAGTGACGAAGCACAGGACAATGACGAGGAAGAAGCACATGCTGTAATGCAGTCAGAACAATAGCATAGAAGCAGGATAAGTGGAACTCACTCAAATCCCTCTCATAATGATGCATCCCCCCTTTTATATCCGGGTAGAACAGGCTATGCAAGAATAGTTCAATTCAAAGGTCGAAAAGTCTAGGCTACACACTTACATTTTCAGCTTCCTCGCTCCTGATCTGCAGAATGTCCAACTGTTGTCTAAAGGGTCAAAAACTCACTAATACAACTGCTTTCTTTTTCTTCCCTGTCATCTGCTCACTTTGACAGCATTTGAATAGTTGGATATTGCATGACTGAATGAATCATGGGACTTTTCATTTAAAAAAATCTGAGGTGTTGGACAGGATGAGTACCCTACTGATTCAATACCAGAGGATTAGATGTACTTGGTTTGAAGCCAACAAGTTGTTGAATACACTTTTGTCCTGTATTTAAGGTGTAAATTAAGATAAAGACTGTTTTTCAATGACAAAAATTAAGAAAAACAGACCACCAACAGGAGAAAGTACACACAAGTATGAGAAATGGTACTTTTGATGCCAACTTCAACTCGCAGGGTCATCAATATTGACCTAAATATGGCAACACACCACCTCTTGAGTCTTGAACCTGTCCTGCAGGGACTACGGTGCCATTCTGACTCAATTCAAGGTAATAAAACCAAAACAGATACCACTAGGCTTAAGAGACTATCCAAGCACAATACGTACATTGACAACAGCCTCGCTTGCTGACCCTACCCTCAACCCCACATAGTCATCTCCAATCTGCATCTTTGGCAAATGGGTGCGAGGTCCCTGGAGATATGGTAAACAAGTTAGAAAAGGAATTTAAAATATAGTAAATGCACCTATATCCTGGCAGGTGTACCCCTCCTGATCGAAATCGATGTATGTTGACCTACTCGTAAATCTTGGAGAACATGACAATGCTAAATGCTTACCCTTCTCCATGTCTGCAAATGGAAAAACAGACAGTAAACACCCTATTCAAAAATTTGTAAGCAACAAATTTGAACAGAAAAAGAACAGAGCTCACCAGCAAGCTCAACGACAAAGGTCAAGATCAAAAATTGATGCACAAGATCTGCCCAAACAAGCAGATTTCATGTCACAGGACCACAACACATCGAACATCGCAACATTTTATTTCCATATTCCCGTCACATACAGCTACAACTCGATGGGGCTCAGCATTGATGACATCATGTATACTTACATGGACTACGAGATAGAGAGAGGAGGCAGAAAATAGACAAGAAGAGGGGGAAATGGGACATGGGGATGAGATGGGAGACTACAAGGAATATGCATATTGTTTTATACTCTTCTCGCAGGGCCTTGGCATCTGAATAGATACCCGACAATCTGCTGAATCTATCAAGCTGAAACATGTAGCCCCGTCTGCTGAATTTTGGAAGATTCTTGAGCAGTGATGAACCTAAAGACTCCTGCGGGCAGAAAACACAACACCTAAACAGCAAGTATAATCAATCACAGAATCTGAAGGCAGGTTCTTAGCGAGTCTAGTCGGGCACCTCCGTGCAGTGACTATAGGTCCTAAGTTTGTAGCTTATTCAAGGCTACTTGGTGTTATGTCTTGAGCTACTGGCTCTGTATAAGACAAGGTCAGTTTGCAAAGCGGTTATTAAAAACTATCTAATTCGCGAAGGTGTTATTGCAGCCTAGTATGCAGTGCAGTCTACTGTTGCACTCCTCTTTGAGTGCGATGTCTAGAGGTGTGAGGATGCCAATGAAGGTGAACAACTGCCTTCTTGGTTTATAGAGTAAAGCAAGGGACATCGGGGTCGCGACTTAGTTAAGTGCATTCATAGTCACTGATTTGTTGGTGTATATGTCCTTAGTGCAAACACTAAGAGTTCTGTAGTCTTTGGTATGGGGGAGTAGTATCCCGAGCGTATTCTATTCTTCTAGCTAATACACTTGAGTTTTTATACTGGTTTTCTCTAACGGTTTGCATAATCTAAAGGTGTCATTCTTGGTAACCACAGTAATAGATTAGTGAGCTTTGTGAAGGGTTTGTAACACTATTATTGTTGCTATAATGTCTCTTACAGAGCTTATAACATATAATTGTGCCTGCCAGTTTACAACACATCATGGCATCCTTAGCTGACTGACGGTGACACACTCTCAACATGTCTACCTGTGTAATTTTGCGAAATGTATGAATACATACATGGTATAAAGGCTAGTTATTGAGGTAACAAAAAATACAGAAAGAGCACAGTACTATACGCATAGAGCACAGTGTCAAACACACAGAGTGCAGCAATATACATATGGAGCACAATACCAAGTCGCGTGCAGTACGGCCTCGAGTGACAATTAGTAGAGTGCATGCTCTCACTTAGAATGATACTAGTGGAGGTCACACTAAGTATGAGAGCTCAGCACTTGATAATGAATACACTAGAGGCAGATCAGCTACACGCTCCAATGAATTGATGAGAGACAGACATGATATGAGAAGGATGGATCTGCCATGCGCTGATGAGCCTCGTGGCTCTGTGCGCTCAGAAATCGTGGGCACACAAAACAATTTAACGAAATTCTTACTTGCAAGGATATTCAATTAACCAATCCTTGCAAGTCCGTTACAAGTCAAATCCCCACCAAATAGTGATTTAGGTCGCGAAGCGCATATTCAATAATGGTTCGCGAACCATAAATCATCAATACGGCACAAAGTACGCGGCAATACCAGTTACCACGGGACCGACACCGAACTAGTCATTTGATTCATGTCATCACCTAAACAAAGGCGGCATGATGCAATATTAGTCATGTGATGCTGCCCATACGATCACCAACTGCACATAAGCGTGCAGGCTGTGCCTGGCTACGGGACTCGTAACACAAACATACGGTCGCGAAGTTAAATAAGAAATGAAGTTCACGAATCACCCAGGCTAGCACTGCGCAACTAGTATCCGTCAGTCAGCTAAGGATGCCGCAATATGTTGTAAACTGGCATACCCAATTATATGTTATAAAGCTCAGTAAGAGACGTTATAGCAACGATAATAGTGTTACAAACCCTTCACAAAGCTCACTAATCTATTACTGCAGTTACAAAAGAATGACACCTTTAGATTACGCGAACCATTAGAGAAAATTAGTATAAAAACTCAAGTGTATTAGCCAGAAATGCAGAATACACTCGGGATACTACTCCCCCATACCAAAGACTACAGAACCCTTAGTGTTTGCACTAAGCACATATACACCAACAAGTCAGTGACTACGGACACACTTAACTAAGTCGCGACCCCGCTGTCCCTTGCTTTACTCTGTAAACCAAGAAGGCGGTTGTTCACCTTCATTGGCATTCTCACACTTCCAGACATTGCACTCAAAGATGGGCACAACAGTAGACAGTGCTGCATACTAGGCTGCAATAACACCTTCGCGAACTAGATAGTTTTTAATAACCGCTTCGCGAACCGACCTTGTCTTATACAGAGCCCATAGCTTGAGACATAACACCAAGTAGCCTTGAATAAGCTACAAACTTAGGACCTATAGTCACTGCATGGAGGTGCCCGACTAGACTCGCTAAGAACCTGCCTTTAGATTCTGTGACTGATTATACTAGCCGTTTAGGTGTTGTGTTTTCTGCCCGCAGGAGTACCTAGGTTCATCATTTTGGAGCCCACCGCGAGGGGATAATAGTCAAATTTTGACTCTATCTCCTAAAAACATACCTTGATCATTGCGCCCCCAAAGGACTTTGGTCATAACAAACCCTACCAACCAACTACCTCGCGACCTTTACACGTAACAACCCAACGCCAACAGTAGCAAAAAGATACCGAGCACTTAACTGCCGACACCCCGCCCAGCGACCAACCAATTCCCAGTTCTTCTTCACGAACCATTAAAGAAGAAGAAGTAGAACCTTCTATACCAGGAGAATTCTATGATGAACGACTCGATATCTCGACTGCGGAACCCTTTGATTTATTCGAAGAAGACAAAGTCTTATCCAGTCTACAACTATCCGCGAACCTATTCTCGGATACACTACCGTCGGCCTATCATACCATGGGTAACCTTACCCCAGCATCAGATACCGTGACACTCCATAACCCAAACCAAGCACTAGACCTTGACGAGTTTGGAAGAAGATTAAGTCTCGCTACACAGAGCACCGACATTACCGAATTATCCTCACATGACTCCCCAGTACAAACAGCTGCACCTGTTACTACACCAGTAGAAGAAGGAGAAACTGAGGAAATCTATATTCCATTCATATTGCAACCAGTAATTATCGATACAAAACCCACCAACACCTTACAAACTTCAATGCCACCCGCACAAGGAGGAGCTGCCCCCGCTGCTGCACCAGCTGCTGCACCAGGAGGAGCAGGACCCGCACAGGCAGCTGCACCACCCACAATGAATGCCCAGATGCCATTCAGGCGTGAGCGAAGTGCACCCAGTATATTCGACGAAGCAAACCCCGGTCACGAACTGGCACAATATTTACAGGACTTAGAAGCCCTGTTTGCTCGATACAACATAATGAACAACACCGAGAAGAAGAGATGGTTGACACATTACCCTGGAGTTGCAGTTGCAGACTTCTGGGAAAGCCTTACAGAATTCACGGATGTAAACAAAACATATGACAATCTTAAAGAGGCCATCATTAAACAATATCCTGATGCGGATGCGAATAGAAAATATGAGCGTATGGATATTGAATGCGTCGTAGGCAAATACGCTCGCGAGGTGTCATCCCTAGCAGATCTGGGAATGTATTATAGGGAATTTTTCCCTAAAGCACAATTCTTAGAAGCCAAGAAAAGACTTTCAGGCTCAGAAGTCAGTAACCTATTCAGCAAAGGATTCCCAGAGTCCGTATGGGAAGGAATTATGCGCTGGTTACAGATCAAACTCCCAGATCATTTCCCCTCAGACCCTTATGCCTTGAAAGATATATATGAAGCCGCACAGTTCGTGCTACAAGGAACAAATAGAGGCGAAAGCCTATACACGAACGCACCACAACCCTACCACGGGGGAGGTCATTACGCAACTTACAACCCACCTGCTGTTTCTACCGCTCCCGCGGGGATACCTCAGGTTTATTCGAGTAGGATACCCGAAACAGTGATGGTAAAACAAGAGCCCTCAGAAATAACGCTACATCTACAAGCTATCGAAGACAAAATTGCGCGTTTAGCACAGTTCCAAATCAGCGACAAACAGGACCGTTCCCCACGATGTCCTAACTACCAATCAAACCCACAGTCTTCCTTTGCTAGTTCTCCCACATCTCGAGACGGCAATTGTGGATTCTGCGGCAAACATGGACACTTCATTAATGCTTGCGAAGAAATCGATATGATGATTCGCGAAGGCAAATGCAGAAAGAATACAAGGAACCACATTGTGTTACCTACTGGCACCTACCTTCCAAAGGGTTTACTCGGAAATTGTCTCACGGACAAGTTTGAAGAATGGCATCAACAGAACCCTGGTCAACTAGGGGCTGTTAACACCACCATGATGCAATTCCTAAAAGAACCCCTCACATTCGTTAAAAACTCAGAACACTATGTGCAGTTAGTCGACCAGTGTTCCTTACCAGTCAATATGACTATCACACAACACGTCGAAGCCCTAATAGCTAAGACAGGGTCTATTGAAAAAGAACTAAAGAGTCTACAAGACTGTGCCAACGCATCACAAGATGAGACACTTAAAACTTGGTTCAAACAAGTTGAAGTTAGAGTCCCGCGTCTAGTACGACGCACTGCACCTACGGTAGCGGGAGAACTGAAACCAGTAGCTGCTACTCCAAAGGAAGCATCACCAACATCGGATGCTACTAGGGCAATGGTTAAGAATAACCGGACCCTTCGCGAAGTCACGGAACAAGCAAAATCGGGTCAAGAAACCTTGCAAAAGAAAGATACCTCTGATCAAGGCATCACACCAGAACTAGAAGAAATACTGGCCCTCATTGAACTCTCGGAGTCCGACGACAGTGACCTGGAGATCCACTCCCCACAAACAACAATAGACGATGGCAGAGAAGCTGAAGTCATTAACACATTTATTCCCAGCACCAAAGAGGCGTCACACGCAAAAGTATTCACGAAGCCGATATCGAAAATAGTACCGAACCCCAAACAGCAATCAGGGGAGACCCAGAACGAAGAAGTTATCCCCGAAGATATACATCCTTTTGCCTCGGTTCACCCAGCAAACTATGCCCCACCCGTTGATCGGAACATAGGTGCAAAGCCTGACTATAGGAAGAAGAATCGCAAACACGAGCCAGCTTACAGGACAAAGGCTCCCATAGAAGACTCCTTAGTAGCAAGACATGTATACGAAAGGACCATGGATTCCCTGGTTACTTTGTCCCAACGCGAACTCTTTTCATTATCACCTGAGATCCGTGATATGACGAAAGATGACATCACGAAACGAAAGGTGCCACCCACTGTCAAACAATTCAAAAATGATGTTTCGTACACAGGGCCCGGCACTGTCGAGATTAAAGTCCCGTCTGAGGACCCCTCAGTGAAAACTACCTTACTATATGGGCAACCCAACCCTGTAGTTCAAACATTTGAACATACTACAGTAACAGCGGCTCACGAAGAACTCCCAGAAGGGGCCTTTGTGGTTCGCGACCCATATGAAGATCGCATCAAGAAAGGCGAAAAGATAGGCCCACTTAAGTGTGCAGCTGAATCTATTGCTTTGCGGTCTATATTACCTATCGTGGACCATCAGTTAAAGGTTGAATGCATCATTGACCCGGGATCACAAGTAATATCGATGTCGGAAGCAGTGTGTCACCGCCTTGGGTTAACCTATGACCCCTCGGTAATCATAGATATGCAATCAGCCAATGGGACTTTGAATAGTTCACCTGGCCTTGCGCGAAACGTTGCCTTTTTATTCGGCGACATCACCTTATACTTGCAAGTTCATGTCATTAGACAATCCGTGTACGATATCCTACTCGGGAGACCATTTGATACCCTTATGCAAAGCATCATAAGAAATTACAAAAATCAAGATCAGACTATTATGATTCATGATCCCAACATGGGGAAGACAGCTACAATTCCCACCAGACCTAGGGGTCGTATCAGGCTCATGACGCATGATGCCTATTCAGACGAAGATGATCCCTGACTAGAAGACCGGCTACCTGATCAAGAAGAAGTGGCCATAGTCATAGAACTGGACACGAATCAAAAACCTATTATTTCCGCACATGCTACCAATAATCAGTTCACAAAGTTGAACCTCGCCACGCAATATTTATCTGCATGCGACCCCACCCAACTTAATATCCCTTCTACCCAAGAACTCAATTCCAACCAAGGACCGTTAGATGGTCCACAAACAGAAAAATTAATGCCTATCTACGTGCAGCATAGCGTAAAACCCCAGTCAGCACCAAACCCAAAACCACTCGAGTACATGTATAATCTATACAGCTCGAATATAATTGGCGATGAAAACTATGCACCATGGTTTGAGAAAACTGCTTCCATCTATGCGAACAAGAAGTATAAACCAGTTGCACTCAAAACGAAACCTGTTCTCGCCACTCTACCTGAAAAGTTCAGGATTATCCGTAACATAAAGGGCAACCCTTTACAAAACATGCCAAAATTATCACCGTTACCACCGGACTTCAGACCTTCGTGTAGGTATACCACAGAAAGAAAAAAGTACATTGACTCGATCCATAACGAAGGTTTTCTGTGGTCGGAAGAAGTAAAACTCATGCACCATTTCATGAATATTCAGGACCAAGCATTCGCTTGGGAAGACTCCCAAAGAGGAAGTTTCAGACAAGACTTCTTCCCTCCCATTGACATCCCAGTAATCGAACACACCCCATGGGTACTCAGAAACATACCAATACCCCCAGGCATCTACAGTGAAATCTGTAAAATCATTAAAACCAAGCTCGACGCAGGGGTATACGAACCATCGAATTCTTCGTACCGTTCGCGATGGTTTACTGTGCTTAAGAAGGATGGCAAAAGTTTAAGAATTGTTCATAGTCTTGAACCACTTAACGAAGTCACTATCGCGCACTCAGGCCTGCCCCCTACCACCAATCAATTAGCAGAAAACTTTGCAGGCAGGGCATGCGGAGCAACATTAGATCTATTCGTTGGATACGATGAACGGATGCTGGCTGAAAGTTCCCGTGACCTTACCACCTTCCAAATGCCCTATGGTGCCTTACGACTAGTAACCTTACCCATGGGCTGGACCAATTCAGTACCCATTTTTCACGATGATGTTACTTACATCCTACAACCCGAAATCCCTCGATATACTATCCCGTATATTGACAATGTACCCGTTCGAGGACCAGCTACGCGATATGAAGTAGGCAATACCTATGAAACGATACCAGAAAATCCCGGCATCCATAGATTTGTATGGGAACACTTCGCGAACTTAAACAGAATAGTCCAACACATGAAATATTGTGGTGGTACTTTCTCTGGCAAGAAAGCGTACCTCTGCTGTCCCGAAATCATAGTCATAGGACACCGATGTACCTACCAAGGTCGCTTACCATTACCCAGCATCGTCGACCCTATATTGAGATGGGGACCATGCAAAGACATATCCGATACTCGAGCTTTCGTGGGGACAGCTGGAGTACTACGCAATTTTATAGAGAACTTCACGGAGAACTCACTCCCGTTGACAAAGTTGTTCCGCAAAGATGTGGAATTCAAGTTTGGCTCAGAAGAAATAGAGGCCCAAGAAAAGTTAAAAGAAGCCATGTGACAGAGCCCTGCATTAAGGCCAATAAGCTACAGTTCAAATGGCACTGTTATCCTAGCAGTGGACACAGGACCAGCTGCGGTTGGATTTTACTTAGCCCAATGCGACCCAAACGACCCGTCCATCAGATACTTCACGAGGTTTGGATCCATTACCTTAAATCCCCGCGAATGCGGGTATTCGCAAGCTAAGAGAGAAATCTACGGCCTATACAGGGCCCTAGGAGATTGTAAATTATACCTGATTGGCCTACCCACCTTCGTAGTAGAAGTGGACGCAAGCGCCATCAAGGGGATGCTCAAAAACCCCGACATTGCACCATCAGCTGCAGTAAACCGGTGGATCATAGGAATTTTATCATTTCACTTCGTGCTAGTGCACGTACCTGGAACTAGACATGGGCCTGATGGCTTATCTAGGCGACCCCTTCAAGAAGGAGATCCTCCACCACCTGAAGATGAGATGGAAGATTTCCTACACACACATTACGGCCTAATGCAAAATTGAATCCCCAATCCATTAAATATTTTCTCAATAACCACAGAAGAAACGACAGAATCAATGGAGCAAAATACGTCATTAACATACAATGAAGTCCCGCAAACAGCGCAACAAGAGTTGCACGACAAAAGGCTAGAATTCATCTTACAATGGCATACGAACCTTGTCCGACCACTAGAGATAAATGATGAAGACTACGCGAAGTTCATACGATATGCTATGAACTTCTTCGAAAAAGATGGTCGACTATGGCACTGAAGTATGCAAGGCAAGCATCAACTTGTCATACTGAAGTCAAAAAGGATCCAAGTCATGATAGCGTGTCATGACGAAGTAGCTCATAGAGGGTTCTACGCAACTCACGAACTGGTTAAAAACCGATATTGGTGGCCAGACATGAAAGCTGATATTGCATGGTATGTGAGGACATGCCATCTATGCCAAATATGACAAACGAGGCGAATCTACATGCCCGCAACGGTTGCAGTACCTGCACCTCTCTTCGCGAAGATGTATATGGATACAATGTTAATGCTGATGTCAGGGCAATTCACGTATATTGTTCAAGGACGGTGTTCCATGAGCCATTACCCAGAATTCCGATGTTTAAGACGAGAAACCACGTGAACCATAGGGGAATGGATATTCAAAGATATACTGTGCCGCTGGGGAAGCTTGGTGGAAATCATATCCGATAATGGCAAAGCCTTTGTAGCAGCCATCAAATATCTCAGCAAGAAATACCATATCAATCATATCCGAATATCTGGATATAATTCGTGAGCCAATGGGATCGCAGAAAGACCGCACTTTGATGTGCGCCAAGGACTATTCAAAGTGTCCAAGGGTGATCAGAAAAATTGGAGCCAGAATGCGTATTCAGTATTCTGGTCCGACAGAATAACCATTAGAAAAAGAATGGGTTGTTCACCATATTTCGCGGCCACGGGCACAGAACCATTATTGCCTTTGGACATCGTGGAATCAACATGGCTTATGCCACCTCCAGACAACATTATAAGCACCACCTCACTTATAGCGCGAAGAGCGATCAGTTTACAAAAATGCACGGAAGATTTAGAACATCTTAAATCCAAAGTCTACGATGCTAGGCGTAAAGCTGCACTAAAATTCGAAGAGGACTACCAATACTCGATAAAAGACTTCAACTTCGCGAAAGGAAGTTTGGTCCTGATGAGGAACACGCAAATAGAAAAGGCACTCAACAGAAAAATGAGACCCCGTTACTTGGGTCCCTTAGTGGTCCTAGGATGGAACAAGGGTGGTGCCTACATCCTCTGTGAGATTGATGGTTCAACATTTGCAAGACCAATAGCAGCCTATCAATTAATTCCTTACTTCGCGAGGCAAAAGATAAAAATCCCAGACGTCAACGCAATAATTGACATACCACCAGCCAGAATGAAACAATTACTGGACAGTAATGAAGAAGATGTGCTCGACGAATTACCAGATAATGAAGACGAGCATAACGAAGCAGAACTGGCATAAATCACACCAACAGTTTGGGAGTTGAAACCCTTCGCAAAGCTATATGTATTGAGGGGGGGGACGACCATGCAAACTATCCACGGTCTCTACAAGTAACAAAAACACAAACTATGTTGGTTGAACAACGTTTAACGACACACGCGACTACGATACACTACAGTTCAAAAATACAAAAAGAAGAATGGCCGCGAAGCTGCCTTACCACCACTGAGGATCCTTCCCCTTAGAAGTCTTCTTGACTCGTGCAGAATCCTCGACTTCTTGAGCACGAGACACGTCAGAAGTGGTGGTGCCGGCTATCAAGAAAATGAATGTGAAAAGTAATTTGCGAAGCAAAAAGAAAAAGACTTACCACCGATTGGACCATAAGGAGCCGTAGCCAAAGTCATGGCATTAATCTTGGCCATAACCGAGTCCACTTGCTCATCGGAATCCCCAGAAAAAGGGAAAGCTAAGACATTCCTATCAGGAATGCCTCCAATGCAACCACGGCCCCAGTGACGGGCACAATTCATGCACTCAACCTTGAGACCCATAAACATGCATTCCTCATTCCTCGCTAAGCAAGACAAGCAAGGACGATGCACCTAAAACATCATAATTAAGCGCGAAGGAAAACAGAAAATGCCAAAAACGTACCTTCACGGACCGAGCAGGACATTTGTGAGGAGGATGGCGAGGAGTACCGGAGCAGAAGGCACAGAAGGTTGAACCAAATTGTTGACCTTCAAAGGGGACGTGAGGAGGAATCCTTTCGGAAATTTTCTCAGCAATCTTCTGCGCGGCTTTCAAGGTTCCTTCTCGAGCCGCGAGACCTTCAAGGTTTGGAGGCTCGTCCCAGTCACCCTCAGGCGAGTCATCCTGGGAAAAACAAATCAGTAAATGAAGTACGCAAAGGATAAAAAGAAACGCACCCAAGGGTCCACGACGGGCGAACCGGATTCAGCCTGCTGCGCTCTGCTGTAGTCAAATTCGCGGTCAGAGTGAGTACTAGCTCTGGAGGGGGAAGGCATAGGGGGGTCGGACCAGGAAGATCGGTTCCAACCGTCTGTACCGTTACCTGCAGCCGGGGATCCCATAGGGATGTCGCCATCAAGAGTAGGACCAATGGGGGGCATATCTTCGAGGTGTTCAATAATTGAGGGCGCCGCTTTAGAAAGAACAGGATTAGAGGAGCCATGGATGGAGACTCTATTAACGTGGAGTCGGGACATAAGGGCCCACTCGGCGTAGTAGTCATGGACGTGAAGGCAATGTTTAATCCTGCCGGCAAGCCGCTTGAACTGAATGTTTTGACGAAAATCGGTATAATGGATCGAGATCAAAGTCTACAAAAGAAATTAAGAATGCATACAACATGCAAAGAAAATCGTACACGCACCTCAAGATCCTTAGCTTTGCGAAACCAAAATTTAAGGGCGATGGCAGTGGAACTCTTTGGAAGAGAAAGTGCTTGTAACCGCTCGACATGAGCAACTAGCTTGGACAAGGCAGGGGGCTTAGGAGGGAACACAATAACAGTCATTGACTGAGTGAAGAGAAAAGATGGGAAACTTTCACCTTTTATAAAGGGAGAAAGTATGCATACAGTCAGAGACGGCTGATGCAACCATTCATCGCGGACTTATAATTTATTCTCATCACTGCGGATTGAACCACAAAGACCCAAAAAACAAGAACTAGCTCCACCAATTCACAATCCGACATCATATCTGTTTGCGAACCTAAAAACTTTTGACTGGAAAATTTTTGACGGTTGAAACCATTCAAAAATTAAAAGTCAGGGGGAGGAGACATGTAACCATGTTGTGACACGTCAAGCCACCTCAGAATACATCGCACAATCATTCAAACTTAAATCCACCACAACTTATGAAAGAAACTCACCCAGAAATTTTGAGTCTTCAATACACCATATAATAAATTAAACACACGACGCCTCGCGAACCAGATCAAAACAAGAAAACTGGTGAAACAAAAGCCGTGGCTAAAGATATCAGTAACGAAAAGAATGACCACGCTACACCCCAGAAACATGACAAAGTCACCGGCTCTCAAAAACAGCATCCTTGTCGTTGACATATCAAGGATCTAAAAATGGAAACATAGACTTGGCAAATTAAAAGCCAAGCCCAAAAATCACACCAAAGTCAGCCAAAACGCACATGACCTTATTCCTTGAATGGACTTCGCGAACATGCATTAATTCCGCGAACCTAGAAAGGAAAATCATGCTCATTCACACAAAACAAAAATGAAAGTATTATTGCACTTGAAGTGCAGACCAAGGTCATTAAATTAAAAACGATGAAAATATAGGCCCGAAGGCGCAGTACAAAGATAGAGCAATTTAAAGTCCAAGGGACTATCACAAGATGTACAAAAAATTTTGAAACTACTCTGAGGCAGAATCCTCGTCACTAGTACCCTCCCCACCCTCATTCTCGGATTCTTCCCCAGCTTCATGAACAACCCGCATACCCTGATCTATGAGCTCAGAAATAGAGCAAATCGAGGTGAGATGTGCGCGAAGGAGAGACTGCTTAAGGATGGTGCCCGGCTCAGCCATTTGAACAGCCCTGGCAACCAGAGCCTTCAAATCACGAGAAATCGTGGTCGACAGAGCTAGAAAATTTTGAAGTCAAAAAGGGAAAAAGACAAGTAAAAAGACTAAAACACTTACCAGTCGACAGATGGAATACCTGTTCCATGGTATTCACGAATGCACTGTCGCGACGCACGACACAAGAGTGCTTCATGTGAACACAACAGAAGCACTTAAAGGAAGTGGAATGAATGCTGCGACATTGAGCCTTGGCAAGGTAACAGGCATCACAAGGCTCCTGCATCTGCAAGGAATATGAGAAGAAAATTCACAAGAAACAGAACACACGACTCACCAAATGCCCGACCTGCTCAGCGAGGGGGCGCGCGAAGTAAAAACCGTTGACTCCAATGTAGTCACCAAAGTCCTTGTCAGGGACTAAGAGACCAACAGATGGGAGGCGAGGTTCTTCAACCTCGACGGTGGACTTAGGAATTCTTTCCCCAAGTCCACCGCAGTGATGGAAGACGGGCTTGGTCCCAGCAAGTTTGCGGGGGCGACCACGCTTTTTGGGGACAACTGAAAATACGTTCGTGAATGAATAAAGTAAAATATGAAAACACAAAAAGAGGGACATACCAGGGTCAACAGCCTTGCCTTTGCCCTTTTGCACCTTTGTTAGGCAAGGGCGCTTGAAACTGGAGGGCCCAGCTACTGGCACTGGAAAAAGAAAACGAAGTTAATTAAAATAAAGACTTCGCGGAAGAAAAACTCGCATAAAGCCCGGACCCGTTTACGAAGGTCACCAAGGGAAGGCGACGAAGAAACAAAGGCTGTTGAACTAGCCAAGTTATCTACAACTGAAAGTTAGAACATATCAAGGAAGTAAAACAAGAAGTCACATACCATTAGAAAGCTCTGGACCAAACTTAGCCTTGAACCGCCGAGTGTTCAAAGGCCACAAGCTGGCCAAGCGATCCACGAGGATGGGGGGCGCAAGTTGACAAGCCCGTGGAGACAAATACTCTGAACCAGAAGGGGAACCAGGTGCAACAGCAGGCACCGAAGGGAGGACCAGACCTGCAGTAGAAACCGCAGGAGAACCTTGTACACCTTCTGTAGGAACAGAAGGTAGTACAAGGGGTGCTGAAGCATCAGCACTGGAATCGGAGCCAGATTCCTCGGCAGAATCTACGTCCTCAGGAAGAGGACTGATCTGGATTCCACCTTTACACTAAAAACAAAAAGATCAACAATAAAAATAAGACTTGGTGAAGAATAAAAACTTACCGTGACCTTGACTAGGTAGCGGAATTCCTCCCGCGAATGCCAAAGCAGGGCAGTATCTACACTACCCAACGCAACCCACAGTCTATCCTCTGACTCAAACCACTCTTCCTCGTCGGGGAAACCCTCCTCATCGGTCGCCCATGCCAATTCAAGGCAGCGCCAGGACGTGTACGCTGTGCGAACCCACATGTTGGGAGTCGGCACAGCAGGGGAACCGTCGGCTTCGTGGTCCAAGCAAAAATGAAATGTCGCCAAAGCCTGGCGGAAGGGGCAGGTAGCATCGAAGGCAAGAGGCATGTTTGTAAGAGGAAAGCAAAGCAGAGCAAGTCAAGCAGAGTAACACGTGAAGAGCGTTGGTGAAGAACGCGAAGTCAAAAAGGATACCCTTTTATATGAATACAACTAAGCAAAAACCTGACTCGGGCCCGACTACAAGAAGGCCAAAGTCACCAAACGAGAAGGCCGTTGGTTCGCAAACCATTCCAGCGGGCAACGAGAAGAACGCGCGGGCATGACTCAAAATTCTACTGGAATTACCAGAATGACTACCAGGCACATATCAACCCTAATCAGGAATGACATACCCATGCCTGATTCCAGAAAGTCAAAGATCCTCAGGAAAAACACCGGACTATACCGAAAGGAAGCGTTTCAGAAGGCACGCACGGGTCAATCAATAAAAATGTTAGTCAGGGGGGGATGATGAGCCTCGTGGCTCTGTGCGCTCAGAAATTGCGGGCACACAAAACAATTTAGCGAAATTCTTACTTGCAAGGATATTCAATTAACCAATCCTTGCAAGTCCATTACAAGTCAAATCCCCACCAAATAGTGATTTAGGTCGCGAAGCGCATATTCAATAATGGTTCGCGAACCATAAATCATCAATACAGCACAAAGTACGTGGCAATACCAGTTACCACGGGACCGACACCGAACTAGTCATTCGATTCATGTCATCACCTAAACAAAGGCGGCATGATGCAATATTAGTCATGTGATGCTGCCCATACGATCACCAACTGCACATAAGTGTGCAGGCTGTGCCCGGCTATGGGACTCGTAACACAAACATATGGTCGCGAAGTTAAATAAGAAATGAAGTTCATGAATCACCCAGGCTAGCACTGCGCAACTAGTATCCGTCAGTCAGCTAAGGATGCCGCAATATGTTGTAAACTGGCATACCCAATTATATGTTATAAAGCTCAGTAAGAGACGTTATAGCAACGATAATAGTGTTACAAACCCTTCACAAAGCTCACTAATCTATTACTGCAGTTACAAAAGAATGACACCTTTAGATTACGCGAACCATTAGAGAAAATTAGTATAAAAACTCAAGTGTATTAGCCAGAAAAGCAGAATATGCTCGGGATACTACTCCCCTATACCAAAGACTACAGAACCCTTAGTGTTTGCACTAAGCACATATACACCAACAAGTCAGTGACTACGGACGCACTTAACTAAGTCGCGACCCTGCTGTCCCTTGCTTTACTCTATAAACCAAGAAGGCGGTTGTTCACCTTTGTTGGCATTCTCACACTTCCAGACATCGCACTCAAAGACGGGCGCAACAGTAGACAGCACCGCATACTAGGCTGCAATAACACCTTCGCGAACTAGATAGTTTTTAATAACTGCTTCGCGAACTGACCTTGTCTTATACAGAGCCCATAGCTTGAGACATAACACCAAGTAGCCTTGAATAAGCTACAAACTTAGGACCTATAGTCACTGCACAGAGGTGCCCGACTAGACTCGCTAAGAACCTGCCTTCAGATTCTGTGACTGATTATACTAGCCGTTTAGGTGTTTTGTTTTCTGCCCGCAGGAGTACCTAGGTTCATCAGCACGTTGTGTGCATATATAAAAATAGCCATAGAGCGCAGTGATATCAACATAGCGCGTGGTATAACAATGCATGCATATGCGCACAAGTCTGAAGTGACTATTGGTAGAGTGCATGCTCTAACTTAGTATGATACTTCATTGAGGTCACACTAAGTACAAGAGCTCAGCACTCGATACTGAATGCACTATCAACAGATTGCATACATGATCCACAGACGTAATAAAAGACATGCCTGATCCCAAGAGAACTACGTGACACATTGATCAATGATGCACAGGGCCCTGATCGCGCAGCATGCGCGTGCGTGTCCCAAATAATACCTGAGTATAGATAACTCCGAGAGAACCCAGTTTGGCCAAAGAGCACAGTGCCTAGGCTTACGACGGGTATCCCCCACCAACCAGAGAAACCTAGAAACTCAACATTTGAATGAGATACAGTGTATAGGATTGGTTGCCACTCCAAGTATCCTCCGAAGAAATGATGAGTGACATGCCAACGTATAGAATGCAGTGCGAGTGGAGTATCCACCATGAGGAGACAGAATCTGGTCTCGAGATAGGCCTACAACCAAGTGTCCAGCCCCGGGCATGCTATAACAACGCGCATGCGTTGCAAGGGATAATGTTCCGAGGTTCTAACAGTACTGTATTAAGTTGTATCAACGTGTATGATGTAGAATTGTATAAATACTGTAGTGTAGATGTAGAGTACAAGTTTCGAGCCCACAGTGTAACAGTGCAAAGCTTTTCAGCCACGCACTCTAGCACTTAGAGTAGCTAGTAACTTCAAGAGAGAATACAACCCATATCAGATATCTATTGTGTGATTTAAGTCGCGCGCTTAGATAAGAAAATAGCGTGGCACTCCGTGCAGAGAGTCTGGTTTCGGTTTGACTTGCACTCTGTGAGAGAACGAGAGTACAGTGTCTTGAAGGTCACCCTTTCGAGTTCTTGAGGGCATTTGTGTGATGCGAGGCATTACAGGCGCAGAGGTTCAAACCCTTTGGCTTGATTAGTGTTCGCTTTTCTGTGTTATTTCTGCAGGTTGGCAAAGGTTCAAACCCTTTGGCTTGTCGGATGGGGTTTCTCTGGATTGCATAGGTTCGAATCTGGTGAATCTACGATCGGTTTGAAGCTCGAGCGCGTAGGTTCAAACCCTGTAGCTCTTGTGGAAGTTTCGGAGTTTTGTGTCAGTGTAGACACTTCTCCACATGTTTGTGAAGGTTTTGGTTTAGCGCACGATGTGCAAGGTTTATTAGTGTGTTGAGTTTGAAAGGAATTGGTTTCTGCTTTGAGCGCAATTGTTTAAGTGGTGTTTAGGGTGTTATTGATTGTGTGCAGTGGTTATTAGAGTCCCGAGCAACTGCTAGAAACTTGTGGAGATGTTTGATGAAGTTGTATTGTGTTATACACCCTTGCCTTGAGGCCCGGCGACGGAAGTCGCACCCTCTTGTTCTTGAGAAAAGCCTTTGGACTTAGAGAAGTCTAGATATTATATGAGTGCTATTGCTGCATGTGTATCTTAGAGATATTGAGAATTCAATTGTATTGGTTCGCTACTTTCATCGCATTAGAATCCCCCCACAAACTTGAGCGTGTTTGTGTGTGTAGTGTTGGGTGTGGGTGTGATCAGTGTCTTTGATGCTGTTGCATTTCTAGCTCTGTGCACTTAGACAGCTCTTCAACGGATACTAGTTGCGCAGTGCTAGCCTGGGTGATTCGTGAACTTTATTTCTTATTTAACTTTGCGACCGTATGTTTGTGTTACGAGTCCCATAGCCAGGCACAGCCTGCATGCTTATGTGCAGTCAGTGATCGTATGGGCAGCATCACATGACTAATACTGCATCATGCCACCTTTGTTTTGGTAATGACATGAATCAGATGACTAGTTCGGTGTCGGTCCTGTGGTAACCGGTATTGCCACATCCTTTGTGCCGTATTGATGATCTATGGTTCGCGAACCATTATTGAATATGTGCTTCGCAACCTAAATGACTATTTGGTGGGGATTTGACTTGTAACAGACTTGCAAGGATTGGTTCATTGAACATCCTTGCAAGTAAGAATTTCGTTAAATTGTTTTGTGTGCCCACGATTTCTGAGCGCACAGAGCCATGAGGCTCATCAGCAGAGACATATGTTGTCTGCTGAATTTCAGGTCTGCATGCCAACCAGTGTAAGCCAAGAAGGATATCCAATCAGCAAAAAATAGTTACTGTACCTCTGAGTATTTGCAGAAGTAGTTCTCACTCACCCAGGGAGTCCAACAATCCAAGAACCTTGAAATCTGACTGGGAGGATATGATATCTCTCCTTCAATGCTCGGATTCCAGTATGCAAATCATCCATGTGAGCACCACATCATTTAGTTGTTATGTAGGGGAAATACATATATGTACCATGCCACAAGTCTCACACTTTTGTATTTTGGAAGATGTCATGCATAGCAATGGGATGTTGTCTCAGCTGGAATTGATGCTACTGTCAACCTTGATGAGCTGAAACGTACATTCAGACTGAGTAGCAGCTAGTACATACATTCTTTTGTGGGCGGAAATCCTTCCAACTTCTCGAGCAAGTCTAAACATTCAAAAAACTCATCAATTGACCGGGAATGGATTGTATCCCTTCAAGTGAGTATGGATATCTGGGGGCAAAGTAAGGGCTCTAACGCTGCATAATCTGATGGATATGTACACCTTTTGACATGTCCACAAGGTCCCCATGTTTTCAAATATTGGAAGTGGTCATAGTCTTCAGGAATTGGGATATGGATGTCTAGCCTCGAATTTCTGTCACATTGAAGAGAAAATGGAAGATCTGGATTGATTCATTAAATTCTATACAAATATCATACATTCTGTATATGCACCAATGTCATTCGTACTCAAAGTGGTGAGAGTAGCTGAATCGATGAAGGATTTGAGGCATGGTTTGGAGATCAACCCAGGAATTGAAGACTCATTTGCAGAGCTCGAGTCCAGAATTTTCTCAGTGTTCAAGATGTTTAGAGCTGTTCTTGTATCAAGCAGCCTGGGAGAATGTCAGGTAATTAAGATAATTGAGTTCACAAACTTGGATTTGATCTCAAACCTTCAGCACAAGTGATCTTCCTCGCAGTTGTTGAAAGTGCAACTCTCAAGCTTATAGCCAGTGAGTATTATGCTGCAGTAATCATTAGCATAACATTCACCTCTTTGGAAGTTGATGCAATCTTCAACTTGTGGGGTTCTGAATCCATACCGGGGGTACTACAGGCTTTTCGACTTGAGCCTTAATAAAGTCTGTACCATTTAGCATTGATATCTTATTAGATCTAGGCTCAGAGGTTGAGGACATTGAGAACACCTGCAAATATAATTTATAAGTAATCGTCCATTCTCTATAATTCTAGTACCCGTTTGGTAGATGTATGGGCCTGCCAAATCCATTTCCAGCCAGGAGGAAGTGACGTCCCCTTTAATGAATCGAGACTTATGCAACAAGCGAACATTGCATGCTTTGATGGTTGCCTTACAGATGTTGACGTGCTGTCAAGGCACCCGTTGAAGAGCTGTCTAAATGCACAGAGCTAGAAATGCAACAGCGTTGAAGACACTGATCACACCCACACCCAACACTACACACACAAACACGCTCAAGTTCGTGGGGGGATTCTAATGCGATGAAAGTAGCAAACCAATACAATTGAATTCTCAATATCTCTAAGATACACGCGCAGCAATAGCGCTCGTATAATATCTAGACTTCTCTAAGTCCAAAGGCTTTTCTCAAGAACAAGAGGGTGTGACTTCCATCGCCGGGCCTCAAGGCAAGGGTGTATAATGCAATACAACTTCATCAAATGTCTCCACAAGTTTCTAGCAGTCGCTCGGGACTCTAATAACCACTGCACACAATCAATAACACCCTAAACACCACTTAAACAACTGCGCTCGAAGCAGAAACCAATTCCTATTAAATTCAACACACTAATAAACCTCGCGCGTCGTGCGCTAAACCTAAACCTTCACAAACACGTGGAGAAGTGTCTACACTGACACAAAACTCCGAACCTTCCACAAGAGCCACAGGGTTTGAACCTACGCGCTCGAGCTTCCAACCGATCGTAGACTCACAGGATTCGAACCTATGCAATCCAGAGACACCCCGTCCGACAAGCCAAAGGGTTTGAACCTTTGCCAACCTGCAGAAATAACACAGAAAAGCGAACACTAATCAAGCCAAAGGGTTTGAACCTCTGCGCCTGTAATGCCTCACGTCACACAAATGCCCTCAAGAACTCGAAAGGGTGACCTTCAAGACACCGTACTCTTATTCTCTCACAGAGCGCAAGTCAAACCGAAACCAGGCTCTCTGCATGGAGTGCTGCGCTATTTTCTTGTCTAAGCACGCGACTTAAATCACACAATAGATATCTGATATGGGTTGTATTCTCTCTTGAAGTTCCTAGCTACTCTAAGTGCTAGAGCGCATGGCTGAAAAGCTTTGCACTATTACACCGGGGGCTCGAAACTTGTACTCTACATCTACACTACAGTATTTATACAATTCTACATCATACACGTTGATACAACTTAATACAGTACTGTTAGAACCTCGGAACATTATCCCTCGCAACGTGCGCGCGTTGTTATAGCATGCCTGGGGCTGGACACTTGGTTGGAGGTCTATCTCGAGACCAGACTCTGTTTCCTCATGGTTGAGACTCCACTCGCACTGCGCTCTTTGCGTTGGCATGTCACTCGTCATTTCCTCGGAGTATACCTGGACTGACAACCAATCATATAGGCTGTATCCTATTCTAAAGTTGAGTTTCTAGGTTTCTCTGGTTGGTGGGGGATACCCGTGGTAAGCCTAGGCACTGCGCTCTTTGGCCAAACTGGGTTCTCTCGGAGTTATCTATACTCAGGTATTATTTGGGACACGCGCGCGCGTGCCGTGCGATCTGGGCCCTGTGTGTCATTGATCACTGTGTCATGTAGTTCTTCTTGAGATCAGGCATGTTGTTTATTACGGCTGCAGAGCATGTATGCAATCTGTTGGTAGTGCATTCAGTATCGAGTGCTGAGCTCTTGTACTTAGTGTGACCTCAATGAAGTATCATACTAAGTTAGAGCATGCACTCTACCAATAGTCACTTCAGACTTGCGCGCGTGCGCTATCTTGGTTTGTTCACTGCACTCTATTGGTTTGACACTGCACTCCATGTCTATTTCCATCTACGCGTGCAGCGCACGTCTTTTCATGTGCTCTACTTCTATGTTTCTATACGCGCGCGGCACGTGTCATAGATCAATGCAGTTCTCCTTGTATCATGCCTGTCTCTCATCAATTCCTTAGAGCGCATGGCTGATCTTCATCTTAGTGCCTTCAGTATCAAGTGCTGAGCTCTCATACCTAGTGTGACCTCGACTAGCATCATTCTAAGTGAGAGCATGCACTCTACCAATTGTCACCCAAGGCCGTACTGCATGCGACTCGGTATCGTGCTCCATACATATATTACTGCACTCTGTGTGTTTGACACTGCGCTCTATGCATATAGCACTGCGCTCTATCTGTATCTTTCGTTATCTCAGTACCCAGCCATTATGCAATGCATGTATTGATACATTTCGCAAAATTACATGCGTAGACACATTGCGAGCATGTCACCATACTTTTGAACATTGGAAGATGTAGAAGAATGGGTGGAAGGGTTGGAACTCCATTAGAATTATTCTTTCTGGCAAGCAAATTCGAAACTGTAGACAGAATTTTTATCCCACAGACAACAGTGAGAGCTTACCGCATTGTCAAAGCTAAGGTGATAGAATCTGAGTGCCTCATTCCAAGTGAAAATGCAACCATCGGTCCACTAACATTCAATCAGCAAGGCATTTCATTTCCATAAGATTGTTTAGACTTTTGATATATCATGCTAGCCGAGCGCAGATATCAATTATATGAGGCAGACAGACCTTAGCTGAGTGAATCAATTATGACTTACCTCAAAGTGTTCAGGATCAACATCTCAAGCTGCTGTGCTTCAATTTGCACCTTTTGTTGTATTCCTAAAGCTGGGATTGTTTCTGCTCCAAGATAATATTCAATTCTTTTGGCATTCAATTTTCTGGGATGGCTAAGGTGAGTATACTATTCAATCAAACTTGTAAGTGATTTACCTCAAAAAAGTATGTCATGAGTGTGGCGGTGGCAGATATCTCTTGTCATTCCGAAGAATATCTTGGCTAAACAGTGCAATCCATGTAGTCAGCTGTGTTCAAAGATGGTGTGACTTGGGCACCGAATGTGGAACTTAAATTAAACAAGGTGAGTTACGAATTCCTTTTATTTCTGATAATTCTTGTACCTTCACCATGTCTCTCGTCTCTTGGCTCCCAATGTCTCCCAGCCTTGTTGAGCCCCGGAATTGTGCATTAAGCATTGCAAGTGTCGCATCAGTGCATTGTATGAGAAAGGGCACGAAAAGAGACTGAATATTTGCCACTGGCAAGAGATCAATCTTGTACCTTTCTTCTCACCATCATTTACTTGGCTTCCATGCACCCTTCTTCATCCATCTGCAGCCCTTCAACATGACTGAAACTCACTCTCAAAACTGGGTGATATTTAAACATTTGTGAGTTGGAATATAAAGTTAATTTTGAAGGATATTGATGCTGCATTGTAGCCTGCTTCCCTGACTGCACAAAAGCACAAGATCACATCCCAGAATCCAGAAAAAATTGCCCTACAGCGAGTGAATGCCCAAAAAGAAAAGAGAATGGACTTGGCATTGATGAGGGTGTTTGCCACATATTCAAGGTGGGTTTCTACATGTGTATGGAAGGCTACTACATTCCAATCTAACTTGGGTACTTATCACCCTACTCTACAGTAAAGCTGTCTGACTAATACAATATATCCATCAAGTTGAAGTCTTGAATTCACCTCGAGACCATGTATCACCATCCGACGAGCAAGGTTGTCTCATATCTTGAAGCCTTGTCGAGGCATGGATTGTGGCCTGGGAATTAACACGTTGTGTGGGATAGGGCATGGATGTAAATGATGGAATGATGTTTGGCTTGCTGGCTTCTAAGTTTTGCCCTGCTGAAAGACCTCAACACTGATGCAGGTGTTGCCTGCATATCCAAAGTAAGTTTATTGAAGGCTACATAATTCAAATCCAACCTATCCTCTCTTTAATCAGCTTCCATTGTCCCTCCACAACACTGCAATACTGCTGTCTGACTAACGCAACAAATCTGTCCAGTTCAAGGCCCAAATTTTGCTGTGAGACGATGTATCGCCATCCGGCGAGCAGGGTCCTGGATGCAGCGAGATGCACATTGTACGCGAGGATGGCAGATGTGCGGCGTGTGCGGGACTAAGCAGAGGTGTTGACACATGCATTCAGGGGCACTCAACTTCTTGTAGATCGGTGTTCCCTCCTCGATCAATCCTATCCCCTCCACACTGTTGCTCTTATGGAAAGCTTCCTATACCTCATGTTTGCGCTGAGACAATGTATTGTCATCCAGCAAGGAAACTCAAGATCTGCTATTGGTGGAGAATTTTGGCCTGAGACGATGTATCATCATCTGGTGAGCAGGGTGTCGGAAGGACAAGATGCAAGTCATACATGGGGACATGTTGTGCAGGACTGGGCAGACATCGGGCAGCATCCTCTGGGTGGTGGGTCCTGTCAGGCCCCATGCACATTCAGGGGCACTCATCTTCTGGTTGATCGATGCATCAATCACTCTCCACCTCACAAAATTGATTTCCTTAAAATTCACCTTGTGCACCATTGTTACAACTGCGGACATTCCATACATGTAATTTTGCGATCTAGTGAATATACCTGGTACTACAGTACAAGGAGAGAAATGGGCCTAAGGACTAAGCAAGTGTACATAATAAGTACCTCTGAACAATAATACTACCTGTCTAAATGACACGACATGACAGACCCAAACCGGAACTTAGTTACAGCTTGTACTTGACAGGCTAGCTTGACAGAAAGTTCATAAACCCTGTTCAGCCATCGGTAGTTGTCCATTACCAAGAGAGCTCGCTCCTTTAAACAAAGACGAAAAGGATTGCAATTTAAAATGATCAGCACGTACTAAATTAAAGTGATGCACCATACCTGAGGAGCCCAGACCAGAAACCATGCGAGAGATAAGATAAGATGATAAACCGATGTGCAAGCCATTGTATGATGAGTGCCTTCGTGGTTGTCACATTGTTGAGGAACTGTTGCCAGTAAGAACTACTTCTGGAAGAATGATTGAATAAGAGCCGGGGCTAGATGCGGCACGACCACCATCGGTCAGGAGATATGTCCTCGGACTTGAGATTAGTGAGTGCTTGTGAAACCTTAGCGAGCTCGACATGGAAACTAAACCACATACGGCAACACTGAGTCAGATGCCAAGCAGGACTGCGGCAGTGGTGGGCTGTACACATAGGAGTCTAGTTACCTGAGGACTGTGGTGATATTTGTAATTAATAGTTGTTTTAGTATAAGTAGCTAGGAGTCCGGTGTAGTATACAAGTTTCGAACCCCCAAGTTGCGGTGCATGTGTAGAAAGCAAGTACTGTAATAAAGGAATAAGTTTGTAGCTTCGAGCGTCGTATATACAGAACGAGCTCACCTCGAGGAATAAAGATAACTTCAGGATCTGATAAGTGTGCTTAAGTTCCGAGTGAATAAGAATCAGTGTCGCTGTTCTGTTCCATCTGAGTACTGCCGAGGTCTGTTTAGAAAGAGTATGAATTGAAGTAGAAGTTCTGAAATCTGTCTGTCTGTCTGTTCTGTTCTGTCAGTCTGTTTCTGAATCTGCTTCTGTTCTGTTTCTGAGTTGTTTCTGTTCTGAATCTGAGAACTGTTGAAGAGTCAGAATCCATTATCATCATCATAGTTAGTCTTGACAACCCTACCCCTTGGAGAGTAGCAAGCTCACTAAGTCAGTACTTAGTTGAGTGGTTTAAAAGAGCGAGCTCAGTGTCATAGTGAGGTGTTCTGTGTTTTGTTGTGTTGTAGGACATACGTCCTAGTGTAAATTGAATATTATCATTCGCCTAGAAGGTTGCGCCTCGAAGTATACCTTCTTGTAAAAGATTCTAGCTTTAGGATCAATTAAAAACGAGTAAACACTGTACCGCACTGAGATAAAAAGGAGCTTTACGAGTTCTAAAGTGTTAATAACCGCAGAGTAGAAATAATCTCATCCCCCCACGCACTTATGAGGGTGATTGTATTATTGAGTAGTTGTGTGAGTGTGTGTGTGGTTTGGTGTGTGTATCACGCCATTCTACGCGCTGTTCCACAAGTGCCCACAGCCAGCCTCTTCACCATGACCACCTCATATTTGCAGCGACACAATGTATTCTTTCAATTAATCATGCTCCGCCCCTCAACACTGATTTCTTTAAAATTCATGACCACCTCATATTTGCCGTATCGTCCTCCACTGAAGAAGCTTAAGATAGAAAACACATGAGCCGGTGTGTGGATGGTATGTACTTTTGTTTGCCTTCAAGTGCAAGGGCACTCAGAATTCCTCCAAGCACCAGCATCAAGGACATGATGCGAGAGTGGATGATATAGTACGTTCTTCTATCATTCTATCTATTTCTCAAGGCATTGACCCGGTCCCTTGCTAGATTCTCAATGCAAATGTCACTGGAAACTAAAACTTGACTTGCATGTCCATGCTGAGGGATTTATTTTGGCCCTTTGGGGGAGTGAAATTGACTCAAGGGACAGTCGGCATCTATCTGCCCTCAATCTCACATCAACTCGATCTTTGCTGGCATGGCGGTGTCAGATTGTGAGTTCATGTACATTATCTCTGCCCATCCTTGTGTGGTGCTCACAGATTTAAGTGTCATCATTTGTCTTGCATCTGGTTGGCAGGACATTGCCTCGGAAGGAGGGATTTGATGGTAAGTTTAGGTCACTTTGATGTTCTATTGACGTTTATCTTGTCGCTGTGCATACTTATAATTCACCGACACCAGTGTTATTCTGTACATGGGTTTTGTTTTAAATACATATGAATGAGTGCCAAAAAATGTGTGATTTAAATGTCAGAAATGCAAATTTCTCTCCCTGAACCATGGTCGGGAGACAGAGACTCAGAATATTTTTGAAGGCCAGCCGGCATGCAGAAAGGTGTTTTTTGGGTGGGGAGGTGGATTACTTGCTCTTTTTTTTGTGATGGTATCCCATAAAGCAAGTGATATACCTTCTACAGTATATCACTTCCCATTCACAGACCGCAGCACCCGCCACCTCTTGATCCAATCACTCAGTGCATAATTCTCCTTCATCAACTCTCAAATACTATACAGCTACGTCTTTGCAAGTAAACTTTCTATGTCCCATACCTACAAGTATTCAATCAGGACCAGAGATTAATGAATTCTGGATTAATGGCAGTGATGTCTTGCATCCTCAGCTTGACAAGAACAGTAAGGCTAATCGCACCACAAGTTGATCTGTTTGCTTTTCATCCTATCATACTGACAGCTGAGAAAGGTACTTAACTGAATGAAACCCAACCCACACCATCAAGTCCCTTGTTTACATGCCTCTGTTTTTGATTTAGTCTGAAATACTATACAGCTATCAACAGACAGAATTACATATAATAAAGAGATCATAAAGAAAGAAAAAGTAGATTATACAGACAAGTTCATGCCACCAAGAAAAATCAGCTAATAGATACACAGGAAAGGATGCGCACCCCAAACAGAGAAAGTCTTGCTATCCCCAGTCCTCTTCCAGCTCTTTTGCTAGGAAATTCCACACTCACCTCGCACCAGCATGCCCATGAAGAATATTGCAGACTAAAAAGGTTGCTTGAACAATACCAACTAATTTAAAAAATGTGAGTCCTTACCCCAATAGTTACATCCTGGATGCATTCCCCTAAGAATCACGATCCATTACTGCAGCTGGACTCCTCAGGAGGGGACAAAGTAGAGGCTGACCCAGGTCATGAATTGATCAGGTTCGCTAGCAGAAATCGCAATGATGCAGCTGACCGTAGTTACTGCACCACCCCTGCAGTCATGTAATGTATGACAGTAAATACAACAAACAATGATGTCATAACATTGACCAAAGATGTCAGATGTGATGGCACTGAAATCCTCACAATCGGTGACAATAATGTGACATATGATGATGAAATGTCAAAGTGAAGATGTATTATATGCGGATATGGATGTCACAGATAATCCACATGACTAGGCAGAAATATGAGATGTCATGGAAGAAAGCGGCAAATGGAGATCGTGATGGAGCGGAGTCATGGAAAACCAAACTAGGCAGCAAAATGTAGCACCTTTTGAACAGATAAAGACTTAATCCCACACCTCACAATATCAAAAATAGGAGGGACATGATTGAATTAGATGAAAGTGAATCTACCACAAAAGTTGCTGTCAATAGCGCACTATAAACCTACTACCAAGGTAGCAGGAATTGGATAATCTTGAACACAAGCATAAGGCTGAAGCAGGTACAGACAGTGTATGTAAAAGGCATTAGGATTACTGTGGTTGTGGTTGTAACTGCCTACTACCTAATATAATTACAATAATGGTCCATAGAATTTCACCTTGTAGTTAAACATTTCATTTCTTTATTACCTTAAATTGTTGTTTTATGATCCATCTATAACTTACTAGTTGTTGAGGGCCATCACATTTGTGTGGCATTATCCGAGTCCTATGGTCTTAATTTTTATCACATCTAAGTTGCAGTATATACATGATATTGGAATTTAATCATATGTTATGGTATTATATATATTATGTTGTAGGTGTATGTCTGTATAACTATGTTTACATTTGAATGGTGTATATGTACAATTCAGGTATTTGATCATTAGGTCCATCAGCTAAATCAATTTCATGGATATTGCCTTCATACTTTGCATTACGTTCCAGGGTCAATCCATCATGAAACCATGCATTATGTTTGTTATCTATATACCATGCAGTGAAATGAGTGTGTCCAAAATATATTATGCCTTGTAAATTATATCTCAAATTTTGACTGTGTATCTGAAGTTCAATATGGGGGTCTGCAGGTGTATTACTGGATGATACTAACACTGCTAGCAATGGTGGGGCAGATTCAAATAAGTCTTTTTTGTAAAGAGGTGCATAACAATATGTACATCTCTGTTTTAGTGTCTTGTTTGAGCTGACATCCAGGTACTCTTGAATAGTTTGCTGCTTTGATGTGTTGCCATTGTGAGAAGGTATGATAGAACAATTGAATGATTCAATTACACTAATATTGTGCAGATTAGAACATTCTACTATTAATCTGTTGAATATGGTTGAGCTTACAAATAGTTTGCTTACAACTGCTTCCACACTTGTGTTTGGGTACCAGCAACCCCCGCCAAATTTCGGGCTCCGAGCGATCTCGATCTGACCTGGAAATATGGTACTTTCATGGATGCACCTACTGCAGGTCGAATGAGGAAGATTTGTGACTACTTTTGCAGGAACAATTTGTTCAGAGTGTAATTCTACATGTATTTTTCGAAGCAGATCTTTTTTAATACCTTGTTTTACTATAGTTTCAGCACATTTATAGCCTTAAAAAAGTGTGTTTTAAAAATGTGCTCTGAAGAATACATGTATTTTATTTTAAAAAGATTTCTTGTAATTTTTCCAAAGCAATATGAGCGCTGTGGAAGCCTGCACCAGGTGCATTTGGATCAGCAGTCCAAAGGCTTTGTAAACACAACCAAATAATAGTGGCATACCTTGTTTACACCATTGCACCTACTTTCCACATTGTTCAAGCACACAGGACACCTCATGAGGCACCATTCCAGCTCTCTCAGACACTCTGGTGCCTCCAAACATTGGTCCATGCAGCAAAGATGCCAGTTAGCAAAGATCAGTGCCATCTATGATCCATCTTGACACATGCACAGGGGAATCTAGCTCCAATGGACCTGACAGAGCTTTCTCAGGCATGTAAATGTGCTGAGACTTATCAACAGTAACTATATGGTCTTCAGAAGAAACTCAAATGCAGTCACAAACAGGTGGAGACACAGGCAGAGGATTTGAGCAAGAAAGACAGGGGTTGAAAGCTGCCAAGAAGAGATCATAGATGTTGATATCGAGGGACAAGATGAGAGTGAAAATAAGTATCATTGTAGGTAGAATAGTGCTACTATATACTTGAACTTATATGTAGCCATATGAAAAGAGAGGAGTATCCATCAGTGAGATTTGAAGTAATTAATGTCGATTTGCCATCGAAATGGCCAAAAATGAGCTTAGTCAGCTCACATTTTGGAACCAGCAGTTGCTGGTACCCATTGTGTTCTGCCCAAATACAAATACATTTGAATACATGTTACACAATTTACAACGGAAAAAATCTCTTACCTCTTCTAAAGTGTATTCATTTGCTGCATGCTTTTTAAATGAACATACAAGTAAACCCAGCCATTCTGTATTCATTTGTGTAAACAGAACAGAATACACATCTAGATTTGAACTCCATATATTAAATAATACAAACAATACAGCATCATATGCACAGCTATGATTATACCATTTACAACCCTTAGGTACAAGATTTTCTGTTATTACTGGTAATTCTGTATTATTATAAGGAAGTATATCTTGCAACTTGATAGGTTTCTGTATGTCTGAATTGCTGGTGGATGGAACCTCAATAGGATCAGAAACAGATGTGTTTTCCTTAAATAAATAAGAACCTACAGGCAAGAATATAATCAGTCATTGTAAGAATAGCGGGAGACAATGCAAAACACAACAGAAAGTGAACAAATGTCATAGGAGACGGACAGGAAATCCGAACGGCCAAAAACAAAGGAACCGGAATGAATTTCACCCGACGGACGATTAATTCCGATCAAACGAAAACGCTAAGAAAAGTAAAGGATTCCCATATTGATGAATCTTTTTCATTTTTTCCCACGGTTGAGCTCATGCAGCAAGTTCGGCAATCACCGAAGGAATCATTTTAAGTGGCCGATCCTCTATAAGGACCAATTACCTATATACAAGGGGATTCCATCGGAGCAAACCGGCACCTGATGTAGGGGGGTAAGGGGGGGGGGAGGGGGGGAGGGGGGTAGACCTTAAACGTGTAAGTGACATACCAAAATTTAGTAGCACATATTGATAGAAATAGCCAAATTTGACTTGATTTTGACTGTAAAAGGTGCTATTTTCAGTGGAATCATTAGTTTCCACACCATTTTCTAGCCGGAACTGGGCCAGGAACAATTAAGGAGTGACCGCATTGAGAAATTCCCCCTGATGATGTAACACTTGCATTTGCTCAGCAGGCCGAAACGTGGCTCTGATCTCAAAGAATCCTGATGGCGAAGAAGGGGAAACAACCGGTGAGTGTGCCGTACACCTTCTCACATCACTTAATCAATACCACAATAAACCCGTGTCTAGTCCACATACGACGCGTCAAGCGTGCGATTCTGTCCTGAGTGTCGACGCGACATATGCATCTCTTTTGGTGGTGAAAAATATTCGTGACAACACGGATGAGGAGGGCAGTTGTGACTCGGGCAGCGATTCTGATGTTTTCAATGATGAAGAGATCGATGATGGTGGATATGGCGTCTCTATCAACGAAGTCGATGAAATTAGCAATGAATCAATGCAATTTCAAGTCAACGAACCTACCAACAGTCCCAACATACCGATTCCTAGTATCCATCATGCAGATCCAATTTCCATCAGTGAAACAGTATGTGGGGATACAGCGATGATGAATAATGGTGATGAGACACCACTGGTGCGACCCATCATTGTTGAAACGGAGGAAATTGCAACAGCAGGCGGAAGCATTGGGTCTCAGCTACGTGGTTTGCGTACACTGTGCAAATGAAGGCTCCCTGGCAGCGCTGAAGCTCCAGAAGGTGTTGAGATTGCTACTTGTGGGGAATGCAAGCTACTAATTGATAACTTGATGAATTGCATCTTGTGTAATGGACCTGCCTGCTCCTTAAAGGTGAGTACTCATGTATTTTGAATGGATTCTGGCTTATTTTTGTTGGTAGTATCACTTACATTGTCAAGGATTACTAGAAAAGCCACTTAGTGAGTGGTTCTGTGATGATGATTGCCGAAAAAATGCTGGATTTCGAGTTTCGCGTCGTCGTCGGACTTATTTAAAAAAATCGGTGTAATAGAATTACCAATTCATTACCAAATATAGTTATATTACTACCATAAAAGGAAATGGGGGGGAGGGGGGGAGGGGTCCAGCCCGCCTTAAACGAATTAATGTAGGTCAGGTGTGTAGTTGTTTTTCCGGAGCCCCCTTGCCTATATACATAGGACTCGGAACCAATCAATTCTACCTCACTACTTAAAGGCATGATGGAAATGCACTACATGGTAACAGAACTTCTCAGGCACTTTGAATTCAGTGTTTTGAAGGGTGCACCAGAGTTGCTGTTAAGAATCCAGGTATTTTGAGTAGTACACAAAGTAATAGATATTCAAGTAAAACCCAACATGTGAGCGAGGATGTCCGTAAGCCGAGTTATAACCACCAAGAGGGATCCCTAAGGGTGTTCACAAGCACTAGGCGTAGTTAACGGGGCATCAGCAAGCGCTAGGCGTAACCGATCAAAGATGCTTAAATCACACAGTTAAGTGGACATTGAAGAGTAGTGAAAATTCAATCGTTTTCTTAATAGTACAGAGAGTGTTCATATAGTAGAGGCTTCGAGTCAATAATATTCTACAATGTTCTATAATATTCTGGTATCTACAAGAAGAAAAGAGAAGGTAAGAGAAAGTACGAGCAAGTCATTGATAAGATCGAGAAGCCCGAGTACAGGCATGTGTTGACTCATGGATCAAGTCGGCAGGTACCCGATATCCATAACAGTTGCAGCATGGTCCGGTGGTGCTACTGTCAATCCCATGGCTCTGGGGAAAGCAAAAGAAGGACCACAGGTACCCGCTGCGTGTCACCCCTCTCGATAAGCAGGCCTGCCTGTTGGAACGCTGGCTCAAAATGGTAGTTGCGACATCTATTAACCAGCATGTTTGATGCAAGTTGTACACTTTAGTGTGAATCATTACTGATGCATAGATATAGAACATAACGGTAGCTTATATGCGTAATGGGATCGAGGTCACCATCCTTGACCTTTATTTGCTATTCTTCGTAGAGTCTTCATTGCTGTTAGTTTGTCCTCCACTACCGCCACCGGGGCAATGAGGAAACCCCCCTCCAGTCGTGGTAGAGGCCGCGCTCGAGTTAGTCGCCTTTCCGTAATGGATGTATCTGTGATGCCCATATGATAATAATACTGCTTTCTCAGAGCGTAAGATTCACTCACCCTCCGCCGGAGCTGAGCAGACTACTGGGTATTTAGTCACAGAGAAGCATAGACGAAGAAGGTGCTAACCTAGTCTGATCCCTGTGAATGACATCGTGAGCAGTTGTATGCACAGAATCCATCAGAGCGAATACATACCGAACACCTGAGAAGACATGGTAATGCTCGCAAATGCTGAGCTGCATGTTGTGAGCGAGGCTAAGATTTAGTGGGTGCAGGGCCGGGAATGACCTCAGGCCTAAGTGCCTTAGTGTCAGAGCTTTCTCCCCCTCGTGTGGGCTAGCAGCTAGTACCATAGAGAAAATTAGCATTTACTTGCGCCAAAAGCCTGAACGAGCTCATAATTCACCTACTAGGATTCTTCTGACTTTGAAAATTCATCAGAGAAGCAATAAAGACTCGAAGCTACTATGCAGCTACCTTTGGGTGGGATATCCATCTTGAAGATTGGAGTCATGCTTGACAAAATCACTGGGTCGGCTCGTCAGAATAATTATATCAGTGACAATTACGATGATGGAAGCTCGCACGAAATACTCTGAAGGAGTGCACAACGACTTGCTTGAAGAGGGACGCCGCCCGGAATGAGCTGGAGGTTATCCAGGAATCCAACTCGAGCTTATATGTATTTCACCCATCCGCATTCAACGGGCCTGTTTCAGATGAGTAGCGCCTATATTTTGACATCCTGAGAGTGCGTATAAATACTTGGAGTCGGCACATATCTCATTCCCTGCCCCAGATCAGAACGCCAAGTCGAGACGCATTATCGGTCTAAACCTAAATGGTGGACCAGCAAAGACTCTTCTATGAAACGCTTGTCCGGCCAATTGGCTGGCCTATGTCTTGCTACTCTGCTCCCATCTGTATATGCACATCTTTTCTATATTACGAGAAACTGATATCCGTGACTTTGGCATGCAGGTTTCTAGCAAAGACTCTTCTATGAAACGCTTGTCCGACCAATTGGCTGGCCTATGTCTTGCTACTCTGCTCCCATCTGTATATGCACATCTTTTCTATATTACGAGAAACTGATATCCATGACTTTGGCATGTAGGTTTGTCTTTCAGTCCACCTCGGGTAACATAATAGCTATAGCTTCGTCTTTGTGAAACCATTACTTGATAATTCTGCCGATCTGCATACATATCTCTCATTTCGCCTGTCCAGGGATTCTATGCATACAAAGAATTTAGAAAAATTCCACCCCAACATCATGGTATAGGTATATCCATATCGGAACTGTGATCGCGATTCCTTGAAATGCTAGAAGCCTGCGGGGGAGGAGGGCTTCTCATGACCTTGGCCTGCTCTATGTCACTGTTTTGCAATCTGTGTGACGGAGAAGGATATTCTCCTCACCGGAAGAAGTCGGACAATGCCTCGTGACAGTACTCGGTTTAAGCCGCAGCCAGTGTATCAAACGTAATAGGACGTTCGCTACCTGCACTCTGGATCGATGATAGAAAACGGCATCCCGGTAGGTTTGAAGTTGGCGGAATCCACACAGCTGCAGTCAATATACCATTCCTAATTTACTTGAAACACCCTTCACCAGCGCTTCGTATCGCGATGCCTCTCTGTGATTTTCAGCGCCTCACGGACCTTCATTTCATCCAGTGCGAGGGTGTGAAACAGTGAGTAGTGCTTTTATGACACTCTGAGTTGTGAATACTGCCTCGACGGCGAATAATAGGGCGGAAATTTACGTTGCTCGTCAAGAGGTCTCCTTGCCACACCTATTTGGAGCCATTTTTCGTCTCATGTTCTACTCAAGCCAGAGCAGAAATAGTGTGCACTGCCACTCTTTCAGGCTTTTTCTGTGCTCCGGGTCTTGTCGCACTTGCGTTGTGCCCCTTTGCGTCCACCGCCGCTCACAATTACGACCTTCATCAATATATATATATATATATGTTTTTCTTCATCCTTGTATGCAACTTTACTTCACTTTAGCCTGACATTCTTAGCTCTACAAGAAGTCGTACTCAGTGAAGTCTCACAACAGACATATTGTCAGTTTCTTGCCTGAAACATCAGTTGATAATTCTGCATAGAGATTCTAATGGTTTCATTTCCATGTTGGAGTCGGACACGCTAATGACTGCTGGTCATGGATAGCTCGTTTTCAGGAACAGTAATTCGTGAGTGCATATATACACTCGAGCTCGTTATTGGGTACTGTCGTCTGGTGACAGTACTAGGATATACTTATTTCCCCTTGTTTGTACCCGTATTCTCATGCTTTTACCATGCAGGCCGAATTGGAATGATGTCCTCTTCCAGGCCTGTTAGCCGCTCTGCTAAGGTCCAATTCATCTTGACAAGAGCAAAAATCATAAGTACTGGAGCTCAGCTTTCTCCTCCATTGAGTCCAGCAGGTTTTAACTTCTTATGTATGTAGAATAGTATCGAGCATTATCCCGTGCGCGCCAGATGAAGTAGAAATCATTACGAGGATGTAAGGCTCCAGCCATGCATCCAGAATTACCGAGTAAGAAGCGACGGGTAGAAAACTCCTGTACATCTTACATTTTAACTGAAGTTTTTGTGTGCAACAGTTCAACGAATACTGGTTTACTAGGTAATTTCTTCCGTTTTCTTTGTTGTCAACCCAGTTTGTAGGTGCCATATTGAAATTGAATGACATCTTAGTCCGCATTGCTCGAATGGGAGACACTGGAAACATTTCTCATCAAGCTCGGTCATCAAGGAAGTGTTGTTAGGATATCAACAGCTGTGTGAACGTAACATAATAAGTATAGTGAACAGTAACGGGTAAATACACCTCAGTCAGTGGCGTAGTCGTAGTGAACAGCTGAGGTACACTAAGGGGCGAAACAGTAGATATAGGTGAATAAGGTATCCGATTCGCGGCCCTCAAGATTTGGTGAGTGCAGGGCCGGGAATGACCCCAGGTCTAAGTGCTTTGGTGTGAGAGCTTTCTCCCCCTCGTGTGGCTTGGCAGCTAATACCAGAGAGGGTTTTAGTATTTATTGGCGCCAAAAGTATGAATGAGCTCATAATTCACCTACTAGGATTCTTCTGACTTTGGAAATTCATCAGAGAAGCAATAAAGACGAGCAGTTACCATGCAGCTACCTGTGGATAGGAGATCCATCTTGAGAACCGGGGTCATTCTTGACGAAATCGCTGGGTCGACTCGTCAGAATAATTATATCAACGACAATGATGAAAGCCTGCACGAAAATTCTCTGAAGGAGTGCACAATGACTTGCTTGAAGAAGGACGCCAGATTAACGCCGGGAATGAGTTGGAGGTTATCCAGGAATTCAACTCGAGCTTATATGTATTTCGCCCATCATCATTCAACGGACCTATTTCGGCTGACGGATGTATTGAACCTCAAATTTATCATAATTCCCTTATTTTAGTATATATCAGAAATCACAGAATCAGGTCTTGACCGCGCTAACATGCTTCGTATCCGTTTCCTGGTATTATTTCTGGCGACTGACAACGAAATTTCTATACATCAATCGTGGTCATAGGAGCACAATTCTAGAAGGTGAGTCAAACGTATGATCTTTGGCCTAACTGGAATGATGATCGTGCGTCTAAGAGTGAAACTATCAAAACAACGATTCTGGAGGGAGTAAGGGTGATATTCTGCTGTATTACGAGGTATCTGAATAGTACTAAGTCATATTTTTGTGACGATGCTTGGTGCGGCTAATCCGTGTGCTTGTGCTGACAGTTCTGAAAAGGTGCACTCAGTCCTCAGACAAATAAACAGTACGCCAGATTGACTTCGGCGAGAAGGACCAAAAGAAACACTTGTCGACAGCGTTCAAGGCGTCGTTGTAAATTTCTACACTAGAACCCATAGGAAATCAAGCCGACGGTTCGAACAGCATCAGCGTCCCTATGCATGCGGTTAGGAAGATGCTCATCTCAACATCTGCTCCGTATACAATTTGCTGGCCTTGATTAGTCCTTGACATATTGTTGGGGCCTGTCTCGAATAGCGCACATGCCCCCCCAGTCATACAGCGATGCTGTGTAATTAATTGAACTTAACGGCGAGCGCCTACCATTATAATACTCGCACCCATATGTACAGCGCCGAAGATGTTGACCCTCTCATGTGCTGTCTCTTGCCTTCTTTTTGTTTTTTTTCCTCCCGCCGATCAAAAAAGTGGGTCTTTACACTGCATGCTCCTACGCCGCAATCACAAGCATTTCGGGTTTTACGGAGTTGTTGCTCGTAACTACACACAGAGAAGTCTCCATGTCACTATTTGTGCAAGAGTCTTGGACAATAGAACAATCTAAATGTAATGACAATGCAATCAAGTTCAACCAACACTGGATGTCTGAGTTACCAAGTGACCTGACTGACTTTGATCACAGATGTTTTCCCAGAAATTATCCAACGAACATCTAATCGGAAAATTCTCAGTAATGCAAATCGTATAGCTAATGGTCAAAACGTCGAATGTCGCCTGGCCAAAAAAATGGAGGCTATCTATTTATATGCACAGATCCCGGAATTAGGTGTTACTTAGGATAGCCCAGACCTTGAACACGTCCTACCTTCCCCCAAGACAGAAAGTTTAGATCACCAGTACGATGGTTGTCGATTTCAAATACCTAGTGCCCTTTTGCCTCAATAGTACTACAGTCTAAAGCACTCGTCAAACAAGGCACCGAACTGAGTCGAGGTAGCACCCAGAAATGTGAGATCGGGAGCGCTACTAGTAATTAGAGAGATCATAGCATCGGAGCTTATACAGAAACATGAAATATACAAAAGCAGGAGAAAAAGATTCAACCAAGATGCGCACTGTCTCTTTTCTGACAGTACGGAAGTTCGGCATGCCAATGCTTTTCACAGTTGCCTGCTTTGAGCATGTCGACGCAGCTTCGAAGTTCCCTCCCTTAAGATACTTAGTGAACACATCAATTGGAGCTAGGTTTACTTGCAGGAATACTTCAGCAGAAATTCAATGCCCGTTGTTCGACTTCTTCTGTCTTGACGCTTACATCCCGCACTGTCCCCCACCAATACAGATGATGAACTCAGCGAATAGCTTATATAAGATTGTTAGTCTGCGCTGTCGTCTCAAGTTAAAATTCTTACATAGCAATCAGATTACTTAGCCTGATCACCGTCTGCATGGCTAGCGGCTGTTCTAACCCGCCCCATCTCTAACCGTTCAACTGCTGTATCAGCTCCGTGGTGATGGATTGCCCACTCCGCTGCCTCATTGACTTGGTGACCAAAATAGGTTAATCGTTTATGTCGTGCAGCTATATTCTTCCCGGTCCCGGCTACTTGGGGGATGAGCTGAATAACCACTTCATACGCTTCGAATGCAGACAGGGGAGGTACTCTCCTCTCCAGCTGAGCCCAGTTTACAGCGGCAGTCAGCCTATTGAAAGGCTCCTCAGTCACGTCGAGTGCAGCAGTTTTGAATTGAGAGATGCCTTTTTCAGCATCTAGTGGATTTTGGGAAGGGTCGAAACGATATCGTGCTGACAAACCGAGGCATATTAGTGCTGTACATTTGGATCCATCACCATCAGAAATGAGTGACAACGCTTCCTCTGCATAGGTGACGGATTCCTCCAGGTCGCCGAATTGTTTAAGATCCGGGTCTCTGAAGCGGTATTGAAGAGAAGTGGCAAGCCTGAGGAGCGAAGAGGATTTTCCTTGACCACCATCAAGGTTACATGCCACGGCATCTCGTCCTACAGAAACTGCCTCGTCGATATCCTTGCGATCCTTCGTCAACTCAAAAAGATCACAGAGGCGCTCGTTAAGGTGATGAAGTATGATTGGCTTGAAAATGTGTCCATCTGGAGCGCTGGATCGGGCGTCCTTCAACAATGAAACGGACTCCGCAAGGTCGATGCGGTCTCCCTTCAGTTCAAAGCGCGCAAAAAGGCAACTACTGAGGGTGTCCAGGTAACCTAGCATGTCCGGACATTGACTAGGCGCCACATTCACAGCATCCCTCCTTTTGTCGATTGCCTCATCCAGATCGGCAGGGTCGCCAAAAAGTTCAAAGCGGATTTCAAGGATGATACTGAGGTTGTTCAGGTGTACAAATCTCTGCGGAGAGACATCTGTAAGCAAAGCTAGTGCCTTCTTCATTTCTGAAATTGACTCATCGAGGTCATCAGGCTTCCTCGAGTGAACGAAACGATGATACAACGAGATGGTGACGATGTCCAACGCCAAGCGCTTTAACTCATCTCTTTCAGCAAGAGAGAATGCAAGCTGTCCCATTTTAATTGCTGCCGTGACATCATCAAGTCTGTGAAGCAGCCGAAACCGTCGATTGAGGCAAGTGGCGAGCGTGTACAGCGAGGTGGGTTTCTGTGGGCTTCCTTCAGCACAGGCAGAGACTGCACGCTCTGCAGCTGAGACAGCTGAGCTGAGGTCGTCCAGGCTTCCCCGGAAGTGAGAACGAAGAGCGTAGGAATTGCTCAGAGTGATTAAATACGCGGCTAGGGGGGTCCTGGTCAGCATTTGCCAAAGTGACCGCAGATTTTGCGAATTTCAACGCTTGATCAAGATCTCGACTATCACTGAGCAACTCGAAGCGAACTTGGAATGCACTGGAAAGACGGTTCAAGCGACCAGGTTTATCGGGATCGCTATCCGAAGTGAACGACACTGAAGACTGTAGCGCAGAAATGGCATTTTGTAGGTCCGAGTCATTCTTTCCGCCGAACTCCGATCTGAAGCGTTGGTAAAACTTCTCGCCATGATCGCTGAATAATTTAGGGATATCAGTCGACACCCTGTTGCGAAGTTGTGGCAAGGGAAGGCGTTTCATGGGATCGCTGTCCGAAGCGTACGTCAATGAATGATGTAGCATGCAAATTGCACGTCGGACGTCCTCCTCGCTGTGGGACTGTTTGGAGAGTCGCAAAAGCTGCGTGGCATCTTTGGCGATGCTTTCGGGGATATCGACCCGGATCTGGAATGGAATAGCTGGTCCCGATTGTCCGTTTGCGGTAGGTGAATGGAACAAACTGTTTCCGTCGGCCGATGAAGGATTGGATGAAGGTCATGACGATACAACGACACCTCTTACGCCGACGTTTAGGACTGACCCATCGTCATCTACTCTGAACAATGTAGATCCGCCTTTATGTTTACTAAATGTGAGGGAGGATGTGAATGTTATGAGATTGAAGGGTAACGTACGGTAATCGTGTGTCACATATTCTGATATCAAGCCCGCAGTTTGCAATTCAACGTGAGCAAGTATCTGATCATCCTGCCCAGGGCATTGGCTTAAAAACAACACCTTGAACGAGGGGATTGCGGTAGATCTGCAAGAGACCGCAGGTCATGGATTGGATCGCAAATGCCTCAGTGGCTGAAGCAACGGAAGTACGAACATTTCAATGTTTTGCGTTAGCTCCCAACAACAAGGACATTTCGCTTCTTTGACCATCATCGACTCTTCTATAACAGTGTCATTCATAACGCATTTAGAGATCACTTTGTAGCGTGAGGGGTTCGGGTGCGAGTCCACACGGAGCTTAATTACCAACTCTATGGGATGTGTTCAGTATGGTGGGGAGTACAGCACGGTTGGATGAGTAACCTGTAATGCGAATTGTACTACACACCATCATCAGCGAATATCTTCGACGCGACATAGCTATAAATCTTACCTGTAAGTAATGCTAACTGGAGCAATCACTGGATCAGCATTTGCATGATTCAGGTCGGACATGGTGCTGAGGGGGAGAGGAAGAATGGGGGAAGCCAGATAGGATGCAGAGAGGCTTCAGCACTTATGATGGAGTCTCGTACCCTGGCTTGTCCCGGAACTGGCCAGAACGTTGTTTCCAGACACAGCGGACATGAACACCGCCGATGCACTTTCATTGCTCGTTCACAACCGCGCAATGCCCAAGATAACAGGCTGTACTGCAGAAGCATGCATTAATGGGGACTTCAGGTCGGGTTCTTTGTGAAAAAGCTCAAAGCCGTTGTAGCCGTATGACAGCACCGTGACTGCGATAAAAATGTGAAGTGGTGCATCATGGTTGACACAACGCATATACTGAAGCGCGTGTACTGCATGATTTCTCTCAGTCCCTCTACATAGGCTGACTTCTCAATGACAGCACGAACAAGATGATGAATAAAACATACCCGCTGGTCGAATACACGAAACGTACCCGCTCTATTCAAGCTTGACTCTCCGTCCTTTCTGTCTGGCCACGCGAAATTCTCAACTCTCACGGCCCTTATCTTCTAACAACTCGGTGGAGTCTCCTCAGCGAACGAGGCCTTCACGCATCGTGAGGGTGTGTTGCTTCCACCGCTCCAAAGATTCCGACCCCGGAATGTTACATTCCGAGATCGATATCTATACGAATAGCAATTCATACATCGAAATCGATGATCATATACCCTGAACACCTCTTCCCTAGATTCCTGAGTGCGGAGTGAGTGTTAATCGCCATCCCTGCATCAGTCATCATCAAGAACGTTGAATGGAAACTCACCGAACAGCATGTAGTTATCACGATGCCTCACACCATCCCCGAAGATACCTCATTTTCGACCATCCTACCCAGAAAATTTAGTCTTCAGTACCTGATGTGCCAAGATACTGATGGAGCGAAGACGACCAATGAGGTGTTCAGGCAGTGGGGCAAAATGTTCGAAAAGATGCGGTCTTACATCCGTGGGGCATGCAGAGAATGGCACTGTGAGGACACGCACACTGATCCAAAGAGAATCTGCTGTGGGCCCAGTGTAGGTAGCTTCGTCTCCGGGGATGTCAATGTCGTTTTGTACTGTCTGCATCATGCAAACCCATCAGTCTGGCGATTATAGACAACCTGAGGGCCTTCATACAGCGATTAATGAGGTTCCGCTTGCTGGGAGACCTACCTGAGTGGCTCATAGTCGGTGGGAAACGCCATTTATCGCGGGTCTGTGTTCTGTGTGTCCCGATTCATGCCTGACATCCATAGCAGCCAAGCCTCCGACTTCGGCGCTGGCCATAAGTGAACAACGGGCAGCGACACGCGGGTCATCCCATTCACGAGCCACAGTAAGAGCAGTGGCCGGTATTAGAACTCTGACTGGGACGTAAAACAGACATTTGCGCGACACCGCAGTGTGGGGTATAACATCATATTGGTCCTTGTCACTCATTCGAAAGAGAGTAGTCAAACAATACTATGGCAGGTGAGGCGAAAAAGATCACGGTGATGCCGTCGGTTCACCCATACGTGTAACACAGCCACTGGCTCGTTTTTTGCTTTTTTGCAGTCGTAGTGGTATCGGTAGTGGTACCGGCGCAAGGTCCCAATAAGGAACGGCCGGGTCCGCAGCCCTGACAGGTAACTGTGGGTGTGCATAGACAGCCGTATATTTCTATCGATGCAGATGTATACATACGTACCTATTGGTGTATACATCTACGTAACAGTGTGTCATGGCATTCCCGTTTGACCAACTGCCTCGTCGCCTCAGGTTCTAATCCCCCACCGTCGATTGATTCTGATATCAACGTCATTCAGTGCAGAGTCAGGTGAAGGGCTATACTTTACGTACCTTGGCCTGCTGCAAAAGTCGTAGCCTTAGGATGTTGAATACGTTGGCCTTGCGAGTGCACAACCATCCCTATGAAATCCGAGAGTCAAGCGGGACTCTTTCACCGAAGGGGAGATGGGAGGATATCATAATCCAGGGGTATGTATAGCACCAGTATGAGGGGTTTGAATATGACAGGCTGAAATAACAGTAAGACGACGTAAGGGTGAAGTTAGTGATTTGGTGAGCTCACCTTCGCCAAGGACAAAAGCAATAGTAAAGATAGACCGGATATATGCGCCCTTCCGAGTATGCAATACTATTTCGACGAGTTCGCTGAGCGTGCATCGTGATTCGTGAACATGACTGAGGGACCGCCTATGAAGAATTGACAAGAAGAACGACAGAGGGCAGGCAGGGACGCGACCAGCAAGGTATCGTACGGCAGCAGTGGCGGTGATAAGAGGAAGAAGGATGTCGGACTTTGCCGGCCTCTGGCCGCACGTCTCCCAGTGCGACGATGATGACTACTTCTCAGCACCTGCCCACCACCAAGTGCTTGCAGACCGCTACTCTTGCAACACCGAACCGAGATTATGACTATGGTTCTGTTCTATAACTCTGTTTTGGGGCCTTGGTACCGACAAAGGAAGCCCTTGACGGGTGTTTCTTCTATCCCAGGTATCATAATGGTGCGGGCGACCGCCCTTCTTTGCCTACCCCCTGATTGCATGCATATGTGAAGATATTCTCGGAGACCTCTATGCTCGCAGGGTTGCCCACCCCGCCTTTATCGACATCGTTCGCCTCTCTTCGCATTATTTTTCCTTCCACCGTTGGTTCTTTGAGAAGGTCGTGAATGACGGCATGGAGAACCCGAGCGGCAGAGAAAAGGACACCGTCTCACTGTTGACGTCACTGAGAACGGTACACGTCGCCGAGGGGGTGCAGCCACCACGGATGTACCCTTGCTGCCATTATAGACGGGTGCAGGCCCAAGTGCCACAGAGCGTGAAGCTGGTGCAGATAGGGCACGGTCCCAATTGGTACGAGACTTGTTTTCCGACTTCGGTTCGCATGGCTCACGATGTTTGCAGCGTGGTCCCTCCCACCCGCCGCCATTACCCCGTTCCATTTTGGCCCTCATTGGCCTCACCGATCTGGGGATATGCTCCGTCTCTTCGTTACCTCACTCTTCCCGATGTTGGCGTCATTGTGTTTCTTGTAGCCTATTGGATATGCATAATGCACCGAGTTCGAGTCCTGGGAGTGAACTTTGAAGTCGCATTTCGCTTGTCTCCCTGATTACGGCGTCAGAGCGGACGTTCCCCCGTCGCTAAATCAAACTCTCGACTCACGCGAGAATTCTCGGAGGTCGAACCCGCCCGACCTGACGTTGGGATCAACTCTTTCTGTTTTATTCGAAGTTTAACTACTGCATGGACTAGCGGAAATGTGGCCTCGATACCATAGGTTTACCGACATATAAGCAAACAGCGCCCTTCGAAAACTGGCGACTGTAACACCAAACAGCGACAGGGAGCATGCCAACAAAGTGGGGCACTTCTTGTGCCTGCGAAGTACAGAAAGAGGGAAATATATGGAATAAGGTCTCCACGGACGCCGAATTCTCTTCCACGCACTTTGCCCATCGCCAGTATCGTTCTGGATAACATTGGGACAACTACTAAACGTGTCGCCCCCAAAGATGCAGTGGAATCAGCGTGTTTTCCTCATTCATGACAGTGTTTCCTTCAGTATCAACGGCCAGCAAGAGTTTCTCGGGTGCCTTGCATTCCAAGACAGATTCGAGGAGCCCAAATATGAAATAGACGGGCATCTCATCGACGGTGCGGAGCTGGGCTTTGCGTACTTGATCATTGGCGTGAGTACATGTCCATCGTGCTTCCCCTCAAGCCATATACAACGTGCAGTTGGGTGTTACGGGTGGATCTCGGAGTTCAACTTGAAGGAGAGTGGCGTCCATGGCCTCTTGTACGGGAGAAGCCCGTGTCGTCCAAACTATTAGATCCCAACAGGATGCACGGTGGCGGTTTTGGAGCCTGGAGAGAGCATCTATGAAGTGGTGATAACAGCATCCTGGCTACCTAAACCATGGGGAATACCTTTTTCAAACTTTCTCCCGACTACAGTTAGCCGCTGGGTGCAACCTGCCAGGCTACATCGATCGGGGATTCATATCGATAACACTCCGGGCCAGCACCTTCTTATGTTCTCGCCGTAAGGAGATTTAGGCTCAACCATGTCGTCCCCTCGTGTTTCAGGTAGCATGCATGCTTTGGTACCGATATGTATATTCTGACTGGAACTCGTCGAACCCAGTTGTACCCTATCAGAGTATCCAAACATGACTTGACAACCAGAGCTACGAAGGTGCGGGAAGGGGGGAACAGCAAGCGCTGTTGTCTGTAGGAAATTGGACTGCAGCCTAACTCGAAGTCGGAGGTGAGTACTTTCCGTGGTGCATGAATTCGATCAGAACAGGAACATTTGAGACGAACCAGGTTATTTAACAGAACGAAGGAGTCGAGTGCATTGCCGTGACGATGAGCAGCAGGAGCAAGAAGAGGCACAGACGACACAGACAAAGTTTTCTGGGAATTTTGGGTGTTAAAAATTGTCGGAGACTCTTGAAGCCTGGGCATTGTATACAGTGCAATAAAACGCCGGGGCGTTCCCTAGTAATTATCACTTCCTCCTGGCAGTGGCCACTGAGTACTGACTTCTTGGTCCAAGTTGGGCAACATGGAATCGATGGCCCCGTTATCGTCGACACCGTTACGTCAGTTACCATCTTTTGAAGGGCTTTCCTTGTACCGATACCACCGCGTGTGCGTCGCCCGCCATACTCAGTATCACTTGACTATACTCTCTTTCGAACGAGCGACCAGGATCAATTCAATATCTTACCCTACAATATGGTTGGTTCACATCCCAGTCAAAGTCCGACCCGAACGATGAACAAATGGTGTTTCCCACCGACTATGAGCCACTCAGGCGAGGTCTCCCGGCAAACGGAACCCCATTAATCGCTGTATGAAGGCGCTCAGGTTGTCTATAATTGCCAGACTGATGGGTTTGCATGATGCAGACAGTACAAAACGACATTGACATCCCCGAAGACGAAGCTACCTCCCCACACTGGGCCGACAGCAGATTCTCTTTGGATCAGTGTGCGTGTCCTCACAGTGCCATTCTCTGCATGCCGCATGGATGTAAGACCGCATCTTTCCGAACATTTTGCGCCACTGCCTGAACACCTCATTGTTCGACTTCGCTCCATCAGTATCTTGGCACATTAGGTACTGAAGACTAAATTTTCTGGGTACGATGGTCGAGGATGTGGTATCTTCGGGGATGGTGTGAGGCATCATGACAACTACATGCTGTTCGGTGAGTTTCCATTCAACGTTCTTGATGATGACTGATGCAGAGATGGCGATTAACACTAACTCCGCGCTCAAGAATCTAGGGAAGAGGTGTTCAGGGTATATTATCATCGATTTCGATGTATAAATTGCTATTCGTACGAAGCCAATTTTTTTGCACTTCCCAAACAGATGGAGCCTTTGCATTCTTTTAAGGCTCTCGGCGTCATGTTTGCGGCTGAACATTGATCAAAACTTAATTTAATGGCGAGAAGATATCAATCTCGGAATGTAACATTCCGGGGCCGGAATCTTTGGAGCGGTGGAAGCAACACACCCTCACGATGCGTGTAGGCCTCGTTCGCTGAGGAGACTCCACCGAGTTGTTGGAAGATAAGGGACGTGAGAGTTGAGGATTACGCGTGGCCAGACAGAAAGGACGGAGAGTCAAGCTTGAATAGAGCGGGTACGTTTCGTGTATTCGACCAGCGGGTATGTTCTATTCATCATCTTGTTCGTGCTGTCATTGAGAAGTCAGTCTGCGTACAGGGACTGAGAGAAATCATGCAGTACACGCGCTGCAATATATGCGTTGTGCCAACCATGATGCACCACTTCACATTTTTATCGCGATTACGGTGCTATCATACGGCTACAGAGGCTGTAAGCTTTTTTACAAAGAACCCAATCCGATGTCCCCATTAATGCATGCTTCTGTAGTACAGCCTGTTGTCTTGGGCATTGCGCGCTTGTGAACGAGGAATGAAAGTGCATCAGCGGCGTTCATGTCCGCTGTGGAGTCTGGAAACAATGTTCTGGCCAGTTCCGGGACAAGCCAGGGTACGAGACTCCATCATAAGTACTGAAGCCTCTCTGCATCCTATCTAGCTTCCCCCATTCTTCCACCCTCCCTCAGCACCATGTCCGACCTCAATCATGCAAACGCTGATCCAGAGATTGATCCAGTTAGCATTACTTACAGGTAAGATTTATGGTTATGTCGCGTCGAAGATATTCGCTGAGGACGGTGTGTAGTACAATTCGCATTACAGGTTACTCATTCAATCGTGCTGTACTCCCCACTATACTGAACACATCCCATAGCCTTGAGAATCAAGCTCCGAGTGGACTCGCACCCGAACCTCTCACGCTACAAAGTGATCTCTAAATGCGTTACGAATGACACTGTTTTACAAGAGTCGATGATGGTCAAACAAGCGGAATGTCCTTGCTGTTGGGAGCTAACGCAAAACATTGAAATGTTCGTACTTCCGTTGCTTCAGCCACTGAGGCGTCTGGGATCCAATCCATGACCTGCGGTCTCTTGCAGATCTACCGCGATCCCCTCGTTCAAGGTGTTGTTTTTAAGCCAATGCCCTGGGCAGGATGATCAGATACTTGCTCACGTTGAATGGCAAACTGCGGGCTTGATATCAAGTTGTGTGACACATGATTACCGTACGTCACCCTTCAGTCTCGTGACATTCGCATTCCCGCTCACATTCGGTAAACATAAAGAGGGGTCTGGATGGTTTGTCGTGGATGATGATGCTGAATCAGTCCTAGAGGTCGGCGTAAAAGGTGTCGTTGTATCGTCAAGACCTTCATCCAATCCTTCATCGGCCAACGGAAACAGTTTGTTGAATTCACCTACCGCAAACGCAGAATCGGGACCAGCTATTCCATTCAAGATCTGGGTCGATATCCCCGAATGGTTCGCCGAATATGGCATGCAGGTTTTGCAATCCTACGAACAGTCCCGCAATAAGGAGGACTTCCGACATGCAATTTGTGTGCTACATCATTCATTGACGTACGCTTCGGACAGCGATCCTATGAAACGCCTTCCCTTGACACAACTTCCCGACGGGGTGGACATTGATGTCCCTAAATTACTCAGTGATCATGGCGAGAAGTTTCAGGAACGCTTCGGATCGGAGTTGGGCGGAAAGGACTCGAACCTACAAAATGCCATTTCTGCGCTACATCATTCAGTGTTGTTGACTTCGGATAGCGATCCCGATAAACCTGGTCGCTTGAACCATCTTTCCACTGCATTCAAAGATCGCTTCGAGTTGCTCGGCGATGGTCGAGATCTTGATCAAGCGTTTACATTCGCAAACTCTGCGGTCGCTTTGGCAAATGCTGACCGGGACCCCCTAGCCAGGTATTTAACCGTGCTCAGCTATTCCTACGCTCTTCGTGCACAATTCCGGGGAAGCCTGGACGACCTCAACTCAGCTGTGTCAGCTGCAGAGCGTGCAGTCTCTGCCTGTGCTGAAGGAAGCCCCCGGAAACCCTGCTCGCTGTACGCGCTCGCCACTTGCCTCAGTGGACGGTTTCGGCGGCTTGGCAGACTCGATGATGTCACGTCAGCAATTGAAATGGGGCAGCTTGCATTCTCTCTCGCTGAAGAAGGTGAGTTTAAACGCTTGGCATTGGACATCGTCGCCATTTCGTTGTTTAATCGCTTCCAACACTCGGGGAAGCCTGATGACCTCGATGCGTCAATTTCAAAAATGAAGAAGGCACTAGCTTTGTTGACAGATGCCTCTCCGCAGAGATTTTCACACCTGAAGAACCTCAGTCTCATCCTTCAAAGCCGCTTTAATCTTTTCGGCGACCCTGCCGATCTGGATGAGGCAATCGTCAAAGGGAGGGATGCTGTGAATGAGGTGCCTAGTCAATGTCCGGACAGGCTAGGTTACCTGGACACCCTCAGTATTTGCCTTTTTGCGCGCTTTGAACTGAAGGGAGACCGCATCGACCTTGCGGAGTCCATTTCATTGTTGAAGGACGCCCGATCCAGCGCTCCAGACGGACACATTTTCAAGTCAATCATACTTCATCACCTTAACGAGCGCCTCTGTGATCTTTTTAAGGTGACGAAGGATCGCAAGGATATCGACGAGGCAGTTTCTGCAGGACGAGATGCCGTGGCATGTAACCCTGATGGTGGTCAAGGAAAAGCCTCTTCGCTCATTGGCCTCGCCACTTCTCTTCAATGCCGCTTCAGAGACTCGGATCATAAACAAGTCGGCGACCTGGACGAATCCGTCACCTGTGGAGAGGAAGCGTTGTCACTCGTTTCTGATGGTGATGGATCCAAATGCACCGCACTATTATGCCTCGGTTTGTCAGTACGATATCGTTTCGACCATTCCCAAAATCCACTAGACGCTGCAAAAGGTATCTCTCTATTGAAACGTGCTGCACTCGACCTGGCTGGCGGGCCTTTCAATAGGCTGGGTGCCGCTGTAAACTGGGCTCAGCTGGACAGGACAGTAGCTCCCCTGTCTGTATTCGAAGCGTATAAAGTGGTTATTGAGCTCCTCCCCCAAGTAGCCTGGGGGGAGAGTATAGCTGCACGACATGATCGATTAACCTATTTTGGTCCCGCGGTCAATGAGGCAGCGGAATGGGCAATTCATTACCACGGAGCTGATACAGCAGTTGAATGGTTAGAGACGGGGCGGGCCATTGTGTGGGGCCAGCTACATAACCTTCGTTCGCCTATCGATTTCCTTTCTAGCGAACATCCGGATCTCGCTGAAAGGCTATCCCAAGTCACGATTGCTTTGGAGGAGACGACTATTCGAGGTGTTAACACAGAGTATTTCAAGGATTTCACAGTGGCGGAAGTAGGAAAAAAGCACCTTAATTTGGCTACGGAGTGGGATGGTCTAGTTGAAGAAGTCCGGGCGCTTCCAGGGTTTGAAGATTTTCTAGCACCGAAAAGGTTTGCTAAGCTCAAGAATGCGGCCAAACTTGGTCCAGTCGTTCTAGTCAATATCTGCACCATGGGGTGTGATGCGCTCATTTTACCCAGCGATTTAGACAACGTCATCATCCACATCATGCTCAACGATTTCTCTCAGGAAAAGGCCAAATTACTACAAGAACGACTCACCAAAGCGGTCTCGGGTCGTGGTGCTCGTACCCGACTGTCAACCCCAGTGTATTCTACCTTAGGGGAAAACACCTTTATGTATGTTTTAAAGGAGCTATGGACGTGCATCGCGAAACCTGTACTCGATGTCCTAGGTTTTTCGGTGAGTAGCTTTTCTCACATGATGTGAAAACATTAAAACATTTTTTAAAATAATTTTCAGCCTTGTGATTCTGTGAACCCGCCACGATTGTGGTGGTGTCCAACAGGACCCCTATCATTCCTCCCTCTCCACGCCGCCGGCGATTACTATTCAAACAATCCAGGAACAAAGTTATCTGACTATGTCATCTCATCATACACCCCGACGCTCACAATTCTTCTTGACAAACTGGAGAAACCTCGAACATTCAAAGGGCTCCTAGCAATCAGCCAACCGAACACTCCACAGATGTCGAGCCTCCCTGGAACAGAAGAGGAACTGCAGAAGATCAAAGACCGAGCTACCAAAGTCCCTGTCGAGTATCTGAGGGGGACACAGGCGACGCCAGACACAGTACTACAGGGCATGTCAACCTGTAATTGGGTTCACATGGCATGCCATGCTACGCAACAGAAGGCAAATTCTTTAAACAGCACCTTTCACCTTCATCCCTCTCCCAATTACCGAAACGGGCATCTGCCGCTCTCGCAGGTTATCGCAAAGTCATTCCCTGATGCTGACTTCGCGTACCTGTCCGCATGCCAAACCGCCACAGGAGATCAGTCCTTATCAGAGGAATCAGTTCACCTTGCGGCGGGAATGCTTATGGCTGGATATCGAAGTGTTGTTGCGACATTATGGTCCATTAACGATAAAGATGCGCCTCTCATTGCAGATGATGTATATTCTAGACTTTTCAAGGACGGAAAGCCTGACAGCGGGGAAGCTGCGATTGCACTACATCACGCTGTTCAAAGTCTTCGCAAAAGTCTGGGAAATGAACCTAGTTCGTTTGCGAGATGGGTGCCTTTCATACATGTAGGAGTGTAGCGGCCAACGTTCAATTACTCAGTAGATGTCACTTTATTTAACGGTTTCTGCTCTTTCGCGGTGCAAATACAGCACTGAAATAATTTAGTATTGTGATGGACGTCGTTCGTATCGGCAAGGCCCGAGAGTCCTCCGCCTCTGCCTACGTCATCCGCTCGGCTGGTCCCAAGCTCCTCAAGCCTGTCCCCTTCCGCCACTCAATTGCAGATGTCCAGGGCCCGCTTACCCATGCACTTGGTCTCCCTATTTCTGCCCAGGCCACGCTTAATATCGAGGGCACTGGCGGCTTTTTCATGACGGCGACAGTAGGAAGTTACTGCTCGTCATGTCGTCTTCCCAGCAAACAAGGGGCCAAACAACATGTTTGAACGCACATCCGGGAGCCAGCCTCGCGTCAACGTCCTCCTCCTCGGCGATACTTCGTACCAGGAACTCCTCGCATCTATTCGGACTCGAATCCGCCGACGAGGAACGGCTTGTCAAGGCAGCTGAGGGGGAGGACGGTCAAGTAATTAGGGAAGCACGCGAGGACGCTCAGCGCTCTATGGACGAGGTGAACAAGACGATAGGGGCATTCTCCGCCTTCTACCAAGACGTTGAAAAGAACTGGAACACACGTCTTGGGCCACGTCGTCCTCTCCCCTCCCATCAGCACTGGCACCGGCACCGAAGACTACACCGAGGACTATACTATCATCGAGGTCGACGACAACAAGATCAACAGGCGCACTTTCTCAGGAATGCCATTGACCTCGGTACCGAGATCCCGCGCTGAGAGTTTACGGAAAACATGTCCCCCAACACCAACTTCGAGTACCCTACGGACCGCCTCTTGAAGCTCCGGGGTACCATCACGGACGAGGAGATACGCCATCCGGGTATGCGAGATGGGAACGACGACGAGGAAATGTGTTTTGTGGTTTTGAAGAATGGGAGGACTACGGGTATGACGATTGGGCGTGCCACTGGTGTTGTGTCCTTTGTTCGGGATTGCGTTGACGTGGGCGACTATAGAATCTTTAAGGAATGGGCTATCCTCCCGTACGACAGCAAGTCTGGCTTGGACGTGTTGGCGGGCTCCTCACGGGTGGGGCTGGGGCCAAGGATACGTACGACGTTGATATCAGCTATGCGACGCCCATTGGCTTCCTTATGGAGAGTATCAGAGCTAATGGGTACCCTGATGCCTGCCTCGACCTGCACTAGGCGCAAGGATCATCACAACGTCGCGTCGTCAGGTCAGAGTAAAATTGTGGTGATTGCCGTCAAAGGTAGCTAGCAGTAGCTGTGCTTTGCCATCTCACACTAACTTTTGACAGCCATCGGAGATGGCGAGATCAGCGCGCATGGTAGCTATCTACGTCTGTGCCCGTGTACCACACGCTCAACATCCCTCTTTTTCAGATCTGGCTTTGGTGCTTTTATCTTTGCCCACCAATTACAGGCTACACGCAAATTATCCAATGGTTCGTTCGCGGCATCTTCCCGCTCGCCATTCTCCTTCGTACCCTCTCTTGTGGCAAGACCAAGCATCGATGTAGATGTTTGGTGGCCGTGGCCCACCCTGATAGGAGGAGACATGTAGGGGCGCATATTTGACCGACTGGTCTCACTGTATGTACCGCTCGTATCTAGGCCAAAGGCAACTATCAACATCGTACAAGTGTACGGAGCGTAGTGGAATCAATAATATCTGTGCCAGGTTCGACTCCTGAAGGTGAAATGGCGGGATATCCTACTTTGGTCGTGATCACTAAAAGCAAACAAATCTGAGCGTTTCTGCACTCTATGATGGACACAAAAGCCAGAGCACATGTTCGATTCGTGGGTGGGTACTTCCTGGAACATGCAGTCTCTTTCTGTTCTGAGCTTTTCTTGTTTACAAGTCGCCCATAACCACAAAGGAATCCCTAATTTACTTACGGGAATCGAGGACGTGTTATTTTCATTCCAGGTATCATAACGGCGCGAGCACCGTCTGCTTCCCAGCTTAACCTCCCACACGGCACAGCCACTGGCTAAAACCTCTGACCACAACCATCACGATTGTAACAAGACCGAGCCTTCTACTATTTTGCCGGACGGGCAGGACTCGGAATGATGGATTTATACGACCGTCGATCGTTGACTCATATCCACAGATTTTTGACTGGTCCAGTGCATAGGCGCCCACGTTCAATTTGCGTGGTGTTCTTTGATCCCTTTCGAATGTTTAGTTTTTCGGTGCTGCACCTGCACGGCACCACACTTGACAAGCATGTCGAATCTTTTCAAGGATTTAATCTAGCGCTCCGTGCCTTCATCCAGCGGTGTCTTACGTTTCGGCACGCATTCTTGTCAACCGATGGCAGTCATCACCGTGACAATTGTTCTTCTTACCTGCTATAGTACCGCTCGACTATACTCTCTTTCGAACGAGCGACAAGGACCAATGGGGTGTTCTATTCCGCACTGTGCTGTCGCAAAGACGACTGGTTCACGAAATTTGGTGCCGCTGGCATCATTTGTGCATATTACTATAAATCATTTCAATGTTGTATTTCCGCTGGGAAACCAACAGGAACCGTTAAATACAGGCTGTCACCTACTGTTTAAGAAATTGGATGTTGATCCCTAAACTCCTACATGTATGAAAGGCACCCATCGCACAAATTCTCTGTCTCTCAACGAATCACTTTCATTTTCCACGTCTCGGCGAAGAGATTGAACGGCGTGATGTAGTGCGATTGCAGCGTTCCTGCTATCAGGCTTTCCGTCCTTGAAAAGTCTGGAATATACTTCATCTGCAACACGAGGTGCATCGGAATCCCTGATGGACCACAATGTCGCGACAACACTTTGATATCCAGCCATAAGCATTCCCGCCGCAAGGTGAACTGATTCCTCAGATAAGGATTCATCTCCTGTGGCGGTTTGGCATGCGGAGAGGTACGCAAAGTCAGCATCAGGGAATGACTTTGCGATAAGGTGTGAGAGTGGTAGATGCCCGTCTGGGTAATTGGGGGAGGGATGAAGGTGGAAGGTGCTGTCTAAAGATTTTGCCTTCTCTTGCGTAGCGTGGCACGCCATGTGTACCCAATTACAGGTTGCCATGCCGTGGAGTACTGTATCGGGTGTCGCCTCTTTTCCCTTCAGATACTGGACAAAGAAATTAGTACCTCGTTCTTTGATCTTCTGCAGTTCTTCTTCTGTTCCAGGGAGATTCGGCATCCTTGGAGTGTTGGGTTGGCTGATTGCTAACAATCCTTTGAACGTTCGAATTTTCTCTAGTTTGTCAAGAAGAATAGTGAGCGTTGGGATGTAAGATGAGACAACATAGTCAGATAGCTTTGTTCCTTGTTTGTTTGTATTGTAGTCTCCGGCAGCATGGAGAGGGAGGAATGCTAGGGGACCTGTTGGACACCACCATAACCGTGGCAGGTTGGTGGAATCACAAGGCTGAGAAACATTGATCAAACAATTTGGCACCATGTAAGAGAGGCTACTCACCGAAAAGGCAAGGCCATCGAGTACAGGTTTCACAATGGATGTCCATAGCACCTTTAAAACTTTCATAAAGATACTTTTCTCCGAAGTAGTATACACGGGTTGTGATGCTCGTGTACGAACACCATAAGCTGAGAGTGCTTTGGTGAGCTGTTTCTGTAGATTTTCGGCATCTTCGTATGTGAAATCCTTCAGCGGGATGTGCAAGACATCATCTAGATCGCTCCGTAGAATGAGCGCATCACACCCCGCAGGGGAAATATTGACGAGGATGACTGGACCAAGTTTGGCCACATTCTTGAGTGAAGCAAGCTTTTTCGGTCCCAGAAAGTCTTCAAACCCTGGAAGCGCCCGGACTCTTTCAACCAAACCATCCCACTCAGTAGCCAAACGACGGTGCTCTTTTGCTATTTCTTCCATTGTCATCCCCTTGAAGTGCTCTGTGTTAACATCTCCACTGCTCGCCTTCTCCAAAGCAGCCGTGACTTGGGACAACCTTTCCATGAGATCAGGATGTGCATCAGAAAGGAAGTCGACAGGTGAGCGAAGGTTATGCAACTGGCCCCAAACAATGGCCCGTCCCGTCTCTAACCATTCCAGTGCAGTATCGGTATATCCCAATTGAAGCACGTATGTCGCTGCCTCATTGACTATACTGCCATAATCAGCTAATCGCCTATGTCGTGCAGCTATACTCTTCCCAGTCCAAACTGCTTGAGGGAGAAGATTGAGGGCGACTTTATATGCCTCCAATGCAGATGGACAATTGATTTTGACGCACAGGCTGGCCCATCTGGAAGTGGCATACAGCCTATCGTCCGGTCTATCAATCGGGGAGAGGGCAGCAGATTTGTATAGGGAGGTAGCTTCATCAGCATCTGATCGATTTTGGAAATGGTCGAAACGAAGTTCTACTGCATCACCGAGGTGTGATAGTATGTGATTTTTTTCCTGATGACCATCGGGAATGAGTGACAATGCTTCCTTTGCACAGGAGATGGATTCCTCCAGGTCGTCGATATGTTTACGATGTATGAAACGGTCTTGAAGAGAACAGACGAGGTGGTTTAGACGAGAAGGTTTATTTGGATCATCATCAGGGGTAAAAGCCACGGCACGCCGTCCTGCAGAAACTGCCTCGTCAATATCGTCAGTATCTTTCGTCTTGAAAAAACGATAACGGAAGCTCTTGCTAAGGTGCTCAAGTATAATTGGCTTAAAACGGTGTCCATCTGGAGTGTTGGAGAGGGCACTCTGCAACAATGAAATGGACTCCGTAAGATCATTAAGGTCTCCATTCAGTTGAGAGCGCACAAAGAGGCAACTACCAAGGGTGTCCAGGATCCCTGACCTGTCCGGAGATGTACTAGGCACCGCTTTCAGAGCATCTATCCCTTTGACGATTGCCTCATCTAGATCAGCAGAGTCGCCAAACATATAAAAGCGACGTTGAAGGAAGTTACTGAGATGGCTCAACATCGAATATTTTTCGGGAAAGTCTTCTGGTATGAAATCTAGTGCCTTCCTTCCTACTGAAATCGATTCCTCCAGGTCATCAGATGTGCCCAGACGAACGAAGCGTTGAGAGAGTGAAAGAGCGGTGTTCTGCAATGCCCAGCACTTCAACTCATCTCCTTCAGGAGTGAGAGAGAATGCAAGCCGCCCCATTTTAATTGCTGACTCGATGTCACTGAGTTCGCCCAGCCGCTCAAACCGTTGATAGAGGCAGAGAGCGAGATGGTGGAGCGAGTTGGCTTTCAAATAGCTTCCTTCTGCGGAGACAGAGACCACAAACTCTGCAGCTGAAACTGCTGAGTTCAGATCGTCCAGGTTTCCCAGGGAATTGAAACGACGGAGGTAAGATCTGCTGAGATGACTGAACAAGGAGAGTTGATCATCCTGGTCACCATCTGCTAAAGTGACCGCGCGATTTCCCAATTCAATCGCTTGATCAAGATCTCGACTGTCGCCGGAAAAGTTAAAGCGATGTCCGAGTGCGTGGCTCAGATCGCTCAAACGAGAACGTTTATAGGGATCGCTGTCCAGAGTGTACGACAGTGAACACTCTAGCGCAGAAATCGCATGTTGTATGTCGTCCTCACTACCGAACTGCGTCGAGCGTCGCAAAAGGTGGTTGCCATGATTGCTCAGCAATACAAGGAAATCGATCCCGAAGTTGAATGAAAGATCAGGTCCCGATCGTCCGTTCGTGGTAGGTAAATCGGATAAACTGTTTCCATCGACCGATGAAGGAATGGAAGAAGGTCCTGATGATACAACGACACCTCTGAAACCGAGTTCTAGGACTGAACCAAAACTGTACCAGTGGGTAAACACTTCAGACCCCCCTTTATGTTTACCGAATGTGAGCAAGGATGCGAATGGCATCAGACTGAAGGGTGACGTACGGTGATCGTGCATCACAAATTCGGAGATGACGCTCGCAGTTTGAAATTCAACTTGAGCAACTATATAATCATCGTGCTCAGGGTGTCGGCTCAGAATTGATAGCATGAACGAGGGAATTTCAGTAGATCTGCAAGAGACCGCAGGTTATGAATTGGATCGCAGACGCCACAGTGGCTGAAGTAACAGAAGAACGAACATTTGAATGTGTTGCGTTAGCTCCCACCAAGTACTTTTCGCTTCTTTGATCATCGTCGACTCTTGTATAACAGTGTCATTCGTAGTGCATTCAGCAAAGATCATATTGTTGTCTAAGAGATTTGGGGGCGAGTCCGCTGGGAGCTCGATCCTCAAGCCTATGGGATACGTTCAATGTGATGAGGAATACAGCATGATTGAATGAGTGACCTGTAAAGCAAACTGCACTACACACCGTCATCAGTGAATATCTTTGATGGGACATAAATATAACTCTTACCTGTAGGCAATGTGTATAACTGGTTCAATTGCTGCATCGGTATTTGCATCATTCAAGTCGGACATGGTGCTGTGGGGAAAGGAAGGGGGAGAGTTAGATAGGACGCAAAGAGGCTCCGGTGCTTATGAAATCTCGTGCCCTGGCCAGTCCCGGAACTTGCCCGGAACGTTATTTCCACATACAGCGGACATGAACAGCGCTAATGTATTTTTCATTCCTCGTTCACGTACGTGTGATGCCCGAGATAATGGGCTGTACTCCCGAAACATGCATTGAGGGGGCCCTCAGATTCCTTGTACAAAAGCTTGAAGCCTCTGTAACCGTCTGACGGCACGGTAATTGTGATAAAAAATGCCAAGTAGTGCATCATAGATTGTAATTTACAGCCTTTCTATGGGAAAACCTGCGGCAACGGGCTGCATGCTGTATCTGGGGTCATTGTACCGATTCTGAAGAGCCATAGCCTGCACATTTATTTTAGACCGCCATCTTGAGAAGTAAAAAAACATCCAAGGCCAGTCAGCATAACGCCACAGACACCGAGTCGAAATGAAGCGCTTTCGTCCCACCGTCAGAGCTAGGAGATCCCAGAAATACGTTAAAGCAAAAGAGACACTGTTGCGTTGATGTTGAGTTGATGTTGAAACTACCCTGGGAGTCAATTCAATTGTGAGAAGAAAGACGACAATTGTACCAGGTTCTTATTACAACTTGATTGTCGCATCCGACATATATCCTCATCCAATAGAAACATCGAGGACAGCTTCTTACGCCCAAATTTATCGCATCATGAGCAAACCTTGCTGACATTTCACAGCACCTCTACTCGTATCAAGAAGTCCTAGGACAGCCTCCATCAGAAATAGCCGGCGTCTCTGGTAACGATCTCTTCAATAATCTCCTCCGAGGCTGCGCTTCGCCTCGACAAGCGTACTCCGTCGAGAGCGGTCAAGGAGACGTAGAAGTGTGAGGGATTTTGTCAATGAGCCAGAAAAATAAATGCAAGTGTGGGAAAGCATTACATGACTACGGTAATCAAGGTTTGAGCGCTACCGATCGTGAAGGCAGAGGTTGGATGGAGGTAGCCGGGGTCAATGTTCAGTGTTACGGTAGTGCATCCAACTTCAACAACTCAGCACAAGGATCGTTTCGGCCGAAGGCATCTCAAGCTGGCATCTGCTAGCTCGTTCAGAATAGCCCAGATATCAAAGCATACGTAGGATTCCATTGAACGCAACGAAAGACTCTGGGAGCAATTCTATCCTTGTACGTTAATGCATGGAGTGCCTGAGTAAAAGAAGGGATCAGAATCCTCATCGTTTGGCTCGTCCTCCCTTGTCAACATTTGAATAATGGTCCACTGCTGTCCCATTCCTGCCACCCAACTACGATCCCAATGGCCGGCATAGTCCTTATCCTCAAACTCCTCGTCCTCCTGCGTGAAGTTCGAGTAAAGCACGTCAACGTATATAGGACACGCAAACCTGAGACAGGTATTGGAGATGGTGGACGGTGTTGCTCAGGACATATACGACTAAGTTTGCTGATGGTGGCGCAGCAAGTTATCCATTGGTAGCTGATGATGTCATATCGGTATCGACACGGCATGGGTAAGTCCAAAGCCAGGACATCTCGATGTTTGACTGGGAAGGAATCAAAGTGTGGAATGACGGTGACATGTGCGGTAGGTAGTAAGCTAACCTGGACTCTATATTCCAAGATGTCAAGTGCCGTCAAAGTTAAGGCGACAAACTACGCTTCTTGTAACCCTTACCATCGAGGACATCACCAGATTCCTACATCAACCAGTCCCGCATCCTCCATGATCATTCCCTTTCACGCACCCTACTTTTCCTATTATATCTCGCAGCTTAGCATATATGCACCAGGTTCAAACCATGGAGGGAGTAAGACTCTTCAAACCTCTCCTCCTTCACTCACCCCTGCCCATCACACTCCACATTCCGCCAGCTTCCCAACCACACGCTGATATCGCACAAGAACCACCAGCTCCTCATCGTGGGCGTCACGTTCAGCCGGCGAAAGATCAACGGCACTGGGATCTAGGTCGAGATTCTTCATGAGCGCATCCCGGAGCTTCAGCGCCCGTCAGCCCAACAGTGGAGAACATACAGAGGGAAGTCGCTGGTACCCTCCTGATGGGGGTATCGCCATGCGGCACGAGCTTTGGGAGCGGGGTGAGGTAAAAGCAATACCGGGATATCAACTTGTGGTGCAGCCGAAAGGTATTCCTGCTCGTCTATAGGGCGTCAGTCGATGTCTTCAGGAAGAGGCGGTACGCGTCAAGCTCGAAGATGCCGTCAGTGTAAGCGAAGGTGCCGGCATTGGTGCCTGCGTGAAGACGGGAGCGATGATGAAACTTTGTTGAGGAAGTAAGCGATGGATGGTTTCTCGAGGCTCTCGGTGAACATATTTGATGCGCGAGAAGGGAAGACAATGACGATGTGTCTGGGGGAGCCAGATGAGAAGTAATGGCTGTACATTTTTCGAGCAGTCGATGGATATCGAAAATGTCTTGATGGCTGGAGCGAGCAAAGGATGTATTAGTATCTGCGCGAGCCGTGCAGTGACGGTAACATATGACCATGTCAGGCCCTGGTGACTGGTTGTCGACGTAGCAGGCAAAGAATTTCCCGGTTTGAAAGTCGGGAAAATGATGAGAAGAAACCGTAACGAAGTCAAGAAGCTATGCTCTGGTTAGCGTCGTTGGAGACACGCCTCAAAACCTAACGAAACGATGAACATGAGTGAGACTCATAGGGAAAAAAATTAGACACGCACAAGAACTGCAATCAGATAATATACATTTCTATTCCTCGTCTCCACTATTAGTCGACTACAGAGCAGCCGATGTTTCTGCCCGGGAATAATGCAATGGAGGATGTAGTGCAAGTTGGAGATGTGCCGGAATTGCCGGTCGACGAGGTGCACCCCTGTAACAGTAAACCATACAACGAGCATTTTTATTCAATTTAAGCACTAATCATCAGATCCATTCTTGTGAGAATACACCAGCGCCTCCTCATTACAATACGCGACTTCCAGCCCAGCCAAGCCCCGTATTCGTTCAAGTCTCTCGAACCCAGGATAGTCCCCATACACCTCTCTGTCCTCTTTCTCCCTGCTCTCCAACAGACTTGAAGAACGGGACGTCGTCTTAGGAATGATAACTCCACGCTGAAGATGTCATTAGTCGATCACGAAACCAACAACTGCGAGGACACTTACGCTTAACGCGTTCGTCAAGTCCCTTCTGCACCTCCTTCAGCTCTCGGAAGAAACGATCCGGACAGTACATTCCATCCCAGCTAAAGCCGACCTCAAGCTTTAAGTCAAAGTTCGAATCGTAGAGGTATGGAAAAGTCTGACAGTTCCGTGTCATTGTGTTCGTATCGGATCCGGATATACGTTTGGGTGTTCGAGGGAAGGACTCGGACCGATCCTCACTGACAATGCCTCTTTTATACTGTTTTTATATCTATAGGATTCAAATATTGCACAAGCACAGTCGGCGAGATCCAGACGATAGAACCAAAATTCCACGTCTGAGCCGTGGGTGGTCTCGTAAGATAATCAGACAATACTCAGGCTGGGCACAATATGCGCTAGTTCGGCCTACCGTTTGTTCTGTTTCTCGTTTTTATCGGTTTGGGGCCGAAGCCAAGCCAAATTTTGGTAGAATTTTTCGTGACAACGACGCGTTCGACCGCGTCTTTGCATTTGCGAGAGACTGGCCTACAGTTCGGCCAAAGAAAACAGGGATCCTTCACTCGGACGCCGCGGCATTGAAAGATCGCATAGAAGATATCGACAGGGATATCCATAAGAGTCAGCCAGGAGCCTCTTTTCTTTCGAAATCCGAGTCGTGTGGGCCCTCCGAAGAAGCAGATCAGCGCTGTACGCTAATGGCCTTATGGCTGCATTCCAAGTTCCTGGATTAGCATCTCGGGGAGCAGTACCTTCTTGCTGTCGCTGCCTTTGGTCATGAAAAAACCGCCAGTGCCCTCAATATAAGGCGTGGCATGGGCAGCAATGAAGAGACGAAGTGCATGGGTAAGAGGACTTTGAACATCTGCAATCGGATTGTGGAAGGGGACGGGCTGAGGCCGTCTTCGAAGGAGAGAGATTTGGGAACGACACCTCGGAGGCCGAGGACTCTCGGGCATTGCCAATACGAACGATGCTGGTGCTCGTCCATTTGCCGGACCTTGCGAGCCAAGTCGGCGTCCTAGACGGTTGAGCTTGCGGTTGAAGATGGGATAGAGCTACTTCGGCTCATGGTACTCTTCCAGGCCCTCAGTGGGCATCACCCACGCATGTGACCAAGACCGGCGAGGAGCGTAGTAGTATCTGGCCTCCAAAAGCCATCAGAATAATCTTTTTCTTTCTTGTTTCGCTTGAGTTCGCAGCTCCCTGTCTTTCTTTATCCGTGGATCAAGCGAATGTCATCCTGCTCGTTCACCTCGTTCCAGAGACAGTCTTGATGATCGTTTATCTAGGGATAAATCTCTCCCTTTGTTGTCTCGCTATTTGTTGCCTGCAGGTCTATCGTAGCCTATTGGATATGCGTGATGCACCATGTTCGAGTCCTGGGGGTGAAGTTCTTATTGCTGGTGACTGCATTTACTTTTGTCAATAACGGCTCCGATGAGCATACACGGTGCGGATGGTTGGTTTACTTATCCTCCCCGTCATCGATGTTCGATTTGTCCCGTTGTCCATAATAACAATTTCATAGGCGCTTGTTAAGTACTTCCGAGTTTTCTAGTGAGCATACACACGCTCTTTTGCAAAACTGGGTAATTTGATGATGGCGCTGACGGTGTCCGTATTCGGATCTTCGTACAGGTCCATCCTGAGGGGATGGAGATGAGGGTGAAGAATCGAAATGGAACGGGATAACCCACTTTGGCTCTGTGTAGCCGATCTTGAGCGTGTGAGAGGTCTTGAACGAGGTGTCAGTGAATGGCCTGGCTTGGAAGGTAGGGCCAGGTGCAAAAACGGAGGTAGGATACGACATGGGTCTTGTTATGCGAGAAAGGGAGATAGGTGTAGTTAGTTATACGTGCCTTGACATGACGCCGGTGGTCTTGCCCCTCTTGGTCGAGGATGGGCGAGTGACGCGTCTCCTCGTCCTTGATGGCACCCAGGACGCGGGTGAAGTTGGTGTTGGGATCTGGGTGTCGAGATCAATCGATCTTGTCGTGTTGATAGCATAATCCTCGGTATAGCCTCCGGTGAGCGGACCACATGACCAAGACGCGACGCGACTAGGTGTTCCATCTTCTCGAGTGCCCCCGTCGTCTCGTTCGCCTCATCCACCGCTCGCTGAGCCTTCTCGCGTGCCCTCCTAGCCACTTCCCCGTCGCTCGACGATGGCCCGGATTCGAGTCAGAACGGACGCGAAGAATTCCCGGTACGACGAGCAGTAACGAGAAGGAGCTTCTTGCTTTCTGCCGTGAAGAAGCCTCAATATAAGACGTGGCCTGGGCAGCAATGGGAGACCAAGCGCTCCCGTCTCCGTGGAAGCGTCTATACCGGCACTTCTTACTACACCGACGGCGTCTTCGAACTTGACGTGTACCACCTCTCCTGGAATACGTCGACCGGTGCCCCTCGGACGAGCAGGAATAGCTCCGGTTGCACCACGAGTTGCTATCACATCTGTTTTACCTCGCCCAGCTCCCAAAGCTTGTGCCCATCCGTGCTGCTGTATGGGGGGCCCATAATGAGCTGAGGACTCGTGTGCGAGATCAGGACGTGGTTGAGAAGCTGGTGGAGTATGTGGGGTGTGATGCGCAGGGGTGGGTGGAGGAGGCACCAAGGGCGGTGGAGGGTGCGGCGGGACAGTGGGATGATGCGGATGGACCGCTTCCTTTTCGAGATAGGTCTTAGTTCGTGTTTTTTGAGCTAGTCGCTCAGTGGTCGTTGGAAAGTTGACCCTTGTGCGCTTAGCTGCATAGTCCTTTATGGCCCTTGGAAACAAGAACTCAATGCGGAATTTCACGGGTGAAACATATTTTATTCGCTGCCCCACAAGTTTTGGCCTGATGTACGAATGGCTCAAGCTTGGGATTGGCCAAGTTAAGAGAAGAAAGAAGGAGAATAGCACTCCCCAGATTGCGGTGCTACCCCGATTGTTTCGCTAAGCTTCCTTAGCCAAGCAGCCGTGATCTCTGCGAGCGAATTCTGTGCTCGGGTATTCTCACTCGCTGTTCTTTCCTAGTCGCTTCATTGGCTCTTCGTTCTCCATCTCTTTGACCTGCCCACCTTCTCCCTTCTGTGTTTGGGTTGTGCCTGGATTGATGTGGCAGCTCTTTCTCTCCGCTGTCCAGGCTCCAGATATCCCGAACAACCGAGAATTCAGCATCCACAACTACGCAAGTCTGAGCTTCCGGTATCTATTCTCCCAAGTATGACATTTTGTTGCCGGTTCTTCCTCCGGTCGACTAACTTGTTCCTTTCCTTGAAGCTATCTTGTCTCCCTCTCAACCAAAGAAATCAAATATTTCTTGATCACTCGCTCAGTACTCCCCTCAGGTCCCTTAATCCATGTAACATTCGTATACATATACATTTGCATGTCCTTTCTGCAACTTAACTTGGCTCGAGCGTTGCGAAGCTGCGAGATATGACTTGGTTGCCCTCGGCGGAGTATGTTTTTTGAGTCGAGGCGAAGTGCTACCTCGGAAGAGGTTATTCTGCGTGAAAAGATAGATGAAGAGATCGCTCCCAGAGACGCCCCATCTCCGATGGAAGCTGTCCTAGGACCTCTTTATCAAAATAAAGGTGCGGCAAAATATCAAGATGGTTTGCCATGATGTGACGAGCATAAAAAGCCGTCTTAGGTGCACCTGTTGGATAATGAAAGATGTCGAACACCACAACCTTGGAGTAACAACTTGGTGCGGTAATCTTGGCAATTGATTCCAGGGGCAATTCCAATACCAATTTAAGATCAACATACCAGCATCTTTTCCGCTTTTCCGAGTCCTATGTATATAGGTACTCGGTTATTATGCAAACGCGAGACCCCCCGTGGGAAATTCTATTTGGGGAATCACGGCATTTGCCGCGATTCGCACACTGGCCTGGGTCGTGGGAAAAATCTATTCGTACATTTCGGCTTTTACCGAGGCTAGCACATTGGCCTTGGTCGTGAGAAATTTTTATTCATACACCTCGGCAGGTGCCGATTCTTGCACTGTGGGCATGCAATCTGACGGTGACGTTGGCACATGTGTTGCGTTGCTGACTGGGACCGCTTGCACGCCTGTTGTATGTCTCCTTTCTCTTTCATGCCAATCTTCGTTTTTTTATTTTTTTGGCTTCTGTTGTTGTTTTGGGGTTTTTTTTGGTTATTTTCTTGTAAAAAAAATTGCTCCGGCTTTTTGTATTTGTATCTGACTATTTTTGTCCTTCTTCTATCCTGCTCTTCATCACCCCACACTGTGTGTGTCTTCGTTATTCTGCCATTGTCTCCTCTGGTGTTTCTTCTTCCAATCTTTTTGCTCTGTGTTCTGTCTCTTCTTCATCTTCATCCTCTTCAAACCCTATCTTCCTTTTCATCCTCGATGATGACATGACAGCCGTTCCTGCCACCACCTGTTTTCTTTCCCTGTCTGCTCTCTTTGTATCCAGTGAGTACCGCATCTAATTTCATAACATTTTGCTCACCATGGCTATGTTGCAGTTCACCATTAAGTAATCTGCAGTATGTTATAAGATGGTGAAAACATGTATGATGCAAGCAGAGAAAATATATGCAAAAACTGTACATGGCTGATCAAAACAATTACTACAATTCTTATGAAAATACAGAAGACTTTGTTATTCAGAGCATTCTCCAAACACAAGAGACTCAGAGGTGAGAGAGGAGCTGGAAACACTCATTGAGGCATGGGTGACACTGAACGGGTTTATAAACAACGTAGCATGGAATTGTTGCTGATCCTGCCTGAAGGGTCTTAAATAATGTTTCTCTATCTTAGTGCATCAAGAACCGCCATAGCCGCTCATTATTCTCTGCCACCTAACTGAATAAATGGTTCTTCAGGCTTCTTTGTAACTTACTGACTCCCCTTGTTTCAGTACTTAGACCTTAGACTTGTCATCCTGGATGTCATGCGGTCATCATGATCAACATGCACAATTTCTGTGAACTTTAAAGTATCCAACTTGCCCTCCCAGACACCTTTTTTCTGGAAACCCCGGTGGTGCAGCATAGGGCCAATTGACGTAACATTCATCCTCCATGTCGCCACTTCAAAGCCCTATCAATTTATCTACCACATCAGTTATTCCGTAAGCGAACACTTAATGGTCTACAGCTAAAACTATGTGAGTACAACACAGAAGTAGAGGCATTGGAGAATACCCTGACGAATCTCAAAAAAGGCCATGCCAGCCTTGCACATAGCGCTTGGTGGAAGAGCTAGAACTCACCTGTTCCTCTCCTACTTTTGCATCACTAATTCCGAGTCCTATGTATATAGGTAACTCGGTTATTATGTGGTAGTGAAACCCCATGGGAAAATCTATTTATGCCATCACGGCGTTTGCTGACCTAATAGCTGAGCTTTATTGTGGGAAACTTTCTATTTGTTGCCAGCAATTGCCAACCCAGCATCTGAGCTTTATCGTGGGAAATTTTCTATTCGTTGCTGGCATTTGCCGACCCAGCATCTGAGCTTTGGCATGGGAATTTTTCTATTCATTGCCGGCATTCGCTGATCCAGCATCTGAGCTTTAGCGTGGGAATCTTTCTATTCATTGCCGGCATTCACCGACTCAGCATCTGAGCTTTAGCATGGGACAATGTCTATTTGTTGCTGGCATTTGCTGACTCAGCAGCTGAGCTTTATCGTGGGACAATTCCTATTTGTGACCGCCAGTCACTGACCTTGGCTGTCTATTTCGTTCACCCATTTTATTTCATACTGCCTTTTAAATTATTTATTTCTCTTTCTGGCCTCTTGATCTTAAATACTTTTCATGCATCTATTGTTTTATTGTTTTGCTGGTATGTCTGTCTACATGTCGTTCGTGCTGTGTCTGGCTACATGTCAGTTATCATCTCACCATTTTGAGATGTACCCAATACAATAACAGTCTTGCCTGTTGACTAAGGCCCCACAAATGTTGCTCATCCATCTTAAGAATCATACTAGCAGCCTTTTTGTCAAACATTCCTTGTGAATTAGCCCTTGGCCTCAACCAACTATTGAGTCCTAGCCTGCTAAAATGTGAATGTCTGCCAGCATATCTGGGTGAGATATTTCTCTAATAGCACATTGAAAATCCCACCAGAGTTTGGACATCCCTGCTGTGCCTGTAAAGAAGTGAGCTGTTCATTTTGGGAGAGCAAACTGAAAAAGTACGTACAATGATGGAAAGATCTGTGTGAGATGTGAGTGTTTTACTGTATGTGTACGCTTGACCAAGATAAAACAGTCCGACATGCCCATGGATGTGTCCTCTGCACCAGGAAAAGAACTTGCTGAAAATGCACGAATATCCGCCATTTGGAAGCACATCAGCAGTGAAACGAATCACCATAGAGTTCGATAATAATGGCCGCAGTGAAGGCCAACAGTAGGGAGGACAAGCGTGACTGGAATGTCGAAGATGTACAGCAAGCTGGTGAGAGTGCAGAGGGAGGGAGCGGTGATCAGTCAGATCATGCTGCTGCCACTTTGGCCCTGACAAGTTGACACACATATGAATATATTCATAGGAAAGGTCATATATTCCAATCACAGAATACAGCATCGATGTCAGTAATACAAGTGATACATGGTGATCCCGCTCACACCACCCAAACATCACTTAAAACACCATGACTCTGTGCAAAGTCTACATAACCTCTCCAATCAATGAGTCTATCACACTCAAGGTCAATTCAGCATATACAATGTTAGGAAAATAGGAACATACCCTAATCTACTGGGCATCTTATTCCATATTGCTGTCATGGCATTGTCTCATTCGCTGGCAGTAGCAGGAGTACAGTCACGTAGATTAGCATTACACCAATTTGTAATGTCGTTGACCTGTCCATGGAGGGATATTTGTCCAAGGCAGCACTGCTGTTTATCAGTAAAGTGTAGAACTGCTGTTGAGAATCTGCATACAACATTTGAATTGAATACTCTCCAGAAATTTGGAGGACTGGGTGTATTCTTTGTCGCTGTTGCCAGAAATCGGAAGCAGAAGATCGATAAAAGGATACCCCTGAACAACGCAACGACCTATGTCATTAGCCTGCTAGACATTTGGAGGAAGACATACCATAATTCACTGCATCCTGATACCTGCCATCAGCCACACAACACAAGGTTACCACTGTGGTTTGGACATCCCTGCCACACCTGTAAAGATGTGAGTGGTTCATTCTATGCAAGGAAAGGGTATGTACCATGACAAAAAGGTATATGTTCAGCTGTGCCATGAAAGTAGAAGCCAAGGCTTCAAACTTCAGGCCTGAGCTTCTAGGTGGAGGAAGTCGAGCGCACAAATATGGGTAGGATTACAGGACCCATCGTATCTTCTCGTCCACCACATGCCGGAGGGTCAGGTTTCAAGGCACCCTGACAGGGCAGGTGTGAATTTACAGTACAGAAAAAAAGTGAAGTGAATGAACAAACATATTCAGTGTCTCCACTTTTATCCAACCTTCTCTTCACCCACGATTCTGCCTGTGTATTCATCTGTCCTTCGTATCATTGGTTGCTGTCCACCAATTCTTGTTGAAAACTTCAAGTGGTCATGCCTATACACGCATGGTGAGGGTTCACCTTGAGTACCAGTATTTCACTTGTGAACAAATGACTGCGATGCTTCAGCTAGGCTTGTCAACAAGTATCAAAGCAGCTCATGAAGACCCCTGTTGACCAGAGGCAAGAAGGACTATCGCCTAGAGTTGAATGTACAAGACAAAGACAGGCAGTCTCTTGCTTGACGGCATCAAAGGGAAAGAGAAAGCTCAGCCACACAAATATTATTTCTCTCTTGGTGGCGCCACTACCACTATTATCGTCTAGGCTCTGGACTTTATTGCTGTTGTCGCTTCAACCCTACTGCCAGCAGAAGCTGCCTCTCCAACAACCTGTGAGCCAATCGATTATACCGCTCTATTGCTCCCAAGGTGTCTATTACCATGGACACAACCACCTCTGTACACTTTACCGACCTGTGCCCTCCATAACACAACTCTACTGTGGATACCACTATGTTTAAGGATTTTGTCCCCAAACAATCCTTACAGCTTCTGAAGAATGTATATTCAAAGTCTTGCATTGCAGCTGCAACACAGACAGGAGTAGCGATCCCAGCTATTCAACATCGAGTGCAGGCCATTGGGTCTGAACCTAGGGGCCGGGATATCCCCCAGACATTGACAATGGTGACATGGGCTCTCCAATCAAACATGTCCGCCACATGCGTCTTTCAGCACCATGTTGCTCTCCCCTACTCTTTGAACAGCTCCACCTGACTGCATCTCTCCTGTTTCTTCCTGATCTCTAGGTCCTTCCACATCTCCCTATGCATAAATCCCAATTTGTCTGTCTCACATCAAAGCTACTTGGAATTAGAAAAATTCTGACAAGAACTGGTCTCTTCCCTTGCCAGTCATTCACATACAGCCTATGCACCTGTCCTCCACCCTTGGCATGCTGTCCGACATGGGGCATGAGAAATGATACAGTCGGCAACATGCCCCACACAAGGGACTGGGTCATTTTTTGGAGGACAGGATGCCTTGGCATTGGATATGAATGAGCAGGTGAAAGTGGGAGATGGTCTCTGCTGCATCGGCCTCAGTGATGGGTGGGGTAGCATTGGGAGGGCCAGCATCAAGTCTCACACAACACTCAACCACAGGTGATTCGAACAAAGCGAGCTGAAGTCACATCACTCAGCAGCCATCTCTTTTCTTTCAAAGTTCCTCCCATGCATGTTGTGTCTGCAAGCAGACATCAATGATCACCATGTAGAGGTCACCTCAATATCAATCTGGTCACATCCCATATTTGGCACACACCCTCCAGACACCATACCCAAGGTGATGAAACTCAGGCAGATCAATGGTCCCTAGGATTTCTACCGAGTACTTGAGGCTTTGAAAAGGTATGATTGTCATGCTCTGTTTCGAAACTCATCACTAACTCTCTGAATTTATAGAATTGAGGAAGATTACTTCAAGAATGAAGGCTAAAAGCTCAAGCTGCCAGCAACCATGCATGCCTGGAGGATTAAGATACTATGCTTCAATCAAAGATACCCAAGTGTATCTGTCCACTGGCAATGATGGCAGAGCTGGTGATGCCCTTTCAATTCAGCAGGTATGCAAATATCGTTCTGACTTTGATTTTGCTAAACATAGTTGATGATGTTGTCATAGACATATATTGAAGAACTAGCATTTGACTGACTTTGATGGGGAAAGTAGTATGCCCAGCTTGAACATATGTTGATGTGTGGTTGAGTGAACATCATGTTTTTTGGTTGGAATTTAGTCTCCTTTATATGGCTGTCTCGAAAGACTGGTTCGGTGCAAATTGATGGTCTGATTTGTATACAGCGCTGAGGAAGATCATTTAATTAGTGCTGTTCATATACAAAGATGCAATTCTACTACCTACGAACTGGTTTGCAAGTCCAGGATGCCTTTTTTGGCAATCGCCAACAAATATACATGTGTTCCACATCGATAACCAAATGGTATCCAGGGAGGGTACTGCTGGATGCTGAGAGAAGGTACGTGAACGACCTAGTGCATAATGGTGTCAAAAAACTGTCTCTGTTGTGAGTATTCAGTCCACTGTCTTTGTGCATGTTCATCCTTGTAGCTGTGGCTGGCACTCGACACTTCAAAATCAAAATTATCATTACACCTTATGAGGCTACAGTTGCCATGGATGGATGGCGTTGACACTGGAGATGGAGGCTGGGAACCAGGGCCAGGTATACACATATGGGCCTCGAGATTGGAAGCAATGGAGCTGGAAGGCACAGACGGATAGGCAGGGCATACCTTGAGGAAAACTGTTCTTCAATCCTAGCAACCATGTCAAGGTGAGTACTCATGATGTGTCACATGCACTTTCACTTACCGTTGGTTGTATTTTAATGCTTGCAGGTGATGTAGTGAGGCATTTGACAGTACAACATTATATACAACAGGTCTAGGCAGGATATACGTCAACGTCGAGTGTATGCTGTACTTTTTTTGCTGGCACACAAATTGTGGAGTAGATAATATGATTAATAGCGAGGGGTGCATGTTGTTCATCATCCTAAATTCATCTGACCAAGCCACGATACAGGTATTATCACTTCGTGCTGTGGTAGCATTGACCGAGGTCAGATTGAAACAGTAACAAAAAGTACATGCAATAGAGAGGGTAATAAGTTTCATGTTTTTATTTAAAACAATACAAAAAAAAAAACATAGGACTCGGATTTGCCGCTCAGATGAGTCGGCCCACATCAACTAGTAACGTATTTCTGGGATTTTCCGATTCTGACAGAGGCACGAATGTTGGACATGGTTGAAAGCACAAAGTATCGCTTTATTTCCCCTCGGTGTCCGTAGCGTAATGCTGACGGACCTGGGATGTGTTTGTTTAACATCTCTCATGATAAGATATATGTACAGGCTCTGTCTCCTCAGAATGGGTGAATCATCCCCAGATACAACATGCAACCCATTCCCGCAGGTTTTCCCATAGAAAAGCTGTAAGTCACAATCTTGAAGTCAGGTAATAGAATGTATTGACTTCTCATTTCAGTTGTGTACCTTTGGTTTGTCGGATTGCGCGTTGTGTATACTCAATCCCTGACACGGTCATTCAGATTGTGGGTTATCTCTTGCACTGGGGACTCTTCGGGGCCCTTTCTGTGCAAGTGTGTGCGTCGCGCTGAGCCTGTCTCCAACAGATTATTTCTGATTAATTCTCATTAGATCTTTACTACCTAGCTTTTCCCAAAGACAAAAAATTCGCCAAATACCTCGTCTATGGTATCTACATTATCGAGTTCGTTCAGACGGTGCTCTTCACCCATGACGCTTTCGCGGAGTTCGGGTATGGCTTCGGTGACATCGAAGCCCTAACTGCAATGAATTTTAATTGGCTTACTGTCTCCATCATGAGTGCTGTTGGTACGTGTAACGTCTTCCGCTTGTTTTCAGCCTATTAATCATGATGAGTGCAGTTTCTTGTATTGGCCAAGTCTTCTATGCATACCGAATCTTCATTCTATCAAGATCACGAATTGTTCCTCTATTCGTCATCTGTGTTCGTTTCCATGCACCTTCTCCATGGAGGTCTAACTCATCTACTATTTACAGGTGTCTCTGACCAGTGCTGTGGCAGCTATGATCACAGGCGCCTATTCTTTTCCAAAAAAGAGTGTCACTGACCTCAGTACCCAGAAGGTGTCCATTGCCGTCGGAGTGAGTAACTGATTAAATGTCCCTCAAGTTCGTCGTACTGACCAATGGTAGATTTGGTGTGGAGGCTCCGCCCTATGTGATATCATTATTGCTATCTGCATGACTTACTACGTGAGCCCTCTCAGTTACTCCCTTGATTAATACTTATACTACTTTGTAGCTTATGCGCAGCAATACTCATTTCTGACGCACCCAAATTCTGGTGTCAAATCTAATTCGTCTTATTATCGAAACAGGAACTATGACAGGTGCCTGATCTCCTCCACTTACCCACCATTTCGATCAGAAGATTAACAGCACCTACCTCTAGCGGTTGTTGTCCTACTGGGCCTCATCTTATTTCTTGCGTTTCCACACCAGACCTTCTATGGAGCACCATCTCTCATCATTCCCCAGCTATATGCCAATGCCATTCTCATGATGCTGAACTCGCGGATCCAGATTGTGGGCGGACGGGATACCTATACGTCGTCCGCTGATATGAGCATCACGACTACTATGGCAAGGGAGATCGCATCCCAATCAACCGAAGGCACACAACCTGCGGACAGGATTCAAGGACAGGTGCCGGTGGTCGTGATAACTCAAGATGTCTTCAGTGATAGGGTGGGTCAAACGAATGTTAGTCATCGTGATTCATGTACTTTGTGGAAGTTAATTTTCCCCAAGGAGAAACTGCACCGAGGCAGCAGTATAAGCCTCTCAGTGTAAGTGATAGACGGTAGCTTCACGCCATGTATAGGAACTGCTCTCATTTTTTGTTCGTCTGATCGTAATAAACACTCAGGGCAATCTAAATGTTGCCACTTTGTATTTTCAAATGTGTCGCTTGGCTTACTTCCATTAAAGTCAAAGCAATTCAACTTGGATCAATGCATACATCTCGCCCAAAATCTTTCTCCACACGGTCGCTGTGCACAAACAGCCTGAATGTTACAACGATTGCAGCTGCGACTGGGTCCGTAGTGGGCATGGGCCAGTCTTTTCCGTGAGACCGCGCAGTCGAAGCTAGAACATCATGAGAGGGCGTAGTTATCAGTAATCAAAGAAAACCTCGGAACCCCCTTGACCGTGTCCCAAAGATACATACTGCTATCACCGACGAATTCTTCTCTTCTAGGGTGCAGGAATTCCATGAATCCATGATGAGGGAGTCGATAAATTACATCAAGATCTTGTTCATCGGGAGAACCAACGACTGAAACATCAACAAGTATCTGGGGTCAGCTTGAAATCACTGATGCTATCGAGCTCGATTGGAAGAGAAGAAGAGACCAATCTGATGATGAATTGATAGATAACAGACGCTCGTGTCGGATGCCCAACCTCCGCAATGACCTGTGGAAGGATGGGAGATTGGAAATGTGACATACTAAGGCAGACTTGGAGATCAGCGGGACGGCCAGGCAGGTCCTCTATACCAAAGGAATCAAAGGGGTGACCACCGTCAAACCGACCATTCGGGTACGAGTCCTCGTATGCCGTAGTGAATGGTGAAAACAGAGATGCTGGAAACCAGACCCCAAGAAGTGCCTGGCGGATGTAAAGCACAGGAGTTTATAAAGTAGAGGAAACGCAGGAGCAAGGAAGCGACATTTCAAGTAACTGAGCGCAATGGCATAGGAGGGAACATTTCGCTAATCCAGGAATGCACGAGTTGTCATTGATTTCAATGGCAACAAAAATCAGTCACTTGTTGGGTCGTATGGATTGTTTACATGTTCATTCATTAAATATTTCAGAGAATTTCGTAGCATTTAAGTCATAGTCAGCTACCATGGACTTGGTGTTTCCACGCACTGATGTGACCCGCCCGTTCCTCGCTTAGTTTGCTATCTGTAATGACAACGCCTCGTATATCGTCGAGTCATCCAAAATAACCTAGCTCCCCTGCGGAACAGATCCAATAGTCATGGCGGTTTCCCCCTCCTCCGAAGACAGTGCCCTATTCGCTGTAAATCTCAATGTTGTTAGTCCTACCCCTTGCAACGACGGACCAACAGGATCTGAAAGAACATTCTTCCGCAGACCGAGAAGCATGTAATTAGCCGCAATGCTCATAATTGTTATCCCCAACTGGGGATCCTGCATGAGAAGTGGTAGTCAAAGCATGCTGAATTCGAACAAATTTGAAGCATACGAGAAAGACCATAATTGGAAGGGAGGAAAGTACGCTGAAACAGTCGCCACTGAACACACAGAAGTATACATATTAAGAGAAGATACTCACGCAATGAAGTAAATAATTGAACCTTGAAAGACTAGACGTAGGATAGGCTTTGGGCCGTACCGAAACGGGCCTTTACTTCGCAGCAAGAGTGGTCTCAGACCTCCTGATGCCTTGATTCCATGGTAGGCGGCGGAGCCAAAAATGATTGCCTCGAATAATAGGGTCGGTATACTGAAGAAGAGGGATTAGATAGGCTATAATAAGTGACATAATACTCACGCGTATAGCCAGGTCGTTGTAACCGTCATATCGTCAACAATAGGCACGATCGGTGCAAAGAAGAAAAAATGGACACTGAGCATGATCGATGTAGCCGTGCTGCAGACAAGCAAGCCACAGAATGTCCACAAGACCCAGCGCCGCTTGCCCATTATGGCCCATATTCGGAGGACGAGGATGCTTTCGATGACAAGGAGCTGCATTGACACTGGAGATAGATGTAAATCCACACAATTATTACCGATGTAATGCATGAACTTAGCAGTGGATGAAACGTACCGTATATAACCGAGCCAGAGTCAACCGACACAAGACACGCTTCAAAAGCTTGAAAAGATTCGGGCATATCTACGATGAACTACCATGAATACCTACAACCTACGTGACGACGTCCAGTTACGTACGTTTTTCGCATCTACGCCAAGGTTCCGCAAAGGAGCCATGGAATTCGAATTAGACTGACGTACAGATGATACAAAAAATCCTCTTTCCGGGCAATTGAGGACTCCAAGGAAGGATTTGGTCTCCCAAATATGATTCCGAGAATCATCGCTGAAGTAGATCTAGTGCCTATAAGATAACAATGCCGGTCACCACACACCGATGATATTCCAGACTCGTAGAAGTAGTCCTATATAGCGATTCTGAAATTGTTATATCAACTACTGGCATCTAGCACCCGAAAACAACTCACTGCAAAGAATAAGAATTTGATCCATGATCTTCTTGAGGACTGTTCACCCGATTTTCAGGTGCCATGCAGAAATAGGGCAATGCCAGAATGAAGCCGCACCCAGAACAAAGTAATCTTTGAGTCGATCAGTAAAGATTCCAATATGAGAAGGACAATGAGCACAAACTTCATCGTCGAGGGTTATCAAATAGTCCCAGAAGATCAACGACCATGTTATATCTGCATTTTGTTAGAGAAATCCGAACAAGAAAGGATAATACCTGCATGATGTAGCGCCAGAAAGACTTATACTATACATTGCGGTCTTGTCGCTAATAGAGCCTTCGATGCAGGTACGCAGGTGCACTTTTTATAGTATATCGAGAGCGTAGTGAGACGATCAGCATCGCCATGGTCACCAACAGGAACAAGTGCGTTGTTCATTGTTGATCAATACTGCACAGCTTGAATTCTACGCCACCAGCTTGGAATTTATGCATAGATCCGGCACATATCATAACACCAGCTGTAAGATCAATGATGCATGGTCAAAATGGAGAAGGCATAGCAAAAAGCAAAAGAAGTGAGCGCTAACGAGATGATCCAATTCGAAGTTTCAATGCACTGTACTGTTACAATCATCACTGGTGTAGAGCTAGATGGGATCGTACGTTATGGAGTCGGCGCCTAATGGGCTTTCAAGCTTTCCCTCGGATTGTGGACTTGGGATCGGCCTAGATGAAAGACAAAAATCAGATGAAAATAAGCTCGGAAAGATGAGCCTGTGGGATCCCCTACGAGACAGGGATGCAGAGCGGTAAAAAAGCGGCCGATCAGTTGAATACATACCGCGATTAATGAAGCCTTCGTCCCGTAAAATCAAAAATGTTGTACGTTACTACTATTCAAACTGGCAGTAACCTGATCGACACCACTTCCACGATTAATAGATTCGTGCAACAGAACACCGAGGAGCTGATTCTATCATGCATGTTTACCTCTCTCCACCTTCTCTACTCTGCGAAGGGCGCCAAACTTCGTCATAACTGATGAATTGCATGACAAAAATCAGATCTCCGGACGGAAGTACCGGAAAAGGAGATGATAATTCGAGCGTGTCTGCATTCAATGAACTTTTCCGAGCAACGAACGTATGAGAATCACAACCCGAGGGTAGTGATATTGTTACATGTGACAAGAGCAACCTCAGGTACAGACCACTTCCTTCGGGCGCATCAACCCACTAGACAACGAATGAGTCAAAATTGGAGTGGGTGAAGGATGCACGGCGAACCATCGAGTACCATCAATTGTCGAAATGACAAACACTCGGAGTCTCGAATTTATTTCCACCCCCAGGTCTCCAACCAGGCACACTGAATAGACTGACAAGTAAGGAAGTACAATTACGGCGTGGTTCAGAAAATAGAGCCGAATCCAAGGTATCCTCTCTGAAAAAAACTGTTGAAGTTGGCGACAGGAATGTGCCGAGTAATGTTCGACGGGGATGTCTGCTCCCTGTCTAATTTCTTCCATGATTCTCACATGAAGGTAGTATGTATACTAATCCAATACTTTCCAGCAATTCGAATTATACCAGTTCGGACGCCTACGATAACAACATGTCCATAAATCCTACCTTGGTGTCGAGTGGATATTATACTGGAAAAAACGGGCTTTGGAAACCACAGACTAGGCAGAGCCCTGTGCGCACTGAGATCCATGTGTTCACGTTCTACTCCTATGCCCCAGGTCTCAAGGGCTACCACTGTTCAGGTCTTTTTTGTTACCCTTTCAATCGGTATGTAATGTGTGTTCTTCCAGTTATGAGCATCAATCTGAGTGCTCTGCGACCCAATTCACCCGGTATATCAGTTACCGTGCATACACATCGTTCTTTGGTCGAGAGGCATTGTCGAATAGAGCTGCTCCCTTGGTATCATGACCAAGTCTGGATCTGTAGTGTAAGCTTTCTCCTCTCTTCTCTTCCGTTATACAATCGCCTAATAAAATCTCTCCAAACGGCCTTGAGATGACGATACCTCGTATTCGTGACGACGAAGCAACCGTGATCGTCCAACGCACCACCATCGTCGTTGCATACTGTCTGATCCTCATCTTCACATTCTGTCTGTACTCTCTCCCTGAATCTGCTTATCGGACAGTTTGCGAACCCGATAAACCTTCGGTGCATGGATAGGGTTGATCACTCTCATGATCACCCTCCTCACAATCACAACTGTCGTCTTCCGCTTCCGACAAAAGAACGAGATCGTGGTCGTCCCCATTGGGACAGTGTTTGCCGGTATCCAACTACGATCGTCGGTGCCTGGTGTACCGGAAGGGTTTGGTACCTCGTTTCTCGTCCTTCACAAGGCGTCAACTCAAATCTGCACGGTACATCTAGGGTGTATCCTCGGTATGTCCTGCTTTATATCGATCACTCCTCACTGATTTATTTACTCCCTACACAGATATTTTGGGACTGGTACCATGCCTCGATCTCCGTTCGTACATCCTACTACTCACATCTTAACACTCCCTCAGCGTTTATGTGATAGGCCATCGCGATGATTAGCATATACATATTCATCGACCCTGATGACCCGTCTCGCAGGGCGTTAACTTGGAGCGAATTAGGTTTATTTTCCTCCTTGACGTGAGGCGATGATATCTGACGGACTCCCAGAGAGTACCTTACATCAGTGCGTCCAGTACGCTTGGAATACCACCGTGGAGTAGGTACAGAGTACTTAGTTTCGCATTCTGATAGCGAGGAAGTTCCGAAGGGCACTTGAAATTCCCGTGGTTGATATTGCTCGCCAAACCAGGGTTGAGTCGCCCAAGGCAGAGAAGGCATATGGGAGGATCGCACGTGTTAGTCGCCGTCGAAGCACTCGCGGATGAAGGACATGACGCCGGTGGTCTTGCTGGTCCCGAGTGATGCATCTCCTCGTCCTTGATGGCACCCAGGAGGCGGGTGAAGTTGGTGTTGGGATCTGGGTGTCGAGATCAATCGATCTTGTCGTCGTCGATAGTGTAATCCTCGGTATAGCCTCCGGTGAGCAGACCACATGTCCCAAGACGCGACGCGACTGTGCACTCCTAGCCGCTTCCACGTGGCCCTGATTCGAGTCAGAACGGACGCGAAGAGTTCCTGGTACGAAGTGTCGACGAGCAGTAACGAGGAGGAGCTTCTTGCTTTCCGCCATGAAGAAGCTCCATTATAGGGCGTCGCCTGGGCAGCGATGGGAGACCAAGCGCATGAGCAAGACTCGGAGGGCTTTGAACGTCTGCAATCGGGGACAGGCAAAGCGGATGGTCGACGTGAGCGAAGAGTGAAGCCTCAGCTGGAGAGAGACTTGGGAACCGCGCCTATCCAGACGATGACGCAGGACTCTCGGGCCTTGCCGATACGAACGACGTCCATTCTACCTGCATCTCGTCGAGGCCTGTGAGCCGAGTCGTCGTCCCAGGCGGTGTTGAGCAGACGGGTTAGAGCAAATCGACAGTCGAGTCGAGAGCGTCAGGTACAAGACGGACGGCACTGCCACCGTGTACATCGGTCCGGGATAGCCGAACTTCAAAAGCCAACATGAACCTCACTGGTAGACGTACGCAATCCCATTGTCGCTAGATGAGTATATCTCTTGAGGTACGTTACTACACGAGAATCATCTTTTTCTTCCTCGCCTATGCTCGAGTTCGCAACTCCCGATCACAGTCCTTCCTTTGTCCGTGGATCAAGTGAGTACCATCCTACTCGTTTAGCACCTCGTCCCAGAGACAGTCCTAAAGGTCATCTATCTAAGGATGAATCTCTCCTTTCAAGTTTGCTGTCTCGCTCTTTGTTACCCGCAGGTCTATCGTAGCCTGTTGGATATGCGTGACGCACCGGGTTTGAGTCCTGGGGGCTTACTACGGACCGTATTTACTTTTCTCAATAATGGCTCTCGTGAGCATGGATGGTGCGGACATATATATAGCTGCCAACACTTAATTTACTTCTCCCGGACGTCGATGTTTATTGAGTTGAATACCGTGGTACCTCTGACAGTGGCTCTTGTGGCGAATTCCCGGCGTCGCACACTTGTAAAGGTTCTGCCATACGATGGGTCTTCAACCTAGAAATGAGTACGAGTCGGGTGTATATTCCCAGAAGAAAGCTAAGTCAAAGACACGAAAGCATGGTAGAATGTAAAGGTTAAGATGGAAAAGAGCCGAAACGGCCCATATGTAGTCGCAGCAAGCCATATGTAAGCAAGAAAGAAATTGTGACATAGCTAAGCGGTCCGTAAGTAATCCGCATCCCTTACAACACTTGACCTGCGTGTTAATTCAGCTCCTCTCCATAGGGATCGACCTCCTCCTTTTTTGTGTTACTCCGCTTTGGCAGACGAATGTCTACCAACGGTATGCGACCAATGTGTTAAAAATTCTCAGTTTTTTGGTATGCACGAAGCTTGAAGCTGGGGTTATTTCACTCTGGAACTTTTTCTCAAAAGTGCGTGTTGGATATACATGTACACAGTACAGAGGCGGCATTTTATACTTATGCACACTTGGATCTTCGTTTTCCTTCATTACATGGAATGCAGCCCTGATACATCCAATTCCTTCAGGTCTGGGGTGTTCATGATCGAACACTCCGATCGGTACTTCAAGACTAAGTACTTCCGACGTACGACATCCCCTCTCTCAACTCGGGGTATATATCGAATTCCAAACAAACAGCAGGCAATAAAAAAGATCGGTGACTTCCATTTGCAGCTCTCTCTCTCTCTTCTCCAAGGTTCCGATGACCGTAGGCAATCATAACTCGAAGGTCAAACCCTAGTTTGGCGAGCAATATCCACCGCGGGAATTTCAAGTGCCTTTCGGAGCTTCCTTGTTATCAGAATGCGAAACCAAATACGCTGTACCCACTCCACGGCAGTATTCCAAGCGTACTGGACACACTGATGTAAGGTATTCTCTGGGAGGCCATCAGATATCATCGCATCACGTCAACGAAGAAAATAAACCTAATTCGCTCCAAGTTAACGCCCTGCGAGACGGGTCGTCAGGGTCAACGAATATGTATATACTAATCATCGCGATGGCCTATCATACAGATTGCTAAGGGAGTGTTAAGATCTGAGTAGTAGGATGTACGAACGGAGATCGATAGAAGAATGAGGCATGGTAGCAGTCCCAAAATATCTGTGTAGGGAGTAAATAAATCAGTCACTGTGATCAGTGATCGATATGATAACGCTGGATATACCGAGGATACACCCTAGACGCACCGAGCGGATTTGAGTTGACGCCTCTTGAAAGACGAGAAACGACGTACCAAACCCTTCCGGAACACCAGGCATCGACGATCGTAGTTGGATACCGGCAAACACTGTCCCAATGGGGACGATGACTATCTCGTTCTTTTGTCGGAAGCGGAAGACGACAGTTGTGATTGTGAGGAGGGTGATCATCAGAGTGATTAACCCTATCCATGGACCGAAGGTTTAACAGGTTAGCACACTGGATAAGCAGATTCAGGGAGAGAGTACAGACAGAATGTGATGATGAGGATCAGACAGTATGCAACGACGATGGTGGTGCGTTGGACGATCACGGTTGCTTCGTCGTCACGAATACGAGGTATCGTCATCTCAAGGCCGCTTGCGAAATTCTATTAGGCCAATGTATAACGGAAGAGAAGAGAAATAAGTTACACTACAGATCCAGACTTGGTCATGATACCAAGGGGAGCAGCTCTATTCGTCAATGCCTCTCGACCAAAGAACGATGTGTATGCACGGTAACTGATATACAGGATGAATTAGGTTGCAGAACACTCAGCTTGATGCTCATAACTGGCAGAACACACATTACATACCGGTCGAAAGGGTAACAGAAAAGACCTGAACAACGGTAGCCCTTGAGACCTGGGGCATAGGAGTAGGACGTGAACACATGGATCTCAGTGCGCACAGGGCTGTGCCTAGTCTGCGGTTTCCAAAGCCCGTCTTTTCCAATATAATATCCACTCGACACCAAGGTAGGATTTATGGACATGTTGTTATTGTAGGTATCCGAACTGCCATGATTTGGATCTGAGGATGAATTGCTGGAAAGTATTGGATTAGTATACATACTGGCTTCGCGAGAGTCATGGCAGAAGACTTGCGTTGTGGCGTCAACAAAAATGTTGACTGTCGTGCAATTATTAGCTGTGCATTGGTCGATAGCGACAGACCACTCCACCGCCATAGTCATGCCAGGAAAGTCAACCGATGTTAGCATAGCATCGACATATATCTTTAGTTAGGGTGAGACATAGGCGTCAATGAACGAGCACAAACTCATACCCGTCTTCGTTCGAGGCCCTGATCGAACGGGACATAATTAAAGGTAGAAGCGGGCCCTCTGTTGGCAGCGGATATCCTCAGAGCTTTGGAGATCCATAAAGCCGGAAAGACGGTGAAGAAGGAAATAGTGGTGACAAAGCAAAAGCAGACTCTCGATGGGCTTCGACGACCAGCCATTTACGCGGAGCCTTCGCTGGCATGCGCAGAGGTCGGGCTTTATAGTACCTGTTACTATCGAGACGCCAATGCACTGCATTACCCTTAACGTAAGTCGCAACCGCGTTGAGTTTCATCCTAATCGATACCATGGTAGTAGCGTCTACTCACTTTGTCGCTGAACAATCTGCTCACTGTGATCTAGGCCTTACGAGTCGGTCCTCCCCCTGGCCGGATAACATACATTGATATCCATCATCCGATGCTGTCTGGTGACAAATGATTTGCAAGAGGTGCTGGGTTTACAGCAATTGATATCCACACACTCCCCCTCGGAATCGTTCTCTCTAAACATCGTTTTTCTCCTCCATCCACTGACCGATCCCAGTTAATGGTCCGATAGTAAGCATGCAGGAGGCTTCCACCGACTGACCAGCTTCCTTGATCTCACGGACATTATCGATTAGTCGCATCTGAGAATGAATACATGGTCAGTGATATTTTGAAAAGAGACAGGCTGGACCCCACTCAAGACGGTGTTTCCAGCTCTACCATCCTTAGCCAAGGTGGGTCGTCTCTCAGCACAGCCTTGATGCACACAGACAGGCCTAATACCATTCCAGCTTTTACACCCATCGAGTCAGTGCGGAATGTAACGCGATAAATCCAACCTGCCGTCTGGGTAGAGCTCCGTTGGTACGATTGCATGAGCGGCTACGGTACCTATCATGATTGTGATGTAGTAGACTGGATCACTCCCCCCCCACAGCCCATGAAGTTAGTTAGGACAGAATACCGGAGGCTTCGCACAAAAGTGGCCTCTAGTTCACTGCATACAGGGCCTGAGACTGTTAACGACTCTATTCCTTACGGAAGAAGTATCGAATACTCACGGGGGTGACAACGCTGCTACCATAGAGGTCTCGACTCTCCAAGAGTACATTTGAATGTACAAGCAGCTGGGAAGCAGACGGGTTCTCACTCCGTTAGGATATCCGGAATGAAAATAACATGTGTCCCTCGATTCCCGTAAGCAAACCAGGTGTTCCCTTGTTGTTACAGTGACTGCATGTTTCAAGAAGTATCCACTGAGAGAAGACGACAAGGGCAAAGCGCCGCCGGCACGACCGAGGTTGGGATCGGATCCACAGATGGTATTGCCATATCGGTCCGGGATAGCCGGCCTTCAAAAGCCAAGCCGTTGTCGCTGGATGAGCCGTATATCTCTTGAGGTACGTTAGTACATGAGAACCATCTTTCTATTTCTTGCTTTTGTATGGCGGTAATAGCATACAAAAATTAAGACGATCGCAAGCTGTTTAATTAGTGATCGCAAGTTAGCAATTTGGGCACAAATCTGATGTCATAAAAAGCACAACAATGTGATCGTGTCCCCAACTTCGATCAGGACTGTCACAACACAAGTTTATGTGCATCAGTGTCTCGCAAGTATGATTCCTTTCCCCATGTTTATAAGTGCTTCCCCAGCACAGTGGACTTTGGCACTGCTGTGTAAGTCTCCATTGGTTTTTTTAAATAGTGATAACGGTCTTCTATATAACCCCCATCTGATAAGTTCTCTAATCACATCTCTTCATGGAATTCAGGCTTCACGGTATTTCGATTCCCGTTTTGTGTCTCAGACAACAATGTCGAGATCTCCACGCCTGCGATTCAAATTAGAAGCAGCTTTACTCTGCTGGGGATGTCGATATGGAAGTAACGTTGAACTGTCCCGGCTGTGATACGTGAATACTCAGCGAGAGCTCATTTACAGGTATTTAGCTGTTTTCACTTCGTGCTCATTCTACTTTCTGACTGGATATACTCTTAAGGAATGTCCTCCTGGAGCACCGTTTGTGGATCCTGGCAGAGCTACCCAACGAAATGATATATCAAAGACTGTATGGTATACATAATGATAATATATTAAAGCCCTGGTTCTACAGTCAACGGGGTGATATATCAACTACAGATGAAGATCCCATGACTACCCCGCCGTGTAGAATCCTTAGCTCGCTGTGAGCATTGCTGCCTACCAGCACCAACAAGCGGTCCCATCGGTGCGCCTCTGTGGCTAAAAATAAAGCAATCGTATCCCGCCTTTTCAGCTTTTTTTACTGCACGGATTCTGGCATCGAAGATCTTCATCTGTCTGTCAACCGTTCCTCATCGCTTAGTGCCTGGAATCTAGATTCAAGCAAATCCACATCATATCATACATAATAATCACTATTTTCAGGTTTCTACTGGAACGACATATTTATTATGGAATGGATTCTTCATGTATGTCAGTATAGCTACATACTTCATGATGCTGTATCATACAAAGATGAAAATACAATGAAATTTCGAGCTAGTGAGGTATCTTGTAGAGCCTGCAAAAGTAAAATAAAACAAACAAAATAAAATAAAATAAAAACAATTCCTACGAAACATGCAGCAAACCCTGACAGTATCAGACAGGATATGGACCAGGCACATGTTGAACCAATACCATTTGGGTTGTATTGCATCTGAATCCATCGTGTGAGCATTTACATTAGAAAGCTTGTCTTGCCTTGCACCGGCTTGCAAAAGCATAATTATACATACTTGCCAAAGGAGATTGTGCCACTTTCAACCAAGCCAGGCATCTTTAAGATCACGGCTACTTAATTCTTCAAGGAAATGAAACATTTTCTGGGACAGCCCACAAATAAAGGTGTTGGCAAAGTCGGTGCACATTAGAGCAATCAATTGAATGGTTGCCCTTATTTTGGCTTCGTCTGACCGAAATTCTAGAGGTGGCTTTAGATGGAAACGAGTAGCCAGATGGAAAGGTATCGTATTATGGAGTGTATGGAAATAAAATTCGAGGCAGAGTACGGCAAAACACGTCCCTCATAGAGAGGTACTTTTGTGCTCGGGTAGTGATGTCATGACTGCAATGCGGCCGAGCTCGTCACACCTAGGTTCGGTCCGAACTCATGGGAGATAGACACGTAAAACTATACAGCTGCATGTCACGATGAGGAGACAGAAGAACATGAGAGACAACATTTCTTAATCTCTATATTTCTAAACCACAATGCATGAACGATATACAGGTATGGCAGTAGTAAGTATGCACAAGGTACGCATTGTCTGATACACAAGGGTTTTTTGTGCTATTAAGGGTATAAGTTCTCATTCCGAGTCCTATGTATATAGGTAATCGGTCCTTATGCTGGATTTGACCGTGGGAATGATGCCTACGGTGATTGCCGGATCGCTACATGAGCCCAACCATGGGAATAAATTCGCAAGATTCATCAATATCCTGGGAATATTTGCCTTTTAATGGCCTGCCACCCATTTCTTTCGGCCGATCAGATTTTTGTTGGTGTTGCGTGATTTTGTTAGGACTAGCCCTGAGTAAACCAAACTAGAGTAAACTGCTAGGCTATGCTGGGTAATACCCGAGTCCAACAGAGTCTCAGCTTGTCTGGTCACGATCAGAAACTAGTGCAACAGTCAGGTCGTTGTGAGTGAATCGAGGGAAGAATGAGGTTGTATAAACTTTAGCTCGAAGCTGAGTATTACAACTGAAAGCATGCTACTTATATACTAGAAAGATGATTCTAAAAATAGTCCTTAGTGACAGTGATGGTGAAGATTTATGGAAGTTGATGCGGCTGTCACGAGTGTGATGCATATAGTGCCGATGTGAAGGGTTAAAGGGTAAGAAAGTAAATAAATCGTAACATTACCCTCTCATTAAGGCAGTCGTCCTGACTGCCATTAGGGTTCCCATGTGCATTCTGGGTCAACGTCGTCTTGGTTTTCATTTTTCCAGTATATCTGGACTAACTTCTCCCAATTTCGGCGTTGTTTGTCATTATTTTTGCATTTGTCTGGGCTTTCTTTGATCCAGTATTGGGTTCCGTCTTTCGTTTGAGCCTTATAGTGGGCTACTCCATTGTCGTCAAATTTGCCTTCGATGATTAATGTTGGATATCCACCAGAGTGAAATTTGTGTTTTTCTCTTTTGGTTGAGACGGCATAGGCAATGGTGAGTCGGCCTGTCTTTCTGGCCTTCCTCTCGTAGTCTTTGATTGCTCCTCTGGCGTTTTCCATGTCCTTTTCTCGGACCCAGCTGTTATGTTCCCATGTCCATCCTTTCCATTTGGTATAGTAGTCGGTTACGACTACTGGGGGTTCTCCTCTTTTTCCTCTGACTTTCCTGGTTCGGTGATCCAGGACTTCTTCCACTTCGTATTGTTCCTCATCTTCGATTAGGTCTGGAGGTGGAGGGGGGGGTTGTTCTTGATTAGGAAAGGCAGGTGGCGTGTATGGAGATAGGAGTTTCTCGTTAAAAGTGGGGTGGATCTTCCAGTGTGGTGGGAGTTTTAATTTGTAGGCAGAAGTGCCGTATTTATTAAGGATCTTGAAAGGCCTGACTCGTTTGTCATCGAGCTTCTTCTTTGGACAGGGTAGGTTGAGATGGGAGCTGTCAAGCCAAACCCGATCTCCAACCTTGTAGGTTAAAGCTGGTCGCTTCTTCTTGTCATACTGAGCCTTCATTTTGTCTGCGGCTTCAGTGAGCGAGGTCTTTGCTTCATTGTGAATTTCCTTCATTTTATCGGAGAAGGATTGGGCAGTGGGATTCGTGAAAGGGTTTGGGCGGTGAGAATCTGGGATAATTCTTGGGTTTCGGCTGTAGTTTACCATGAATGGGCTCTTGCCAGTGGCGGAATGGATATGGTTGTTGTGGATGAAGGCGCCAATCGTGAGCCATTCGCTCCAGTCATTTTGTAGGTGATTGACAAATATACGGAGGTATTTTTTGATCTCTTGATTTGCCCTTTCGGTTTGTCCATCTGTCTGTGGGTGGAACACTGTGGACACATTTGGGGTGATATCAAGTAGTTTGTAGAGGTCCTTCATGAAGTTGGAGACAAATTGGGGTCCCCAATCTGAGATTACTACTTTGGGCATGCCATAGCGGGCGTATACGTGGTCTCGTAATATCTTTGCGTAGCCTTCTGAGGTCAATTCCACATTGCATGCGATAGGGATCATCTCTTTTGAAAAGCGGTCAATGATCATTAGGATGGCGTCAAAGCCATTCGAGTCGGGGAGTCCGGTTATCATGTCTACCGAGATGTGAGTCCAGGGTTCGGAGGGGATTTCATTGGGATGTAAGGGTGCGGCCTTGGGCTGTGTGCTTGACTTGGTCCGCTGGCAGGTTTCGCATGCCTTGACATAGGCTTCAATGTCTTTGTGAAGTTTCGGCCACCAGAACTCTCGTTGGACTAGTTCCTTTGTTTTGGCGATTCCTGGGTGACCGGCGGTGATATGGTCATGTGAGCGGGCTATGATTTCTCCACGGAGAGTTTGGTCCCTTGGGACATATAACCTGCCATCATAGTGGAGTATCCCATTTTCTTCAGTTATGCCTCGTTCATGGTTGAGGGATCCGGCAATGCCTTGGTCCCACTTCCCGTGATCCCTTGTGGCATCCCTGATCTTGGTGTGAACTTCCTCGTCTGTGGGCATGATCATTGCCCTGAAGTGTTCGGGTTTCAAGACGGTGATATTTTCATTGTCCTGCTTGCCCTGACTATGATCATCTCGTCGGCTCAATAGGTCGGCCTTTTTGTTGGCGGTGCTGGCCTTATGAGAGAGGGTGAAATGGTATTCTGCGAGTTCTGTTACCCAGCGTGCTTGTCGGCGGTTTAGCTTCTGGGGCTTTCGGAAATATTGGAGGTTCTGATGGTCCGTCCATATCTCGAAGGTCTTGGCTGCTCCCATTAGGTAATGACGCCATTCGGAAAGGGCAAGCATTATTGCTAGTAATTCCTTGTTGTATATCTCGTAATTTCGCTCTGTGATGGTGAGGGCCTTGGATAAGAAGGCAACTGGTCTCCACCTTCCCTCCTGTTGTTGGCTGAGAACTGCGCCTATCGCCCCCTCACTGGAGTCTGCTTCAACTTGGAACTTTCCTGTCTTGGTTGGCATGGCTAGTATTACGTCTTCGGCCATTTGTTTCTTTAATTGTTGGAAGGCTTGGTTTTGGGCCGTACCCCAGGTCCAAGGGGCATTCCCGGTGAGCTGGGTCATTGGGCATACAATTTTTGAGTAATTCTTTATGAAGTGTCGATAGAAGTTGGTGAAGCCAAGGAAGGATTGTAATTCCTTCTTTTTTGTTGGCGTCGGCCACTCCATGATCCCCTTGACCTTTATTGGGTCCATCTTGATTGCCCCTTCACTGATTATTACCCCGAGGTACTCCGTTTCTAGTGTTTTGAATTCACACTTCTCAGCTTTTAGGAACAATTTGTGTTCCCTTAGCTTCTGAAGTACTCTTTTGACGATTGCTCTATGCTCCTGGCGATCCTTTGTGAAGATAAGGATGTCGTCGAGGTAAATGGTGACCTTTCCTTCGGCAATTAAGTCCTTGAAAATGTCGTTCATCATCCATTGAAAGGTGGCTGGTGAGTTCATGAGTCCGAAGAACATAACAGTCGGTTCAAAGAGTCCCCGGTTCGTCCTGAAAGCTGCCTTCTGTTCGTCTCCTTGTTTGATCCATACATTATTATATCTCCACCAAACATCTAGCTTGGTGAAGTATTTGGTGCCCTTGAGCTTATCCATTAGCTCAGAGATCAGAGGGAGTGGATATCTGTTCTTTATCGTCATTTCGTTGAGTTTTCGGTAGTCTTGGACAGGTCATAAGGAGCTGTCCTTCTTTTTGACGAAGAAGAAGGGAGAAGCGAAGGGCGACTTTGACTGTCAGATGCATCCTGAGGCGAGGTTCTCATCTAAGAACTTGTCGAGCTCTTCCTGTTCATGGTGATTGAGGGGATAGACCTTGCAGTCTAAGGTTGATTGCGCATTGGGGGTTAGTTCTATTGCATGGTCCCATGGCTTTCATTCGGGGAGCTCATCAAAGTTCTCTTTGGAGAAGAGGTCCTTGAATTCTCGGTATGCTGGGGGTACCATTTCTTCGAATGACTTCCTTTCCTTTCTGGCATTCGCTTGCGCGGCGAATTCGTTGGTGTGATGTAAAGCCCGAATTTCAAGGGCTCGTTCAAAGTCGACTGCAAGGATGGTTTCTCCTTCCTCTAGTTCTTTGTCCCATCTGTCTTCAGGATCGGCATCAGGTAAGGGAAAGGGGTTCTTGTGGCATTGACAGCGGGCGAATGTAATTTTTCCCGATTTCCAGTTAACTACTGGATTGTGTCGTTTGAGCCAGTCGTGGCCGAGGAAAAGGTCATTTTTTCCCACGTCCGTGACGGCAAGGTCAATCTGCTCACTATGGCCACCAATTGTCATCCTTAACTCTACGAATTCAGTGACGTCCCCTGCCTTGTTCCGAGAACCGTCTGCATTGTAGACTGGGACAGGTATTGTCAGTTTCGAAGTTGGTAGCTGATGCTCTTCTACGTAAGCTTGATTGATGGAGCTCCCGGTGCAGCCGCTGTCGACGAGCCCATTGACCTCCAGGGTTTGCCTGTCGGCAAGGGTCTCAATGATTACTGGAAGAATCAAGGCTCGTGTCGACGCTCCCTCTGTTCGGCGGATATATCGGATAGGTTCTCGTAATTGATAAAGTCGTTCTCTTGCGACCTCCCCTCCTACCTTGAGCTCATTGATTAGGTCGGCTATGATCTTGCCGACCCGGTCCCGATGAACCCAGAGCGAAAGGGCAGCTCGGGCTTCGGACTCAGTATGCGCTTCCCGAATTGCCCGGAGGGTCCAGTCGACCTCAAAGGGTCTAAACCAGGTGTGCCCCGGGGGAGGGATGCGTACCTGATCTTTAGCGGGAATGATAGGGGGTTCTCGTCTCTCTCTCTCTTCTTCCTGCCGTTGCTTCTCCTTCCATATCCGATAGGCCGTGTCGTCATCCTCATCGGGTACTTCTACGAGGGTGGTGCGCGGCTGTTGGGGCGTGCAGGCCCCCGTTTGGCCCTTCTCGCGGGCGTTTGCGATTTCTGACACCGGGTGACGATCTTGGGGGGGCCCTTCCCTATGATCCCAGTCGTCAGGTCTTGCTGTCTTGAGTCTTCGCTGCTCTTCTTCCTGGTGTTCATTGTCGTCCGTTCCTTTGTCGGATCCCTCCTCTGACAAGACGGCTTCCCTAAGGGTTGTTCCCTTTGCGTCCAGTGATTGAACGTTGTTCAGTCTTGACGCAGCTGGATGCATTCCTGCACCTTGAGCGGACACGCTGGGGATCGTTGGTGCTCTCGAATGGTCAGAGGAGCCTAGGGGGAGGAGGTCGGTCCAGGGGGATGGGGAAGTGGAGCATTCAGAAGGTGTTTTTATATTTTTTTCTAGCTCCGCAAGCGGAGCGTAACGGTTGTGTGATTCTTTTGGTGTGGTCGTTCTGGAAGGTGTCAAGGCGGGTATATTCGAATGCGTAGGTAAACACATGGTAACTACAGAAGTACAATAAGTCTGACCAGTCGGAGACGAGCACACACCCTGGGTTTTAATAAGTCCGGCCGAGCAAGTGGAATCGCTCACTTGTCGGCCCCGTCTTTTACTTCCTCTATCTTTGTAGTCGAGGGTGTCTTCTCCTCAACTTGTTTCTCCTCTTTCTCGGCAGTGGCGAGTAATGCTCGCAGCTCCTGCGAGTTCCACTTCTTTCTTTCCTTCCTCGGTTCTTTGCAGTCCCTTGATAGGTGTCCTTTCTGGTTGCAATTAAAACATCTTCCTTCGGCTCGCATCCGATCTATGTCCATGGGTTTCCCCGTTCCTCCATACATTGTCCCGGTGGCAGTCTTCTTATCCCCTGACCCGCTTGTCGCGCCGGCAGCTTTTTGCCCACTGCTGGCATTGTTGTTTGGGCGATTGTCGGGGCGTCGACTTCCATAGTTGGTTCGGTTGTAGGCGAGGGCGGCAGATCGTTGTTCATGCATAGTGGTTATGCGGGCCTTCCATTCTACGTATTGGGTTGGGATGTTCATTCCCATGTCCATGATGAATCTGATGTAGTCTTCGGGTACCCCTTGTCAGAGTGCCCTGACCATTGCTCCCCTTTCTCCGGTGTCATTGATCCTATCTGCTAGTTGGGCTTCCCCTTCCAATTTCTGGAAGTATACTACGGCCGATCCGTTCCCCATTCTTAGGTCCATCATCTTCTTTTCGTGTTGTTCCTTTGCTGTGGCATCCATGAACTGTTCTTGGACGATGTGCATGAAGTCTGGCCAGTTTGGGTATCGGAACCTTTCCAGTCGTTCGCTGTAGTACTCCATCTGTTTGGTGGTCCACCATCTGGCTGCTGCTCCTTCGAAATAGGAGGCTGCGAATGGGACTTTCAAGGTGGAGTGGAAGTAAGAGTCATGTACTTCGAAATATGCGATGCAGTCCCTGAAGAATCGAATTATGTCATCATGCTTTCCTTCGAAGGGGAGAGGGGTGCATAGTAGGGTGGGTTTGACAGAGGGGAATAGGTCGTCGTTGCCGGCAGGGCCCGTTGGCCAATGGTCGTCGGGTGGTCTTGGATATTTCAGGGGTCGTCTTGGGACTGAGAATCGGTCTCGGTTATGCCCAATAGAGGGAGGTCCCGGGGTCTGGGGGTCTGGGGGTCTTCTTCCTCTGTGGGGTCTAGGGGGAATTGGGGGGGCTGGTTCAGCCGGCTCCTTCCCTTTTCCTTCTACTGGGTCGAGGTCCCAGTATTCGACTAGCTGTCAGATTTTTTCTTGTTCCTTCCGGATTTGTTCTTCCATGTCGCTTCTTTCCCGTGCAACTGCTTCTCTTCGGATTTTTACTTCTTCTGGGGAGAGGAGTTTTCCTTCCTCAGTGTATTCTTTCTTTGATCTGCTGGCTTCTCCCAATCCGGCAACTAGTCGGCTTTTGGTTGGCCAGGGATAATACTCTTGTCTCCTGGTTCGGGGGGGAGGGGAATCAGGTAGAGGCCTCGGCCCCCATGGCAGATTCTTGGGTGTAAAACCTTGGGACAGGTTCATCCCGTCGTATCTGCTCCTCTCTGATCCACTCATCATAGGTAAGGTCACGGTTAATCCTTTCCCAGGTTTCTTGTAGGGCTCCCAACTCTTCAAAGAGTACTTCGAGCTCTCCCTCAGTTCTTTCTCGTAGAGTTCCTTCTCGTACTCTTCTTCCGGGTCGAGGTCCATATACTCGTTCCCTCTCTCGTTGAGACGGGGTGAGTTCATAGCCTCGAGTTCCTCTGTAGAGCTCCACTGAGCCCGGGTCTTCTCCTCCTCGTCAGAGGTAATCTCTTCGTCTGAGGTTCCATGCCTCTGCTTGATGTTCTCCGAGAAGGCGTCGCTGGTGGTTGGTGAGGTCCGGCCAGACCCTGTCTGGTCTGTTTGGATAGAAGGGGCTCTCGTTGAGCTCACTTCTTGCGAGGATCTCTTCCATCCTTCAGGGAAGGGGGTCTTCGTGCTTGCTGAGGGCTCGTTGCCTTGTGTTGTACTGTCGCCTGGTCTCCCAGGACTGTCTTGACGGCTTGGGCCTTCCGACTCGAGCGACCGATAGATGCTCGTTCCTGAGCTCGTGGGCCCGCTGCTTGTCGCCCGGGGTGTCATGAAGGACTGGCCAAATGACGAATCTTCCCTTGACCTCCACGTACTCTCCTGGAGTTGGACCTGGTACGGGTTGGGAGGGGCCTGCTCTCGGGGTCTCATGAATAGAGATGGCCTCCGCGTCTGAGGAGGAAGATTCAGATGGAGGGTCAGGGGGGAATCTTCCTCGAGGATCGGGGTTCGTAACCCGTAGACTCCGCAGCGGGGGTATGACTGTGTCATGGGGGGGGCTCTGTCTGAGGTTGGTCTCTTGGCTAGAGTTGGATGTGTTCTGGCTGGTGAGGTCCTCCTCGATTCTGGGAGTTCTAGATCTTGGGCGAAGGGGGTTCCGAGCCCTGGAAGGTCCAGCGATGGGGCTCTCGGGCTCGGGCTCATTGGTTCCTCTGTTAGGGCTCCTGGAATTGTCCTCCGTCGGGAGGTTGGTAGTCTCAGGAAGCCCTGTAATCTCTGTCGTCGGCTGGACCCATGGGGGGGGGAGGGGTCCGAGGGAAACATTATGGATTGGATTAGGGTGGAAGGGGATGGGTTGTAAGGGAATGGGTTGTTGGACTGGCTGAGGCGCTGGCCAAGTGCGAATGCACCAAGCCTGCAGGTTGTTGCCGAAATAGACTAGGATGACAATAGAGACTCCAAAGACGATGCTAGATGATACTAGTGCGACGATTAGGATGTTCTGGTCGAGTGTCGTGATGTCTGGGGTGATGCTCATGGGTTCCGATGGTGGCTAGCACTCAAAGGAATATAGGGAAGCTTCGAGCTAATTGTTAGGACTAGCCCTGAGTAAACCAAACTAGAGTAAACTGCTAGGCTATGCCGGGTAATACCCGAGTCCAACAGAGTCTCAGCTTGTCTGGTCATGATCAGAAACTAGTGCAACAGTCAGGTCGTTGCAAGTGAATCGAGGGAAGAATGAGGTTGTATAAACTTTAGCTCGAAGCTGAGTATTACAACTGAAAGCGTGCTACTTATATACTAGAAAGATGATTCTAAAAATAGTCCTTAGTGACAGTGATGGTGAAGATTTATGGAAGTTGATGCGGCTGTCACGAGTGTGATACATATAGTGCCGATGTGAAGGGTTAAAGGGTAAGAAAGTAAATAAATCGTAACAGATTTTCGTTCAATCAGTTTGTTTTAATTTCTTGTTCGATTCATGTTGTCAGTACATTTCTGACTGAAAAGTGTGTTAGGGCGTTGATGACTTCGAGGACCTTGGCTCCGGTTGATACTGCAGCAGGACTACCAGAAGACATGGCCAGAGCCGTTGCTGGGGTCCTGTGGCCATTGTTTGCTCCCTGTTGCCGCCGTTTCTGTGAACTTCCCAAGTTGCACCCACTACAATGACTACGGACTTCTGTAGCTCGTCCGGCACAGCGTGACGATCACACAACTATCTATAGGTACCATTTCTGCTGTCTAGGCTGTACATAAGCTCACAGCGCTCTCCCTAGGTGCTCTCATCCATCGTAGGTCCCTCGCGTGCCTTTTTGCTGGCCATGCCCTCATCGACTTCGTCCTCCACAAACCTGATCTTTCGCTTCAATCTTCTTGAACCGGATTGTTCTACCGTCGACAGTTTGTTCAATTTCCGTTTTGCATCCTAAACATGGTTAGTTCTTCGCCATTGTCAACGATCAAGACTGGCTTACCAAAGTGATGTCACAGTTGAGTAGTGTGATGGCGCACAACACCAGCTTCATCTGATGTCTGGTCCCTTTCACTTTGAAGACGATCACAGAGCACTGCACTTCAATGACATCCCCGATTCTGAACAGTTGTGGCCTTGCACGCTGGAACCTGTGCCAATGGCATTAGTCAAGCCGTTTCCCCATTCGACGGTCTACAATGCACACCTGCGCTTTCCTTCATCGTCGGTCTGGGCCTTGAAATATTGTACGACATTGTCTTCAGTGTGGACCACATCCGTCTTTCCCAGGCGCTGCAGAATTCCTATCGGATTGACATCGTTACTGAAGGGTACAGCTTCGTGCTGCCCACCTTCCTTCATAGCACGAAAATAGCGGTTTGACAGGGTGAAGGTGGGGAATCCTCGGTACGTAGATGGTGACCACTTGTCCAACATGCCATGCTTGAACTCCCTTTCTGCTGTTAGCTTGATCTCCTGTAAAGTTGCAATCGTGTTATCAAACAATGCACTTCCCGGTCCTGTCACCATGACACTTTGCGACAAGGTGATCGCTTTATCATGTCTGACACTGTGATGTCAGCATTCTCAGGTGAGCTCCCCCCTGCCAAATTTCGTGACCGCTCACCTTGGTGCTCTGACCAAGGGGGGCAGATTAACTTCGCACACAACTCCTGTGCAAGCGAATACCAACTCTTCCGCTTCGTCATCGCTCCCTTTCACTAGCCGCCATACGAAATCATCCGCATCTTTTTGAAGGCTCACCTGGGACATTTGCCCACCCTCCTGTTTGTGATGTTAGTGTATGTATGATGGGTCGATTGCTGTATGCTTACCTTGATGATTCTAGACATGTGATAAGGGTTGGTGTCCATGCTTTCTTCTGCATACTTTTGGACCATGTTATCTGCGTGACACTCGCCGAGGTCAGTCACGATTTCTTCTACAAGCCTGTTTACTCACATGCTCTGGCAATATCGTAGAACTTGTCCATTGTAGTGATCGTATTGCAGCGTGTTCGGAGTCTTTTGTCTGGCACTCAGTTAGCCCATCTATCTGTTCATATATTCTTTTGGTGCGTCGCCCTGCTCAATATTGCAGATCCCTCCTGACTATTCTGGCATGACCTTTCCTTGAACAGCGCCCTTCTATCCCGCGTTACATCCATCCCATCAATGTCTCCGCTCCTTTTTGGTTTAGATTGGCCTTTATTACTACTCACCTTGTGAAACATTGTCGCAATATTAGTTTTATCCTCATTGCTTTCGTTATTGGTCACCCGCATTCATTTCCGTGTCCCTATAGCCAGCTATCATGTATCGCACCTCGTACAATTTCTTCGCTCGGTTTTTTTTCTTTCACCTCCCCCCCTTCTCTTCCTTTCTAACTTCGTTTTTGGTGTTACCCACTCAACGTTGCCGTCACAGTCTATCCTTTTGGGTGCCATCTATTCATTTTTATCTATTGCTATTGATTTTTTTCTTTCTTACTTTTTGTTTTCATGTCGCTATTGATCATGCCATGAAAAATGCGGCAATCTTTGTGCTTTTTTGCCCATACAGCCGTGTTTGCATATATTTGGGTGACGTCCATCTGCATTATCACCCTCTCCCATCTGCATTCAAACTCACACTCGATAATGCCTGCTGTAAATTTGACTTCCCAGTGCATCTCATCAGTTAGCTGTGGTGTCTGTGCATACGTTTTCCTTACTGCCTCTCCCCTGTTTTTCCTAGAAGCACCTCTAAGCGCAAGCTAGCCCATTTGTCTCCTGTTCCTGCATCTCTGAAGTCGTCTCCTAGTCCTGACCCATATGTGTTTCATTGCTTTACCTTTTCTCACTGTTTTAATCTCATGTTGCTGCAGTGTTCCTTGTAAAAAGAACAAGCTCCTTCCACCAGTTTCTATTACGTGCATGAATCTGGCTTTGATTTAAGTTATCTTTCTTCCTAACATACCTGTTATAGTTCTCGCCAGACTCACACCTCTCATGGATGTCCTACTTTGCATCGCAAGGTATCATATGGTGAATTATCGGCTGAAGAGGTGGAGAGTGTCGTCGCACATTCGGATGTGGACGATGCTGAGCTGTCCACTGCTTCCCTATGTTGCCGCGGGCGCGTTCTCTTCATGGACGATGAGGCTTCCGAAGCTTCTCAGCATTCGGACGATCCTTCCGCAGACGATGAAGCTGCTGGCTCAGACTGTGACTCCATCATTAGGTGTGTTCCTTTTTTGTATTGTTCTTTGTATTTTATCTCATTGGTGTCGGTGGTCGCTCTCCCTTGTAGGTCTTCTTCTAGCATAGAGGTCATTCGTGTCTCCACTCCTGCTCCCTCTGATGACGAGTCTGCGGGTGACGATGTCATTGAGGTAGCTGACTCTTTAGGTGCTCGTGATAAAACTAAACACTCTCGCTCTCATCCTCTGTGCATTGCACCAGCTTTTTTTTTTGTTGCTCGTGCTTACAATCCCTTCCAGTCGGTCCAAGACTAAGACGGTTAAAGGCGCATATGTTGACAGGCTGTACGTTTGGCCTTATTTTATTCTAAAGTGTCCTGGATTGATTGATTTTAATGTTTAGCCTGACATCCGGTAACGGTGATGACGTCGCTACAGATGATGACGTCAAGGCCGATCCTACTGTATCCTCGTGAGTGCTTTGTTATGTGTCGCTGGTGTATCTAATGTTTTGTTTTGTCTTTTCTTTACTTTGGAATGTCCAGTTGTGGAACACGTTCGAAAGAGCCTGTCTCCGATGTCTACTTGGAAGACTTGTGCCAGACTCCCAAGGCCAACTCTAGGGTGAAAGGCAAAACTCCTGTGAAGCCAGCTGCTGGTCGACGCTCTTTGCGTGGCAACAAGAAAGAGGCTTCGTCTTCCAGTACTCATTTGGAACCAGAGCTCATTGTTGATCCTGTTACTGCTGGTCTAACCAAGACCATGAGTTTGTTGACTTCGAACTCCAAGAAACCGTTGACTCGTAAATTTGGCTTTCTGATTCCCATTGTATGTCAACTTACTGGTCTCCCTAGCGATGAAAGCTGTTCCTTGCAGTGACACGACCGAGCTTGGGGTCACTGCTGTCAAGAAAAGGACCACTCGTGCTTCAGTTCCCACCTCCAGTGTTCCGCCGCCCATAAAGCATGATCTACCGAAGTCTACAGGGAAGCACAAAGCCCCGGTTGTTGTCTCTGCAACATCCACGAAGCAGAAATCCTCTAGGAAGGGGCCGACCAAAAGTTCAACTTCCACAGCCAAAAAAACTGCTGAGCCTTTGTTCTTCCCTTCAGATTCAGGTTTGTCCCTCTCATCTTTCATGCATTGCACTTTTCGCTCACCTGGTGAGTAGATACCAAGGCATCTGAACCTCCTCTGGACCGACACACGCCGCTTAGTTCTGATTTAGCAACTCTTTTGGGGTATGCTTTTTCGTTTTATTAGCGCAACATTCTTAATCTTCTCACTAGAGATGATGTTCGAGAATCGTCACCCGAAGATGATGCCAACGCACCTGTGTTGCATTTGCCCGACCCCGTCGGGTATGTATTCAATCTCTGTCTGAATAAGGTTTTGTCATTTGACATATGGCTTACAATGTGTACAGCTCGTCTTTGCGGCACATTATTGATGTGACCGAGCCTAAAGATCCTGCCCTTCGTGTTATGCAACCCGCTTTGATGGAGGACCATCTCGTCATGTTGGGAGTGTACCCCGACTCGTTGCCTCCTCTAGGGTGTGTAGCAACCGTTTGGTGCCAAGAATATGACTTAACTGTTCTGTTTTTTCGTGCTGTAGTGCCTACTGTCCCGTCGTTGCCGCCGGCTCCACTCCCAACACTTTTGATACACCTAGGTTCTTTGCATTTACCGATGTGGTAAAATTATTCCATGTCCAAAGTCTGACGTGCGTATATTGTGATCTGTTGCCTCAGTTCCTTTTAATTAATTGTTATCTTCTTAGGTCTTTGGTTGAGGCGTTCAAGTTTGAAAGTTACAGCACTTTTGTTAACTTGGCACATGTGCCTCATACCATAGTGTCTGTGGAGAAGAGAAGTGTACACTATGCTGGATCCAATGCTGTTTGCATGACTGCTGGCCTGGTCACCGAATGCATGCTTTTCGAGCCTGCTTCTCCAGGCATGTATGGAGCCGGCAAACGAGTCAGATGGCTGCGAATAATGCCATTTCATCAAATGTTTCACCATGAGTTGACAGCCTGGACATTGGCCTTTGGTCTACCCAGTTTCGTGGAGACAACCTGTATTAACAATCAAGGTTTGTCATTTCCTATGCGGGTTGAGGATCCCAGTGGCTGTGGCAACAATAACTCCAAATGTGTGTCGGATCAGTCGGTCTTCTTTTATTGCTTCGTTTATCTTCAATTGTACAGATGCATTGGGCCAGTCATCTCCCTCTAAGGGTCATTGGGGGTCACCTACCAAGGCGGCCAGCACTTCAAATGTCGGTCCTGGTGCCGGGTATCCCAGCTCTCTCAGTTTCATGGACGACAGTAAGCTGTTCTTACTATCTTGTTTTAAACTCTATGTTGACAACGTCAAACACTAGTTCCTATTTACGATGGTCAAGCCAGTGCTGGCAGTCACTTTTTGTTTCGACCAAATGACTTCGCTGTCTTGAAGTCTTTGCCTCGATTCACGGTGTCTCGTGATTTGGACGCATTCACAATGGTATCGGTGGGATACTCCCTTTCTGTTTGGGAGACCTTCAACAAGGAACGTCGTCTCACTCCCAACGTCTTGTTTGTGATTGTTTTAGGGAGTGCACCCAAGAAGGAGAAATTGGAAGTGCTCAGTTTTCTGGAGTAGTGCATTGTAATATTTACTTGTCTGCCTGCGTCTGATTAGCTAGTCGGTTCCTTAGTTTAGCTCAGTGCCCCCGTTCCTTGGCATGTGTGTATCTGTCATGTACTAGCATAATTTCATTGACTGCCATAACACATGCTTTGAAATCTGTAACCGATCTATTGGCTGAACAATTCAATTCCATCACTCAGAGTCAAAACAAAATAGTTGGGTTGGATATTTAGTCCACATTGACGCCCTTAGTCATTACCGCCTTCGAAGATGGACCTTGATGGTTCTAGTCTCATGGTCTGCAGGCCACGAGGAGGGGTTATTATGCTGTACCTTATCGGACACTGCGAAGGAAATCATTCTGCGGGTATCCAAGGGTTTGCCCTTCTATCCTAGTTTGTATAATCCTGGGTTAATGGCTGTCCAATCAGACTGTTGTTTTCCTATTCGTTGTACTCATTACATCTAGGCACAAATAATGGACTAATCTTTAGGCAACACGACACTCCTGATGCACGACACATCGTTCCTTACCCAGTTCTTCGCTCATCAAGTTGGTGCCCTTCTTCATTAATGCCCGCCTATGCCGCCTCGTTCAACCACGCGTACTTCTTCAATCTTCATACGCCGTCGCACGGCTTGTATCCGATATTAAACGTGTTGCAGAAATATGTTCTTTCTTTGAGGTTTTTGCATTGTTTTTATTAAACCTTGGTATTCTTATTCTCTTAGAACCATCCTTGCCTTCTTTCCAAGCTCGTATTTACAGCATTGTCATGCACATGCAGGAATATCTGCGTCATCTGAATGCCCAACCATTTCTTGCTATCCTCCTTTTACTGAAGTCGCTGCTGCTTTGTCCACTTTATAATGGACCAATGTATTACAATTGTCTGCTTTACTCAAATCACCGCTCGCTTTGCATTTCAACATGCCTGTCTATGCTTCAGTAAGTATGGTGTTACTCGTGCTGACGCTCTCACTGATTGTATTGAGTTGCTTAGTTCGACTTCGCCAATATGGAAGCCAAAATCCATAACTTCGAGAACAGCCGTACCCCCAATGAGATCCTGGCTTCACTGACTGACGGTAAGTTTGGCTATTTCTCTGTAGCTATCATTTATTGATATTGGTTGTGTAGGTTCACATGTGTATTTCAAGTACCTTTCCGACCTTGTCACCTTGAGTCAGATGGACAGTAGTACCCTCAAGGATATGGTCTATCAGTCACTGGAACCGTTCCTTACCTTGTTTATTCAATACTGGCGCGATTTCGATCTCAATCACCATACCCCTTCTCGCTCGACTGGCTTGAAATGGGACGTTCCCCTCAGCCAATCCTTCATGGATTTCCCCGACGAAATTAAGATGCACATCATTTGTGCCATCCCATTCACCGATCTTCTTGCCCTCCGTGTCGTTAATAAACACCTCTGGGAGCTCATTACACCTATCACCCACTGTCGTCTGCGTTTCCGAATGCCTCCCAGATGGGCCGCCTTCACGGATAGTTCCATGATGCCATACGAATGGGCCAGTGGCGCTGAGTTGCTGGGTACCATCTTCATTGCGCAAGCTTGGTTTCCCATCATATCCATCACTTACAGCTCCTGGCCCCTTAGAAACCATTGTTTCTTCAGATTTCTGCCCAATGCTGCTGTCACTAGGGTGACCATCACTGGACATCGTCATGTCGACTACTTTTATCCGCTCATTCCATTCCCTTTCATGTCGCCGTCAACTGTGAAGGATCTCAAACTCGCAAGATGTTCCCTGATGTGTCATAGTTTGCTGGGTCTGATTTCTCCCGGCACCCAACTGGAATCATTGAAACTTGACCGAGTCAACGACGGATTTGTGGTGCGTGTTATCTGTTTATTCATGCTGTTTTATGTCAATATCTGATATTATATTTTGTCTTTTCTTGGATGCATAGATTACTCCATCGTCTCCCTTGGCACCCGAAATTGACATATGGCGCGAGTTGAATGGTCTCCACTCGTTTCGTCAGCAGCTCGTAAAAAATCCCCCCCCCGCATCGTTACGCTGCTTGAAGATCAATTATGCTCCTTTTATACCGCAAGGGACGATGCATGTTGACCTTCAACCTACATTCTATCAACCTGATTACATGCAGGACCTATTGATCGCGCAGCTCTTCTGCGTACCAGAGGCGCAGCACCTCATGAGACCGTATCTACAGGCTGGTGAACATTTCCCAGTTCACCTTTTGTTGTCGTCGCTCGTCGATCTCGATATTTGTGTGGGCCCGTTCGTATACCGTCATGTTAGATGGGGATGGGCAGAGCTGAGTAAATCGCTCACTACGTTGACGATCAGAGATTGTGAGTACTTATAATACTCTTGACGCTTGTGGTGATGTTGATTTTTTCCTAGGCGATGTAGAATCCTCCAAAAATGGTGACAGTTCCATGCATCTACCCCTCTCTGGTCTGTGCATGTTGGAACACGTGAAATTAGTCGCTCCTGTTCGGTCCATCCATTGTATGCTCTGGAGTGTCATTAGTTGGTCAGCTCCTGCTAAAGAGTTGACCATGGCTACTCTGAACATCATCGTGTGCGTTGACTGTGGTGATCGCTGGTTTTTGCGCAGTAAGCTGACTGAGGTTTTCATGTGCCGTGTATTGCTCCCGAGTTGGTACACTGACTATCATCAGTTTGGTGGATCCGTTCGCTTCTCTGTTGCATCCAGCCTTCATAGAGCCTTGTTGAAGGAGGAGACCGATCATCTCAGCAGTTTATGCAAATCACTGACTGCCGACACATCTGTTAAGGCCAGATTCAGGACCTCGAGGTTGATCATATTCCCGGAGTATGTACGTAGCATGGTACTTTATACGTGATATCAGCAACCATTCACATACAACCCTTTGCATATCTGTACCTCTGTATCTATGCATATGTGATGAACCATTTGGCGGTCGAAATCCCGAAGGGTGTTGGCCGAGAATCATTTTTAAGGGATTCATCAGGGATGTGGGCAACATGTTTGTGTTTGGTAATGAAACCAGTGTCGAGGTGTTGTAGTCTGTGAGGTCACTCCGCTTATGTTTCATTACGACACTGTAGCGGTTTGGTGAGGGAATATTATGTACCTTCATTGACATATACCTATGAACATCCGCATTGGTTGAGGTGGTGAAACCGGCTATTAAGGGTAGCAGTTATACCCGAGCATGTGATTTAACCTCGGTTTGTGTACACGTCGCCTTTTCATTGTTCACTTCCTCTGTTTTCCTCCCTGATTGAAATGCTGCTGCATCCGTGGACAGCCTGTTTCATTGTTGCTGTAAGCGATCTCCCTTCTATTTCTGTTTCAATTGTTTCCTGAACTCTATCCAGATAGTCTACTTTTATATGCACAAAATGTATCCCGACTCGCGTGCAGTTGTGCATCTTCCTGCCGACTCTCTGGTGCGTGCTGCTCATCTATCGTGTTGTCTCCTCTAAGGCATGAACCATAGGTCACCCATGAACCTGTAGCCAGCATTGAGTGTGTGGTTGGTGCCACGTCATCGGTCTTGTTGGTGAGTATTTCACGTGTCTCCCATTCGATGCAAATATATATATGGGCTACAAACAATACAGGTCCCACATGAATCGCCATATTCTGAACATGCTTCCGTATCCTGGCCTTATGGTATCCGGTGCCTTATGTCCGACGGGACGTTCGTAGTGGACACCTCTAGGGTATCTGGTGATCTATCCCAGCTGTTGTCTTGTGAGTACATGCATGGCTTCATGTCTATCTCATCTCGTTTACTCACATCTGGTAGCGTTTACAACGTTTCAAGCTGGCGCATACGAATCAACCCACCTGCACCGCTCGGTCCATTCAAACATCTCCAACACAAGGATAAACTTGTGCGACATTTCGCCCAGCTTTATTGTAAGACCAGTCTCAGCCGATTGTTATTCTTGTGAGCCCAGTTGTATATATCGATCCATTTGTATCTAACGCTATATTTTTTAACAGCAGATTTGGCGGGCCCTCACCAAGTGCGTTCAAATATATGCTCGTATGCCGACCTGATGGGTGCGAGTGAGTTAGGAGTCTTGCACGCCGAAAATATGGGTGCAACTCGATGCTTAGGTTGCACTTTTGCATCTAGCTGTTGACCTGTACATGCCTTGACATTGGATGTATGTATGTCGAAGTCCGTAATGGAGTATGTCCCTTGTCCGTTTATTGTGTGCCCTGCTTTGTTGCTGGGTGATGCGTTTATTTTGGTGTTTGGGCTGTGTATAGTTACCACACTGCTATCCATGCTAACGTGTGGTAAACTTGATACTAAATCTTGTAATTGTATCCGTCCTTGCCGACAAAGTCATGTAGGTGGTGGTATCCAATATATTAAGTATGATGCAATAAGATCTTGGTTGCCATGTACAGATGAACCCTTGGAAGTAATGCAAAATACTTATCGCTATACCTTTGTTGCACATTATATGCTAAATGAGGTGGATTCTCTTCACCTGCAGGAGACTCACATTAAGACTCAAGTTCCTCTGTCTGTGATATGTGACTTCATACCACTTCATGCCCTCAGAAACATTGCAAAGACACATGAGTTTGCTACATCTGGTTTATCCTATAAGACCAAAGCTGCTATGGTAGACTTATTTAAGTCACACACATGCTCTAAGTGTACAGGTTCAATCACTGTGTTAAAGCAGCACATTCAATACGGCGCAACATCCAAATCAAAACAAACCAATATAAATGGGATGGGACCTCTTGGTGGCAGCACAGAACATGCTTTTCCTCCAGATCCACTTACTGATGCCTGTACTCAATCTATCATCACCTCATTCTGCCATGCATCTAGTCCAGAGGTGTTCTGTGAAGCTGGCTGTGCAGTATGTGGCCAATTGACACCACTTAATCAGCTTAGTGATATCAGGCATATGAAACACTTCCTATATCTTTTAGAGGATCCTGAAGTAATTAGAAAAGAACATCATAGTGAGAGAGACCCTGTAACCAATATTGAAGGTCCTGTGATTGCACCAACTACAGAGAAGATATGTCTCTCATGTCATGCCACCATAAGAAAGGGCAACATTCCATCAAATGCATTGTGCAATAGGCTGTGGCTTGGTGAAGTTCCTGATGTTCTTAAGCAATTGTCTTTTGTTGAATGCCTGCTGGTTGCCAGAGTACCGCATAACTGCTGCTTTGTAAAGGTCTCAATGGCTTCCAGTGGCCATCCAGATATTGGTAGTCGTAAAATGATTTCAAATGTCATTTCATTTGAATCTCCTGTTGCCAAAGTATATGATATATTGCCTCCTCCTAAAAGTGAGATTGATGAAGTCCTTGCCATCATGTTCACAGGCCCTCATAAACCAATGGAAGATGATTTGAAACGCACACCTCTGTTGGTATGACATCAAAACATTGTAAATGCATTAGGCTGGCTCTGTATCAACCATATCGACTATCATCATGTAAAGTTATCTACTGACAACCTAAATGAATATACAGATAATGCAACTCCGGTTGAAATTATATATCAACATAGTCTAACTAATAAAGTTCCTGAAGGTACAAGTGTGTTTGACATATCTGAAGCAGATGGTACAGAAGAAGGAACTTGTCCAATGATAGTACATGGACTTATAGGTGAAAATCTCCCTAAGATAGATATTGATACTCAGAAAAGTCTGGCGACTCAACACTTCAAAGGTAATAATGGTGTGTTAGCTGTTGGACATGCAGTGCAACCAGAGTCAATCTACAATAACACTTCACTCTATCCATCTATGTTTCCATGGCTTTTCCCTTATGGATTAGGTGGTATTGGTATGACTGGACTTTCAGATCTTACACACAAGCGTTGGTTGATGATGTACTATGACAAATGGTTTCAAACAGATATTAACTTTCCTTTTGTTGCTTTCAGTCATGAACAAATTAAAGCAAGTACAACAGCAGGTTTTTTGCTTGTTAAAAAAGATAAATTTAAATCTATTGCTGAGAGGATTATGAATATAGATGAGCTTGTTTTGGAGAATCTATCTAACTGACTCAGTTCTGGACAACCTGTTAAACCACAGAATCAAGCAGAAAAGGATTGTTTTCAACTGTTTAATGATTTAGACCATGTTTCATATAAAGTGCAGGGTTCACTAACATCCAAAAAATATATGCGTAATGAAGTATACTCTCTGATGGCATCAGAAGGAGCTCCCTCCTGGTACATTACTTTTGCACCTTCAGATAGCAAACATCCTATTGCACTATACTGGGCAGATCATGATATCAAATTTTCACCTTTATTGCGCAATGACTGTGAATGGCTTCTTCTGATTACAGGTAATCCAACTGCTGCAGCTAGATTTTTAATTTTATGGTTAAGTTGTTTATTGAACATGTTCTTAAACCAGACCAAGAAAAACCTGGAGCATATGGAAATGTGTCATCTTATTATGGCACTGTTGAACAACAAGGTCGGCTCACTTTACATCTTCACTTAGTTGCTTCGATACATAGCAGCTTAAGTCCTCAAGAGGTCAGAGATCGCTTGCTGAATGAAGATTCAGAATTTCAACGTAAGTTTATTGAATATCTTGAATCTGCCCATGCTGGAGATTATATGACTGGATCCAATCTTGATGTAATAGAAATGAGACACCAAGATGCACTACATCCCGACTTTGAAGACCCCACTGAGACTCTACCAATTCCTCCACCTTCTTGTTGCAGCTGTAAATTGGATACTTGCATACAATGTAAAAAAAACGATTCTTGGTGGCTTTATTTTAAACGTACAGTTGACACTTTGCTGAATATGGTGAATGTTCATAAGTGTCATTCAAATACATGGGCTGATGGCACATTAAAAAGAAATGCTGCAGCTAAAGGATGCAAAGATAACAAATGGGGAAAATGCCGTGGCAGATTTCCACATCCTTTATTTGTAGAAAGTTATGTGGATACTTCTACTGGGCATATTAATTTAAAGAAAAAGGAATCGTGGATTAATACATTCACTTATCTGTTGACATATCTCTTACGTTGCAACACTGATGTTACTTCATTATGTTCTGGCACTGCTATTAAAGCTGTTTTGATTTATGTCAGTGATTACATTACAAAGCCTGCTTTAAAAACACATGTTTTCTTTGATGTAATTAAAGGTGTATTCCAGTGAAGCAAAAATCAACCGGTGTCAGGAAAAAATGATATAGACAAAGCCAGAAAATTGATGACTCAAATGGTAAATGTCTTGGGTGCAAAGATGGAAATTGGTGCACCTATGATATGTTCATATCTTCTTGGTTTACCTGATCATTATACAAACCGTACATTTATCATGTTTTACTGGAAATCATTTGTAGCAGAAGTCAAGAATGACTGGAGACCAGATGGTGAAGTGTCTGAAGATGTCAAAGTTCAGATTAAAAAATCTGGTAATACTGTAGTTGGTATCTCTCCTGTGGAGGATTATATTCACCGACCTGTTGAGCTAGAGCATATGTGTTTATATGAATGGGTATGCAGGTGTGAACGGATTCATAATCGTGCATCTCCAAAAGATAGTACAGTAAAGTCTCAGGAGTGTGCTGATGGAGATGAAATAGATCATACACAATCGCAACTTGAAGAACAAGGAGAAAACTGCTCTGACACAGATGATATTGATGCAATAGATAATGTCTCTCAATCTGATACTTCTTCAATGAAAGCTTTTATTGAAGATGATGTGGATGGAGAAAATGAATCTATTCATGCTGAAGATAATGCTTCCTTTTTCCCTGCATCTCAATCAACCATGGTTGATGGACAGAACCTATATAACAGTCTTCCTACATGTACTCAGGAATCAGTACAATCCACATTGGTAGATCAAGAGTCTGCAAGCAGTTTGAATGGGACAAAGCACACAGCAAATAAAATAACAAGACATATCAAGTACTCTTTCTTACAAACACATCCCTTGTATGACTCTCATCACATTTCTATTAGACCAGAGCGTAAATGTCATGTTCCAAATTTTGTTGGTGGCTTATTACCAAGACATAATGTTGGTGACCGAGATTATTACTGTACAACCATGCTTACATTATTTAAACCATGGCGTAGAGGGAAAGATCTTAAATCTGTGGAAGTTGGCTGGGATATTGCATTTAATGAATTTCAGCTATTACCTTGGCAAACTAAAATTATCAGTAACTTTAACTTACGTTATGAATGTTTAGATGCCAAAGATGACTACAATGCTCAGATGAAAAAAGATGGTGTCCAAGAACCTCATATATTTGATACCAATTGGACTACACTAGATTACAACAATGATGTCTATATATCTACCGAGGATATTAACACAGGAATTTCTGAGGGTTCTGAACATATAGCAGCTAAGGTTGGAAATGCATATATGAAAAGGGCTCAGAATATTGCAAAAATTGGAAAAATGATGGGTACCACTGGGTGTTCATGGTCTATTCCTAATTATGAATTGGCAGATAAAACTCATATTCATAATTCTGATAACATACAAACCCGGTCTGCTGCAGAATGGAGAGAAGAAGTTGTTGCACTGCGGCAAGCTGTTCTTGATGCATGAAGTCAAAAACATAATCCAGAAGTACATGTACCTGCAAAGAGTTATGTTGATCAAGTAGAGATTGTTAGTCACAATCATCTCACTAGATCAAAACATACTGTTACAGATACATGTGTTTTAGATGATGTTACTCAGCTGTTCTGCTTAAATACTGAACAAGATAGAGCATTTCGCATTGTTGCTCAACATTCATTATGTCCTACAGCAGAACAGCTAAAGATGTATATTGGAGGCATGGGTGGAACAGGAAAATCTCAAGTGTTGAAAGCACTTACTGAATTTTTTGTAAGACGCCAAGAAAGTAGCAGATTAATACGTGTTGCTCCAACTGGAACTGCAGCATCTATTATAAAAGGTTCAACTTATCATTTTACATTTGGAATTAATGAATTCACTGGTGGTGAGTTGTCAAAGAAAAGTATGGGAGAAGTCAAAGCATGTTTAAAAGGAGTTGAGTATGTTTTTGTAGATGAAGTATCTATGATATCCTGTTCAGATCTGTTTAAAATAAGTGGCCGACTTGCTACATGTTTGAATCATGCAGATCAACCATTTGGTGGTATGAATATGATTTTTGCTGGTGATTTTGCTCAGTTGCCACCTGTCATGGGTGGAGAATATTCAGCCTTATATTCTCCTGCAAGTGACCTGTTTGCCTCTAGTAAAAAGAGTCAGGATTCTGCTCTTGGAAAAGCAATATGGCATCAAGTGATGACAGTTGTTATTCTTCGTGAGAATATGCGTCAAAGGTCTCAGTCCAAAGATGATATAAAGCTAAGAGCAGCTTTATCAAACATGAGATATAAATCATGTACATATGATGATATTAGATTTTTAGAAAGTCGTGTATGTAATTTGTCAGATAATGCACCTGACATCAATAGTAAAGATTTTAGAGGTGTCTCTATCATTACAGGTCTTAATGTACAAAAGGATGAAATCAATAGATTAGGAACTATTTGATTTGCTCAAGAAACAAACCAAGAGTTAATAGATTTCTTTTCAGATGACTCTATTTCAGAGAATGTTACATTGAAACAAGCTAAAAAAGGAAAATCTAGTAAAATAACCATACTGTCACCTCAGATACAGATTGAATTGTGGAATTCACCCCCAAGTGGGAATAATAAATATGTACCAGCAAAGCTGTCTCTCTGTAAAGGGCTTCCTGTCATGATTCGATTGAACTCTGCCACAGAACTTGGCATTACCAAAGGACAGGAAGCTGTTGTACATTCATGGGTAGAAGGAACAGGCACAAGGGGACAAAAAGTATTACATGTCTTCTTTGTGAAAATATTGGCTCCTCCTGATCCTATACATCTACCAGGACTTCCTGAAAATGTGGTACCTCTTACAAGGACATCTGTTTCTGTTACATGCATGCTAAAAGACGATTCAAGAATCAATATTACTCGATTGCAAGTGGAGGTGATTCCTAATTTTGCAATGACAGACTATTGCTCTCAAGGTAAAACAAGGCCTTGGAATCCAGTGGATTTAAATAACTGTAGATCACATCAATCCTATTATACTGCTTTATCAAGGAGTGCATCAGCACAAGGAACTTTGATTTTACCAGATTATACTGATCATAAAAAGAAGGCATTTGATACTAATAAAATTCAAGGCATGTGTTCAGGTCACTTGAGACAAGGGTTCAGAGAATTAGAAGTATTAGACTATATAACATGTCTACAATATAACAATCAGTTGCCAGATGGTGTTCATGGTGACCATCGTTACACATTAATTGACTCTTTTCAATCTGTATTTGGGAGGCACTTTGTACCTCAAACTGTGGACTGGAATATCCGATGGTCAAAGTCTGATCCTTTAAATATCATAGATCAGACTGTTATAGAATGGGACACAACTGGATATGATCATAAGCCACTTCCTAAGGTGGTCAAGTCCACTGAGGTTCAGTTAAATGGTATACAGTCTGGATTGAAACAAAACTTGCCTATGTTACCAAGTAGTATCAAAATCAAAGGTGTTCATCAGTTTACACCTATGAAGAAAGCTACAAAGAGAAAAGGAAGACCATCTGACCCTATTGATGCTCCATCCACTAGTGAATCAAACAGACAGAAACCTAGCAAATTACAAAGTTCACCATGTTATGATAACATGGAATCACCATCAGCACCAGAATGTCTTATACCTAAGGGATGCAAATGGTATAATAACAGCTGTGCTTATGATGCTGTATTGTTTATCTTATTTAATATATGGAACTCAAGTCCAGATGAATATTCTGTGATGTTCACACAAATGAATACAGAGTGGCTGGGTTTACTTGTAGGTTCATTTAAAAGGCATACAGCAAATGAATACACTTTGGAAGAGGTAAGAGATTTTTTCTGTCGGAGGTTATGTAACACATATTCAAATGTATTTGTATTTGGACAAAACACAAGTGTGGAAGCAATTATAGGCAAGCTATTCATAAGCTCAACTGCATTCAATAAACTAATCATAGAATGTTCTAACCTGCACAATATCAATGTAATTGAATCCTTCAATTGTTCCATCCTACCTTATCGTAATGATAAATTACCAGAATGGCAAACTATCCAAGAATACTTAGATGTCAGCTCCAACAGGACATTAAGTCAGAGATGCACCTATTGTCATGCTTCTGTGTATAGAAAGGACTTATTTGAGTCTGACCTACCTTTGTTAGCAGTGCTAGTGTCATCTACTCATACACCTGCAGACCCCCATTTTGAGCTTCAAATACAGAGTCAAAAAACAAGATATAATCTACAAGGCATAATATATTTTGGACATACTCATTTCACTGCACGTTATATAGATAACAATCACAATGTATGGTTTCATGATGGATTGGCTCTTGAACGCAATGCAAAGTATGAAGGCAGTATCCATGAAGTTAATTTGGCTGATGGACCTGATGCTCAAGTCCCTGAATTATACATATACACCATTCAAATGTAAATATGGATCTACATACATGCACCCACAACATAATATATATATTAGATCATAACATGTGACTATGTACCGGTAATGTATACAGACCAATATATCTTGCAATGTCAATATCACAAATATTTAGACCATAGGACTCGGATAATGCCACACGAATGTGATGGCCCTCAACCACTAGTACATTGTGTGTTGAATTTTAACAATCTAGCGAGATCGACGCCACTACCACTTGGGCTGTAGAGCACAGGACGAGAGACAGCGTGCATACTGCAGATGACTGAAGCTGAGGGTGTGACTACATGTCCTGGTAATCCCATTTTGTAAAATATAAGGCAGGGCTGCTCTATGCAGCCATATTTGTCAGTCTTTTGGGCAGAAATGGCAATACATGAGCGTTTTTTAAACCGCGCTGGAGTTAACCATGGGAGAAGAACCGAAGCCACGGGGGTACCTGATGAGGCGCGATCCAACAGTCATTTTTAGACCTGTCGGTGACCATCAATTGGAGTGGGACGTTGATGATGGGAGTATGTCGTTCGACACGACAAGCACAGCAGGATTGCATCACAGCAGCTGGGTCTCACTATTTTTAAACTTGACTGCAGCTGATATATCAACTAGTGACTGTAGAACCAGGGCTTTAATATATTATGGTTTATGCTGTCCTACCATCGTTGATATATCACTCCGCTTGGTAGAGGTGATCCTGGATCAACGGTAATGCCATGGTCCAATACTCAATGTCAAATATTGAAAATTAGTTCAATGGAAATAACTTTGGAGTAGGTGACAGTGAAAGTACTGATACGTTCAAGGTAAATGCTGCAGTCTAATATCAATATCACTGCCTACATCTTATCTTAGCACAATCCCCAGTGCCAAAAGTGTGAATGAAGTATGAGAGAATCCATATCATGGCATCGACAGAGATACCAACAATAAGTACCCCTTCGCTCTGCCAGAGCACGCAGGCAAGGAAGATGATGTTGAAGTCGCTTTGAACAGCGACAAGGAGATTGAGTTTGTGAAAGAATTAATGGGGTTTTCAATTTCAAGGCAGAGGATTCTATTTGCCTGATGGAAGTATATTGCGAGGCGCTTGTTAGACTCACGAAAAACATTGAAGTTCACAAGACGTGTATTCCGTAGCTTTTATAGATCATAACATTTCCTATAAATACATAAATCCCCTTCGTTTGGGCTCCCGCAATTGGAAAATATATCATAATCACCGCCGTATGTCCAAAGAAAGGAAATAGTGTTCCGAAGGTCGTGTATAGACCACTGCCAGTGGACTTGAGTGGACGACCATCAATTAGAAACATGTGAGAAATAGAACTTACGAACATGTGCTCACTGCTTTCTGTGGAAAAGCTTGCGGAATCCGGCGGTCTAAACTTGGGGACTGGTCACTTCAGATGGAACTTGTGAAGGTGGTATTTCACTGAACTTGTAGACGTGAAAGCACCTTGTGACTGCTATAATTTTTGTACGCTATTACCGCCATACTTTTGCTCGAGTTTGCAACTCTCTGTCACAGCCCTTCCTTGTCCAGGAATCTGGATCAAGTAGTGAATACCATCCTGACATCGATGCTTATTGAGTTGAGTACTATATGGTCCCTCGACAGATTTACCACGACGCATCACAATTGCAGAGACTTTGCACGTGGGACATTGATTACTGGCGTGAACTTACTTTCCCACACTTGCATCAGTATTTCCGATTCATCAATGAACTCTGGTCCACTTCTACGTCTCTCCTTGACTGCTCTCGGCGGATTATCTTCGTCGAGCCGAAGCGCCGCCTTGGAGGAGACCGCGCTGCGCAGAGAGATGGAAGAGGAGATTGCCAACAGAGATGCCCCGTCTCCAATGGAGGTTGTCCTAGGACTTCTTTATACAAGTAAAGGTGCTGTGAAATATCAAGATGGCTCTCTCATGATGCGAAAGGCATTGGAAGCCGTCTTAGATGCACCTGTTGGATGAGGTAAGATGTCGGACAACTTCGTAGTAGCAACTCGGTGCGATTTGAATCTTCAATTGATTCCTGGGGTAGTTTCAATATCACTTTAAGATCAATGCACCTGTGTGCCTTTCACTTCAACGTATTTCCGAGACCTTTGATTCTGACGGTGGTGTGAATCATGATGTTGGACATGGTAGAAATCACAGAGTATCACTTTATTTCAACTCGGTGTCTGTGCCGTGATGCTGACCGGCCTTGTATGTTTTCCAGACTTCTCACGATGTCGGTCGAAAATATATGTACACGCTCCGCCTCTTCAGAATCGGTAAAACAACCCCAGACACAGCATGCAACCCGTCCCCGAAGGTTTTCCCATAGAAAGGCTGTAAGCCACAATCTTGAAGTCGAGTAATAGTATGCACTAAGGCTTGTCATTTCAGCTCCGGGCCTCTGGTTTGTCAGATTGTGCGTTCAGTATCCTCAAACCCTAACACGGCCCTTTAGATTGTCGCTTATCTCTTGCATTGGGGACTCTTCGGGACCCTTTCTGTGCAATTGTGTGCGTCGCCCCGAATCTTTCTCCGATAAATTGTTTCTAATTAATTCTCATTAGATCTTTACTATCTAGCTTTCCCAAAGGACAGAAATGTCATCAAATGCCTCGTCTATAGCATCTACATCATCGAGTTTATTGAGACGATGCTCTTCACCCATGATGCTTTTGCGGTGTTCGGTTACGGCTTCGGTGACATTGAAGCCCTAATGGGAATGCATTTTAATTGGCTTGCTGTCCCCATCATGAGTGGTGTTAGTACGTGCAACATCCTCCGATTGTTTTCCTGTTAATAATCATGAGCGCAGTTGCATTTGCCGGGCAAGCCTTCTATGCATACCGAATCTTCGTTCTGTCAAAATCACGACTTATACCTCTATTCGTTCTCTGTGTTCGTTTCCATGCCCCTTCTCCGTGGACGTTTAGCTCATCTATTTGCAGGTGTCCCTGACCAGTTCTGTGGCAGCTATAATCACTGGTGCCTACGCTTTCCAAGAAGACAGCGTCACCAAACTCGACCGGAAGATATCTATTGCCATCGGGGTGAGAAGTTGATTATATGTCCCTCACGTTTGCCGTACTGATCCATGGGTAGATTGCGGGTGGAGCCTCCGCCCTATGTGATATCATTATCGCTGTTTGCATGACTTACTATGTGAGAGCTCTCCCGGTCGTCTTCATGAACGCTTATACCATTTTGTAGCTGATGCGTAGCAATACTAATTTCCGCCGCACTCGAATTCTTGTCTCAAACCTAATTCGTCTTATTATCGAAACAGGAATTATGACAGGTATCCATTTTCTGCTAGCTATCACCATTGTCGGAAGGTTAATACCTCTTACTTTTAGCTGTTATTGTTGTAATCAACCTCATCTTATTTTTTGCGTTTCCCCACCAGACTTTCTATGGAGCAACCTCTATCCTCATTCCCAAGCTGTATGCTAATGCCATTCTCATGGTTCTGAATTCCCGGATCCGGATTGTGGGCGGACGGGATACCTATACGTCCTCCGCCGATATGAGCATCACGACTACTATGATGAGGGAGATCGCATCCCAATCAACCGAAGGTACACAGCCTGCAGACAAGATTTAAGGACAGATGTCAGTAGTTGCGATGACTCAAGACGTCTTCAATGATAAGATTGGTCAAGCGAAGGTTAGTCAAGGTAGTTAATGTGCATTGTCGAAGTTGATTTTCCCCCAAGGATGAAACGCAGGGCAGCAGTATCTGCCTCTCAGTGTAATTGATATACGGTACCTTCACACCGTGGATAGCCTGAACTTTTCTCATTTTGTATTCATCTGGTCGCTATAAAAACTCAAATCAATCTAAATGTTACGATTTTTTGTGATCAAATATGTCGCTTACCTCACTTCTCTCCAAATCAAAGCAGATCCTACTTTATAAATTCCTCTGCCTTACATTCGCCAGGCATTTCTTGGGGTCTTGTTTCAAGCCTCTCTGCTTTCACCATTCACTACGGTATACGAGGACTCGTATCCCGATGGTCAGTTTGACGGTGGTCACCCTTTTGATTCCTTTGATGCAGAGGACCCACCTGGCTGTACCGCTGATTTCCAATCTCCCATATTTGCGCAGGTGGTTGTGGATGCTGGGCATCCGACACGAGCGTCTGGTATCAATCAATTCCTCATCAATTTGGCCTAGATGTTATCCAGTTCCTAAAACTAGGTCTCTTCTTCTCTTCCAGTCGAACACGACAGCATCAGTGATTTCAAGCTGACCCCAAATACTTGTTGGTGTTTCAATCGTCGGTTCTCCTGATGAACAGGATCTTGATTTAATTATCGACTCCCTCATCATGGATTCTTGATGGATTCATGGAATTCCCGTACCTCAGAAGACCAGAAAAGAAATATTCGTTAGTGATAGCAATGTGTATCTTTGGGATTCGATCAAGGGTGACCGAGTGTTTTTGATTACAGACAACTAAACCCTCTCATGATGTTCTAGCGGGCCAGACCGTGCAGTCTCATGAATAAGACTGGTCCATGTCCACTACAGACCCAGTTGCAGCCGCGCTCGTTGTAGCATTCAGGGTGTTTGTGCACACTGAGAGATCGTAGGCAGAAAGATTTTGGGCCAGACGGGTGTGTCTGAGTCAAGAATTGTTTGGGTTTTGAAGGAAGCCGAGCGACACATTTGAACACATAAAGTCGTAACGATTTAGATTGACTTGAATGTTATTACAACCAGACGATAAACAAATGAGAGCAGCTTTCTCGTACAGTGTGAAGTCACTGCCAGTGTATCAGTTACACTGAGAGGCTTATACTGTTGCCCGGGTGCAGTTTCTCCTTGGGAGAAAATTAACTTCAACACAGTACATGAACTACAATGACTAACCTTCATTTGACCTACCCTATCACTGAAGACGTCTTGAGTTATCACGACCACCGGCAGCTGTCCTTGAATCCTGTCTACAGGTTGTGCGCCTTCGGTAGATTCGGATGCGATCTCCCTCACCGTAGTAGTCGTGATGCTCTTATCGGCGGACGACGTATAGGTATTGCGTCCGCCCACAATCCGGATCTGCGAATTCAGCATCATGAGAATGGCATTAGCATATAGCTGGGGAACGATGAGGGATGGTGCTCCATGGAAGGTCTGGTGCGGAAACGCAAGAAATAAGATGAGGGCCAGTAGAACAACAATGGCTAGAAGTAGGTCCTGTTAATCTCCTGACAATGGTGGGTAAGTAGCAGAGATAAGATACCTGTCATAGTTCCCGTTTTGATAGTAAGACGAATTAAATTCGACACCAGAATTTGGGTGCGGCGGAAGCTAGTATTGCTGTGCATAAGCTCCAAAATAGTATATGTGTTAATCAAGATAGTAACTGGGAGAAGGCTCATGTAGTAAGTCATGCAGATGGCAATGATGATATCACATAGGGCGGAGGCTCCGCACCAAATCTGGTACCATGGGTTAGTGCAATGCACTTGAGGGACATTTAATCAGTTACTCACTCCGATGACAATGGACATCTTCCGCGTATTAAGGTCAGTGATGCTGTCTTTCGGGAAAGAGTAGGCACCTGCGATCATAGCTGTCACCGAACTAGTCAAGGACACCTGTAAATAGTAGATGAGCTAGACCGCTTCGGAGAAGGGGTATGGAAATGAACACAGATGATGAATAGAGGAACAATTCGTGATTTTGATAGAATGAAGATTCGGTATGCATAGAAGACTTGCCCGATACAAGCAACTGCACTCATTATTATTGACAGGAAAGCAAGCGCAAGATGTTACGCGTATCAATAGCATTCATGATGAAGACGGTAAGCCAATTAAAATTCATTGCAATTAGGGCTTCAATGTCACCGAAGCTGTAACCGAACTCCGCAAAAGCATCATGGGTGAAGAGCACCGTCTGAACAAACTCGATAATGTAGATGCCATAGACGAGGTATTTGGTGAACTTTTTGTCATTTGGAAAAGCTAGGTAGTAAAGATCTAATGAGAATTAACGAGAAACAATCTGTCGGAGACAGACTCTGAGCGACACACACAATTGCACAGAAAGGGCCCCGAAGAGTCCCCAATGCAAGAGATAACTCACAATCTAAATGTCCACGTTATGGATTGAGTATACAGAACGCACAATCTGACAAACCAGAGGTACAGAGCTGAAATGAGAAGCCTTTAGTACATACTATTACTCGATTTCAAGATTGTAACTTACAGCTTTTCTATGGGAAAACCTGCGTGGACGGGTTGCATGTCGTGTCTGGGGTTGATTTACCAATTCTGAAGACAGCCTGACTCCTGTACGTATATTTTCGACCGTCATCATGAGAAATAAAAAGCATCCCAGGTCGGTCAGCATTATACTACAAACACCGAGTGGACATAAAGTGATACTATGTTTTCAACCATGTTTAACGCCATGATTCCGGGATATTCTGGGGCATCTCTGGTGGTGATCTCTTTCTCACATCCATCTTTTTTTCGGCAGAATAATCTTCTCCGAGGCGTCATTTTCAAATGTATTCCACTGAGAGCGATCAAGGAGATGCGGAAGTGAGTTAGTCTAGGATTTGATCCAGGGCCAGAGGGAGGGGATGTTGGGAACTTAACAATAATGACGGTCGGAATCCGGCACTGTGGGCCTGTGCGTCCAAATTTGGAATTCACTCTCACAACAACGTCGTGTCGTCCTTCGCTTGCTCTGCACACTCGTGCTGCTCCCTGAGACATAATTTTATGATCTAGGACAATATTGCGCTGTGCGGACTCTTAAACAGTATGTGGCACATCCATAGTGACATATATTATCAGCTATAGTTGTCCATGAATGTTACGAGGAGATTCAAGACCCTTGGCAACACTTGTCACTCAGGCTTCGGAAAAGAAGAGTGATTCGCCATTTATTTTGGGATGCGCGCACCTATCATGCCGGTTCGGCCATCACATTTTTCTTTCACCTCCCCTTCCGCCCCTCAATCTAATTCCAGACTCGACATCATTTGAGCGACTTTTCTTCACACGACGTCCTCGGAAACGGCATTCTCCATCGTTCTCTACATCAGGGCCTTGGTTTTTAGGTTTTCGACCAGATGAATTCCATCCATCTTGATGTACCTGTCCGAATGTCCATCGACTCGAGTCACTACAACGATATCGAGTGGTTCTCTATTTTGGTCCAAAGTACAGGAGGCCTGCCTGACGGGGCGAAGGTCCCAGCAGCATAAAATGAGAGAGAACATACCAGTGACGCAATGGAATCTTTGGTACAAGATACTGGCTGTCTCTCACTTCACTTTAATGATCTGACAACTTCATATAGGTTCGAACGTTCAATTTTTGCACTTAGGTGGTTACCAGCGGTGGCTTATTCCGCCATGCCACTGCAGTAACCAGGTTGTGAAGATCAAGGAGCTCAACCTTCTACCTGTTGGCTTGCAAATTACTTCCGTGGCGAATACATCGTCCATCACTTCAGAGCCTCGATACGCGCTTCCTGCCCACTTCTCCATTTCAGTCCTTCCTATTGACGCCATATGACCTCGCCCAGGCTGTATACGCTCGTACAACTGACAACATGGGGAGAATACATGTGAGCGGACGCAACTTGGCTACATGACATCCTACAGCTACGATACAGCTACGATCCCCACGGGATGACTTTCTTAGCCCAAACCTTGCGCTTGGAACTGTTTTGAGTTCTTGGCTGTATCAAACTCACTGCTACCGAGAGCAGGGAGGGAAATCTGACACCTCAATAACAATAAGGGAGTTGGGTGCAGTCTATCGTAGCCTATGCATAATGCACTAGGTTCGAATCCTAGGGTGTCGTCGTATCTAAGTTTGTACTGAACGATTTCTGACGACGTAGGAACGTATGCTTTGTATGTCATATCCTTCAACTTTCAAGCCTCTTCTGCTTCTCTCTGAATGTGACAGGTCGATTTGCAGTGGGCTCCTTATGTTGAGCGAAATGGACCGATATGGTGTAACAACATCACTGCACGCCCTTGCCCCGTAACTCGCTCATGTTCGGTAATATTTCCCGGAGTCGGATGGAAAGCTTGAACATAGACACGCTCGAATGATTACTAGCTCCGTTTCCAATAGCTCTGACCACACCACACGGTGAAGTCACCTCTTGCCGGATCTTTTTTCCCCTCTTCTCCTACGGCTGTCATACCATACCTACTTGAATCGTCTTTCGAAGAGTAAAAGCGCTGGAAGAAAGAGTTTCTTAGTGGCAATCTCTCTGTACGGCCCTCCCATCATCCAGTTCTTCTGCAAATTTTGCAGTTTCTCATATATTCAACTCTGCATATGCCCTCTCGCGGTGTGGCCGTCTGAAATATGACATCCTTCATGGGAGTGATAATCTCCCTGTCCCGCTTTCACGCCCGTAGTCCTGCCGTTATTCAGAACCACTAAGCACGGTCCCTCTTCGTCGTTCCCATCTCGCAGATCGGGGCAGCGCATCTCCTCGTCCGTGATGGTACTCCGGAGCTTGAAGAGGTGGTCAGCAGGGTACCCGAAGGAGGTGGGCGTAAATTCCCAGCACGGGATCTCGGCGCCGAGGTGGTACCTTGCACGCCTATCGAGCTTATCGTCGTCGACCTCGATGATGGCGTTGTTCTCGGTGTAGCCTCAGGATGCGGTGCCGGTGCCGAGGGTGATGGGAGGGGAGTAGACGAAGTGGCCCAAGACGTGTGTTCCAGTTCTGCTCGACGTCTTGGTAGAAGGCGGAGAGTGCGCTTACCGTCTTGCTCGCCTCGTCCACAGCGTGCCGAGCGTCCTCATGTGCTTCCCTAGCCACTTGACCGTCCTTCTCCTCAGCTGTCTTGACAAGCCGTTCCTCGTCGGCGGATTCGAGTCCGAATAGACGCGAGGAGTTCCTGGTACGAAGTATCGCCGAGGAGGAGGACGTTGACGCGAGGCTGGCTCCCGGATGTGCGTTCAGACGAGCAGTAGCTTCTTGCTGTCGCCGCCTTTGATCATGAAAAAGCCGCCAGTGCCCTCGATATTAGGCGTGGCCTGGGCAGCAATGAGGAGACCAAGCGCATGGGTAACAGGTCTTTGAACATCTGCAATTGGGTGGCGGAAGGGGACAGGCTTGAGGAGCTTGGGACCAGCCGAGCGGATGACGTAGGCGGAGGCGGAGGACTCTCGGGCATTGCCGATACGAACGATGTCGGTGCTCGTCCATTTGCCGGACCTTGCGAGCCAAGTCGGCGTCCTAGACGGTGTTGAGCCTGCGGTTGAAGACGGGATAGAGCTACTTCGGCTCGTGGTACTCTTCCAGGCCCTCAGTGGGCATCACCCACGCACGCGACCAAGACCGGCGAGGAGCCTAGTAGTATTTGGCCTCCAAAAGCCATGAGAATCCTCTTTTTCTTTCTTGATTTCGCTTGAGTTCGCAGCTCCCTGTCCTTCCTTGTCTGTGGATCAAGTGAATGTCATCCTACTCGCTCACCTCGTTCCAGAGACAGTCCTAATGGTCATCTATCTAGGGATAAATCTCTCCCTTTGTTGTCTCACTCTGTATTACCAGGAGGCGTATCGTAGCCTATTGGATATGCGTGATGCGCCATGTTCGAGTCCTGGGGGTGAAGTTGTTATTGCTGGTGACTGCATTTACTTTGAAGGACATGACGCCGGTGGTCTTGCCGCTTTTGGTCGAGGATGGGCGAGTGACGCGTCTCCTCGTCCTTGAAGGCACCCAGGAGGCGGGTGAAGTTGATTGGGATCTGGGTGTCGAGATGAATCGATCTTGTCGTCGTCGATAGCGTAATCCTCGGTATAGCCTCCGGTGAGCGGCCACATGACCCAAGACACGACGCGACTGGGTGTTCCATCTTCTCGAGTGCCCCCGTCGTCTCGTTCGCCTCATCCACCGCTTGCTGAGTCTTCTCGCGTGCCCTCCTAGCCACTTTCCCGTCACTCGACGATGGCCCCGATTCGAGTCAGAACGGACGCGAAGAGTTCCCGGTACGACGAGCAGTAACGAGAAGGAGCTTCTTGCTTTCTGCCATGAAGAAGCCTCAATATAAGACGTGGCCTGGGCAGCGATGGGAGACCAAGCGCTCCCGTCTCCGTGCAAGCGTCTATACCGGCACTTCTTACTACACCGACGGCGTCTTCGAGCTTGACGTGTACCACCTCTCCTGGAATACGTCGACCGGTGCCCCTCGGACGAGCAGGAATAGCTCCGGTTGCACCACGAGTTGCTATCACATCCGTTCTACCTCGCCCAGCTCCCAAAGCTTGTGCCCATAATGAGCTGAGGGCTCGTGTGCGAGATCAGGACGTGGTTGAGAAGCTGGTGGAGTATGTGGGGTGTGATGCGCAGGGGTGGGTGGAGGATGCGGCGGGACAGTGGGATGATGCGGATGGACCGCTTCCTTTTCGAGATAGGTCTTAGTTCGTGTTTTTTGAGCTAGTCGCTCAGTGGTCGTTGGAAAGTTGACCCTTGTGCGCTTAGCTGCATAGTCCTTTATGGCCCTTGGAAACAAGAACTCAATGCGGAATTTCACGGGTGAAACATATTTTATTCGCTGCCCCACAAGTTTTGGCCTGATGTACGAATGGCTCAAGCTTGGGATTGGCCAAGTTAAGAGAAGAAAGAAGGAGAATAGCACTCCCCAGATTGCGGTGCTACCCCGATTGTTTCGCTAAGCTTCCTTAGCCAAGCAGCCGTGATCTCTGCGAGCGAATTCTGTGCTCGGGTATTCTCACCCGCTGTTCTTTCCTAGTCGCTTCATTGGCTCTTCGTTCTCCATCTCTTTGACCTGCCCGCCTTCTCCCTTCTGTGTTTGGGTTGTGCCTGGATTGATGTGGCAGCTCTTTCTCTCCGCTGTCCAGGCTCCAGATATCCCGAACAACCGAGAATTCAGCATCCACAACTACGCAAGTCTGAGCTTCCGGTATCTATTCTCCCAAGTATGACATTTTGTTGCCGGTTCTTCCTCCGGTCGACTAACTTGTTCCTTTCCTTGAAGCTATCTTGTCTCCCTCTCAACCAAAGAAATCAAATATTTCTTGATCACTCGCTCAGTACTCCCCTCAGGTCCCTTAATCCATGTAACATTCGTATACATATACATTTGCATGTCCTTTCTGCAACTTAACTTGGCTCGAGCGTTGCGAAGCTGCGAGATATGACTTGGTTGCCCTCGGCGGAGTATGTTTTTTGAGTCGAGGCGAAGTGCTACCTCGGAAGAGGTTATTCTGCGTGAAAAGATAGATGAAGAGATCGCTCCCAGAGACGCCCCATCTCCGATGGAAGCTGTCCTAGGACCTCTTTATCAAAATAAAGGTGCGGCAAAATATCAAGATGGTTTGCCATGATGTGACGAGCATAAAAAGCCGTCTTAGGTGCACCTGTTGGATAATGAAAGATGTCGAACACCACAACCTTGGAGTAACAACTTGGTGCGGTAATCTTGGCAATTGATTCCAGGGGCAATTCCAATACCAATTTAAGATCAACATACCAGCATCTTTTCCGCTTTAATACCGAATACAAGACTGACCTGCTCCGGTTATATTGATACCCGGTATTTGCACATATTTGTTATTACCATATAAAGTAGTATGACCCCAGAGACATTCTGTGCTACATATAAGGCAAGTAAAAATTCATTCTAGTTTATTTGAAAAGGAACCAATTTACTATGTATTTTTATGTACATAGATCTAAATGTGATAATTTTTTTTTCTTCAACAATTGTGATATTCAAGCCATAAAAATAAATCCTTGTGACCGCAAATAAGGATGCTGTGTCAAAAGTTGCTTACCCCTTTGCATATGGTACCCTCATAGTGTCGAAAGTTAGCGTGACTAACCACACATCTTGTTCCATGAGGAGCCGGTAAATACTGATAATGCATGAGTGTGTGGAAGAAGAGCTGCCTGAACTTCGACAACGTGTAATGGTCCGTTCCATATCATCTATCTCTTGTACTTTTGTTGGAATTGCAACTTCAAGCTTATGCTGGAAGATTCCCGAACATTCGGCTTATTAATTTGTCACGATACTTAGACAATTTTAGGTACTTTAGGTAGAATATTCTAGATACTTTTGTAGTATATAAGGAGTTCGTTCCGAGCTCTAGTAGTCAACAATTCAGTATATTTACCTACTGCAAGCCTCCCACTGCATTGGTTACAACAACTTTCTAGAACGCAGAACCATATTTGTCACTTATCTAGACCACCTTCCTTATGTGTTGTTAATCCTTCTACATTCGTTTCCTTACTATCATACCTTTACTACTGTCTATGGGACTACCGTTATTCCATTCCTTATCTTAAATTACCAATACAAGACCCCATATAGTTCAGTACCGAGTGGTTAAATATCCTTGACAATGATATAACCAATCCCAGTTCCATTGTGCGCCTATCAGTGAACTTAGAAACAAGAACCTCGAAAATCTTTACTGAGCAATCTCATCCTATCCTTGTCACGATCGACATGCTACTCAACATTACAACAACATCAAGCTCGATGGATCAGCCACATCAATGCTGACAAACCACCATCATCGAGCTCGATGGGACCATCCTGTAAGTACAAACTTGGGAACTCAATCGAGATGGATGACTTCTACTTGAGAAATATGTTTGGGAAAAACAGCACCTGGACAGTCACTGATATGATTAAGGATATCAAATTTGAATTGAGATTGAATATAAATAAAATAAAATATGCACGGACACCTCTGCTTCAAAAGGAAACCGAAGCACTGGCAGGTCGATAAACACATCATTTGCTATTTATCCGTGAGTGAAACAACATGAGTCACCACTACCACATGCACATGTGTGCTCTTCATCGAGCAGAACTACTGGGAAGTACCTTTCAGCACTTGCGTAACACAAACGGCGGGTGCGGGAAAATAATTGACCGTGGGAACATATTTTGGTGGCTGAAAATGTCGGATATGGTAGCTCTTTGAAACCAGGCGGCTTGCCTGGGGAAAACGTTAATAGTGTGAGAACGGTGGGAACATAGGGGCCGCAAAGTCCCCGGGACCAAACAAAGTCCCCGGGACCAAACAAAGTCCCACGGACCAAACAAAGTCCCATGGACCAAACAAAGTCCCCGGGGCCAAACAAAGTCCCCAGACAAACAAGTTTGGAGCTATCCTGAGAGAGATAGAGTCCTTTTTGTCCCATAAAGGTTGGCAAAAAAATTTTTATTTTTTTTCGAAATTTTTTTTTGCCAACCTTTATGGGACAAAATTTATAAAGTAGGGTTGTCCAAGTTGGGGTCCAAGAAAATGAAAGTTCGTCCTTGAGTGACCATATTTAATTAATTGAGTAACCCTTAGTCTGCAGCAACAATGGACTTTCAAATAAAATGCACATTGCACATGTCAAACGCAGATTACTGCTGTAAGAAAAATCACTGATACTGATTTGAATATCAGTATCTGTGATATAGTGTACTGGGGGAATCGAGCCTCCCATCTGGGAATCAGCCGATGTAGCCATTGCGCCATCACCATACACAATGAAGCGAACGAAGACAGGATGGAGGGAGAAAGCCTCATTGACAGACAGCCGCCCTCTGCATTGAAAACGTACCGGTGACTGCAATTACATCCAAACTTATTTGTGTCTAAATCAGGAAAACTGGTACATTGCTGATTGATACCTATGTTCTGTGCCTATGGTGAAGCCCCCACATGACTACTGCCTGGGTGCGAAACAATCAGAGGAAAGAGTCTCACAAGAAAAATACCCAAGAGAAATGTCTTACACTCGTCACGAGATTGTTCAGTCCCCACCAGAAGGAGGAGGTGCATCAGGGGATGGCACGAACAGGGGTGACATCTGGAGGTCATGAACAAAGTTTACTGATGGAGCAAAAAAGGGTGAATTCGATGACACTTCATTCCTGTGGTTTGTGTGGCTGTGCCATCGAGCTAGATGAGCTGCTTTGTCAGCCATTAAGAATGCAGTGTCCTCGAGCTCGATGACCATTCTACGACAAGCTCCATGATTGAGAATATATAAGAATTATCATACCCTCTCACACAAATTTGGCATCCTTTGTTGCTTACAGCAAAGAGATGTTTTCTCCTACCCCCAAACCCTCCTTTTCTTCTTTTTTCTGTCTTTCTTGGATTTTAAACACCTGGCCTGCCCGCCTCTGTACTTTCACCCCTTACCGTGCTCAAGTCAGGACCCTTCGACTTCCCATTTATACATACAAACACTTAAACTTCAACGTCCAGGTCTTCCCTACTGGGCAACGAAAGAAATCAAATCTTGTGGAAGATCAACAGAAATGTTTATGCTACCCAATTACGCAAGAAGAACCGAGACCGTTCATTCTTTTTAATCTGAATCTGAATCGCTCAATCTTTCTAGGCCAAACCACTGACACCAGTCGAGACACTGATGCTTTTCCCGAAATTCCTCCAATGATCCGTCGAAGTTTCCATCGCTAAAGAGTGTTTTTCCATTGGTTCTAAAGTAAAATCAGATCCAATATTTTTCGAAATGAAAGACGACATACTCAGATTTGGCCATGACTTGGGGATCGGTCAACCAGGGACCAGCTCCTAAATTAGGAAGTATGAAGTGCAAGTTTACTACATTATGGAGATTCATACCTTGGTAATCAGAAACAAAAACCTTCCCCAGAGAGAAATGGAATTGAACATGTTGCAAGAAACACAGAAATACCGCCTTTGCATGCGCCTCCGCATCCAATCCTGGGATTGGCTCAGGAGATGCGTTACCGATGTATTTTTTAAATTGCTCGGAGAGTTTCCTCTCCACCAAGGCTGTAAAACCCTGAAAGCTAGCAGGTCTTACCGATTCTGGCTTCATATTTAGTACAACAGCAGCCTCAACGAATGCCAAGTCCGGAATTGGACCAGGTGGATGTCTGTGAGATGGTGCCGTCGTAGTGACCATGTTCATACTCATGTCGTGAATAGTGGTAGCCCATAGAATGGTATTCGCTTCGCGTAAAATATCACGACGCTCGCAGTCCTCGGTCTTTCTCCGTGGAACTTCACTCCTACCAGCGTTCTGGTACGGTCTTTTGATACAAACTCTTCCAACCAGGGCAGAAGGAAGGTCCTCATCGACCAGTTTCATTCCTACATCAAGGAGTCCAGAATGAGCAGTTTTAAAGCTTCCAGATCCCAGACAATGATATGCCTGTTCACCCCAGTCAACATACACATGGCCTCTGAACTCGGTGTCGAAAGCAAAAGTGGGTCGCTGGAAAATGTCGTTTCGCCAACATGGGATTCTGCAAATCGCAACAGGGTGTTCGGCTAATCCTTGGAAATATCAGAGAAACAATAACACTTTTTGAAGATAAAAATTTACCACGTCCGCTTGGTACCTCTTTGCATTGGCCAGCTTTTTCCAGAAGGTTCAACATGTCTTTAAACCATTCTTCGCAGTTTACAGTTATCTGGGGGTGGAGACGTTTTGCGGATTGCTCGACCTGTGTAGTGGAGCGGTGCTGCATTATATTTTCTAAGCAAGGTAATAATTGTTTATATTGACTTTAAACTTACTGCCCGTTTCGAACCGGGTCTACTAAGAGTGCTTTCCGTACCAATCTATATACATTTGTTAGGACTTCCTCGAGAAAATGTTCAACAACATTACCGTTAAGGGTACTGGACCAGCAGAAGCCAGTGCGCTTCTAGTCGTCTGGATGGTTGTCGCTAACTGAAAAGGCTGCATGGTCTGAGAGGCAGGTACGGAACCACCTTTGTCGACAGAGAATTCTTCGTTGGACCTTATCATACTACGTCCCATATCTTCAAATCCGTCGGGAGTATTTGTCTGGGACATATTTCTCATCGTTAATGACTAAATCACAAAGACTTCAGTGAAATACACACAAGGTGTCTGCTGGCCTGTAATCAATTTTTAAACAAGCTTTCACTGGGCACACAAGGAGAATTAGGTGCTTCAGATTGATCATCATCGGACTACAGGCAGTCGTGAGCACGAAAGAATGTTATAGATTAAAAAAAAGACATACAGATATAAACTTCTCCCTTTGCTTGCCCTTTGGCTTTGGCCTTGGCACCGGCGAAGACTTTATAGTTGTAAGAATATGAAATCAACAAAAACAATATGCCACGTGTACCATTGGTGATTCCTCTCCTGCTTCCCACACCTCGAAAGACTGGTAAGCCTTATGCATTAGCACAAAGAACCAAGTTTCTGTCCATTTTTGAACATATTTCCAGCCCCCTGGTGCTCCCTTCTTGGTGCCTGTGTGCGTCATTCCTTTTTTGAGTACATGGGTTGGCCTGTTGACGTCACCGCTCAGGATCTCCATCCATCCGCTATCAAAAAGTTGGAAGTCATTTTCATGGAACTTGAAGCCCTGGACTTGTGTGTCCATGCTTAAGACTTCCAGCATTGTTGCGAATACAATGTTGTAGACCACTTGTCGAGAAGCGGTAGGATCGAATTCGATTCCTCTTTGTATGTGCTTCGAACATTTTGATGTTAGGTTACATTTTAAAAGAGGAGTGCAAACGTACCAGGAATGGTATACCCTTCTTACCACCATTTCTCTTTACTTGAACCAAAACCCTTGCCATATCTGACTGTCCCTCGACTGCTAACATTCGATACTTTCCATCATTCGCATCGTACCTTGAATGGGCACCAGAGTACCCTCTTGCCAGACTTGTCCTATCGTTTTCGTAGCGGGATATCGCAACAGGCATGCGGTCGTCTTGATGTACATCTGCATTAAAAAGAGCCATAAAAAAAGAGCAAAACCAAGTGAGATATCCTTACCTTTGCGTTTAGCCATTTTAATTTTTTTGTCTATGCATTCCACGTTTGGTTTTGTTCGTTTCTGCTCCAACTTTTCCAACAGTACCTCTGCCAAGGCAGCCATGTCTTTCTTGCTCGGATGATGAGACATTGAATGAACTATATGCCCGATATCATGAAAGCGGTCAAGGAGAATGATGAAACACGGTACCAGAAGATCCTCCGTTTGAATGGGTCGAGTGCCTTCGATTGTCCCTGTTTCGTTCTACAAAGCAATCAGATTCCATTCACAAGCACAGATTTATGGTCGCATACCCTGTGTGCGCTGTTGCGTCAAAGCCACTTAAAGTATCGTCAATTTTTAGGACGGATGAAAACTCATAAAACTGACTTTTCTTTAATCCCGTGTTGTAACAGTCTTTGCAAACTGTTAGTGTGACTGTGGTATTCCAAAATCTACGTATCGTAGCTTTTGCATCCCCTCCGACACAGCACGCCATTTGATATTTTGCTTCGTTTGGGTGAAACTCATACGTGGCACCAGTCGTGGAGCGCCTAGGGCACTTTCGGTATTGGCAAGTATGAGAACCCTGGGTATCAGCAAACGTGATGTCTCCATCGAGATCTTTCCTCGTGTGGTTAGCTCATTGAACAGAGATAGGGCGGCAAAAGGACCGCACCTCCGTCGATATGTGTACTTCCCATGGAGGAAGGCATCACAAATGATTCTACAAGAACGAAACAATGCGGGAAGTTTTTTTGAGAAAGAGACAGAAAAGCAAGTAGTCCTGTTCCGAGCTGAGGCGAAAACTTGGCATGAAGCTCTTCTTGACACTTTTCAGGCTCTATTCCACAACCCGTTGAGTAATAAATTTAGAAATCCACGAACGTCAAAGCTGCGGGATTCGTATCCAGCCTGAATGTCAAAACTCAATTTTTCGTAGGTGAATGGGATGCATGTTACACAAAGAATGGTCTGGACAACCCCGGCAATCACACTCTGTGCAACACGTATTCCATTTCACGTTCTCTGTTGCATGTCAACGTTGCTACGTTTGTTGACCACCGGACAACTAGGCCTTTTAATTTGAATTTATTTCCTTGTCGAATCGTTTACTTGCCCCAGAAGGTTTGACAGTCATGTAAAGTTCTTGTCGGAACACTGGAAAAATCCGGACGCGTCTCAACGTGACAAAGGATGAAAGAGACTCTTCTTGAGTTGCGAAAAAGGCTCCAAACAGACAGAACAAGCAAGAAAAAAGCCTCGGGCATTGAAAATCTACAGGGGGAAGTGTTGTGTAGAAACCAACATTGCATTGCAGTTAGAAACTGGGCAGAATGAATTATTCTATCGCAGGGTCATCAAGCTCGATGGCGGAAAGACAGGCAAGCGAGGTATTCTTCTATGCCCCAAATTTCCTGTGACAGCCAAGGCGGCATTCTCGTCGTTGACAATGATTGCATTCGAAGAAGAAACAAAAATGTTGCCAACACAAAATTGATCGGCGTATGTGAACACTCAGTGGCACTATATTTCGCTTCCATTTCATTCCGAACACCGGGGGAGGGGGGGTTACGCAGGGATTTGCCTATCAATGTCCACCAGCAGGACAGGAAAGTAGATTTAAATTTCATTTTTCGGCCAACATACGGGCCCATTACGTCTCTGTTCTGCGGAAAACTCAAAGGCCGAAACTATCATTGGAAGGTTATCCTCTGCTGTAGCACATGAACAAGCTTACTCGAATCATTTGTCTCCCATCATTGACAATGGTCTTTACCATCCCTTTCTGCACAGTTCTCGGGCCGACCGGGCTTTCAGGCGCTACTCCAGGTGTCTACAGAGACCAAACGTCAGTTCCACATCTTGTTACATTTTCACCCTTTCACTGACAACCTTGGAAGAGTTTGGATTGTTAATGGCGTCCGTGGCCCAAAATGGCCTGTTGCCATCTACTGTGCCAACGAACGCCAGGCAATGACTCTGAATGATTTTGTGAACCCATTCATTGCAGAACATGCGACCGAGGACCCATCGGCTTTTCGCCTCTCCTTGCACGATTGGGAGGTGTGGCCTGAGATAACAGCTGCTTTTGATAGTCCTGGAAGAGTTTTTTGGTCGGTTATTCTCGGGAAACGATCGGGAGTGTTCTACGAAGAGTATGTTCACAACGGTCTGACTTTGAACGGGACTGAAGTATATTTCTTTTTAGGGAACTTGCTCTTATGCAGCTCAATGAATCACCAATGGAATACCGGGCTGCGTATGGATTTGATTCGTTCGAGAATGCCTTCCTTTGTCAGATATCTAGGTCAAACGTACAGGACGAGCTTGTCGCTCGTTTGCCCAATAATTTGACTCCCACTCGCCGGCCAACACTTGCGACACCCATGGTTCCATCTCCAATGGCCCCAGTTCGAAAGGGAGTAAAAAAAGGAAAAGGAAAAGAAAGGTCGGGAACACCTTCACCAAGCAAGGGTAAAAAAAGTGCGCCATTTATAACTGTATTTTAAAGAGCTATTAAAAGATCTGGTTAAAACATAGACTTCAGCAATATCTCCACTATCTCTATCAGCAACAATGTCTTTGTAACACCTGGTGAGCCCCTCCCACAAATGTATTCCATGACACGATTTAGCTTTTGTATTTAGGCCCTTCTGAAAGGAAAGAAAAGTGTCATTGTGAAAAGCAGACTATAAGTCGTTTGCCATCTGCAATGAATACACCATTGAGACCGCCGAGGTTGCTCCGTCGCTATTTAGAGGTTTATCAGTACTCTGAAAGCCTGTGTTACGATTTATCCACTTTTTTCCTGATTTTCCTCATCTAAGCGCCCAAGCGCTTATCTTCGTTAATCTTATCACCATCTCGCCGCACCAATCCCACGACTATAACAGTCGACTACCGTTCTCTTACTACGGCTCACCTCTACCACAAGGTTACCGTTCACCTTATTGTCATTAACTCGTTGTCGCTTACCAATGGACCTATTATTAGCACATAGACTTTCGTATATAAGTAGCACGACTCTCGCTGTAATACCTCAGCTTCGAGCTATAGTTTATCTATACCAATCTTACTCTCTCAACGACTAGCACCTAGTGCCACGCCTTAACGAGTCCATCGCCACAGCTTCACTCTAGTCATCGGTGTCCACCGGTATATGACTTAGGGTTTACACTTGTTTGGATCACGTGAGACCTGGGTCTAACAGTTAGCTCGAAGCTTCCCTACGGTTCCTCAGTGCCAGCCACGACGAACCAAATCTATGACTCCCGACCTAACGAAAAAACAAACTATCAAACTAGGCATAGCCATCCCGGCCGCGTTCCTTCTCGTCCTCTTTACCGCCCTAACGGTCTACGACCGTTACGAACAGATCCATGAATACCTCCACAGGCGAGGAATCCTCGTTGGAGGCGAACCAAGGCCCGCCAGGAGGATTCCCCCCTTCCACTACCTATCAACAGATACCCCCGCAGGGACCCCGCCAGGGGCCTACCCCGAGGCCGAGCCCCGTAGCTCGCAGACCCAGCACGCAAGGAGGCGGAGCACCCCCCGCGCCGGTGGTGACGCTTCCTCAGACGAATTTCCCCTACGCGAGGGGACAGTACGCGCACCCACTCGCGCACCCACTCCAGGGCCCTCAGATGCCCCCATGGCTGAGCCAGAGCCAAGGCGGTCCTCCGCGGCCGAAGAATACGGGAGGGAGCTTCGGACTAGGTTCCGTAGCCTGACCCCCCCCCAGCCTACATCCCGGCCCGCCCAGCGAGGTTGGAACGACCCGCCTCTGGTCGAGGGATACGAATTCCCTCAAGAACGATCGAGGGGCCCGGTAACGGGCCCACCGAGGACACCGACTCTGATCCCTCAGAGCCCGACATACTCGCCCCGTTCCGAAACCCCGAGGCAATCAGAATTCGAGCGCCTGAGCCCGCTCGACTGGTCCCCATCCAGGACGCCCACGAGCCCGAATGGCTCGAGCTCATCGATCACGAGCTCTTCAACCGATGGAGCCCAGATCGACTATGGCCGGAACTCGGGCCGGTCGACAGAGACCTACTCGGCCCCGTCAGAATCGAGGCCTGGACGCTTCGAAGAGAAGACGTGGAAGCCCGAGCCCGTGTTCCCCTCGACCATGGGCCAATGGCCTTCTCAATTGCCCACGCACACCTACCCCCAGGAACAAGCGGGGAGGAGCTCGGACTTTTCCTTCGGAGAAACGCAGGAAGAGCGATTCAACCGCCAGAGTTGGGACCGCTCCTCAACAGGAGGAGCACCAGAGGCAGGAGCAATGACCAGGATGACGAACTTTCCCATAGGCTCTACGAACTGGCACACCGCGCCGAAAGAAGGGATGATGGATACCTCCGGTTTGTTTGGGCCAACGAGCGGTTCCGTCGGGAACGCCGGGCCCGGGACAATAACTAGCTTTGACACGTACATACCTAATATGCAATCCAACCCCTTCGCTACCTACTACCCCGAACCGCAATGGCTGACCCAAATGCCAGACTCGCCACGGCCCGAACCAGACAACAAGGGTACTACCCTTACCCCACCACGAGCCGATTATTTGGCGCAGCAGGAGACAAAATGGACAGCCCAGAACCGCCGGGGCCCGGACAACCAGAAGAAGAGCGACGAGCGAAGGTGACCGCGCAGAGAGCCGAAATGATGAAAAGAAGGGATGAGCTCGCGGCAGCAAGACGAGCAGTCGAAGAAGCAATCATTAGGACTAACGATTATGCGAATCGTCACGGGTTCTTACCAGAAGAAGAAGAAAGGGGAAGACCGGGAGCACCCGGTAACGCCCCTGCACCACCACCCGCACCAGTCGCGGCACCAATACCCAACGAACAACGACCGGTGCACGACAGGGACGACCGCTACTCAATTCCCCGACACCCGGACTGGCCATACGCACCACACGACCCCCCAGTAGGGCTAGGACTCCCCAACGCCCTGTACTTTGGAGTAAAACCCACCCTGATCGACACCCCACGCTGCTTTTCGGGGAACCACCACGACATTCTCCGCTTCGTCGGAGATTGTCTAGCCTACTTCGAGACCTTCCTACCCTTCTTTCAAGAAGAGTCTCAGAGAATCACGTTCGCCACCTCCTACTTCGAAGGCGTCACAAAAGACTGGTGGACCCATAAAAGACCCGAACTCTGGGACCCGGTGAGCCGACACTTCCGATACCCATCATGGAAGGAGTTCACCGATATGCTCACGGCACGGTTCAAAGACCACGCCATAGAGCAGGTCCACAAGAAGAAGATGTTCGAACTGCGAATGGCCGACGGTATGGCAGAGGATTACTTCCAAGCACTGGAACAAGAAGCCAAGCTCGCCGGGCGACTCATAGACGAAAGCGACCGAGGCCTTCTCTGCAAGGCCGTCGAAATCGGAATTCCGGACTCCTACTCCCGAGCAATCGCCGACGGAGAAAATACCCCGGCAACTACCAACAATGGAAGGCCCGAGTCACGAAGATGTACGAAAACCGCACCAGGAAGCGGATCTTCGACCAGACAATCGGGCTCCAGTATGGACGCAACCCCCGAAGGGACAACCGACCCCAAAACCCCCCCGCCGGTGGACAAAACAAGTCCACCGGCACAACAAGTTCTCAGTCAGCACCCCAGGGCGGCACCAGCCAAGGCGGGGATAAGAAGACTAGCACCGGGACAACCTACGGAGGCCGCGGACAGGTGATGGAGATTGACCGCCTCAGGAAGGAGGGTCGGTGCTTCAACTGCGGAGAGAAGGGACACCTGTCAAGGGAATGCCCAAAACCGAAGAAGCCGCGACGACAAGACGCCCAGGGGAGATTCACTAAAGCCGAGCTACGCACGATGCTGCAAGAGTTGGAGAAGGAACCCGAGGAGAAGACGACCTCGGGACTTGAGGAGGTAAAAGGCGAGGCCAGCGAGTGATTGATTCCACTCGGCTGGCCAAAGGACATTCTTCTGGTACGCACTCGCTCCCTGGTGGTCGGACTTATAATACTTTTGTAGTTACCGATAAATACGCGCATTTGAATATACCATTTTTAGCACCTTCCACCACCCTACCAGTAAGAAAAGAATCGAACCGATATGCTCTCCTCACCGACGACGACGAGATGCCCTCTCAAATGCCCACAAGGATCAAGGGGGCCGAACAAGGGACAGAGAGTCCCTCAAGTCCGCTTGCTAAGGTGGCCACCGGACCAGTCCGAAAGGCGCCTGGCTCAAGCCACAAGCGCGCGAATTCAAGAACGTGAGTAAGCGCCGAGGACCGACGAGCTGACACCCGAGGCACCGCCACTACCGCCACCCTGAGGGGAACTAACCCTCGCCCTGCATCGCCCTTGGGACCAGCCGGGGGTACGGACCATGCGACAAGCACGCGACGATCACGACCCCCATCTCAGATGGCGCCTGCATGTGCTACGCCCTCGACTTGCGATGTAAACGGGAGCGTGACATTCCCCGCCCGTATAGTCAGTGAAGAGCGGCAGAAGAACGAGGGTGACGACCCTATACACTCAAACGCTCACCAGGATCAAGAGAGCCGAAGAGGGCGAGAGACGCCCCGACCGCCGCGCACCACGGTAGTTGAAGTACCCGACGAAGAAGACGACACTTCATACGAAATGTGGCTCGCCAAAGAAGCAAAAAGACACGCTCCTCTATCCGTTCCAATGGAAGGAGGAAAACGACCTTTAAACACGACACCCCGGACAATAGGTGGTATCAACCCTTCTCTGCTGAATGGACCCTGAGAGCGATCCAAAAAGCGCGTTCGCCTGATCAGGCGAACGTCATCCTCGCGCTCTGGATTCATAAGGGGAGAGAGGGCGAACAAACCGAAGAGCTGCTTGAAGAACTCCGGAGAGGGGGGGAACGGGCAAAGGAGGGCATATACGAACTCCAGAAACCCATTCGATATATCCATGCCGCCACTACAAAACGCCACAAGGATCTAACAATCCCTGCCAAACTAGAGCCTTGCTCAGGCGCTCCAGCCCTATCCGTCAAAGCGCTAATCAACAGCGGATGCACCGGCAGTTCCATAGACCAGAAACTAGTCCGCCAACATAGACTAGACACTAGGAAAGCCGCGATACCGATCCCGGTCTATAACGCGGACGGAACGCGAAACAAAGCCGGAGATATCACAGAATTTGTGGAACTCAGAATGAGCATTGGGGGACACATGGAAAGAATCGACCTCGCCGTTACCGACCTTGGGACTAAATAAGTGTACCTCGGCCATGACTGGCTGAAACAGCACAACCCGGTAGTCAATTGCAAAACCGGAACCCTCATCTTTGGCCGATGCCAATGCCAAAAGAATCGCCTACCACTCCCGATTCGGACCCGAACGATGCCTGGGACGAGGAGTTAGAAGAAGGAGAAAGCATCCTTGCAGTCAACATGCAAGAAGAGATCCTGATATGCGCAGTCCATCATGCCAATGACCTAGCAGCCAAAGCCAACGAAGGAAAGCCAAAGAAAACCTTCGAAGAGCTTGTCCCTGAACATTACCGCTCCTTCCGTGACCTATTCTCAAAGGAAAACTTTGATGAACTCCCAGAGCGAAAGACCTGGGACCATGCAATAGAACTCATTCCAAACGCCGCCTCCACCCTCGATTGCAAGGTATACCCCCTGAATCGCAATGAACAGGAACAGCTGGACAAGTTCCTCGATGAAAACCTCGAGTCGGGAAGGATCCGCCCTCCAAATCGCCATTCGCCTCTCCCTTCTTCTTCGTCAAGAAAAAGGATGGCACTCTCCGCCCAGTCCAAGACTATCGAAAGCTCAACAAGATGACGATCAAAAATCGATACCCACTCCCCCTAATCACAGAACTTATCGACCGCCTCCGAGGGGCCAAATACTTTACCAAGCTGGACGTACGATGGGGCTATAACAACGTCCGCATCAAGAAAGGAGATGAAGAGAAGGCGGCATTCCGCACAAATCGCGGGCTCTTTGAACCCACTGTAATGTTCTTCGGACTCACAAATTTGCCCGCCACATTTCAATGGATGATGAACGACATCTTCAAGGACCTAATCGAGACCGGAAAAGTCACGATCTATCTCGACGACATCCTAATCTTCACCAAAGATCTGTCCGAACACCGACGCATTGTCAAGATGGTCCTCCAACGCCTTCGAGAACACAAGCTATATCTCAAGGCAGAGAAATGCGAATTCGAGGTATTAGAAACCGAGTACCTCGGGGTAATCGTTAGCGAAGGAATGGTCCGAATGGACCCAGTAAAGGTCAAAGGAATCGCAGAATGGCCGACCCCAACCAAGAAAAAGGCATTACAATCGTTCCTAGGATTCACGAATTTCTATCGCAAATTCATAATGGACTACTCAAAAATTGTCCAACCCCTGACGCAACTCTGTGGAAACGCCCCCTGGACATGGGGAGCCGCTCAAAATCAAGCCTTCCAACAGATCAAGAAACAGATGGCGGAGGACGTACTCCTCACCATCCCGAACCAGGAAGGAAGATTTAGGGTAGAAGCAGACGCAAGTGAAGGAGCAATCGGAGTGGTACTCAGTCAGGAACAAAAGGGAAGATGGAAACCAGTAGCATTCATGTCAAAAGCGCTCACCGAGACAGAACGCAACTACGAGATCTACGATAAGGAACTCCTCGCAATAATGCTCGCGATCGCCGAATGGAGACACTACCTTATGGGAGCCACGGACGATATAGAAATCTGGACGGATCACCAGAACCTCCAGTACTTCCGAAAACCACAAAAACTTAATCGGCGCCAAGCACGATGGGTCACCGAACTAGCCGAATATCATTTCACCCTCCAACAAGCCCAGCACCTCAACAAGAAAGCCGACCTTCTCTCCCGCGGGAAGATCATGACCAGGGACAAGATGACAACAACGAAGTCGTCGTCCTGAGACCGGAACACTTCCGAGCAATGATAATGCCCACACACGAAGAACTTCGCCCTCGAATCCTCGATCTACTCAAAGAGAACGAGAACATAGACACAAACGTTCAGGACTCCCTCCTTCATGGAAAAGGCATCTATGAAGACGGCCCCAAAGGGGAAAGCGCCAACATCCTGATGTACGATGGACGAATCTACATCCTGAAGAACGCAGAGCTTAGAGGCACAATCATCGCGATGAGTCATGACCACATCACGGCGGGACATCCGGAGTGGCAAAAACGATAGAGCTCGTCCAAAGGACCTATTGGTGGCCGAAACTACGCAAGGATGTCGAGGCCTACGTCAAGGGATGCGAAACGTGTCAAAGAACAAAAAACGACAACCCAAAGGCTGCCCCACTTAACCCAAACACAATCCGACAGAACCATGGTCCCACATTTCGGTAGATATGGTCACCGGATTACCAGAATCGAATGGACACGATGCCCTCCTCGTAATCGTCGACCGCTTCAAAAGAAATAAATCATACAATCGCCTGCAACGTCGAACTCTGTCAGAAGGATGGGCAAGAATCCTTAGAGACCAAGTCTATGCACAACACGGAATGCCCACTCATGTCATCTCCGACAGAGGCCCCAACTTCGTTTCAAGATTCATGAAAGACTTATACAAAATGCTGGACATCACCCAGAACGCCTCCACGGCGTTTCACCCGCAAACAGACGGCCAAACAAGAACGGGCCAACCAAGAAGTCATCAAATACCTCAGAATCTTTGTGGACTACCGACAAGAGGACTGGGCAGAGTGGTTGCCTCTAGTCGCATTCTCCCACAACAACAGAATCCACTCAGCAACCGGCAAGTCACCATTCTTCGTAAACCACGGAATGCACCCACGACTCCTACCGGAATCAATCCGAGAAACCCCTTTCAATAACCCCACCGCTCAAGACTTTTCTGCTAAAATGATGAAAATCCATCAAGAGACGCAGAAAGCCCTCACCGAAGCCGCTGCCGCAATGAAAAAACAATACGACAAAAAAACCAAAACCGGCACGCGGATATAACACCGGAGAATGAGTCTGGCTAGACACGCGGAACCTCAACCTCCCACGGCCAAGAAAAAGCTAGACGACAAACGAGTCAGCCCGTTCCTAATCCTTAACAAGGTTGGAATGGCAGCATACAAACTGAAACTTCCACCACATTGGAAAATCCACCCCACCTTCAATGAGAAGTTGCTCTCGCCATTCATACCACCCGCATTCCCCAACCAAGAAATACCGCCACCACCTCCTCCAGACCTGATCGAAGACGAAGAAGAAT